>JAECYA010000537.1:1337150-2024301 GCA_018153455.1 Drosophila parabipectinata | reverse complement strand
TATATGGCAGCTATAGGATATAGTCGGCCGATCCTTATGAAATTTGGTAGGTCGGATTAACTGAAAATAGAACCTGTACTAAATTCCAGCTTTCTATCTGCAAAAACACGAAAGTTGGGTCATTTCCGATCGTTCAGTTATATGGCAGCTATAAGATATAGTCGGCCGATCCTTATGAAATTTGTGCATTGCATGTCGCAATGTGTTGTTAAAAATAGCTCTTATGTCAAATTTGAAGTCTCTAACTTTAAAAACACCACAGTAATACCATTTCCGATCAATCAGTTATATGGCAGCTATAGGATATAGTCGGCCGATCCGAGCCGTTCCGACATATATACTGCGTGCAAGGGAAAGAAAGGTGTGTGCACGATAGCTTTAAAACTGAGAGACTAGTTCACGTAGAAACGGAAAGAGAGACAGACGAACAGACAGACGGGCAGATAGACGGACATGCTCATATCAACTCAGGAGGTGATCCTGATCAAGAATATATATACTTTATAGGGTCGGAGATGTCTCCTTCACTGCGTTGCACACTTTTGGACAAAATTATAATACCCTCTGCAAGGGTATAAAAATATGCATCTCAGTGCAATCAAAAAAATTATGCAACGTAGTGCATGGGTAAAAAAAAAATTTTCAGCTCGGTTGGTTTCCTTTCTTCCCTCTACGTCAGCTGGTCGTCGCCGGTTTGGCTACGCCGACGTTCCCTCGGTGGCGCAGGAGGTGGCGTATTCCCGCACTCTATTTGCTGCTGCTGTCCGGGGCCTTTTGGGCTCAGGCGTTACCGGTGCCGGTCCTCGCACAGGTATGGTTTCAGTGGGGGCTGTCCAGTGGTCCAGTGCAATCCTTCAGGCATGTCTTTTTAAGTTTTGGTAATGGCTTGGGTGATAGAGGTTTTGTTGTTATTAGTTTTTCATTATTTTGTCTTATTGGCACTGAGTGAGTGGCGGCAATTTTTGGGCGTTTATTTTTACTACTTTTTAATTTTTCTTGCAGAAAATCAAGTTTTGTTTGCAGTTTTTGGGCCGTAGCCCACGTGGCATCTGGAGTACTTACGTAAAGTAGCCACTTTAGGTGTGCTACCCTTTTTTTTATTTTTTTGCAACTCCTCCGCGATTTCCCATTGCTTTCACTCTACTCACTCAGATTTTATCGTCGATTTATTTATTTCGCATTTTCCAGTTAAATTTTTTTTGTAATTACATTTCTCCTTCTGGGTATATCCTTCTCGGTGTATCCTTCTAGTCCCTCCATGTCCTTCGATGTCCTTCCAGTCCTGTGACGGTCGCCATGTCATAGGATAACTCCAGGGTTTGATTATTGTTAGGTTTTTATTTAGAAGGAGCAGCTGAGGTACCGCTCCAACGATCAAAATGCCTCTGTTCTTTTACAATATTTTAGAAGTCTAAGTAAGGCTAAGTTTCTGCGCTGCTCGAAGGCGGCGGCAGAGAGACGGCTAGGTTCTTATGTATAAAAGAATATAATAATATACGTTGTTATGCACTCTCAAGTGGAGGCGCGAGGGGTATGCATATGCTGACCGTTTGTTACGATTATGCCGACACTAGCACTTTCTGTGTGCGTGCTAAGCCATAACGATCGGTTCATATTTCGGCCACTAAGGGGCTTATGACCGGGACTATGGATTATGTAAACACTGCAACAAAGTGTTACAGTGCGCACCCTTAAAGTACTCTTGGTACAGTGGGTTTTCAATATATGTGCATACTACACCATACAGCTACACGAATTCTAGAACTACAGGCTGAAGTTATTGAAGAGTTTGATGCGTATTTAATAAATGAACTGACATTGATTGGAAAATGGGGATTTGACGGCAGCGCCGGGCCTAGCGAATATAAAAAACAAGTCGAGAATAATAATTTGGTGGACGCGAATTTGTTTGTCCTATGTCCTATGAATCCTATGTCCCACTGCAACTTCTTACAAAATCCAAACAAATTATTTAGAAAAATCCTCGCCCATCATCAACACGATTCTGTCATCCTATAAGACTTCAATTTAAAAAAGAATCCGCTGAAGTCTCAATGGAGAAATATGAATATTTTAAAGCTAAAATACTTAACCTATTACCAACCCAATATAAACTAAATGATATAGTTATTAATGTTACTCATTTGGTGCAGCTGACTATTGTCGATGGTAAAGTTTGTAATGCACTTTCCCAATCGACTTCTGCCAAATGTTATTTATGTAATGCCAAACCAACCGAAAAGAGTAACTTAAAAATCTTTTTAGAAAGAACAGTTCATAAAGATCGGTATGAATTTGGATTATCTCCGCTGTATGCATATAAGTTAACAATGCAACGGTGATCTGAGATAAGGACACGAAGACGGACGACGCATATGGTCTTACGACGGGCGTTGGCCGACGGCTGTGATCTGTGCGAGTTAGGGTTACTATTAAGCTCTCCTTATCTTATGTTAATTAGTTCTGAGCTGACATCCGAAGAATAAAGGCACCACTTCCAAGTCTTGTGTTTTATTCCTTATCACCCTTGGAGGAATAACTGTAGCCACGACTCGGCTACCAGTTTACAAGAAGAGGATCAGCAGCATCATCGTCACTGATCGTGGCCACCACCTGGTTTTGATTAATGGCCTGCATCATTACAGAAGTGCAGAGACATCTACAAAGTGACCGGCCGTTGTGGGCAGCAGCTTGCCGCATCGGTTTCGTCAGAACCCACAATTCCGTGAGCAGCACGTGCCACGGTGGAACCCTCCTGCAAGAGCTGTGCAGGTGGAGAATGTTGTAGGCAAACACGCTGCCACAACTAAAGAAAACCTAATCTTATATTCATTTTTTCGAGTACTTCATACACATGGCTAATAGACTTCCAATTAAATAGTGGCAAATAAGAAGAGGTGAAGGGAAAGAAAAAATGCAGGACCGGAAAATTCTTATTCAAAAAAAATTTCGTAAAAAATTGGGACTCATTGTAGACAAGCCAAAAGTTGGAGGATGTGGATCCTCAAACGATGGAAACACAGCCAGAGAGTTTTTTAAAAACAGTAAATCTGCCGAAATAACAGGGATAGATTGTCACTTGATAGATAAATGTGGTACAATATTAAGAACATTGTCATCAGGCTATCGAATTAATCCCAAAAAGTTTAAAATTTATGCAATAAATACATCTGAACAACTTACTTAATAATACTCGGGGTACTATCTCCCCGCCACAGTTCATAAAATATTGATTCACGAGCCAGACAAAATTGAGAATGCTTTAGTTTCAATTGGCGAACTTTCGGAAGAAGCGGCTGAGTCAAAAAATAAAGACATTAAACGATTAAGAAGCTAGCACTTGTTGGCGTATTCTTACGAATAAAGACTTATTTAATAGGTTTTTTTTTATGTTCTGACCCTTACATATCCGGACAAAGAAAATTAAAAAACAAAAATCGATTTTTGACGCATCAGTTTATGATTTGATTGAGTAATGGTTTTCAGTTCGCATAAACATGTTCTTTTTACACTTTAAACTATTGAATTTGTCTTTATTTTTAATATATCTTTTTAATTGTTTCATGAATATTAAGTGTTTTTTAAATTCAACTCAGCAATGACTAAAAAAAAGTGTTGCATTCTTTAGGGGATCCGCTTTGATTAAATTTTTAATATTGGCGAAGAAATGGAGGATATATATGGTCCAATATTTTTAATATAACATTAATATGTCGATATCCAGCTAAACAAAAATTTCAAGCCGATATCTCTACTGGAAGTAGATTTGGCCGCGTACTCCATACACGACCGTCCACTGTGAGACGTTCCGAACTGTCAGCGCGTACTCTATTATTAACACCTCCAATCTGTCTTTGGGTGGTATCAGTCTTCGCACCATTTCCACCATTCACTCTAGGATGTGCTCTGGTGCTCAATGGCGCGCGCTTAAAAACCTCGCCTCCTTAGCTTTACCTAGCGATTGCAGACGCCTCGTTCTTCCGCAGATATTCGATATTTCGAATATCGATTTTTATCGATATTTTATATATCGATAAGCTTAACCTCTAGCATTTTTCGAAACTAATTCTAAACATTATTCAACAATAATTCTAACGATTTCATTTTTCAAATATAAACTTAATTCTATGACGGCGGTAACAGGCAGCTATAGGATATAGTCAGCCGATACCGGCCGTTACGACTTAACTGCGTGCTGCGTGCAAAGGAAAGAAGGGTGTGTGCAAAGTTTTAAGTCGATAGCTTTAAAACTGAGAGAATAGTTCGCGTAGAAACAGACAGACGGACAGAAAGAAGGAAATGCTCATATCAACTAAGGAGGTGATACAGATTAAGAATATATATACTTTATAGGGTCGGAGATGTCTCCTTCACTGCGTTGGATACTTTTGAACAAAATTATAAGGGTGCCCTCTGCAAGGGTATAAAAATAAAATTGGCAAATTGGCCTATCTTGACATGCAGCGACCCACCCGGGCTATTTAATAACTTTTCGGAGATGATTCCTTCAGCGGAATTCCTACAAGTACCGGATATAAAAATCGTAAGGGAGTTGAATTCGAAACATGCTTTCCGCGGTGACTTGTATGTTGAATTAACAGTATGCGTTAACAGTATTAACAGTATGTTGTGAATTAAAGAACTCCAAGCAGTGCTATTGGGGTCATCTGAAAACCCTCAATGGGTGGATTAATTTTAGCAACATAACAAAAAAGTGGACGAAATCTTTGAAAGTTTTGTTGTTGCATTGGAAAACGTGAAAACTGTGGAAAACGTGTTTCTCATCGCGAATTTTTCGCGTGATTGCGAAAAACGCTGAAGCTTCATGTTTTTTAAAGCTCTTGGGGTTGTTAACTTGGTCCAACAAGAACTTTTAGCTATTTCTATTCATTTTAGTGCCGCTTTATTGGCAGAAAACTAGTAAACACTGTAGTGTGGCTGTGTTGCTTTCGTTTTGCAACACTTTTGGCAAAAGCTGAACATTTAAAAGACTTTTCTTAAAAATAAAGTATAAAATTGACAGTTTAAAATACCGGTTGAAATGAAAATTGAAAAGTACTTGGCTCCCCCCATTGCCATCACCTGTGGTGGGCGTGCTGTGGCCGCTGCCTATGGTGAAGTCTTGGCGGAGTTATCGTCAACTCAGCCTTGATCTCCGCGACTCATTGGTCAGTATTGGTAAAGTAAACCGATTCCAAGAAAAAGTAAATCAAAGAAGGTGCGACAGGAGGTTCACGAGGTGCGTGAGCTGAAGCGCAGCGATGCCATTATCCTCACGCCATTAGACTTGGAGGCATAGAGGCAAGGTTGCAGCGTCAATGAAGTTCGCCCCAGTCGGGTAGAGCAGGCCGTTAAGTCCCGCGGGACGGTCGTCGGTGTGGACACAGCGGTTACTTCGGAGGAGCTTTGGAGTATTAACTTAAAAGGCGATATAACCATAGCGGACTTTGAAAAATCAGAGCAGTTTGCATCGAAGCCGTGGGCGGCAGCTGATGGAGGCACGACAAACGTGACTCTGAAGGTCGCCGAGTACCTACTTTACCTACGGCGTACCTACCTACGCCGGCTTTACCTACTTCAGACACTGATAAGGAGTAAATAAAGTGGTTTAACTTCCGCTACCGGTCCCTGGTTCGGTCATATGGTTGTCATCGTTGCACAAGGTTCAGGAGTGCTGCCTAAAGGTAAGTGTGTGCGGCCAGTGAGGTCAGAAGGTAACGTTGCGGCGGAGTGCACCAATCGGGTGGAATGCCAAAACTTTCGGTTCAAAGGTCTGCCGTCGGAGCATTAAGTGATTTCTGCATGCGGCCTGATTTGTGGAAAAGTTTTGGCTGGAGTGAATGCAACACATGTTTTGGCTACTGCAACATAATTTTTAGGATTCGCACGTTTTTACTAGAGGTCTGCATGAATAGCTAAAAAACGACATTCAAATGCACAACCTTGAAAATGAATTGAGTGAGAGACGAAAACTAATGAATGAGTGAGTGCGACTGCATAGGTCTCACTCGCACAACATTTGGGGGATGAAAATCAAATTGAATGACCTAGAGTTAAAGTTCGCATTCGAATTGTTTCGAATGCATTCTAGAATGTACGATACAACTATGCATATTTGCCTGTTTTTTTAGACGCTGATAATATTCAATATATGTTGTATATTTTATTTTACATATTTTTCTTAAAGGAATGTAAAAATATTTTCAATATTTATTAATTAATAATTTTTCAGCACAATTTTGCCGCTAAAAAAATTTTGTAAAATAATTTAATTTGGAAAAACATAAGAAAACTAAACAGAAAATAATAATAACAGTTAAAAGACATTAGTAAAAAACACTTTCATTATAATTCACTTTTCGGTAAATTCCCTAATTCAAAAAACACTAAGAAAATAATAATATTAGTTAAAAACCATGAGTAAAAAAACACTTTCATCACAACTCACCTTTCGGTCAACTTACTCATTATTAAAGAAGTATTAAAGAACCATTTTGCTCAACAAAAGAAAATAAATGAATGCATAGAGTCCCTATGCATCCTAACCATTAGAGACATTCGGCTACATTCCTCTTTCCAAAAGCACTCTTTTGACTTCCCACCCCAATTCACTCGGTATTAAAGCAAGAGAATGCCCATGAGTTAGAATGCTCTCTCCCTCCCTCTCACTCAATTCGTTGTGTCTTTTAAACTCATTCATTCTATTCCATTCGGGTGTATTCTATGGCTGAGGCAATAAGAATGTATTCCTGCAGACCTCTAGTTGTTACTTGCGCCATGACCCTTTTACAGGTCCCATATTCTCGCTGTGTCGGTGTGCATGGTTTGCCCATTTTTGTGTGAAAGTAGAGGCTGTTTTAGAAGGTTGTTTGTTGTCAGTTGGCTACATGAATGTGGTATTACTCCAGATAAACAGCAATTTTGTCATTCTAGGTCTTAACGCGAACGTGGCATCCTCCGTGTGGTTTAGTAAGTTGTCCAGGCAAACACATGGCTCTTGTCCTGGTAGGAACGATACCCATCGATATTCCGACAAATGAAGCGAGGTGATCTATACAGGCACTCACCAACTGTGGAGGAATACTCTACGAGAGTCCGTTAAGGAGTCCGACTGTCAAGGACCCATATTTATATGGCAGGAAAGGTGGGATTTTGCGGCCGTTGGCTATTCCGCAGCATACAGGAGTAAATAGAAAGGGACATTGGCCAGAAGTACCTCCTCAAATTTGGGAACGAGGAAAGCTTAGAAGGGGCATAACTTTCCAGGAGGGGAGGAGGGCCAAGAGCACATCCTATACTATTGTATGAGGTATTGCGCCAGTACCGGACACAACCTGCTCCAAAACAAATAATACATTACATGAGTAGCTCAGAGAAGCATTGGAACTGGGTAAGCCAGTTAATAGTTTATATACAGGGCGTATAGAAGAAAGAAGACTCGAAAATAAACGTCGCTTTACGTCCCATTTTTTCCTTATTTTTAAGCGTCTTGTTTTTTAAATGCACACTACGTTTTTGAAAAATTGTGTTGTAAGCCAGTGTTTACCTGCTTTATAGTTCAAGGTACATTGTTATTCAAATTTTGTATATTTTTAATATTAAAATGGAATATAAGCTAGTCTGCTTAATGAAGCCTTGTAATAAGACAATCACGCTCGCCTGTGGATGAGCCCCCTAACATAAATTTTTAAAATTTAAATAATAAATTTGAAATTAATTTTTGAATCACGAAATTATAAAATTATTCATCCGTTTAAACAAATCTTCCTTGGTATTCAAAGAATCATTTAAAATTAAAGAAAAAAGAGAAGTTTAAGTTTTAAATAAACATAAAAAAAAGCTGGCCGTACAGTAAGTAAGTCAAGATACTTTGTAGCTGCCAGATTTAATTTACTCAGGATCCAAATAAATTGAAGAACTTTCTAGTCTGTCTTCAATCTGTCTTCTTAAACTCTTCAACCCATCTCTGGAAGCTTGATATTTTTTCTCACATGCTGCCGTGTACAGAAGTATTTCTAAATTGTCACTCGCCACCTTTGCGCTGAGCTCCGGTGGCCATCTTTCCTCCGGCTCCTCCCTCTCAGCCCCTGCTCAAATCGGCAGCAGCGCAAGACAGTGGAACTGTATTGCGCCCTCGAATTGCGGCACTTTCTCTCGAGTGGGTGAGGCATTCAGCACCGCACTCTGGGGATGCTTGCCTATTTTAGCGAAGATTACCCGGATCCACCTCCATCCTGACGCTGCCCTTCACAAGGCCCTTGCCGCTTTCGCCTTGCGAATAATCCACCTTGCGGATAACCCACTATCTCCAAGTCGCTCTCGTCAGAGGAGACCGTAGGTGTGATATTTGTGGTTGTTGAAATCTGTAAAAGAAAAGACCATACTTCTCCATCGGCTCCTCTTTTGTAGCCGATCGCATCCAACACCAATCCTCCTCCCATTACTGTCACTGAAAGTGTCCCGTTGAGGCTCCATTTTCCCTCTCCTTCATTTTTTTCTTTCTGTCTTGTTTGTTTGTGCCTCTATCTGTTTTTCCCCCCTTTTCCTTCTCCTTTTTTTTCCTAATGCATTCACTTGTTTTACGGATTCTGCCTTATATACCTCTTCCTTCTGAACCCTCAATTTGCTGAAATGCGCCCTTTTCTCCTTTTTTTTCTGCCGCAATACCGTGGCGCTAATTTCGCAGCGAATCCTTCGCCTGCCTTGGACAGATGGTGTTCCTCTGCCCACACCGTCTTGACGACCTTTGGGCTTCACTTCCATTTCCTTCAGTTGTAGTGCCGTCCTGGGCCGCTCGCTCCATGTTTCTCCGCACCACCTTGATCACCTCTTAAAGCTTCGCGTTCTCCGACGGCGTGGCCTGTCTTTTACGCGTTTTCGTCTTACAGGGCCCGCGGCATCCACGGCTTTTTGCCCGAGTATCCTATGGATTCTGACACACTCAAGTTCACTGCCAGTGCTCGTCACATGTCCTCCGATCCTTCCCTGCGAACTGAGGTATCATCGTCTTGACTGTTCTTCTCGCTCATTCCCTGCGATTTTTCCCGCCGCTTGCATCTGGTTGTGCTTGTACCTCATGGACGTCTCGCTCCTCCTGACATACTTTCGGATATCTCTCTCCCTGCCAAGGTGTCCTGCTTCTGCTGTCAGCGCTTCGTGATTTTCATTTAGCAACTACTGATTTGCGCCCGCCGGCATGCATAATTTTCAATAATGGCTAGCGTGAAAGTGCACCTGCGACCACGTTAGCTTTCCCTTCCAGTAGCTGTTAATATAATCATATTGCTGTAGCGCGAGCACCTATCGCGCTGTTCTCCCAGGCGATTACTCGGTGTCCTGCGTCAGGACCGCACCAACTCCGTAGTCATTGGCGCCCGATTGCAGCTCGAATTTTTTATGCAAAATCTGTGCATGCCAATACTGGATCCTCTGCAAGCCGCTTTTGTAAGTCGACGCACTTCCTCCACCGACCCGAATCTTCTTTACTACATTGGGTCTTACAATGAGTCTCCACAATGGATCTTACATTACAATGGGTCAACCGGATAAATACCTTTATGGCGATATCGTCCTTTAATTTGATCCTGTGCTGTGTTATGCTTGAACAGCCTCTTCCCACTTCTCTGGGTTCCCTGTCACTGATATGGACAGCTTATCCTGCAGACAGCCGCCCCATCTCTCCCTTCTTGGTATCGCAATGGGGTGCCCTGCGCATATTACTGTTGTGCCGAACTCACCGAAAATATCCCATCCTAGCACCAGAATGTCTCCCATGCCTAGCATCACCAGCAGGTTGAGAGGGCTTGTCTTGTCACCGTTGCATGCGCTTGCCTGGAATGCGGCGGGATCCTCCGTGTGGCTTCCATTGGCTAACTTTTCTTCCAACTGCCAACTGCGGCTTTCTTGTCGCGATGCGGTGCCTCGCGTTTCCAGGGCTGTCTGCTATCAAAGTCCTAGTTATATAGTATAAAGGTTATTTAGTTCGTCCCTGATAAAGCTCGCCATTGTTCCTGTGTCTACCATGGCCTTTACTTGTGTGCCTCCAACCTCGACGATTTCTGACAACTGCTGCTCGTCTCCTGACAGTCCTCCGATTAGTTTTGAGAGGCAGCATTGTGCGCTCCCTGCTCTCCTCTCTGTGGCTGAAACCAAAATTTCCCGCCTGCTGGGAGCATTCTGAGCTCCTTTCCCCTGCACAGTGGGGAATTTGCCCTGTTTTTGTGGCATTAATTAATAACTTAAAAACAATCCAAAATTTTTAAATTCTGTTTTTTGAATTTAGTTAATAATAAAGAAATGAAGATATTTCAAAAAAATGGGCGTGGTTCCTCCTTTTTTAATCCATTTTTTATTATTTTTTTGTGGTAAAAATTAAAAAAAAATAATTTTTTTTTTTTTATGGCAATAAAGCTAGTTTTATGCATTTTGTAAAAAAAATGGGCTTGTTCCAACTTTTTTCTTGCGGGAAATTGCAGAAAATTCGCTCTGTGTTTGTGGTATTAATTAAAAACTTAAAAACGAGGCAAGATATTTGTTTGGTGTGTTTTTATGGTGCTATACAAGTTTTTGAAAAGTTTTTGAAAAGTTAAAAATTGGAATTTCGCAAAAAGGCGCAAAAAGGCGCAATTGAACCTAGGGTGTTCTAAATTAAGAATTCATGGCTTTACAACATGGGTATAGTCACTGCTTTATCGAATCTAAACATTTTTTTAAAACTCTTCCCAAAGCTCGTCATGATTTTTTTTTAGAACCTCGGCAACTAGCTCCTCGGGAATCCATAATTTCCAATTGAAAATATCATGCATCTGATCTCCAGTTGTATGTTCTGTTCTCCGATAAACGAGTCCATCAACCACTTTCAAATCTGGCAATTGATTTTGATTGGCCTTGACTTTCTCTGCGATTTCTAAATACTTGGCCGACTTGAAATCCTGTGCTTGCAGATCTATTAAAAGCCCGTGTCTCTCCTCTATAGCAGCTAAATCAGCCTCATTGACCCCAGAAAAAGCATCCGGTACAACATTCATTTTCCCACTTCTGTTTTCAATTTTGAACGTTAATCCTTGCAACTTTAAGGCCCATCGAGCTAGCCGCGAGTGGAGATCCGTCTGACTCATGAGCCATTTGAGTGAAGCATGATCCGTAATCACTGTAAACTCATGGACTTCTATATACGGCCGGAAACGCTTGATGCTAATTATGGCCGCGAGACACTCCTGTTCAGTTACCGAATAATTCTTTGTTTAATTTTTTGGGCTTTGTTTAATTTTTTTGATACAAAAGCAATGGGATACTCGTCAATCTGATCTGTCATTTGCACCAGCACGCCTTCCACTCCAGACTTACTTGCATCGCATTGCAAGAAGAAGGGTCTGGTAAAATCCGCGCTGCGTAACACTGGAGCGGAGCAAAGCATATCCTTAAGCAGGAAAAGGACTCCATCCGGAGCCATTTCGAATTTCTTCCTTGGCTTCAACAAATCTGTAAGTGGAGCCGATACTGATGCGAAGTTGTTAATGAACTTGCGATACCACCCCACCATGCCAAGAAAACGCCTAAGAGATTTTAAATTTTGGGGAAGTGGAAAGTCTGCAATTGCCGATATTTTCTCTGGATCAGTTCGAATAGTCCTTTCTCCCACGATATGCCCAATATATTTTACCGTTCTCACGAAAAATTTACTTTTCTCCACGTTTAGTGTGAGTCCAGCTAGTTTAATTTGCTCGGCCACCACACTCAGAACCTTTTTGTGGGTTTCAAATGTATCTGACCAAGAGATCGTCTAAATAGACAAAGACCTCGTTCCTAAGCTCAGGCAGGATAACTTTGTCCATTAACCGAGTTATCGTTTAACCCCTGACCTTCAAACCGAATCACTTTGAATTGATACAACGGCTTTCCCGGAATTGTAAAGGCTGTCTTATCCCGAGATTTTGGGTCCAACGGGATCTGCCAATAGTCATCTTTCAAATCGAGGCTGGAGATATACATTGCCTTTGGAAGTCGAGATAAAATTCCATCGATTTGGGGTAGAGGATAAGCATCCTTTTTTGTAGCAGCGTTGACTTTACGACTGTCCAAACACAACCGTACTTTCCCGGTTTTTGTACTAGAACAATGGGCGATGACCACGCACTCTGGGACTCCTCAATCACCTCCATTTCCAACATTCGATCGACATTTGCATAAAAAATAGCAGCAAACTAAATGCTGTCCAGAACGTAATACCCAAGTACAAATCCTGATTCAGGGATGGTATGATATGGAACTCGAGATCTTTGGTTTCTTCCTTGTACTTTACGGCCGTTTGAAGCTTCCCTACTAAGACCTGTTTTTAACCATCTGCCGTAGTAGCAACTGTTGGTACTCTTTTGAACGGAACTTTACTTCGTATTAACTGTTCTGCCAATTTCCCCCCAATCACATTAATAGCCGCCCCCGTGTCTAATAGACCAACTACTACTACAACTACTACTACTACAATAGACTACCTTATCCAGGCGCATGACTTCGGCAAACGGACGATTATCATTGTTTTCGAACCTTATTTTATTTATAGTTTTAACATTATTCCAACGCTGCTGCCCCTGACGAGCCACTGGGCGTAGAATCTAACATCTGCCCTTTAGTCGCCCTAGTGTTTTGAGATGGAGTATCAAATTTCTCGAAGCATACTGTGTTACAATTAGGACACGTTGTTTTATTTTTGGCATAGCCTGCAATGCAGGACTGATGGAAAACATGACCACATTTGGTTTTGTACGTTTTTCCCACATCTAAGGTGAAATCACACAAAGGACACTTTTGTGCCAGATTTTCTTCGGGATTTTGCATGACTGGTTAATTTTTGATTTTCGCAAGGACAGAAAAAATAATATAAATATATAAAAATACTGGCACGACTATTTAATGGCCAATGAGCTATTAATTATACTAACATTAAAACTAACTTACGAAAAAATCTTAAAAATATAAATAAAAATGAGAACAAGAAATTCAAACTGATGTAATATGGGATTTCACCGAACGAACAGGTCGATGAACTTTCCGTTGTATCAGCTGATTCTTTTGCTTCCCACAACAGTTTACTCGAACCAATACAGAACTGACCTAGCTTAACTTCGGTTTGATCTAACCGTTGGAACAAACAAACTGCTGTAATCGCCTGATTTAAAAAAAAATTATTTTTGTTATTGATCTACAACAAATATAATAATAAAAAAATGTTTTAATTTAATGTTTTTTTTTTTTAAATCATGACAAAGACTAAAAAAACTAAAATTGCAAACGACAAATATATCATAAAATAATTGACCCAGAACCTTACTACACCCCTTGAGAAGGAAAAGAAAAGAAGAACAAAAACAAAACGCCTAAACGTGAGTGGCGCCTAACACCCGTTTCTTGTGCGCTTACACCAACAACAAATGCTGCTTTCCGACAGCGGTTAGGCGATTGCGAGCGATCGCTTTTGCCTATAATCCAAGCTTCGAACACTGCGCTAAAAACTTAGTTTTCCCATTATTTCGTTGTCAGCTAATACTTCATTATGAAAATAATTGCTGCAATTCCAAAGCGACTTTTTACTTGAGAAAACTAATGCTGATACTTTTCTATTTTTAATTTGAGTAGTTCACTGCGTTCTATTATCATCCGTGGTCAGGCAATGTGGTTGTAAGTAGCCCATCAATGCCTGCAATTCCTATGCGTATGATAACAAAACTTATGAACCTGATGTGGATAGAGTGTATTTTAAAAGGATTTTTCGCACTCGCTCGAGTTTAGGTCAAACCGTGGCTGGACGACCCTACCTCTCAGTACTTGGTCAATCCGTTTCCTGATCGAATTCCGAACGAGGTTGAAAATAGTATGAGCTACAAAACGAGATCAAACTCCTTTTGCGGCTATATCAACCAATAAATTAATTGATTTATCCTAATGTGAGATCTGTTTTGCAAACTCTGGCCAAAATGAGTAGTTGTGATGGTAAGCTACGTTACATAACGTGGCCTTGAAGTTGGGCGCCATTTGTAACAATAATGAGTGGTGTGCTTGCAAGTCGTATAGGATTCGAAATCCAAGCTCTAGGTGAGGTGTCAATTTTGGGAGGGGTGCCGCACGCAATAAACCGAATTTTTCCAGCTCTGGCTCGCCAGCTAATGGAGTGGTGTTCTTGCCACGCCCCCCAAGGTACCTTTTACTCATTATCCCATTAAAGAAAAATTTGCGTGTATGGAGCAAGCTTCTCTTGGTAAGAGATCGGATACTCATCTCGGCCAATCGGGTTAGTTGATTCCGGGAATCTACATAGAAAAGAAGTTCCTTCGCATCGGCTCTTCCGCCGAGCACCTAAGCCTCCGGTGTTGCGAGACTTGGTTTGCCCACCCTACCTGTGGCTATCCAAATCCTGGGGTCTAAACCCAATCTGTCAGTGATAGCCCCTGCCTCGACGGTCTCAAGGGGGACTGTTAAGTCGGGTCAAAACAGGTGTTTTTGCACAGTATAAAATTTATTTAAGCTCTAAGAAATATAATATAAATTTGCTTTGGATCTAAAACGTACATGCCCACTGTATCTTATTCTATGGCGTAAAATCTATATAACCTCAATAATAATAACCGAAATATTCATGTGTGGCAAATAGAAAATTAAAAGAATTAAAACTAAAAGATTAAATGAATTGGCTTTTCAAAAATATTAAAAACAAATCAGATACGAGCAAGCGGCTATTATGCTTGGGAAATATTCCCTGTTTTATTATATGTTTGTCTTATCTCTTTTATTATTTTTTTGTATGATTAAAATTGGTATCATGTAAGTACCTTCACGGCCGTCAGCCAACGGGTACAACAGGGGGACCTACACGCAAGCAATTGCGTGCCGTAACTGTGTACACCGCTGGTAGTGCGACTATACTTTCCACGTAAGGGCGGCTGGTAACAGGTCCCGGTAAGGTCATGTCTCTGCCGAGGATGCTGGCTAATGGTTGTTGGGCGGGGAGAAGAACCCTCCTATCCTTAAATCACCCCAATCCAAGGTGGAACAGCATATGCCGAAGGATGCATGTCCGAGGAGGGGCTCGGACGCTAATATGCCAGTTTAAACCAGGCTAATTGTGACAAGTTTAAACCAGGCTAATTGTGACAAGCGGGGTATGTCATGATGGACGAACCCCTTCCCGCCTACTCGTGGGACCAAAATATGAGCACTACCAATCCAAACAAAAACCTAAGTGGAGATCGGAACTCCATAAAAAAGTCCGGAAATGGGGTCAATGAGCCGTCAAACTCGAAGGCCCTCAAAAGCAGTTAAGCAAAGGAGATTGCTTGAGCACCACAAGAAGACTTCGTTAAGGTCTAGTTGCAGGTGTCTATGAAGGAAATGGTCTGAGAAAGAAAGACATAACTTGACATCATCAGCATACATAAATGTAGTAGCATAGTTTACAACACTAGGTAAATCGTTGACAAGAAGAACAAACAGAGGAGGTCCCAAGTGACTACCTTGTGGGACACCAGATGAAACATTTATAATCTGTGATGAACTGTTTTTAAACAAAACACGCTGCGTGCGGTTCGATAGACAAGAGGTCAACCACTGTACTATATGTGGAGAAAACCCCAAAAGACTCAGCTTATGAAGGAGAAGATGGTGGTTCACAGAGTCAAACGCTTTACTAAAGTCAGTGTACACCACATCAGTTTGCATGCGGCTCAGAAAACCTCTGTGGATAAACGAAGAGAATTCAAGAAGGTTAGTTGTGGTAAAGAATAATGCTTTTACAAAAATGTTGCAGTTGGAAAGTAACCAGTTTCTCAAGCAGTTTGGGAATCGCAGATAGCTTAGCAATCCCCCGGTAGTTCTCAATAAGTGCTTTAGAGCCTTACTTGTGAAGCGGAATAATAAAAGATTCATTCCATCTCTTGGGAAGACATGCCAGCTCCAGAGGATAGCAAAGGATATCAGAACAGTACCTTAGAACACAGCTAGGAACATTGTCAGGATCAGCAGAGAATGATATATCTATTGTTGAAAGAGCTTCGAAGAGATCCTGAATTCGAAATTTGGAAAAGTAAATGTTGTTTATATGTGGTAATTTATAAGGATAAGAAGAATTGTGGTTATATGAATCGGACGAATAGGTGGTTTGAAAAAATGATGCAAAGAGATTAGCAATACCTTTCTCAGAAGAATGTGAAATATTTTTGTATGATAGGGAAGGAGGAAAAGGATTTGATTTACGTTTCATATTGACAAAAGAGTAGAAGGAGCTTGGATCATTTCGAAAGTTTACCTTACAATTCCTGATATACTGCTTATAGAGTTGACCGTTGAGAATAATAAACTGGTTTCGAAAATAACGAAAGTTTGACAGGTGGCACATCGATCCTGACTTAAGAAACTTTTTGTAAGCTCTGGATTTCCTGTTCTTAAGACGAGAAAGGTGTTTATTATACCAAGGTGGTTTTGTAGACAATGATACTGGGACTTCCGGAACAAATTTGTTCAAGGCATTATGAATTATTTCGTAAAACAAATCCGTAGCAGCTTCAATTGTGTTTATAGATGAAAGAAAATTCCAATGATTCCGAAGGGCCATAAAATCAGTCTTTCTGAAGCATTTGAAACGAGGTTTAGCATTAAAGCAAGCATCATTGTGAGGCACATCAATTAACACCGATGCTAATAGTGTAGGGTGGTGAAAGTCTTCAGGAAGCGATAGCGGCGGGGACCGAATGACTGTCACAGAGGATGACACATTAGAAAAAATAAGGTCCAGAAATCTGCCATGAGTGTTATGAATTGGATTAATTTGGAGCAGGGCAAGATCGGTTAAGCCATGGATAAAGTCGTTATGAAAACTGGAAAGCAAGGAATTGTTTACCTCAGACGGGATCCAGGAAATGATGGGAAGGTTGAAATCTCCCATGATTAGGATTAAATCATGGCCCTTGGCCAACGAAGAAACAGACCTAATGGCATCAAAATGGTGAAAGTACACAATAACTTCAGCCATGGGAGGAATGTAGGAACAGGTCAGGAAAATATAAAACGAGCCAGTTAAAATTTTTACCGCAATGAACTTAATTCCGAACTCGTTCGTGAAAGGAATAATTTCAGAAGGGTACTCATTAGTAACAGCAATGAGGACACCACCTGCAAAAGTTGGACGATCCAATCGAAACACTATAAATTTGGAAACAAGAATTTCATAATCAGAGACAGAGGAGTTAAGCCATGTTTCAGTAAGCACGACAGCATCAAAATCAAAAGAAGCACTTTTTGTAAAAAATTGGCTCTGCTTACCCAGAATACTTCTAACGTTTTGATAGCAGCAGGAAAATACTATGTTATTAAGTTTTTGAAGCAGTTTCTGCAGGGATAGGATTCTGAGCGTCTTTTGCTAGGAATTCATGAATGATACTGTGCTCAGGCCAAGCTACAGGATCAAGTGCTTTTTCAAGGTAGGAATCAGGTAGAACTATTTTAAAAGAAGAAATAGAACGCTTATGCTTAAAGTTAAACTTAAAAACAGCTATTTCATTAGGAGCTAGCTTAAGATGTAGCAACAGCAGCATCTGGCATAAGCCGAGAGACAAAAATGGCCTTACGAGAAGCAACCGCCCTCAGCGTAAGTCCAGAAGATCTAACTTCAGGCGCCACACCAACCTTGGCCTTGGAGACATCACAGCTAGAGCAGAGGGTAGGTTGTCCAACGATGGGGGTTGTCCAACGATGTCCAACGATGGAGGCTCCAAGATGAGAGGTGGCTCGAGATTTGTACTTGGTACGCTGATCGCTTCTTGCAAGGGATAAATATTAGAGTGCCCTGAAGGAAGGCTCATCAAGTCCCTTGGTACTGGAACAGCATAAGTAGGAAGACAAGTAGGCGACTGTAAAATGTTTGGTGTTGAAAATTCATCGACTTGTATTCTCAAATTGGAGAATATAGTTAAAGCGCAACAGAGATAACTTTAACCGATTAAATGTATAAATAGGAAATAAATAGTTCAATGAACTTATTAAGTCGAATTTATTTTTAGGGATTAATTGTTATATTTCAACTTGTCGCAGAAGGAGAAAGCTTGAGTTCAAGATCGAAAATAATTGCAAACTGGCAAGAGCGATCGAAGAAACACGTCCGGGTACGGCAAGTGAATATGTAGAACTATGATTGGTAGAGACCTACAAGCGGAAGGTTGCATCGCTTGGAGAGGTCTACCCTGGAGCTATGCTAGTGGCGGTTGACTGGGCGGAAATCCCAAGCAAACCGAGGGCGCGAGTGTGGCTCACAGAAAAGCCAGCCGACCCTAAGACCATCCTAACTATACTAAGGATGTGCAATCCGACGCTTCCCACGGCGGACTGGAGAGTCGCCAAGGTCGAGGAGGCGGTGGGACTTCGGAGACAGGTCGTCCTCACACTCAACGAGAAGACCGTAAAAGCCCTGGAAAGGTCGGAGCACCGGCTGAAGTACGGATTTGAACACGTGACGGTCAGTATTTACAAATCCAATGCGAAGACGAAACCAGGAGGTATCGGGCTGGAGGCAGACGCGCAAGAGCCAGACTTGGAGGAGCCGACCGAAGAGGGCCACCCGGAAAGAATGTCGAATGAGAAGGAGGACATCCTGGAAAGGTACACCTCGGAGGAGAGCGACTTGGTAAGGGCACTTAGTGGAGTCGGAATGGAGGAGGACTCTCTGCTGAGCTCCGAGACGGAGGCAGAAGTTACTGTGGTGGAGAATTGTAAGAATGTCTCTGACAATCTTGCAGATAAACATCCATCACAGTAAAACGGCGTCAGCTTTCCTCCCACTCCACCTCGCCGAGAGTGGAGCTGATGTCGCCCTCATCCAGGAACCCTGGATCCTTGGGGACAGGATTTTTGGGTGAGGGGCGTCGGATTATAGGCCGATAAACCAGGTAAAAGGTGAGACTGCATCCTCGCAAAAAAGAACCTTAACCTCTTTTTGCTACCCGATTTCAGCAATGAAGACCACATAGCCGCAGCCATAGAGAGCCCAAATGGCCCTTTAAGGAGATGTTCGGCGTGTACGGGCCAAGACAAGGAAGCCCGCACCAGCTACTCAAACAGCTGGTGGAAGACTGTAGGAAGCACAAGATAAACCTGATCATAGGTTGCGATGCCAACGCCCATCATCATCAGTGGGGAAGCACTGACACGAATCGAATCAATATTCGATTTTATCCTAGGCTCCAATTTTCTGGTGGGTAACAGGGGTACAGAACCAACCTTCATAGTCAAGAACAGAAGGGAAGTACTTGACGTCACTCTTTACTCTGAATCCCTAGCAGACAGGATTGTCAGATAGAGAATCCTAGAGAAGCACTCCTTCTCGGTCCATCGATACGTAAAATTAGTGGTCAACTTTGAGAACTTTAATCGACTAACGGTACGCAACCCGAGGAAAGCGAACTGGAAAAAACTAGAAAGTTCCTTGGGGAAACCTCGAAGGAACGAAGGATTCCATGGTGGACGCGCTTACGGCAGCGGTGAAAGGTGCTTGTCCCAAAAGCAGATCTGGCAATAGCAAGTCAATGAAACCACCATGGTGGCCGCAAACACTTGCGCCCTTTAAGACCAAGGCCCGCAAAGCCTTTAATTTTGCCAGCAAGACAAACTCGGAGACAGCCTGGGAGACGTACAAAGCGAACCTTAGGCAATATAACAAAGAACTTCGTAAGGCAAAAAGGAATGGCTGGACCAAGTTCTCCACGAACATTCAGCAAACATCAGAGTCCTCCCGACTCCGGAAGGTCCTCGCAACTACTGCACCAAATGAAGGATATATTAAAACCTCAGAAGGTAACTAGACATTGTCCAGCAAAGAAACCCTAGAGGCTCTCACAGAGGCACATTTCCCGGGATGCTCTCTAGAAGATACAACCCTGGAAATGCAGGAGGCCCCTCCTCCCTAACCAACTTTAATACCTATTGAGTGACAGGTATCTCAGCTGGGCGATAAATAGCTTCAAGTCTTTCATATCCCCAGGCCCAGATGGCATTATCCCGGCTCAACTAATTAAAGCCGGTCACAATCTGAGGTCTTGGGTCAAGGAAAGCTTTCTTGCTTCAGCAATTGTTGTTCTGCTTCAGCTTTCAGCAATTTTCAGAATAGTCATCGTACCCGCAATGTGGTTGCGGACGAAAGTCGTATTTATACCCAAGGCGGGAAAACCATCGCACTGAACCCCTAAGGACTTCAGACCAATAAGCTTGTCGTCCTTTCTTCTCAAGACAATGAAGAGACTAATCAGCCTCCATATTAATCTTACTATAAACCCAGATGATATCTCGGGATCACAGCATGCGTTTAGAAAGGGCCGATCCACGGAACCTGCACTCCACGAAATCTCTACTTTTGTCGAAAAGGCAATTATTGACAAGGAATACGCACTCAATGCTTTTCTAGACATAGAAGGTGCCTTCAACAACATCCTACCAAGCTCGATAATCAATGCGCTGACGGGAGACAATCAATCCATACGCCTTATAGAGCAGATCCTAATAAATAGGACTGTTGAGGCGTCACAAGTAGGAGAATCTATTCATAGATACGTCTAAAGAGGCACTCCGCAATGTGGCGGAACGTGGAACGTGGCGGTTAATAGCCTACTGCGATCCCTAGAAGGTGGTGGTTGCAAAGTTATCTCTTATGCGGATGACGTCGCAATTGCCATCTCTGGAAAATTTCTCCAGACTCTATGTGACCGCATGACGGACAAACTTAAAGTCCTCTCAACATGGGCAGTTAGAAATGGCCTAGGTGTAAGCCCGTCCAAAACCAAGCACGTCCTCTTCACCAGGAAGTACAAAATACCAAACTTAAGGCTTCCAAAACTATCAGAAGAAACACTCTCCCTTAGCGGTACTGGAAGTCAAATACTATGGATAGAGCAAACAAGGCAACAATCGCGCTCTATACTTGCAGAAAAGCTATTGGCCCTAAATGGGGAATGTCCCTAAAAATAGTAAGATGGCTTTACACAGTCATAGACCAATCCTTTTCTACGGGGTGGTGGTCTGGTGGCCTGCTCTCACAAACTCCACAATTAGAGAGAAACTTAGGAAAACGCAAAGGATGGCGGGGGTCTGTGTCACAGGCAGCCTACGTACCACACCGACTGATGCCCTAGACTTCATACTCGACCTATTACCTGTAGAGATAATGGGGGCCAAGATGCTATCGGCAATTAGGCTACGCGAGACGGGCATTTGGAAATGGACTAACTATGGACATACCAAGTTAGATCTACACCACTGCACGCCAACGGGGGCTACAGACTACTGCGTACCTGTCGATCGTCCCACCTTAAAATACAAGGTCTCCATTCCAACTAGGGAGTAATGGGCCACACAAATACACAGACGGTTCAAAACTGAATGGCCAGGTGGGAGGCGGTTTCCATTGCGAACGGCTGTCTAAATGAGTCCTTCAGACTCCCCGACCACTGTAGTGTGTTCCAAGCAGAAGTAATATCTATCGTAGAAGCACTTAGATCCCCAGCATTACCTGGCAATCAAGACACAATCTGTATCTTCTCAGACAGTCAGGCGGCACTCAAAGCCCTTGACGGATTCTCATCCAACTCCAGGACAGTAAATGACTGTCGCAGATCTCTTAACGAGATGGCAGAGCAGTATGACATCCACCTCATATGGGTGCCCGGACATAGGGACCACGAGGGTAATTGCGCCGCCGACAAACTAGCAAAAGCAGGTACTACCAATCCTCTCCTATCGGAGAAGGAACCAGTAGGTATCCCCTTAGCTACGTGTAGGCTAAAATGAAGGGATCACTTTGACCGCGCATCACTGAGAAAATGGAGAAATCTCCAAAACTGCAGGAACTCACGCATGATATGGCCCATCCGCTCTAGGAAGAGGTCAATGATGCTTATCGCCCTTAATAGGCAGGACTGTAGTCTGGCGGTCAAGGCCATTACGTCACATTGGTAAATAAGAGCACACGCGGTTAGACTAGCGGTGCCACATTATGACTACTGCAGGAGCTGTGGGGACGTAGAAGAGGAAGAGACAGTCGCACACCTCCTGTGTCAATGGCCTGCGCTGGGGCGCAGCCGACTCAAATTCTTGGGCGCAGCAATACTCACGGACCTAACAGACCTCGCGGAGATCGCTCCACGCAGACTCGTAGCTTTCATCCGTAAATCTGTATGGGACCGCGAGCCACCGCAGGCCGTAACTGTGTACACCGCTGGTAGTGCGACTATACTTTCCACGTAAGGGCGGCTGGTAACAGGTCCCGGTAAGGTCATGTCTCTGCCGAGGATGCTGGCTAATGGTTGTTGGGCGGGGAGAAGAACACTCCTATCCTTAAATCACCCCAATCCAAGGTGGAACAGCATATGCCGAAGGATGCATGTCCGCGGAGGGGCTCGGACGCTTATATGCCAGTTTAAACCAGGCTAATTGTGACAAGTTTAAACCAGGCTAATTGTGACAAGCAGGCTATGTCATGATGGACGAACCCCTTCCCGCCTACTCGTGGGACCAAAATATGAGCACTACCAATCCAAACAAAAACCTAAGTGGAGATCGGAACTCCATAAAAAAGTCCGGAAATGGGGTCAATGAGCCGTCAAACTCGAAGGCCCTCAAAAGCAGTTAAGCAAAGGAGATTGCTTGAGCACCACAAGAAGACTTCGTTAAGGTCTAGTTGCAGGTGTCTATGAAGGAAATGGTCTGAGAAAGAAAGACATAACTTGACATCATCAGCATACATAAATGTAGTAGCATAGTTTACAACACTAGGTAAATCGTTGACAAGAAGAACAAACAGAGGAGGTCCCAAGTGACTACCTTGTGGGACACCAGATGAAACATTTATAATCTGTGATGAACTGTTTTTAAACAAAACACGCTGCGTGCGGTTCGATAGACAAGAGGTCAACCACTGTACTATATGTGGAGAAAACCCCAAAAGACTCAGCTTATGAAGGAGAAGATGGTGGTTCACAGAGTCAAACGCTTTACTAAAGTCAGTGTACACCACATCAGTTTGCATGCGGCTCAGAAAACCTCTGTGGATAAACGAAGAGAATTCAAGAAGGTTAGTTGTGGTAAAGAATAATGCTTTTACAAAAATGTTGCAGTTGGAAAGTAACCAGTTTCTCAAGCAGTTTGGGAATCGGAGATAGCTTAGCAATCCCCCGGTAGTTCTCAATAAGTGCTTTAGAGCCTTACTTGTGAAGCGGAATAATAAAAGATTCATTCCATCTCTTGGGAAGACATGCCAGCTCCAAGGATAAGTTGAATAAGATAGTGAGAGGATAGCAAAGGATATCAGAACAGTACCTTAGAACACAGCTAGGAACATTGTCAGGATCAGCAGAGAATGATATATCTATTGTTGAAAGAGCTTCGAAGAGATCCTGAATTCGAAATTTGGAAAAGTAAATGTTGTTTATATGTGGTAATTTATAAGGATAAGAAGAATTGTGGTTATATGAATCGGACGAATAGGTGGTTTGAAAAAATGACGCAAAGAGATTAGCAATACCTTGCTCAGAAGAATGTGAAATATTTTTATATGATAGGGAAGGAGGAAAAAGATTTGATTTACGTTTCATATTGACAAAAGAGTAGAAGGAGCTTGGATCATTTCGAAAGTTTACCTTACAATTCCTGATATACTGCTTATAGAGTTGATCGTTGAGAATAATAAACTGGTTTCGAAAATAACGAAAGTTTGACAGGTGGCACATCGATCCTGACTTAAGAAACTTTTGTAAGCTCTGGATTTTCATGTTCTTAAGACGAGAAAGGTGTTTATTATACCAAGGTGGTTTTGTAGACAATGATACTGGGACTTCCGGAACAAATTTGTTCAAGGCATTATGAATTATTTCGTAAAACAAATCCGTAGCAGCTTCAATTGTGTTTATAGATGAAAGAAAATTCCAATGATTCCGAACGGCCATAAAATCAGTCTTTCTGAAGCATTTGAAACGAGTTTTAGCATTAAAGCAAGCATCATTGTGAGGCACATCAATTAACACCGATGCTAATAGTGTAGGGTGGTGAAAGTCTTCAGGAAGCGATAGCGGCGGGGACCGAATGACTGTCACGGAGGATGACACATTAGAAAAAATAAGGTCCAGAAATCTGCCATGAGTGTTATGAATTGGATTAATTTGGAGCAGGGCAAGATCGGTTAAGCCATGGATAAAGTCGTTATGAAAACTGGAAAGCAAGGAATTGTTTACCTCAGACGGGATCCAGGAAATGATGGGAAGGTTGAAATCTCCCATGATTAGGATTAAATCATGGCCCTTGGCCAACGAAGAAACAGACCTAATGGCATCAAAATGGTGAAAGTACACAATAACTTCAGCCATGGGAGGAATGTAGGAACAGGTCAGGAAAATATAAAACGAGCCAGTTAAAATTTTTACCGCAATGAACTTAATTCCGAACTCGTTCGTGAAAGGAATAATTTCAGAAGGGTACTCATTAGTAACAGCAATGAGGACACCACCTGCAAAAGTTGGACGATCCAATCGAAACACTATAAATTTGGAAACAAGAATTTCATAATCAGAGACAGAGGAGTTAAGCCATGTTTCAGTAAGCACGACAGCATCAAAATCAAAAGAAGCACTTTTTGTAAAAAATTGGCTCTGCTTACCCAGAATACTTCTAACGTTTTGATAGCAGCAGGAAAATACTATGTTATTAAGTTTTTGAAGCAGTTTCTGCAGGGATAGGATTCTGAGCGTCTTTTGCTAGGAATTCATGAATGATACTGTGCTCAGGCCAAGCTACAGGATCAAGTGCTTTTTCAAGGTAGGAATCAGGTAGAACTATTTTAAAAGAAGAAATAGAACGCTTATGCTTAAAGTTAAACTTAAAAACAGCTATTTCATTAGGAGCTAGCTTAAGATGTAGCAACAGCAGCATCTGGCATAAGCCGAGAGACAAAAATGGCCTTACGAGAAGCAACCGCCCTCAGCGTAAGTCCAGAAGATCTAACTTCAGGCGCCACACCAACCAGAGGCCTTGGAGACATCACAGCTAGAGCAGAGGGTAGGTTGTCCAACGATGGGGGTTGTCCAACGATGTCCAACGATGGAGGCTCCAAGATGAGAGGTGGCTCGAGATTTGTACTTGGTACGCTGATCGCTTCTTGCAAGGGATAAATATTAGAGTGCCCTGAAGGAAGGCTCATCAAGTCCCTTGGTACTGGAACAGCATAAGTAGGAAGACAAGTAGGCGACTGTAAAATGTTTGGTGTTGAAAATTCATCGACTTGTATTCTCAAATTGGAGAATATAGTTAAAGCGCAACAGAGATAACTTTAACCGATTAAATGTATAAATAGGAAATAAATAGTTCAATGAACTTATTAAGTCGAATTTATTTTTAGGGATTAATTGTTATATTTCAACTTGTCGCAGAAGGAGAAAGCTTGAGTTCAAGATCGAAAATAATTGCAAACTGGCAAGAGCGATCGAAGAAACACGTCCGGGTACGGCAAGTGAATATGTAGAACTATGATTGGTAGAGACCTACAAGCGGAAGGTTGCATCGCTTGGAGAGGTCTACCCTGGAGCTATGCTAGTGGCGGTTGACTGGGCGGAAATCCCAAGCAAACCGAGGGCGCGAGTGTGGCTCACAGAAAAGCCAGCCGACCCTAAGACCATCCTAACTATACTAAGGATGTGCAATCCGACGCTTCCCACGGCGGACTGGAGAGTCGCCAAGGTCGAGGAGGCGGTGGGACTTCGGAGACAGGTCGTCCTCACACTCAACGAGAAGACCGTAAAAGCCCTGGAAAGGTCGGAGCACCGGCTGAAGTACGGATTTGAACACGTGACGGTCAGTATTTACAAATCCAATGCGAAGACGAAACCAGGAGGTATCGGGCTGGAGGCAGACGCGCAAGAGCCAGACTTGGAGGAGCCGACCGAAGAGGGCCACCCGGAAAGAATGTCGAATGAGAAGGAGGACATCCTGGAAAGGTACACCTCGGAGGAGAGCGACTTGGTAAGGGCACTTAGTGGAGTCGGAATGGAGGAGGACTCTCTGCTGAGCTCCGAGACGGAGGCAGAAGTTACTGTGGTGGAGAATTGTAAGAATGTCTCTGACAATCTTGCAGATAAACATCCATCACAGTAAAACGGCGTCAGCTTTCCTCCCACTCCACCTCGCCGAGAGTGGAGCTGATGTCGCCCTCATCCAGGAACCCTGGATCCTTGGGGACAGGATTTTTGGGTGAGGGGCGTCGGATTATAGGCCGATAAACCAGGTAAAAGGTGAGACTGCATCCTCGCAAAAAAGAACCTTAACCTCTTTTTGCTACCCAATTTCAGTAATGAAGACCACGTAGCCGCAGCCATAGAGAGCCCAAATGGCCCTCTAAGGATATGTTCGGCGTATATGGACCACGACCAGGAACTCCCCCCGCACTTGCTACTCAAACAGCTGGTGGAAGACAGCAGGAAGCACAAGATCGACCTGATCATAGGTTGCGATGCTAACGCCCATCATCATCAGTGGGGAAGCACTGACATGAACGAGAGGGGTGAGTCAATCTTCGATTTTATCCTAAGCTCCAATCTTCTGGTGGGTAACAGGGGTACAGAATCCACCTTCATAGTCAAGAACAGAAGGGAAGTACTTGACGTCACTCTTTACTCTGAATCCCTAGCAGACAGGATTGTCAGATGGAGAATCCTAGAGAAGCACTCCTTCTCGGACCATCGATACGTAAAATTAGTGGTCAACTTTGAGAACTTTAATCGACTAACGGTACGCAACCCGAGGAAAGCGAACTGGAAAAAACTAGAAAGTTCCTTGGGGAAACCTCGAAGGAACGAAGGATTCCATGGTGGACGCGCTTACGGCAGCGGTGAAAGGTGCTTGTCCCAAAAGCAGATCTGGCAATAGCAAGTCAATGAAACCACCATGGTGGCCGCAAACACTTGCGCCCTTTAAGACCAAGGCCCGCAAAGCCTTTAATTTTGCCAGCAAGACAAACTCGGAGACAGCCTGGGAGACGTACAAAGCGAACCTTAGGCAATATAACAAAGAACTTCGTAAGGCAAAAAGGAATGCCTGGACCAAGTTCTGCACGAACATTCAGCAAACATCAGAGTCCTCCCGACTCCGGAAGGTCCTCGCAACTACTGCACCAAATGAAGGATATATTAAAACCTCAGAAGGTAACTAGACATTGTCCAGCAAAGAAACCCTAGAGGCTCTCACAGAGGCACATTTCCCGGGATGCTCTCTAGAAGATACAACCCTGGAAATGCAGGAGGCCCCTCCCTCCCTAACCAACTTTAATACCTATTAAGTGACAGGTATCTCAGCTGGGCGATAAATAGCTTCAAGTCTTTCATATCCCCAGGCCCAGATGGCATTATCCCGGCTCAACTAATTAAAGCCGGTCACAATCTGAGGTCTTGGGTCAAGGAAAGCTTTCTTGCTTCAGCAATTCCTTGTTCTGCTTCAGCTTTCAGCAATTTTCAGAATAGTCATCGTACCCGCAATGTGGTTGCGGACGAAAGTCGTATTTATACCCAAGGCGGGAAAACCATCGCACTGAACCCCTAAGGACTTCAGACCAATAAGCTTGTCGTCCTTTCTTCTCAAGACAATGAAGAGACTAATCAGCCTCCATATTAATCTTACTATAAACCCAGATGATATCTCGGGATCACAGCATGCGTTTAGAAAGGGCCGATCCACGGAACCTGCACTCCACGAAATCTCTACTTTTGTCGAAAAGGCAATTATTGACAAGGAATACGCACTCAATGCTTTTCTAGACATAGAAGGTGCCTTCAACAACATCCTACCAAGCTCGATAATCAATGCGCTGACGGGAGACAATCAATCCATACGCCTTATAGAGCAGATCCTAATAAATAGGACTGTTGAGGCGTCACAAGTAGGAGAATCTATTCATAGATACGTCTAAAGAGGCACTCCGCAATGTGGCGGAACGTGGAACGTGGCGGTTAATAGCCTACTGCGATCCCTAGAAGGTGGTGGTTGCAAAGTTATCTCTTATGCGGATGACGTCGCAATTGCCATCTCTGGAAAATTTCTCCAGACTCTATGTGACCGCATGACGGACAAACTTAAAGTCCTCTCAACATGGGCAGTTAGAAATGGCCTAGGTGTAAGCCCATCCAAAACCAAGCACGTCCTCTTCACCAGGAAGTACAAAATACCAAACTTAAGGCTTCCAAAACTATCAGAAGAAACACTCTCCCTTAGCGGTACTGGAAGTCAAATACTATGGATAGAGCAAACAAGGCAACAATCGCGCTCTATACTTGCAGAAAAGCTATTGGCCCTAAATGGGGAATGTCCCTAAAAATAGTAAGATGGCTTTACACAGTCATAGACCAATCCTTTTCTACGGGGTGGTGGTCTGGTGGCCTGCTCTCACAAACTCCACAATTAGAGAGAAACTTAGGAAAACGCAAAGGATGGCGGGGGTCTGTGTCACAGGCAGCCTACGTACCACACCGACTGATGCCCTAGACTTCATACTCGACCTATTACCTGTAGAGATAATGGGGGCCAAGATGCTATCGGCAATTAGGCTACGCGAGACGGGCATTTGGAAATGGACTAACTATGGACATACCAAGTTAGATCTACACCACTGCACGCCAACGGGGGCTACAGACTACTGCGTACCTGTCGATCGTCCCACCTTAAAATACAAGGTCTCCATTCCAACTAGGGAGTAATGGGCCACACAAATACACAGACGGTTCAAAACTGAATGGCCAGGTGGGAGGCGGTTTCCATTGCGAACGGCTGTCTAAATGAGTCCTTCAGACTCCCCGACCACTGTAGTGTGTTCCAAGCAGAAGTAATAGCTATCGTAGAAGCACTTAGATCCCCAGCATTACCTGGCAATCAAGACACAATCTGTATCTTCTCAGACAGTCAGGCGGCACTCAAAGCCCTTGACGGATTCTCATCCAACTCCAGGACAGTAAATGACTGTCGCAGATCTCTTAACGAGATGGCAGAGCAGTATGACATCCACCTCATATGGGTGCCCGGACATAGGGACCACGAGGGTAATTGCGCCGCCGACAAACTAGCAAAAGCAGGTACTACCAATCCTCTCCTATCGGAGAAGGAACCAGTAGGTATCCCCTTAGCTACGTGTAGGCTAAAATGAAGGGATCACTTTGACCGCGCATCACTGAGAAAATGGAGAAATCTCCAAAACTGCAGGAACTCACGCATGATATGGCCCATCCGCTCTAGGAAGAGGTCAATGATGCTTATCGCCCTTAATAGGCAGGACTGTAGTCTGGCGGTCAAGGCCATTACGTCACATTGGTAAATAAGAGCACACGCGGTTAGACTAGCGGTGCCACATTATGACTACTGCAGGAGCTGTGGGGACGTAGAAGAGGAAGAGACAGTCGCACACCTCCTGTGTCAATGGCCTGCGCTGGGGCGCAGCCGACTCAAATTCTTGGGCGCAGCAATACTCACGGACCTAACAGACCTCGCGGAGATCGCTCCACGCAGACTCGTAGCTTTCATCCGTAAATCTGTATGGGACCGCGAGCCACCGCAGGCCGTAACTGTGTACACCGCTGGTAGTGCGACTATACTTTCCACGTAAGGGCGGCTGGTAACAGGTCCCGGTAAGGTCATGTCTCTGCCGAGGATGCTGGCTAATGGTTGTTGGGCGGGGAGAAGAACACTCCTATCCTTAAATCACCCCAATCCAAGGTGGAACAGCATATGCCGAAGGATGCATGTCCGCGGAGGGGCTCGGACGCTTATATGCCAGTTTAAACCAGGCTAATTGTGACAAGTTTAAACCAGGCTAATTGTGACAAGCAGGCTATGTCATGATGGACGAACCCCTTCCCGCCTACTCGTGGGACCAAAATATGAGCACTACCAATCCAAACAAAAACCTAAGTGGAGATCGGAACTCCATAAAAAAGTCCGGAAATGGGGTCAATGAGCCGTCAAACTCGAAGGCCCTCAAAAGCAGTTAAGCAAAGGAGATTGCTTGAGCACCACAAGAAGACTTCGTTAAGGTCTAGTTGCAGGTGTCTATGAAGGAAATGGTCTGAGAAAGAAAGACATAACTTGACATCATCAGCATACATAAATGTAGTAGCATAGTTTACAACACTAGGTAAATCGTTGACAAGAAGAACAAACAGAGGAGGTCCCAAGTGACTACCTTGTGGGACACCAGATGAAACATTTATAATCTGTGATGAACTGTTTTTAAACAAAACACGCTGCGTGCGGTTCGATAGACAAGAGGTCAACCACTGTACTATATGTGGAGAAAACCCCAAAAGACTCAGCTTATGAAGGAGAAGATGGTGGTTCACAGAGTCAAACGCTTTACTAAAGTCAGTGTACACCACATCAGTTTGCATGCGGCTCAGAAAACCTCTGTGGATAAACGAAGAGAATTCAAGAAGGTTAGTTGTGGTAGAGCGATGCTTGACAAAACCATGCTGTGAAGTGGAAATAATGCTTTTACAAAAATGTTGCAGTTGGAAAGTAACCAGTTTCTCAAGCAGTTTGGGAATCGCAGATAGCTTAGCAATCCCCCGGTAGTTCTCAATAAGTGCTTTAGAGCCTTACTTGTGAAGCGGAATAATAAAAGATTCGTTCCATCTCTTGGGAAGACATGCCAGCTCCAAGGATAAGTTGAATAAGATAGTGAGAGGATAGCAAAGGATATCAGAACAGTACCTTAGAACACAGCTAGGAACATTGTCAGGACCAGCAGAGAATGATATATCTATTGTTGAAAGAGCTTCGAAGAGATCCTGAATTCGAAATTTGGAAAAGTAAATGTTGTTTATATGTGGTAATTTATAAGGATAAGAAGAATTGTGGTTATATGAATCGGACGAATAGGTGGTTTGAAAAAATGACGCAAAGAGATTAGCAATACCTTGCTCAGAAGAATGTGAAATATTTTTATATGATAGGGAAGGAGGAAAAAGATTTGATTTACGTTTCATATTGACAAAAGAGTAGAAGGAGCTTGGATCATTTCGAAAGTTTACCTTACAATTCCTGATATACTGCTTATAGAGTTGATCGTTGAGAATAATAAACTGGTTTCGAAAATAACGAAAGTTTGACAGGTGGCACATCGATCCTGACTTAAGAAACTTTTTGTAAGCTCTGGATTTTCATGTTCTTAAGACGAGAAAGGTGTTTATTATACCAAGGTGGTTTTGTAGACAATGATACTGGGACTTCCGGAACAAATTTGTTCAAGGCATTATGAATTATTTCGTAAAACAAATCCGTAGCAGCTTCAATTGTGTTTATAGATGAAAGAAAATTCCAATGATTCCGAAGGGCCATAAAATCAGTCTTTCTGAAGCATTTGAAACGAGGTTTAGCATTAAAGCAAGCATCATTGTGAGGCACATCAATTAACACCGATGCTAATAGTGTAGGGTGGTGAAAGTCTTCAGGAAGCGATAGCGGCGGGGACCGAATGACTGTCACGGAGGATGACACATTAGAAAAAATAAGGTCCAGAAATCTGCCATGAGTGTTATGAATTGGATTAATTTGGAGCAGGGCAAGATCGGTTAAGCCATGGATAAAGTCGTTATGAAAACTGGAAAGCAAGGAATTGTTTACCTCAGACGGGATCCAGGAAATGATGGGAAGGTTGAAATCTCCCATGATTAGGATTAAATCATGGCCCTTGGCCAACGAAGAAACAGACCTAATGGCATCAAAATGGTGAAAGTACACAATAACTTCAGCCATGGGAGGAATGTAGGAACAGGTCAGGAAAATATAAAACGAGCCAGTTAAAATTTTTACCGCAATGAACTTAATTCCGAACTCGTTCGTGAAAGGAATAATTTCAGAAGGGTACTCATTAGTAACAGCAATGAGGACACCACCTGCAAAAGTTGGACGATCCAATCGAAACACTATAAATTTGGAAACAAGAATTTCATAATCAGAGACAGAGGAGTTAAGCCATGTTTCAGTAAGCACGACAGCATCAAAATCAAAAGAAGCACTTTTTGTAAAAAATTGGCTCTGCTTACCCAGAATACTTCTAACGTTTTGATAGCAGCAGGAAAATACTATGTTATTAAGTTTTTGAAGCAGTTTCTGCAGGGATAGGATTCTGAGCGTCTTTTGCTAGGAATTCATGAATGATACTGTGCTCAGGCCAAGCTACAGGATCAAGTGCTTTTTCAAGGTAGGAATCAGGTAGAACTATTTTAAAAGAAGAAATAGAACGCTTATGCTTAAAGTTAAACTTAAAAACAGCTATTTCATTAGGAGCTAGCTTAAGATGTAGCAACAGCAGCATCTGGCATAAGCCGAGATACAAAAATGGCCTTACGAGAAGCAACCGCCCTCAGCGTAAGTCCAGAAGATCTAACTTCAGGCGCCACACCAACCAGAGGCCTTGGAGACATCACAGCTAGAGCAGAGGGTAGGTTGTCCAACGATGGGGGTTGTCCAACGATGTCCAACGATGGAGGCTCCAAGATGAGAGGTGGCTCGAGATTTGTACTTGGTACGCTGATCGCTTCTTGCAAGGGATAAATATTAGAGTGCCCTGAAGGAAGGCTCATCAAGTCCCTTGGTACTGGAACAGCATAAGTAGAAAGACAAGTAGGCGACTGTAAAATGTTTGGTGTTGAAAATTCATCGACTTGTATTCTCAAATTGGAGAATATAGTTAAAGCGCAACAGAGATAACTTTAACCGATTAAATGTATAAATAGGAAATAAATAGTTCAATGAACTTATTAAGTCGAATTTATTTTTAGGGATTAATTGTTATATTTCAACTTGTCGCAGAAGGAGAAAGCTTGAGTTCAAGATCGAAAATAATTGCAAACTGGCAGGAGCGATCGAAGAAACACGTCCGGGTACGGCAAGTGAATATGTAGAACTATGATTGGTAGAGACCTACAAGCGGAAGGTTGCATCGCTTGGAGAGGTCTACCCTGGAGCTATGCTAGTGGCGGTTGACTGGGCGGAAATCCCAAGCAAACCGAGGGCGCGAGTGTGGCTCACAGAAAAGCCAGCCGACCCTAAGACCATCCTAACTATACTAAGGATGTGCAATCCGACGCTTCCCACGGCGGACTGGAGAGTCGCCAAGGTCGAGGAGGCGGTGGGACTTCGGAGACAGGTCGTCCTCACACTCAACGAGAAGACCGTAAAAGCCCTGGAAAGGTCGGAGCACCGGCTGAAGTACGGATTTGAACACGTGACGGTCAGTATTTACAAATCCAATGCGAAGACGAAACCAGGAGGTATCGGGCTGGAGGCAGACGCGCAAGAGCCAGACTTGGAGGAGCCGACCGAAGAGGGCCACCCGGAAAGAATGTCGAATGAGGAGGAGGACATCCTGGAAAGGTACACCTCGGAGGAGAGCGACTTGGTAAGGGCACTTAGTGGAGTCGGAATGGAGGAGGACTCTCTGCTGAGCTCCGAGACGGAGGCAGAAGTTACTGTGGTGGAGAATTGTAAGAATGTCTCTGACAATCTTGCAGATAAACATCCATCACAGTAAAACGGCGTCAGCTTTCCTCCCACTCCACCTCGCCAAGAGTGGAGCTGATGTCGCCCTCATCCAGGAACCCTGGATCCTTGGGGACAGGATTTTTGGGTGAGGGGCGTCGGATTATAGGCCGATAAACCAGGTAAAAGGTGAGACTGCATCCTCGCAAAAAAGAACCTTAACCTCTTTTTGCTACCCAATTTCAGTAATGAAGACCACGTAGCCGCAGCCATAGAGAGCCCAAATGGCCCTCTAAGGATATGTTCGGCGTATATGGACCACGACCAGGAACTCCCCCCGCACTTGCTACTCAAACAGCTGGTGGAAGACAGCAGGAAGCACAAGATGGACCTGATCATAGGTTGCGATGCTAACGCCCATCATCATCAGTGGGGAAGCACTGACATGAACGAGAGGGGTGAGTCAATCTTCGATTTTATCCTAAGCTCCAATCTTCTGGTGGGTAACAGGGGTACAGAATCCACCTTCATAGTCAAGAACAGAAGGGAAGTACTTGACGTCACTCTTTACTCTGAATCCCTAGCAGACAGGATTGTCAGATGGAGAATCCTAGAGAAGCACTCCTTCTCGGACCATCGATACGTAAAATTAGTGGTCAACTTTGAGAACTTTAATCGACTAACGGTACGCAACCCGAGGAAAGCGAACTGGAAAAAACTAGAAAGTTCCTTGGGGAAACCTCGAAGGAACGAAGGATTCCATGGTGGACGCGCTTACGGCAGCGGTTAAAGGTGCTTGTCCCAAAAGCAGATCTGGCAATAGCAAGTCAATGAAACCACCATGGTGGCCGCAAACACTTGCGCCCTTTAAGACCAAGGCCCGCAAAGCCTTTAATTTTGCCAGCAAGACAAACTCGGAGACAGCCTGGGAGACGTACAAAGCGAACCTTAGGCAATATAACAAAGAACTTCGTAAGGCAAAAAGGAATGCCTGGACCAAGTTCTGCACGAACATTCAGCAAACATCAGAGTCCTCCCGACTCCGGAAGGTCCTCGCAACTACTGCACCAAATGAAGGATATATTAAAACCTCAGAAGGTAACTAGACATTGTCCAGCAAAGAAACCCTAGAGGCTCTCACAGAGGCACATTTCCCGGGATGCTCTCTAGAAGATACAACCCTGGAAATGCAGGAGGCCCCTCCCTCCCTAACCAACTTTAATACCTATTGAGTGACAGGTATCTCAGCTGGGCGATAAATAGCTTCAAGTCTTTCATATCCCCAGGCCCAGATGGCATTATCCCGGCTCAACTAATTAAAGCCGGTCACAATCTGAGGTCTTGGGTCAAGGAAAGCTTTCTTGCTTCAGCAATTCCTTGTTCTGCTTCTTTCAGCAATTTTCAGAATAGTCATCGTACCCGCAATGTGGTTGCGGACGAAAGTCGTATTTATACCCAAGGCGGGAAAACCATCGCACTGAACCCCTAAGGACTTCAGACCAATAAGCTTGTCGTCCTTTCTTCTCAAGACAATGAAGAGACTAATCAGCCTCCATATTAATCTTACTATAAACCCAGATGATATCTCGGGATCACAGCATGCGTTTAGAAAGGGCCGATCCACGGAACCTGCACTCCACGAAATCTCTACTTTTGTCGAAAAGGCAATTATTGACAAGGAATACGCACTCAATGCTTTTCTAGACATAGAAGGTGCCTTCAACAACATCCTACCAAGCTCGATAATCAATGCGCTGACGGGAGACAATCAATCCATACGCCTTATAGAGCAGATCCTAATAAATAGGACTGTTGAGGCGTCACAAGTAGGAGAATCTATTCATAGATACGTCTAAAGAGGCACTCCGCAATGTGGCGGAACGTGGAACGTGGCGGTTAATAGCCTACTGCGATCCCTAGAAGGTGGTGGTTGCAAAGTTATCTCTTATGCGGATGACGTCGCAATTGCCATCTCTGGAAAATTTCTCCAGACTCTATGTGACCGCATGACGGACAAACTTAAAGTCCTCTCAACATGGGCAGTTAGAAATGGCCCAGGTGTAAGCCCGTCCAAAACCAAGCTCGTCCTCTTCACCAGGAAGTACAAAATACCAAAATTAAGGCTTCCAAAACTATCAGAAGAAACACTCTCCCTTAGCGGTACTGGAAGTCAAATACTATGGATAGAGCAAACAAGGCAACAATCGCGCTCTATACTTGCAGAAAAGCTATTGGCCCTAAATGGGGAATGTCCCTAAAAATAGTAAGATGGCTTTACACAGTCATAGACCAATCCTTTTCTACGGGGTGGTGGTCTGGTGGCCTGCTCTCACAAACTCCACAATTAGAGAGAAACTTAGGAAAACGCAAAGGATGGCGGGGGTCTGTGTCACAGGCAGCCTACGTACCACACCGACTGATGCCCTAGACTTCATACTCGACCTATTACCTGTAGAGATAATGGGGGCCAAGATGCTATCGGCAATTAGGCTACGCGAGACGGGCATTTGGAAATGGACTAACTATGGACATACCAAGTTAAATCTACACCACGGTTCAAAACTGAATGGCCAGGTGGGAGGCGGTTTCCATTGCAAACGGCTGTCTAAATGAGTCCTTCAGACTCCCCGACCACTGTAGTGTGTTCCAAGCAGAAGTAATAGCTATCGTAGAAGCACTTAGATCCCCAGCATTACCTGGCAATCAAGACACAATCTGTTTCTTCTCAGACAGTCAGGCGGCACTCAAAGCCCTTGACGGATTCTCATCCAACTCCAGGACAGTAAATGACTGTCGCAGATCTCTTAACGAGATGGCAGAGCAGTCATTTACTGTCATTTAGAGCAGACATCCACCTCATATGGGTGCCCGGACATAGGGACCACGAGGGTAATTGCGCCGCCGACAAACTAGCAAAAGCAGGTACTACCAATCCTCTCCTATCGGAGAAGGAACCAGTAGGTATCCCCTTAGCTACGTGTAGGCTAAAATGAAGGGATCACTTTGACCGCGCATCACTGAGAAAATGGAGAAATCTCCAAAACTGCAGGAACTCACGCATGATATGGCCCATCCGCTCTAGGAAGAGGTCAATGATGCTTATCGCCCTTAATAGGCAGGACTGTAGTCTGGCGGTCAAGGCCATTACGTCACATTGGTAAATAAGAGCACACGCGGTTAGACTAGCGGTGCCACATTATGACTACTGCAGGAGCTGTGGGGACGTAGAAGAGGAAGAGACAGTCGCACACCTCCTGTGTCAATGGCCTGCGCTGGGGCGCAGCCGACTCAAATTCTTGGGCGCAGCAATACTCACGGACCTAACAGACCTCGCGGAGATCGCTCCACGCAGACTCGTAGCTTTCATCCGTAAATCTGTATGGGACCGCGAGCCGCCGCAGGAAGGATAGAACACTCTTGGGCTATCAGTAGATAGGAAGGGAGAGGTCCTCTTGTAGGACCCTTGCCTGTGCGGTATCACAAGGAGCCCCAGCGGCTCAAGTGGATGGGGGGTCAGTCACTGGCCCCGCATCGCCGCCTCAACCTAACCTAACCCAAGTACCTTCATACTCACCCCAGCATTGGTAGATCCATCGTCGAAAGCGCTTTCTCGGACTGGAGGTGGCTGAAATTTTAGATTAACACTAACAAAAAAAACAAGGAAAATTCACTTTTGGGAAACACAATTTGGGGCCATGGAAATCATTATTATTATTTTTTTCTCTCTTTTCTTATTTTTATTTCTTCTTCTTTTTAAAAGGTTAGGTATAACACATGCACTACCACATCGAACCTCGCTTGGCCAATTTTTCCTTTTTCATATCATATGCCTTTTTCAGTTCGGAATCTGTTTTGGCCATAATCCACTACAAAACATACAACTTACTCACTAATAGAATTAACACACTAACTTAATCTAACACCTAACTACATGCCGAGATCCCACGCGGATTCGGCGGTACTGGTTTTTCCGGGTAAAAGTACTCCGGTTCACCGCGCCGGGGTCGCCGGACGCCTCCGATGTACCCTGGGTCACACTCGGGGCGCTTTCCCGCCGGAAAATTGGTAGTTTTTCTCGATTTTTTGTTTTACAAAGCTCGCGGCGAGGAAATATGCTCTGCCAAGCGCGGTTGGAACCAAACTACCCGCTCGAGCCAAAGGTTCGATGGTGGGCCTATCGAGTAAAACTTAAGCCCGCTGACCGAGTCTTTTTCTTTGTCCTTCCTCCCTCAGCTTTTCGGTCTTGGGGTATCTCTTGATGTTTTGGAACCAACTGGAACTCTTCCGGCGAACGCTGCTCCTGCTGCTTTGCGCCGTGGGCTTCCGAATTTCCCTCCGGTAGTGTCTACCTTGTTGCCGACCATAGTCACGCAAGAGAAAATTTGACAAGAACTCCTAACTGACCCGTCGCCCTTCCTTACCTCGTCGGATTCGCTCTTGGCCACAAAAACGGTGGGCTCCTTTTCGCTATGTTTACCCTTGGACACAAGCTCCTTGTTTATCGTTCTTTGCACTTCACAAAAAAATCCACCACTAGATGAAAAAAAAATCCACTCAACCAAACCAGAGGAGATGCACTGAGGGAATGAATGCCCGCTGATCCCTCCATGTCCTTTGCCCGGAGAGACAATGCCCCAACGGAAAATTTGTCATTTTAACCGGTTGCACTCCTCCTAATATCTCTGTGCCCCTTCTAGTCTGAAACTTCTCTCCTAGATGGCGGAACTTTCATAACTACCTTTCTTTTGAAAGATACGAGCGTTACAAAGCCCCGCCGCCAAGAATCTGGCTTGTGGTTTGACACCTTAAGACAGATTCCACCAACAGCTTGTATCTGCCTTGGCTACTGTCTCATATCCTTGGCATGAAATTTTCCCAGGAGATGGCCTTGCAGATCCTCTAACTCATAGCATGAGTTTCCAATTTTTTTGCGCACTCTAACTTTTATGAATGCTGGGCCTAATTTGGCACTATATGCTGCCGTAAAATTACCCTGCTTAAAGTTTCTGTAAAATATCTCTTGCCCTTCTTTATAAGCCACCTCTCTCGCCCACAGGTTATACTGACGCTCATTCTTCTCATTCTGTTTCCTCAGAACCTCGCAAGCCTTCTTCCGGACTATTTCCAAAGAGTCCTCTTTTGAAAGCGCCAAAGACTTGTCCTCCAACAGCCCTAAATCTCTCAAAAGATTGTAGGATGACCCTGAGGAGACGAAATTCTGGCCGAATGCCATGTAATAAGGGCTAGTACCCAACGCCGAATGAACCGCTGTACGGAGAGCGCAGCAAACACTGCTGAGTTGCTCGTCCCAATCTTTCTGATCCGGTCTGAAGTAAGATCTTATCGCTGCGATAACTGATCGGTTAACCCTCTCCGAGGCGTTCGACTGGGGCGAATAAGCCGCGGTCAAAGTGTATGAAACAGAATGTTGCCTTAGGAATTTCTGAAAAGTCTCAGCCCTGAACTGCGTTCCATTATCGGATACAATGGTTTCCGGTACGCCGAAAGTGTGGAAAAGATCTTGCTGGAAATATTTAGTGACTACGTCTGCCGTGAATTTTTTTACCGCTTTTAAAAATACAAACTTGGAGTCCAACTTGGTCCAACACTATAAATATTCCGATGTTCCCACTCCGAAACCAAGGGTACGGACCGAGAAAATCTATATAAAGATGCTTTAAAAATCGCTCTGATATAGGAGCCACACCCACTGGAGTGGGTTGAGTTGAGTTTCATTTGAGGCCTTGGTGGATTTGAAAACTCCACAAGCTTGCGTGTACGACCTCACGTCGTTGTCTAACCCTGACCAATAGTAATATCGCCTTACCATTTCCAAAGTTTTTTGAATACCTCCATGAGAAGCTAGAGGCTCGTCATGATTTTTCCTTACAACCTCGGCAACTAGCTCCTCGGGAATCCATAATTTCCAATTGAAAAAATGATGCATCTGATCTCCAGTTGCATGTTCTGTTCTCCGATAAACGAGTCCATCAACCACTTTCAAATCTGGCAATTGATTTTGATTGGCCTTGACTTTCTCTGTGATTTCTAAATACTTGCAGATCTATTAAAAGCCCGTGTCTCTCCTCTATAGCAGCGAAATCAGCCTAATTGACCCTAGAGTAAGCATCCGGTACAACATTCATTTTCCCACTTCTGTGTTAAATTTTGAACGTTAATCCTTGCAACTTTAAGGCCCATCGAGCTAGCCGCGAGTGGAGATCCGTCTGACTCATGAGCCATTTGAGTGAAGCATGATCCGTAATCACTGTAAACTCATGGACTTCTATATACGGCCGGAAACGCTTGATGCTAATTATGGCCGCGAGACACTCCTGTTCAGTTACCGAATAATTACTTTGGGCTTTGGGCTTTGCAATGGGATACTCGTCACTCTGATCTGTCTTTTGCACCAGCACGCCTTCCACTCCAGACTTACTTGCATCGCATTGCAAGAAGAAGGGTCTGGTAAAATCTGCGCTGCGTAACACTGGAGCGGAGCAAAGCATATCCTTATGCAGGAAAAACGCCTTCTCGCCCTCCGGAGTCATTTCTAATTTCTTCCTTGGCTTCAAAAAATCTGTAAGTGGAGCCGATACTGATGCGAAGTTGTTAATGAACTTGCGATACCACCCCACCATGCCAAGAAAACCTAAGAGATTTTAAATTTTGGGGAAGTGGAAAGTCTGCAATTGCCGATATTTTCTCTGGATCAGTTCGAATAGTCCTTTCTCCCACGATATGCCCAATATATTTTACCGTTCTCACGAAAAATTTACTTTTCTCCACGTTTAGTGTGAGTCCAGCTAGTTTAATTTGCTCGGCCACCACACTCAGAACCTTTTTGTGGGTTTCAAATGTATCTGACCAAGAGATCGTCTAAATAGACAAAGACCTCGTTCCTAAGCTCAGGCAGGATAACTTTGTCCATTAACCGAGTTATCGTTTAACCCCTGACCTTCAAACCGAATCACTTTGAATTGATACAACGGCTTTCCCGGAATTGTAAAGGCTGTCTTATCCCGAGATTTTGGGTCCAACGGGATCTGCCAATAGTCATCTTTCAAATCGAGGCTGGAGATATACATTGCCTTTGGAAGTCGAGATAAAATTCCATCGATTTGGGGTAGAGGATAAACATCCTTTTTTGTAGCAGCGTTGACTTTACGACTGTCCAAACACAACCGTACTTTCCCGGTTTTTGTACTAGAACAATGGGCGATGACCACGCACTCTGGGACTCCTCAATCACCTCCATTTCCAATATTCGATCGATTTCTTGGTAAAGAAGCTTTTCGACCGCCGGTGACACCGGACGTTGTTTGATTGGCTTCGCATCCCCCATTTGACGTTATCTCAGAATGTTTGCATAAAAGATAGCAGCAAACTAAATGCTGTCCAGAACATAATACCCAAGTACAAATCCTGATTCAGGGATGATATGATATGGAACTCGAGATCTTTGGTTTCTTCCTTGTACTTTACGGCCGTTTGAAGCTTCCCTACTAAGACCTGTTTTTGACCATCTGCCGTGGTAGCAACTGTTGTTACTCTTTTGAACGGAACTTTACTTCGTATTAACTGTTCTGCTAATTTCGCCCCAATCACATTAATAGCCGCCCCCGTGTCTAATAGACTAACTACTACCCTATCCAGGCGAATGACTTCGGCAAACGGACGATTATCATTGTTTTCGAACCTTATTTTATTTATAGTTTTAACATTATTCCAACGCTGCTGCCCCTGACGAGCCACTGGGCGTAGAATCTAACATCTGCCCTTTAGTCGCCCTAGTGTTTTGAGATGGAGTATCAAATTTCTCGAAGCATACTGTGTTACAATTAGGACACGTTGTTTTATTTTTGGCATAGCCTGCAATGCAGGACTGATGGAAAACATGACCACATTTGGTTTTGTACGTTTTTCCCACATCTAAGGTGAAATCACACAAAGGACACTTTTGTGCCAGATTTTCTTCGGGATTTTGCATGACTGGTTAATTTTTGATTTTCGCAAGGACAGAAAAAATAACATAAATATATAAAAATACTGGCACGACTATTTAATGGCCAATGAGCTATTAATTATACTAACATTAAAACTAACTTACGAAAAAATCTTAAAAATATAAATAAAAATGAAAACAAGAAATTCAAACTGATGTAATATGGGATTTCACCGAACGAACAGGTCGATGAACTTTCCGTTGTATCAGCTGATTCTTTTGCTTCCCACAACAGTTTACTCGAACCAATACAGAACTGACCTAGCTTAACTTCGGTTTGATCTAACCGTTGGAACAAACAAACTGCTGTAATCGCCTGATTTAAAAAAAATTATTTTTGTTATTGATCTACAACAAATATAATAATAAAAAAAATGTTTTAATTTAATGTTTTTTTTTTTTTAAATCATGACAAAGACTAAAAAAACTAAAATTGCAAACGACAAATATATCATAAAATAATTGACCCAGAACCTTACTACACCCCTTGAGAAGGAAAAGAAAAGAAGAACAAAAACAAAACGCCTAAACGTGAGTGGCGCCTAACACCCGTTTCTTGTGCGCTTACACCAACAACAAATGCTGCTTTCCGACAGCGGTTAGGCGATTGCGAGCGATCGCTTTTGCCTATAATCCAAGCTTCGAACACTGCGCTAAAAACTTAGTTTTCCCATTATTTCGTTGTCAGCTAATACTTCATTATGAAAATAATTGCTGCAATTCCAAAGCGACTTTTTACTTGAGAAAACTAATGCTGATACTTTTCTATTTTTAATTTGAGTAGTTCACTGCGTTCTATTATCATCCGTGGTCAGGCAATGTGGTTGTAAGTAGCCCATCAATGCCTGCAATTCCTATGCGTATGATAACAAAACTTATGAACCTGATGTGGATAGAGTGTATTTTAAAAGGATTTTTCGCACTCGCTCGAGTTTAGGTCAAACCGTGGCTGGACGACCCTACCTCTCAGTACTTGGTCAATCCGTTTCCTGATCGAATTCCGAACGAGGTTGAAAATAGTATGAGCTACAAAACGAGATCAAACTCCTTTTGCGGCTATATCAACCAATAAATTAATTGATTTATCCTAATGTGAGATCTGTTTTGCAAACTCTGGCCAAAATGAGTAGTTGTGATGGTAAGCTACGTTACATAACGTGGCCTTGAAGTTGGGCGCCATTTGTAACAATAATGAGTGGTGTGCTTGCAAGTCGTATAGGATTCGAAATCCAAGCTCTAGGTGAGGTGTCAATTTTGGGAGGGGTGCCGCACGCAATAAACCGAATTTTTCCAGCTCTGGCTCGCCAGCTAATGGAGTGGTGTTCTTGCCACGCCCCCCAAGGTACCTTTTACTCATTATCCCATTAAAGAAAAATTTGCGTGTATGGAGCAAGCTTCTCTTGGTAAGAGATCGGATACTCATCTCGGCCAATCGGGTTAGTTGATTCCGGGAATCTACATAGAAAAGAAGTTCCTTCGCATCGGCTCTTCCGCCGAGCACCTAAGCCTCCGGTGTTGCGAGACTTGGTTTGCCCACCCTACCTGTGGCTATCCAAATCCTGGGGTCTAAACCCAATCTGTCAGTGATAGCCCCTGCCTCGACGGTCTCAAGGGGGACTGTTAAGTCGGGTCAAAACAGGTGTTTTTGCACAGTATAAAATTTATTTAAGCTCTAAGAAATATAATATAAATTTGCTTTGGATCTAAAACGAACATGCCCACTGTATCTTATTCTATGGCGTAAAATCTAAAGTAACCCTAATAATAATAACCGAGATATATCATGTGTGGCAAATAGAAAATTAAAAGAATTAAAACTAAAAGATTAAATGAATTGGCTTATATATCTGCCGCTTGCAGATACGAACAAGCGGCTATTATGCTTGGGAAATATTCCCTGTTTTATTATATGTTTGTCTTATCTCTTTTATTATTTTTTTTTGTATGATTAAAATTGGTATCATGTAAGTACCTTCACGGCCGTCAGCCAACGGGTACAACAGGGAGACCTACACGCAAGCAATTGCGTGCCGTAACTGTGTACACCGCTGGTAGTGCGACTATACTTTCCACGTAAGGGCGGCTGGTAACAGGTCCCGGTAAGGTCATGTCTCTGCCGAGGATGCTGGCTAATGGTTGTTGGGCGGGGAGAAGAACCCTCCTATCCTTAAATCACCCCAATCCAAGGTGGAACAGCATATGCCGAAGGATGCATGTCCGAGGGGGGGCTCGGACGCTAATATGCCAGTTTAAACCAGGCTAATTGTGACAAGTTTAAACCAGGCTAATTGTGACAAGCGGGCTATGTCATGATGGACGAACCCCTTCCCGCCTACTCGTGGGACCAAAATATGAGCACTACCAATCCAAACAAAAACCTAAGTGGAGATCGATAACTCCATAAAAAAGTCCGGAAATGGGGTCAATGAGCCGTCAAACTCGAAGGCCCTCAAAAGCAGTTAAGCAAAGGAGATTGCTTGAGCACCACAAGAAGACTTCGTTAAGGTCTAGTTGCATGTGTCTATGAAGGAAATGGTCTGAGAAAGAAAGACATAACTTGACATCATCAGCATACATAAATGTAGTAGCATAGTTTACAACACTAGGTAAATCGTTGACAAGAAGAACAAACAGAGGAGGTCCCAAGTGACTACCTTGTGGGACACCAGATGAAACATTTATAATCTGTGATGAACTGTTTTTAAACAAAACACGCTGCGTGCGGTTCGATAGACAAGAGGTCAACCACTGTACTATATGTGGAGAAAACCCCAAAAGACTCAGCTTATGAAGGAGAAGATGGTGGTTCACAGAGTCAAACGCTTTACTAAAGTCAGTGTACACCACATCAGTTTGCATGCGGCTCAGAAAACCTCTGTGGATAAACGAAGAGAATTCAAGAAGGTTAGTTGTGGTAAAGAATAATGCTTTTACAAAAATGTTGCAGTTGGAAAGTAACCAGTTTCTCAAGCAGTTTGGGAATCGCAGATAGCTTAGCAATCCCCCGGTAGTTCTCAATAAGTGCTTTAGAGCCTTACTTGTGAAGCGGAATAATAAAAGATTCATTCCATCTCTTGGGAAGACATGCCAGCTCCAAGGATAAGTTGAATAAGATAGTGAGAGGATAGCAAAGGATATCAGAACAGTACCTTAGAACACAGCTAGGAACATTGTCAGGATCAGCAGAGAATGATATATCTATTGTTGAAAGAGCTTCGAAGAGATCCTGAATTCGAAATTTGGAAAAGTAAATGTTGTTTATATGTGGTAATTTATAAGGATAAGAAGAATTGTGGTTATATGAATCGGACGAATAGGTGGTTTGAAAAAATGACGCAAAGAGATTAGCAATACCTTGCTCAGAAGAATGTGAAATATTTTTATATGATAGGGAAGGAGGAAAAAGATTTGATTTACGTTTCATATTGACAAAAGAGTAGAAGGAGCTTGGATCATTTCGAAAGTTTACCTTACAATTCCTGATATACTGCTTATAGAGTTGATCGTTGAGAATAATAAACTGGTTTCGAAAATAACGAAAGTTTGACAGGTGGCACATCGATCCTGACTTAAGAAACTTTTTGTAAGCTCTGGATTTCCTGTTCTTAAGACGAGAAAGGTGTTTATTATACCAAGGTGGTTTTGTAGACAATGATACTGGGACTTCCGGAACAAATTTGTTCAAGGCATTATGAATTATTTCGTAAAACAAATCCGTAGCAGCTTCAATTGTGTTTATAGATGAAAGAAAATTCCAATGATTCCGAAGGGCCATAAAATCAGTCTTTCTGAAGCATTTGAAACGAGGTTTAGCATTAAAGCAAGCATCATTGTGAGGCACATCAATTAACACCGATGCTAATAGTGTAGGGTGGTGAAAGTCTTCAGGAAGCGATAGCGGCGGGGACCGAATGACTGTCACGGAGGATGACACATTAGAAAAAATAAGGTCCAGAAATCTGCCATGAGTGTTATGAATTGGATTAATTTGGAGCAGGGCAAGATCGGTTAAGCCATGGATAAAGTCGTTATGAAAACTGGAAAGCAAGGAATTGTTTACCTCAGACGGGATCCAGGAAATGATGGGAAGGTTGAAATCTCCCATGATTAGGATTAAATCATGGCCCTTGGCCAACGAAGAAACAGACCTAATGGCATCAAGATGGTGAAAGTACACAATAACTTCAGCCATGGGAGGAATGTAGGAACAGGTCAGGAAAATATAAGACGAGCCAGTTAAAATTTTTACCGCAATGAACTTAATTCCGAACTTGTTCGTGAAAGGAATAATTTCAGAAGGGTACTCATTAGTAACAGCAATGAGGACACCACCTGCAAAAGTTGGACGATCCAATCGAAACACTATAAATTTGGAAACAAGAATTTCATAATCAGAGACAGAGGAGTTAAGCCATGTTTCAGTAAGCACGACAGCATCAAAATCAAAAGAAGCACTTTTTGTAAAAAATTGGCTCTGCTTACCCAGAATACTTCTAACGTTTTGATAGCAGCAGGAAAATACTATGTTATTAAGTTTTTGAAGCAGTTTCTGCAGGGATAGGATTCTGAGCGTCTTTTGCTAGGAATTCATGAATGATACTGTGCTCAGGCCAAGCTACAGGATCAAGTGCTTTTTCAAGGTAGGAATCAGGTAGAACTATTTGAAAAGAAGATATAGAACGCTTATGCTTAAAGTTAAACTTAAAAACAGCTATTTCATTAGGAGCTAGCTTAAGATGTAGCAACAGCAGCATCTGGCATAAGCCGAGAGACAAAAATGGCCTTACGAGAAGCAACCGCCCTCAGCGTAAGTCCAGAAGATCTAACTTCAGGCGCCACACCAACCAGAGGCCTTGGAGACATCACAGCTAGAGCAGAGGGTAGGTTGTCCAACGATGGGGGTTCTCCAACGATGTCCAACGATGGAGGCTCCAAGATGAGAGGTGGCTCGAGATTTGTACTTGGTACGCTGATCGCTTCTTGCAAGGGATAAATATTAGAGTGCCCTGAAGGAAGGCTCATCAAGTCCCTTGGTACTGGAACAGCATAAGTAGGAAGACAAGTAGGCGACTGTAAAATGTTTGGTGTTGAAAATTCATCGACTTGTATTCTCAAATTGGAGAATATAGTTAAAGCGCAACAGAGATAACTTTAACCGATTAAATGTATAAATAGGAAATAAATAGTTCAATGAACTTATTAAGTCGAATTTATTTTTAGGGATTAATTGTTATATTTCAACTTGTCGCAGAAGGAGAAAGCTTGAGTTCAAGATCGAAAATAATTGCAAACTGGCAAGAGCGATCGAAGAAACACGTCCGGGTACGGCAAGTGAATATGTAGAACTATGATTGGTAGAGACCTACAAGCGGAAGGTTGCATCGCTTGGAGAGGTCTACCCTGGAGCTATGCTAGTGGCGGTTGACTGGGCGGAAATCCCAAGCAAACCGAGGGCGCGAGTGTGGCTCACAGAAAAGCCAGCCGACCCTAAGACCATCCTAACTATACTAAGGATGTGCAATCCGACGCTTCCCACGGCGGACTGGAGAGTCGCCAAGGTCGAGGAGGCGGTGGGACTTCGGAGACAGGTCGTCCTCACACTCAACGAGAAGACCGTTAAAGCCCTGGAAAGGTCGGAGCACCGGCTGAAGTACGGATTTGAACACGTGACGGTCAGTATTTACAAATCCAATGCGAAGACGAAACCAGGAGGTATCGGGCTGGAGGCAGACGCGCAAGAGCCAGACTTGGAGGAGCCGACCGAAGAAGGCCACTCGGAAAGAATGTCGAATGAGGAGGAGGACATCCTGGAATGGTACCCTTCCGAGGAGAGCGACTTGGTAAGGGCACTTAGTGGAGTCGGAATGGAGGAGGACTCTCTGCTGAGCTCCGAGACGGAGGCAGAAGTTACTGTGGTGGAGAATTGTAAGAATGTCTCTGACAATCTTGCAGATAAACATCCATCACAGTAAAACGGCGTCAGCTTTCCTCCCACTCCACCTCGCCGAGAGTGGAGCTGATGTCGCCCTCATCCAGGAACCCTGGATCCTTGGGGACAGGATTTTTGGGTGAGGGGCGTCGGATTATAGGCCGATAAACCAGGTAAAAGGTGAGACTGCATCCTCGCAAAAAAGAACCTTAACCTCTTTTTGCTACCCAATTTCAGTAATGAAGACCACGTAGCCGCAGCCATAGAGAGCCCAAATGGCCCTCTAAGGATATGTTCGGCGTATATGGACCACGACCAGGAACTCCCCCCGCACTTGCTATTCAAACAGCTGGTGGAAGACAGCAGGAAGCACAAGATCGACCTGATCATAGGTTGCGATGCTAACGCCCATCATCATCAGTGGGGAAGCACTGACATGAACGAGAGGGGTGAGTCAATCTTCGATTTTATCCTAAGCTCCAATCTTCTGGTGGGTAACAGGGGTACAAAATCCACCTTCATAGTCAAGAACAGAAGGGAAGTACTTGACGTCACTCTTTACTCTGAATCCCTAGCAGACAGGATTGTCAGATGGAGAATCCTAGAGAAGCACTCCTTCTCGGACCATCGATACGTAAAATTAGTGGTCAATTTTGAGAACTTTAATCGACTAACGGTACGCAACCCGAGGAAAGCGAACTGGAAAAAACTAGAAAGTTCCTTGGGGAAACCTCGAAGGGACGTTGATAGTAGGGAAGCCCTGGATTCCATGGTGGACGCGCTTACGGCAGCGTGCGCCAGGGCATATAATAAAGCTTGTCCCAAAAGCAGATCGGGCAATAGCAAGTCAATGAAACCACCATGGTGGCCGCAAACACTTGCGCCCTTTAAGACCAAGGCCCGCAAAGCCTTTAATTTTGCCAGCAAGACAAACTCGGAGACAGCCTGGGAGACGTACAAAGCGAACCTTAGGCAATATAACAAAGAACTTCGTAAAGCAAAAAGGAATGGCTGGACCAAGTTCTGCACGAACATTCAGCAAACATCAGAGGCCTCCCGACTCCGGAAGGTCCTCGCAACTACTGCACCAAATGAAGGATATATTAAAACCTCAGAAGGTAACTGGACATCGTCCAGCAAAGAAACCCTAGAGGCTCTCACAGAGGCACATTTCCCGGGATGCTCTCTAGAAGATACAACCCTGGAAATGCAGGGGGCCCCTCCCTCCCTAACCAAATTTAATACCTATTGAGTGACAGGTATCTCAGCTGGGCGATAAATAGCTTCAAGTCTTTCATATCCCCAGGCTCAGATGGCATTATCCCGGCTCAACTAATTAAAGCCGGTCACAATCTGAGGTCTTGGGTCAAGGAAAGCTTTCTTGCTTCAGCAATTCCTTGTTCTGCTTCAGATTTCAGCAATTTTCAGAATAGTCATCGTACCCGCAATGTGGTTGCGGACGAAAGTCGTATTTATACCCAAGGCGGGAAAACCATCGCACTGAACCCCTAAGGACTTCAGACCAATAAGCTTGTCGTCCTTTCTTCTCAAGACAATGAAGAGACTAATCAGCCTCCATATTAATCTTACTATAAACCCAGATGATATCTCGGGATCACAGCATGCGTTTAGAAAGGGCCGATCCACGGAACCTGCACTCCACGAAATCTCTACTTTTGTCGAAAAGGCAATTATTGACAAGGAATACGCACTCAATGCTTTTCTAGACATAGAAGGTGCCTTCAACAACATCCTACCAAGCTCGATAATCAATGCGCTGACGGGAGACAATCAATCCATACGCCTTATAGAGCAGATCCTAATAAATAGGACTGTTGAGGCGTCACAAGTAGGAGAATCTATTCATAGATACGTCTAAAGAGCCACTCCGCAATGTGGCGGAACGTGGAACGTGGCGGTTAATAGCCTACTGCGATCCCTAGAAGGTGGTGGTTGCAAAGTTATCTCTTATGCGGATGACGTCGCAATTGCCATCTCTGGAAAATTTCTCCAGACTCTATGTGACCGCATGACGGACAAACTTAAAGTCCTCTCAACATGGGCAGTTAGAAATGGCCTAGGTGTAAGCCCGTCCAAAACCAAGCACGTCCTCTTCACCAGGAAGTACAAAATACCAAACTTAAGGCTTCCAAAACTATCAGAAGAAACACTCTCCCTTAGCGGTACTGGAAGTCAAATACTATGGATAGAGCAAACAAGGCAACAATCGCGCTCTATACTTGCAGAAAAGCTATTGGCCCTAAATGGGGAATGTCCCTAAAAATAGTAAGATGGCTTTACACAGTCATAGACCAATCCTTTTCTACGGGGTGGTGGTCTGGTGGCCTGCTCTCACAAACTCCACAATTAGAGAGAAACTTAGGAAAACGCAAAGGATGGCGGGGGTCTGTGTCACAGGCAGCCTACGTACCACACCGACTGATGCCCTAGACTTCATACTCGACCTATTACCTGTAGAGATAATGGGGGCCAAGATGGCCACGCTATCGGCAATTAGGCTACGCGAGACGGGCATATGGAAATGGACTAACTATGGACATACCAAGTTAGATCTACACCACTGCACGCCAACGGGGGCTACAGACTACTGCGTACCTGTCGATCGTCCCACCTTAAAATACAAGGTCTCCATTCCAACAAGGGAGTAATGGGCCACACAAATCCCGGGACCAGCCGGTTCCCTCCATATCTACACAGACGGTTCAAAACTGAATGGCCAGGTGGGAGGCGGTTTCCATTGCGAACGGCTGTGTCTAAATGAGTCCTTCAGACTCCCCGACCACTGTAGTGTGTTCCAAGCCGAAGTAATGGCTATCGGAGAAGCACTTAGATCCCCAGCATTCTCATCCAACTCCAGGACAGTAAATGACTGTCGCAGATCTCTTAACGAGATGGCAGAGCAGTATGACATCCACCTCATATGGGTGCCCGGACATAGGGACCACGAGGGTAATTGCGCCGCCGACAAACTAGCAAAAGCAGGTACTACCAATCCTCCCCTATCGGAGAAGGAACCAGTAGGTATCCCCTTAGCTACGTGTAGGCTAAAATGAAGGGATCACTTTGACCGCGCATCACTGAGAAAATGGAGAAATCTCCAAAACTGCAGGAACTCACGCATGATATGGCCCATCCGCTCTAGGAAGAGGTCAATGATGCTTATCGCCCTTAATAGGCAGGACTGTAGTCTGGCGGTCAAGGCCATTACGGGACATTGGTTAATAGGAGCACACGCGGTTAGACTAGCGGTGCCACATTATGACTACTGCAGGAGCTGTGGGGACGTAGAAGAGGAAGAGACAGTCGCACACCTCCTGTGTCAATGCCCTGCGCTGGGGCGCAGCCGACTCAAATTCTTGGGCGCAGCAATACTCACGGACCTAACAGACCTCGCGGAGATCGCTCCACGCAGACTCGTAGCTTTCATCCGTAAATCTGTATGGGACCGCGAGCCGCCGCAGGAAGGATAGAACACTCTTGGGCTATCAGTAGATAGGAAGGGAGAGGTCCTCTTGTAGGACCCTTGCCTGTGCGGTATCACAAGGAGCCCCAGCGGCTCAAGTGGATGGGGGGTCAGTCACTGGCCCCGCATCGCCGCCTCAACCTAACCTAACCCAAGTACCTTCATACTCACCCCAGCATTGGTAGATCCATCGTCGAAAGCGCTTTCTCGGACTGGAGGTGGCTGAAATTTTAGATTAACACTAACAAAAAAAACAAGGAAAATTCACTTTTGGGAAACACAATTTGGGGCCATGGAAATCATTATTATTATTTTTTTCTCTCTTTTCTTATTTTTATTTCTTCTTCTTTTAAAAAGGTTAGGTATAACACATGCACTACCACATCGAACCTCGCTTGGCCAATTTTTCCTTTTTAATATCATATGCCTTTTTCACTCCGACTCCCGCGTCATGGAGTTCGCAGTGTAAAACCCCCCCTCCAATATCGGAAACAAATTTCGCACCAACAACAAGCAGCGCTACAACTTCTGCAACAACAGCGAAAACCCCTGCAATTCAAAGTACCACGACGTCAACGACTACAGCGAGTACAAAAACAACAACCTCGGAAAGTGCCAAAGCGGCAACGGCCACACAGACTGGAATGGATCGCTACATCCAAATTAAGCGCAAGCTTAGCCCGCAGAGTAATCCGGCAGGCAACAAAACAAAAATTAACCGTGTCCTGAATAACGATAATGAACCAGACAGATCCACTACTAACAGATTTGCCCTACTGGCGGAGGCTGAGGAAAACCAACCAGCCCAAGACACCGCAAAAAAACCCAAGCCCCCTCCAATCTATATTAGGGAAAAAAGCTCGAGTGCCCTGGTCAACAAAATTGCGTCGTTGATCGGGAACGGTGAAAACTTTCATGTTGTTCCGCTTATCAAAGGGAACATCCATGAAACAAAGGTGCAAACCAAGACTGAAGAGCACTTCCGAATAGTGTCAAAATATCTGGACACTGTACAGAAAAACTATTACACGTACCAGCTGAAAAGCAGTAAGGGCCTACAAGTGGTAGTAAAGGGAATAGAACCTGATGTTACCGTCGAGGAAATAAAAACCGCCCTTAAAGAAAAGGGCTTCGCCGCCAAGAATGTTATTAACATTCTAAATAAAGATAAAAAGCCACAACCCCTCTTCAAGGTCGAGCTCGAGCCTGAAAGCAGGTCGCTGAAGAAGAACGAAGTCCACCCAATCTACAACCTGCAATATCTTTTGCATCGGAAAATCACTGTTGAAGAGCCACATAAACGTAACGGTCCAGTGCAATGCACTAATTGTCAAGAGTATGGACACACAAGGTCTTACTGCACACTTCGGGCTGTCTGTGTAGTCTGCGGGGACGCCCACAAGTCCGCTTGCTGCACTACAAACAAGGACAGTACCGTGAAGAAATGTGGAAACTGCGGAGGCAGCCATACGGCAAACTATAGAGGATGTATTGTGTATAAGGAGTTAAAGAGTCGCATGCGTCAAGCGACCGCAACGCACAACCAAAATCCACAGAATGCGTACGTTTCGTCAAAAACCACGCCAGACGTCTTCTTCGCCAAAGCTGCGAGATCCTCATTCGGTCCACTAAACACCACCAACGGCTTCTCCTATGCCGATGCTCTACGATCTGGAAGGGAAATTCCAATTCAGCCCAACTCTCAAAGCGCTCAACAGGCCCCAGAACAGCCACACAGCAAAACGGAAACTATGATGCTTACCCTCCAACAAAGTATGATGGAGCTTATGTCATTCATGAAAACGACCATGCAAACGCTTGTTCAAAACCAGAACATGGTGATACAGCTGCTCGTAGCACAACAGTCCAAATAATCTATGCAGGCGCTACGAATATCAATGTGGAACGCCAATGGTGTCTCACGGCATAAACTAGAATTGTCACAATTCTTGACCGAAAACCATATTGACGTTATGCTACTGGTGGAAACGCATCTTACAAGCAAATACAACTTTCATATAAGAGGCTACACAATCTACCGCACAGATCATCCAGATGGGAAAGCCCACGGCGGAACTGGAGTTCTAATCAGAGAACGAATTAAACACCATTTTCACAAAAGGTTTGCAACAAACTTCTTGCAGGCCACATCGATACAAATTCAGTCAAGCAACGGAATCCTTTCAATTGCTGCCGTTTACTGCCCTCCTCGCTTCTCAATCTCGGAAGGACAATTTATGGACTTCTACAATTCACTTGGGGATCGATTTATAGCCGCAGGAGACTACAACGCCAAACATACGCACTGGGGATCACGTCTAGTGACTCCCAAAGGAAGACAATTGTACAATGCAATTATAAATGTGAAAAATAAACTGGACTACGTTTCCCCTGGAAGTCCCACATACTGGCCAACAGACTCACGAAAGCTCCCAGACCTTATTGATTTTGCAGTGACAAAAAACATACATCGCAATCTAATAAGTGCCAAAGCAGTCTCGGACTTATCATCAGACCACTCGCCTGTGCTTCTAACACTTCTTCAAAGCCCAGAAATAACCGAACACCCCTTCAGTCTGACGACGACAAAAACAAACTGGCTAAAATACAAAAAGTACGTGAGTGCCCACATAGAACTCGCCCCGGATTTTAACATGGAATCGGACATCGACTACACTACGAGCGCCCTGGAAGAAGTACTCGTTGCGGCAGCTAAAATCTCTACTCCTCATAGGAAAGAAGTAGACCGAAACAAACACTTCAAATCTAATCAGCAAATCGAACAGCTCGTGCGAGAAAAGAGGCGCACGCGTCGTGATTGGCAAAACAGCAGATCACCAGCTTCAAAACAACGCCTTAAGGAAGCAACCCGATCACTCGACCAGGCTCTTCACCAACAGGAAGAAAATGCACAGCTGAGGTACATCCAGAATCTCTCGCCAACAAGCACAAAGTACCCCCTGTGGAGGGCCCACCCAAATCTTAGTGCCCCAATTGAAACGACCACCCCGATAAGAAACTCTTCGGGATGCTGGGCTCGCAGCAACGAAGACTGAGCTGAAACATTCGCCACACATCTCCAAAGTGTCTTCCAGCCAAACCCAGCCTCAAATTCATTCCTCCTGCCAGTAATTCAGCCAGAGTTCTCCCCTCAGCCAGCCGCACCTCCATTCCGGCCGAACGAAATCGAAAAAGTCATAAGAGGGCTAAAACCAAAAAAGGCTCCCGGTGGTGACCTATTGACCCCAAAGATGCTGATCGAACTTCCAAAATGCGCTATAGAGGTCGTCTGCAAACTATTTAATGGAATCATTAATCTTGGCTATTTCCCAAAAAAGTGGAAGAAATCCATTATTATAATGATTCCGAAGCCTGGAAAAGACCACACAATTCCGTCATCATACAGACCAATAAGCCTTCTATCTTGTTTGTCTAAACTGTTTGAAAAATGCTTGTTAACTCGCATAATACCACATTTGGAAGCTTGCAATATCATCCCGGCACACCAATTTGGCTTTCGAAGAAACCATGGAACCATCGAACAAGTGAACAGATTAACATCCGAAATACGCTCAGCCTTCGAACAACGAGAATACTGCAGCGCTATTTTCCTCGACGTATCTCAAGCTTTCGACCGAGTTTGGCTCATCGGACTCATGCACAAAATTAAAACGTATTTGCCAACATACACCCACAAGCTACTGGAATCATACCTCTTCAATAGGGTATTCTCAGTGAGATGCAACGCAGCTACTTCGGGCGACTACACCATCGAAGCTGGAGTTCCACAGGGAAGCGCACTCGGGCCCTGTCTATATGTTTTGTATACTGCGGATATTCCTACGAGCGCACAACTAACAACGTCAACGTTCGCCGATGATACCGCTATTCTTAGTCGCTCCAGATGCCCAACGCAGGCAACAACCCAACTGGCTAATCATCTCACAATAGTGGAAAGGTGGCTGTCCGACTGGCGCATTAAAATAAACGAACAAAAGTGTAAACATATAACGTTTACTCTTAATAGACAAACATGCCCTCCGCTTTTACTAAACGGTATGCAGATCCCTCAAGCTAACGACGTAACGTACCTTGGCGTTCACCTTGATAGACGACTTACCTGGCGTAAGCACATCGAATGCAAAAAGATGCATCTAAAACTGAAAGCCAGCAGCCTCCACTGGATCATAAACTCACGATCGCCACTGTGCCTAGACTACAAGTTACTACTGTACAATTCAGTCCTAAAGCCAATCTGGACGTATGGCTCCCAGCTGTGGGGGAACGCGAGCAGCAGCAACATAGACATCATACAGCGAGCACAATCAAAAATCCTGAGAACTATCACAGGGGCACCTTGGTATGTTCGCAACGAAAACATCCACCGGGATCTGGGCATCCTCGCAGTGAAAGACGAAATCCAGAAGCAAAAAGAGTCATACAAAGAAAAACTGTCTTCGCACCCAAATTTTCTCGCTCGGGGATTGACTCGGGTTTCTAGCGTATCCCGCCTTAGACGCAACGACCTCCCAACCCAGCAATCGATTTTTAGGGCCGTCTAACTCCGTATCAGTCAATATGACTGTTAGTTAAGTTAAAAATATAAGATTTGATACACCTCTTGTTAGTCTCGCAAAGAGAAGATTCAAGAAATAAAAGCAACGTTAAAATAAAAAAAAAAAAAAATATCATATGCCTTTTTCAGTTCGGAATCTGTTTTGGCCATAATCCACTACAAAACATACAACTTACTCACTAATAGAATTAACACACTAACTTAATCTAACACCTAACTACATGCCGAGATCCCACGTGGATTCGGCGGTACTGGTTTTCCGGGTAAAAGTACTCCGGTTCACCGCGCCGGGGTCGCCGGACGCCTCCGATGTACCCTGGGTCACACTCGGGGCGCTTTCCCGCCGGAAAATTGGTAGTTTTTCTCGATTTTTTGTTTTACAAAGCTCGCGGCGAGGAAATATGCTCTGCCAAGCGCGGTTGTATGTGTCGTATGTGAACTACCGAACTGAGCGGACGTGCTTTGTCCGAGCTCCGGGAAAACTGAAAAATACAGCTAATCAAAAAAAACTGGGGTAACCCAATATAAGCGAAAAGACGCTGAACTACAATTTACTAAAAGCGACAGGCAAGCTTTTTATAACAGTTGTGATGTGCTAAACCAAAACTAGTGCATTGTTCAAAAAAAAAAGAAAGAGCCACGCAATGAGCACATTGAGCAACGATCAAAAGAACGAGCGTAGAAGTTCAGTAAACCAAAGAAACGGCTTCTACTCTTACTTTTCAACCCGCGATACCGAAGTGGAAAAATCGGCGATTATAAGCCGGGTGGCTTTACTGACCGTTGAAACCCAAAGGGCACGGTCTTGCTCACCCGCTCTGCTCACTCCGACTCCCGCGTCATGGAGTTCGCAGTGTAAAACCCCCCCTCCAACATCGGAAACAAATTCCGCACCAACAACTAGAAGCGCTACAATTTCTGCAACAACAGCGAAAACCTCTGCAACTCAAAGTACCGCGACGTCAACGACTACAGCGAGTACAAAAACAACAACCTCGGAAAGTGCCAAAGCGGTAACGCCCACACAGACTGGAATGGATCGCTACATCCAAATTAAGCGCAAGCTTAGCCCGCAGAGTAATCCGGCAGGCAACAAAACAAAAATTAACCGTGTCCTGAATATCGATAAAGAACCAGACAGATCCACTACTCACAGATTTGCCCTACTGACGGAGGTTGAGGAAAACCAACCAGCCCAAGACACTGCAAAAAAACCCAAGCCCCCTCCAATCTATATTAGGGAAAAAAGCTCGAGTGCCCTGGTCAACAAAATTGGATCGTTAATCGGGAACGGTGACAACTTTCATGTTGTTCCGCTTATCAAAGGGAACATCCATGAAACAAAGGTGCAAACTAAGTCTGAAGAGCACTTCCGAATCGTGTCCAAATATCTGGACACTATACAGAAAAAACTATTACACGTACCAGCTGAAAAGCAGTAGGGGTCTACAAGTGGTAGTAAAGGGAATAGAACCTGAAGTTACCGCGGAAATAAAAACCGCCCTTAAAGAAAAGTGCTCCGCCCCCAAGAATGTTATTAACATTCTAAATAAAGATAAAAAGCCACAACCCCTCTTCTAGGTCGAGCTCGAGCCAGAAAGCAGGTCGCTGAAGAAGAACGAAGTCCACCCAATCTACAACCAGCAATATCTTTTGCATCGGAAAATCACTGTTGAAGAGCCACATAAACGCAACGGTCCAGTGCAATGCACTAACTGTCAAGAGTATGGACACACAAGGTCTTACTGCACACTTCGGGCTGTCTGTGTAGTCTGCGGGGACGCCCACAAGTCCGCTTGCTGCACTACAAACAAGGACAGAACCGTGAAGAAATGTGGAAACTGCGGAGGCAGCCATACGGCAAACTATAGAGGATGTATTGTGTATAAGGAGTTAAAGAGTCGCATGCGTCAAGCGACCGCAACGCACAACCAAAATCCACAGAATGCGTACATTGCGTCAAAAACTACGCCAGACGTCTTCTTCGCCAAAGCTGCGAGATCCTCATTCGGTCCACTAAACACCACCAACGGCTTCTCCTACGCCGATGCTCTACAATCTGGAAGGGAAATTCCAATTCAGCCCAAATCTCAAAGCGCTCAACAGGCCTCACAACAGCCACACAGCAAAACGGAAACTATGATGCTTACCCTCCAACAAAGTATGATGGAGCTTATGTCATTCATGAAAACGACCATGCAAACGCTTGTTCAAAACCAGAACATGGTGATACAGCTGCTCGTAGCACAACAGTCTAAATAATCTATGCAGGCGCTACGAATATCAATCTGGAACGCCAATGGTGTCTCACGGCATAAACTAGAATTATCACAATTCTTAACCGAAAACCATATTGACGTTATGCTACTGGTGGAAACGCATCTTACAAGCAAATACCACTTTCATATAAGAGGCTACACAATCTACCGCACAGATCATCCAGATGGGAAATCGATACAAATTCAGTCAAGCAACGGAATCCTTTCAATCGCTGCCGTTTACTGCCCTCCTCGTTTCGCAATCTCGGAAAGACAATTTATGGACTTCTACAATTCACTTGGGGATCGATTTATAGCCGCAGGAGACTACAACGCCAAACATACGCACTGGGGATCACGTCTAGTGACTCCCAAAGGAAGACAATTGTACAATGCAATTATAAATGTGAAAAATAAACTGGACTACGTTTCCCCTGGAAGTCCCACATACTGGCCAACAGACTCACGAAAGCTCCCAGACCTTATTGATTTTGCAGTGACAAAAAACATACCTCGCAATCTAATAAGTGCCAAAGCAGTCTCGGACTTATCATCAGACCACTCGCCTGTGCTTCTAACGCTTCTCCAAAGCCCAGAAATAACCGAACACCCCTTCAGCCTGACGTCGCCAAAAACGAACTGGCTAAAATACAAAAAGTACGTGAGTGCCCACATAGAACTCGCCCCGGAATTTAACATGGAATCGGACATCGACTACACTACGAGCGCCCTGGAAGAAGTACTCGTTGCGGCAGCTAAAATCTCTACTCCCTATAGGAAAGATGTAGACCGAAACAAACACTTCAAATCTAATCAGCAAATCAAACAGCTCGTGCGAGAAAAGAGCTTCTGGAAGCTTGCAATATTATCCCGGCACACCAATTTGGCTTTCGAAGAAACCATGGAACCATCGATCAAGTGAACAGACTAACATCCAAAATACGCTCAGCCTTCGAACAGCGAGAATACTGCAGCGCTATTTGCCTCGACGTATCCCAAGTTTTCGACCGAGTTTGGCTCATCGGACTCATGCACAAAATTAAAACGTATTTGCCAACATACACCCACAAGCTACTGGAATCATACCTCTACAATAGGGTATTCTCAGTGAGATGCACGAGTTCCACAAAGAAGCGCACTCGGCCCGTGTCTATATGTTTTGTATACTGCGGATATTCCTACGAGCGCACAACTAACAACCTCAACGTTCGCCGACGATACCGCTATCCTTAGTCGCTCCAGATGCCCAACGAAGGCAACAACCCAACTGGCTAATCATCTCACAATAGTGGAAAGGTGGCTGTCCGACTGGCGCATTAAAATAAACGAACAAAAGTGTAAACATATAAGGTTTACTCTTAATAGACAAACATGCCCTCCGCTTTTACTAAACGGTATGCAGATTTCTCAAGCTAACGACGTAACGTACCTTGGCGTTCACCTTGATAGACGACTTACCTGGCGTAAGCACATCGAATGCAAAAAGATGCACCTAAAACTCACTGACTGACGGACGAACTTAGGGTCCTCCCAACATGGGCAGTTAGAAATGGCCTAGGTGTAAACCCGTCCAAAACCGAGCTCGTCCTCTTCACCAGGAAGTACAAAATACCAAACTTAAGGCTTCCAAAACAGAAGAAACACTCTCCCTTAGCGGTACTGGAAGTCAGATACTATGGATAGAGCAAACAAGGCAACAATCGCGCTCTATACTTGCAGAAAAGCTATTGGCCCTAAATGGGGAATGTCCCTAAAAATAGTAAGATGGCTTTACACAGTCATAAGACCAATCCTTTTCTACGGGGTGGTGGTCTGGTGGCCTGCTCTCACAAACTCCACAATTAGAGAGAAACTTAGGAAAATGCAAAGGATGGCGGGGGTCTGTGTCACAGGCAGCCTACGTACCACACCGACTGATGCCCTAGACTTCATACTCGACCTATTACCTGTAGAGATAACGGGGGCCAAGATGGCCACGCTATCGGCAATTAGGCTACGCGAGACGGGCATATGGAAATGGACTAACTATGGACATACCAAGTTAGATCTACACCACAGCACGCCAACGGGGGCTACAGACTACTGCGTACCTGTCGATCGTCCCACCTTAAAATACAAGGTCTCCATTCCAACAAGGGAGTAATGGGCCACACAAATCTCGGGACCAGCCGGTTCCCTCCATATCTACACAGACGGTTCAAAACTGAATGGCCAGGTGGGAGGCGGTTTCCATTGCGAACGGCTGTGTCTAAATGAGTCCTTCAGACTCCCCGACCACTGTAGTGTGTTCCAAGCAGAAGTAATAGCTATCGTAGAAGCACTTAGATCTCCAGCATTTACTGGCAATCAAGACACAATCTGTATCTTCTCAGACAGTCAGGCGGCACTCAAAGCCCTTGACGGATTCTCATCCAACTCCAGGACAGTAAATGACTGTCGCAGATCTCTTAACGAGATGGCAGAGCAGTATGACATCCACCTCATATGGGTGCCCGGACATAGGGACCACGAGGGTAATTGCGCCGCCGACAAACTAGCAAAAGCAGGTACTACCAATCCTCCCCTATCGGAGAAGGAACCAGTAGGTATCCCCTTAGCTACGTGTAGGCTAAAATGAAGGGATCACTTTGACCGCGCATCACTGAGAAAATGGAGAAATCTCCAAAACTGCAGGAACTAACGCATGATATGGCCCATCCGCTCTAGGAAGAGGTCAATGATGCTTATCGCCCTTAATAGGCAGGACTGTAGGCTGGCGGTCAAGGCCATTACGTCACATTGGTAAATAAGAGCACACGCGGTTAGACTAGCGGTGCCACATTATGACTACTGCAGGAGCTGTGGGGACGTAGAAGAGGAAGAGACAGTCGCACACCTCCTGTGTCAATGCCCTGCGCTGGGGCGCAGCCGACTCAAATTCTTGGGCGCAGCAATACTCACGGACCTAACAGACCTCGCGGAGATCGCTCCACGCAGACTCGTAGCTTTCATCCGTAAATCTGTATGGGACCGCGAGCCGCCGCAGGAAGGATAGAACACTCTTGGGCTATCAGTAGATAGGAAGGGAGAGGTCCTCTTGTAGGACCCTTGCCTGTGCGGTATCACAAGGAGCCCCAGCGGCTCAAGTGGATTGGGGGTCAGTCACTGGCCCCGCATCGCCGCCTCAACCTAACCTAACCTAAGTACCTTCATACTCACCCCAGCATTGGTAGATCCATCGTCGAAAGCGCTTTCTCGGACTGGAGGTGGCTGAAATTTTAGATTAACACTAACAAAAAAAACAAGGAAAATTCACTTTTGGGAAACACAATTTGGGGCCATGGAAATCATTATTATTATTTTTTTCTCTCTTTTCTTATTTTTATTTCTTCTTCTTTTAAAAAGGTTAGGTATAACACATGCACTACCACATCGAACCTCGCTTGGCCAATTTTTCCTTTTTCATATCATATGCCTTTTTCAGTTCGGAATCTGTTTTGGCCATAATCCACTACAAAACATACAACTTACTCACTAATAGAATTAACACACTAACTTAATCTAACACCTAACTACATGCCGAGATCCCACGTGGATTCGGCGGTACTGGTTTTTCCGGGTAAAAGTACTCCGGTTCACCGCGCCAGGGTCGCCGGACGCCTCCGATGTACCCTGGGTCACACTTGGTGCGCTTTCCCGCCGGAAAATTGGTAGTTTTTCTCGATTTTTTGTTTTACAAAGCTCGCGGCGAGGAAATATGCTCTGCCAAGCGCGGTTGTATGTGTCGTATGTGAACTACAGAACTGAGCGGACGTGCTTTGTCCGAGCTCCGGGAAAACTGAAAAATACAGCTAATCAAAAAAAACTGGGGTAACCCAATATAAGCAAAAAGACGCTGAACTACAATTTACTAAAAGCGACAGGCAAGCTTTTTATAACAGTTGTGATGTGCTAAACCAAAACTAGTGCATTGTTCAAAAAAAAAAAAGAGCCACGCAATGAGCACATTGAGCAACGATCAAAAGAACGAGCGTAGAAGTTCAGTAAACCAAAGAAACGGCTTCTACTCTTACTTTTCAACCCGCGATACCGAAGTGGAAAAATCGGCGATTATAAGCCGGGTGGCTTTACTGACCGTTGAAACCCAAAGGGCACGGTCTTGCTCACCCGCTCTGCTCACTCCGACTCCCGCGTCATGGAGTTCGCAGTGTAAAACCCCCCCTCCAATATCGGAAACAAATTCCGCACCAACAACTAGAAGCGCTACAATTTCTGCAACAACAGCGAAAACCTCTGCAACTCAAGGTACCGCGACGTCAACGACTACAGCGAGTACAAAAACAACAACCTCGGAAAGTGCCAAAGCGGCAACGGCCACACAGACTGGAATGGATCGCTACATCCAAATTAAGCGCAAGCTTAGCCCGCAGAGTAATCCGGCAGGCAACAAAACAAAAATTAACCGTGTCCTGAATAACGATAATGAACCAGACAGATCCACTACTAACAGATTTGCCCTACTGGCGGAGGCTGAGGAAAACCAACCAGCCCAAGACACTGCAAAAAAACCCAAGCCCCCTCCAATCTATATTAGGGAAAAAAGCTCGAGTGCCCTGGTCAACAAAATTGCATCGTTAATCGGGAACGGTGACAACTTTCATGTTGTTCCGCTTATCAAAGGGAACATCCATGAAACAAAGGTGCAAACCAAGTCTGAAGAGCACTTCCGAATCGTGTCCAAATATCTGGACACTATACAGAAAAACTATTACACGTACCAGCTGAAAAGCAGTAGGGGTCTACAAGTGGTAGTAAAGGGAATAGAACCTGAAGTTACCGCGGAAATAAAAACCGCCCTTAAAGAAAAGTGCTCCGCCCCCAAGAATGTTATTAACATTCTAAATAAAGATAAAAAGCCACAACCCCTCTTCTAGGTCGAGCTCGAGCCAGAAAGCAGGTCGCTGAAGAAGAACGAAGTCCACCCAATCTACAACCAGCAATATCTTTTGCATCGGAAAATCACTGTTGAAGAGCCACATAAACGCAACGGTCCAGTGCAATGCACTAACTGTCAAGAGTATGGACACACAAGGTCTTACTGCACACTTCGGGCTGTCTGTGTAGTCTGCGGGGACGCCCACAAGTCCGCTTGCTGCACTACAAACAAGGACAGAACCGTGAAGAAATGTGGAAACTGCGGAGGCAGCCATACAGCAAACTATAGAGGATGTATGGTGTATAAGGAGTTAAAGAGTCGCATGCGTCAAGCGACCGCAACGCACAACCAAAATCCACAGAATGCGTACATTGCGTCAAAAACTACGCCAGACGTCTTCTTCGCCAAAGCTGCGAGATCCTCATTCGGTCCACTAAACACCACCAACGGCTTCTCCTACGCCGATGCTCTACAATCTGGAAGGGAAATTCCAATTCAGCCCAACTCTCAAAGCGCTCAACAGGCCCCACAACAGCCACACAGCAAAACGGAAACTATGATGCTTACCCTCCATCAAAGTATGATGGAGCTTATGTCATTCATGAAAACGACCATGCAAACGCTTGTTCAAAACCAGAACATGGTGATACAGCTGCTCGTAGCACAACAGTCTAAATAATCTATGCAGGCGCTACGAATATCAATCTGGAACGCCAATGGTGTCTCACGGCATAAACTAGAATTATCACAATTCTTAACCGAAAACCATATTGACGTTATGCTACTGGTGGAAACGCATCTTACAAGCAAATACAACTTTTATATAAGAGGCTACACAATCTACCGCACAGATCATCCAGATGGGAAAGCCCACGGCGGAACTGGAGTTCTAATCAGAGAACGCATTAAACACCATTTTCACAAAAGGTTTGCAACAAACTTCTTGCAGGCCACATCGATACAAATTCAGTCAAGCAACGGAATCCTTTCAATCGCTGCCGTTTACTGCCCTCCTCGTTTCGCAATCTCGGAAGGACAATTTATGGAGTTCTACAATTCACTTGGGGATCGATTTATAGCCGCAGGAGACTACAACGCCAAACATACGCACTGGGGATCACGTCTAGTGACTCCCAAAGGAAGACAATTGTACAATGCAATTATAAATGTGAAAAATAAACTGGACTACGTTTCCCCTGGAAGTCCCACATACTGGCCAACAGACTCACGAAAGCTCCCAGACCTTATTGATTTTGCAGTGACAAAAAACATACCTCGCAATCTAATAAGTGCCAAAGCAGTCTCGGACTTATCATCAGACCAGTCGCCTGTGCTTCTAACGCTTCTCCAAAGCCCAGAAATAACCGAACACCCCTTCAGCCTGACGTCGCCAAAAACGAACTGGCTAAAATACAAAAAGTACGTGAGTGCCCACATAGAACTCGCCCCGGAATTTAACATGGAATCGGACATCGACTACACTACGAGCGCCCTGGAAGAAGTACTCGTTGCGGCAGCTAAAATCTCTACTCCTCATAGGAAAGATGTAGACCGAAACAAACACTTCAAATCTAATCAGCAAATCAAACAGCTCGTGCGAGAAAAGAGCTTCTGGAAGATTGCAATATTATCCCGGCACACCAATTTGGCTTTCGAAGAAACCATGGAACCATCGATCAAGTGAACAGACTAACATCCAAAATACGCTCAGCCTTCGAACAGCGAGAATACTGCAGCGCTATTTTCCTCGACGTATCCCAAGTTTTTGACCGAGTTTGGCTCATCGGACTCATGCACAAAATTAAAACGTATTTGCCAACATACACCCACAAGCTACTGGAATCATACCTCTACAATAGGGTATTCTCAGTGAGATGCAACGCAGCTACTTCGGGCGACTACACCATCGAAGCACGAGTTCTACAAAGAAGCGCACTCGGCCCGTGTCTATATGTTTTGTATACTGCGGATATTCCTACGAGCGCACAACTAACAACCTCAACGTTCGCCGACGATACCGCTATCCTTAGTCGCTCCAGATGCCCAACGCAGGCAACAACCCAACTGGCTAATCATCTCACAATAGTGAAAAGGTGGCTGTCCGACTGGCGCATTAAAATAAACGAACAAAAGTGTAAACATATAAGGTTTACTTTTAATAGACAAACATGCCCTCCATGGAAATACAATCAAGGAAACCTTTCCTTCCTGGTTCAGGGGGACTATGTGAAAGTGGCTAAACAGGTTCGGGACTGGTCGTTTCGGATCAACCAAAGAGGAGACCCGTTGGAGTTGACCCTGGACAATAAAACATATTCCGCGATCCCGAGAGCCAGGCCAGAGTTACAGCCGGACAGGGCACAAAGATGGTTCATAATAAGCGATAAGGAGTGGCAAACGTGGATACAATTCAAGGCGAGTTTTGAAAACTTTTTCCTTCCAAAAGGATATTTTGAGAAGTTGGCGGATCAGGCTCGTCAGCGGAAGCAGCGGCGTGGGGAGCTGTTCAAGGAGTACATGGTGAACCTTCAATCCCTAATAAAGGCACTAGCGAATATCACGAAAGAGTCGAAGAAACGCTCTTAGAAAACTGCATGCGACGCTTGGGGCGTATGCATCGACATGCAGCCATCCAAAACAGATAATGGACACCAAGGTGGCACAGAGAAGAACTGCGCCATGGCCCGTCCGAAAAACCCCAGAGCACCCCAGGACAAGAATGGATGTTGTAACGCTTGTATCTTTCAAAAGAAAGGTAGTTGGGAAAGGTGCGCCATCTAGGAGGGAAGTTTCAGACTAGAAAGGGGCACAGAGATATTAGGAGGAGTGCAACCGGTTAAAATGACAAATTTTCCGTTGGGGCATTGTCTCTCCGGGCAAAGGACATGGAGGGATCAGCGGGCATTCATTCCCTCAGTGCATCTCCTCTGGCTTGGTTGAGTGGATTTTTTTTTCATCTAGTGGTGGATTTTTTTGTGAAGTGCAAAGAACGATAAACAAGGAGCTTGTGTCCAAGGGTAAACATATCGAAAAGGAGCCCACCGTTTTTGTGGCCAAGAGCGAATCCGTCGAGGTAAGGAAGGGCGACGGGTCAGTTAGGAGTTCTTGTCAAATTTTCTCTTGCGTGACTAGGGTCGGCAACAAGGTAGACACTACCGGAGGGAAATTCGGAAGCCCACGGCGCAAAGCAGCAGGAGCAGCGTTCGCCGGAAGAGTTCCAGTTGGTTCCAAAACATCAAGAGATACCCCAAGACCGAAAAGCTGAGGGAGGAAGGACAAAGAAAAAGACTCGGTCAGCGGGCTTAAGTTTTACTCGATAGGCCCACCATCGAACCTTTGGCTCGAGCGGGTAGTTTCGTTCCAACCGCGCTTTTTTTTTTTTTTTTTTTGTTTAATAGTCCCTCTGAACTAGGCAGGAAAGGTTTCCTTGATTGTATTTCCATGCTTCTTCCTGTTCTCGGCTCTGGTACCGCCAAACTCTCTCTGTGCCCGCTTAACCCGCGCGACAGCGCCAGCACTTCGTCGTCTTTGGTCTCGTTGACCCTCTTCACTACCATAGAATTCACGGGTCCCACGGTTCCGTCTGCTGGTAGGCCCAGCTCTCTGCAAACTTCGCTCAACTCCTCCATTCTAAGCGTGAATGACTGCAATGACGAATTTCGGGAGCCAGGTGTAACCAATTATTTTTTTTCTCTTTGCTCGCAACAATTTTCCGCGGCTAGCTAACAGAGTTTGTTGGATTTTTTTACCGAATTGATTGTAAGACGTTATCGCCCGACCCCAGAAATAATACAAATATTGAGTGTACATGTAGAAAACCGCCGTTTTTTTCAAATTTTAGGCTTTATTGCATATATAGCTACAGTTATTTAAAATATTTTCCAATACAATATTTAAAATATTGTGTCTGACAAGAATCTAGCATACAAACGTTACAAAATCTTTACTTAAAGGCTTCTTTATAAAATAAAAATTATTCCTTGTCCTTAAACGGATTTGGATCCTCACTTTTCCCCGCTCACGGGCACCATTATTGCAGCTGCTGCTGCTCCTTCGCTGCTGCTGTTCCTGCTTTGCTTTGCACTTTTAATACCTGGAGTAAGCCCTAGTCTCTGGAGCTTTTAACTTTTATCTGTTGGGCCAAAGAGCCAAAGACGAAACTTAATAATTTGAAAGACTGAAACGGATGAGCAGCGGCGGACTTATAGCATTTTCTGTTTTGTTTGTTTCTCTCAGTTTCGCATACGCTTTGCTGGTTTCGCATTGAGCTGCTGCACACTAGCTAATAATAGCTAGTAATAATACCACGTATTACCATAACATAATAATACCACGTAATTATAGACAACTGCATTCTCGGAGCTTCTCTTGCTAAGCTTCGATTACTTATATGTTCAGCGTTTGCAGACGACACAGCTATACCCAGTCACTATACCAGGAAACGCCACATAATCAATTGCGCAACACTCTCTTGCCAAGGTAGCCAATCTTCTCTATCCAATTCCAATGAATGGTGCACCTAAGTCAATCACAATTGCAAGGAGCAGAAGATGAACGAAATAAACAAAAGACAAAAACGAAAAGAAATGCGTAGATTCATTATTTTTAAACGTAGAAGAATTGACCAACAATGACAAAAAGTTCTTAAAAAATTAACATCAGGGTCATTTCTTCGACTAGCTTTTTAGTACGACCCTGATGCTCATTCCAAAGTGATTATTGGTACTTTGAAAAAAGAAGGCCTGTATTGTCATGCACTTTAATTTAAAAATTAGCAATTTGGAACGTGTTGCTCGTCAGAATAGTACAACTACCCGAAATTGAAACCTCACCTGAACCATTTCGTGTTTTACTTCTCGGTACAGATTCAGATTCTAGCCTGTTCCTGAAGTCACTTTTGTACATTCAATTCATTCTTGCAAACGATGTCGTTTGGAGCAACAAAAATAGTTAACAATACTACTGCAAACGGCCAACAATTTATAGCCACCTTGAAAATTAAAGGCCAAGTGTGTCACAAAGTGATTTCATTGCTTTCAATGCCAAACAAATCTCATAAATTGGTATTTATTTAATTTTTTTCGCCAACATATAAATCCTTACATGGCTACATAATAACAACTTACATACTACATAATAAATTTCTGATTATTAAGTCATTATAAATACCAATAAATGCCTTATTTAAAAACACCATTATCAGAGCCCCACTTAATTCGGAGGCTAGGCTGTAAAGAGTTAGGTCCCATTGTAGTCAGAGACTATATTGACTCGGGTTTCTAGCGAACCCCGCCTGCGACTCAACGACTTCCCAACCCAGCGATTGCTGGGTTGATCGATTGATTTTTGGTGCCGTAATCTGTATCAGTCTGTATCAAGGTTTGATGCACCTCTTGTTAGTCTCGCAAAGAGAACATTCAAGAAATAAAAGCAATGCTTAATACAAAAAATAGAGACTATATTATTGACAAAAGTTTAAGCTGCCAAGGTAAGCCGATCCTCCAACGTGCAAACATTAAGAAGAAGGCAGCGGCTCTGGTATGAGGGTAAAGGATCATGAAACAGTAAAAGCAGAGGAGCAAATTTAAAAAAATTTATTCTTTTTGAGCGAACTTAAGAGGTCGGATTCAAAATGATTAAAGCATATTCCAGTCGTGACCGAACAAATGCAGCGTAGACGCTAAAGCTCGAGTGTGGACTTTTAAATTGGTTCACGTGCCTCTTCACAAAGCCTAGTATAGCATACGCTTTAGGCAGTATAAAGTTTATATGAACAGCAAAAATTACCATTTTTGACCAGCAAATTTAAATTTTCTGTCAAATAAGACACCTAGATCTAAAACCTCCACTTTTGTTGTGAAACTATAATTGTCGATAGAATAAGCCGTGTATATATCAAGAGTCCGCTTACTGTAGTTACCCACTACAGACATTTTGATAAGTTTAATGGGAGAAGATTACGTGAGCACCACGAGGAAACTCTGGATATATCTTCCTGTAACAAGTAACTGTCACTAATGTAACGAAAAAACAAAACATGTCAGAATATATTCAGCCAAACACAATTTTCCGTCCGCACTCACTCGTATTCATGAAATTTTCTACTTTCAAACTACTTGGGTTAGCATTATATTCTTTATTCTAGCTTCTTCCTATTCTTCCCGTCCTTGTAGCCTGCGCTTACATGTATTCGTCAGTGAAGAGACGCAATGGGACTATGAGAAGCTTTTTGCCTGTGCCTCTGACATTTTATTATCGGCCATCGAAATCATAATTTCCATCTTTATGAATTTTAAATGAGACAAGGAGACGGCGGAGGACTCAAATTCTCCCTTCTGCTGACAAACGTTACACGCCTGTCACTCTGATTTTCAAATACATTTTTAATAAGATCCCTGCCTTGATACCCCGTCGCCGAGCATCTGCCAGGATGCCGATCACCCCGGAGATTCTGACGCGTAAATCAATCTCAAAATATGACAATTAAATATTTTTTTCAGTTTTTTCCCAGTTTTTCCAGGGGGTAAAATCCTGGGGGATTTTTCTTTCTGTTAAAGTTTTTCAAACCTTTTGTATACCTATTCCTATACCTGAAAGCCTATAGGATCATCGTAGTGAGTGAGTACACTATTAGTATCAATAATATTAAAAACGATTATTAATATTATTAATCAGAAATTAGGTAAGACATTCATCAAATAAGCCATCTAAAAAAAGGGGGCCCAATTAAAAATTGCAATAGAGGCATTAATAAGTAACATGTTAGAAACATTCAGATGGATGGGTGATGGGTGAAACAGAAGGCAAAAAACTATACAACTCAATATGAATTACTAACGGCATGTGATGCATATCATATGGACTTAATGGTACATTGCATAATTCTACTTAACTCTTAATCACGTTATTTAAAAATATAATATGAAGAACTTTATATAAATCATTAAAAATATTATTTACTTGGGAGATGCCGAGACTAAACATATCATCTTGCACTGCAATTTTCGAGGAAGCGCAGAACTCAGAGGAGCCATACTTTTTATTGAGCCAGGTTTAAAATAAAACTTTAAAGTTTTTATTGGAGTCCGAGGTTGAATAATATCTACGTTCACCATTAGTCTAGGCGGTAATGATAAAAGCTGAGCACTAGGCTGAAATGATGAGCACAATGACTTTTGAAACAAACTTTTTAAGCACAAGCACAAGGTGACAATCACACTATCGCATCTGTTAACGGATTCGTCGCATATAATTAGATTTGAAATCATTTGAAGTTGATTTAATTTTAATTGTATTTTGTAGTTGAAAGTCTCTAAATTTATTCTAAGATAGCTTCGGGCGGAGCGGGAGCGAAAGCTCATATACGCTCTTGTGCGAATACGCCCCGCTTCGCCGCAATAGATAAGTTAGGCTTAAGATTAGAGAAAAATATAATCGGAATTATAATGTAAAGAGGACAGATCGTTTTTTCGTTTTCGTTTTTTGACCTTTTTAAATATTCGGCAGCCACCCTTATTTGTTTTTTTTTTTTAAGTGTGAGATAAACTAATCTCATTAAACAGCATCAATCTTGATAGAACACCAGCTGAAGAGCATATACGTCGATAACGCTCTTCAATATCCAATAATTTTTCAAACGATATTGGCTGGACGGATATAGCTTAAACATAAAATAACGAGATGCCAAAAACAATTACGAACGAAATTATAACGTGCGCTCGAAGGATTTATATTAGTAATTTTTGATGATTAGACGTAGCAGAGACATCATTTTCCCATTTCGTAAGCTTTGTTATCCATTTATGGTCAACATGTATGTGAAGTTGTGAGAATGAACCACCACGATACTTGCGACATAATTAATAGAACCTGCGTACGGAAGAATATATCGGTTTTCTTACCATTATCGTACATATATAGCCCAACAATGCACATGCAAGAAATCGATTGTTAGCTGCAAAGCGATTTTTAACAGCCCCAAATTTAACTTCGCCCCAATTTCGCCCAATTTAGCCCCAATTTAACCCCAAAGCTAACTTCGGGCGGAGCCGAAGTTGATATATCCTTGCAGTTAAAATCGGATATATACCGCAAACATCGGAAATAGTTGGCCGATCCTTATGAGAATATGATAATATAATCCAATTTATTATAATACAAATTCCTAAAAAAGTACTAAACTTCTTTCTTCAAAAATACCAAAGATAATATTTCTACCAAAAACCATTTCCTATCGCTCAGTTATATGGGAGCTATTAGATATAGTCGACTGATCATTATGAATATGAAGGTAGGTCGGATTAACTGACAAAAAATATAATCTGTACCAAGTTCCAGCTTTCTATCTTCAAAAACACGAAAGTGGGGTCATTTCCGATCGTTCAGTTATATGGCAGCTATAGGATATAGTCGGCCGATTCCGGTCGTTCTGACTTATATACTGCGTGCAAAGGATAGAAGTGAGTGTGCAAAGTTTCGATAGCTTTAAAACTGAGAGACTAGTTCGCGTAGAAACAGACAGACAGACGGACCGACGGACAGACAGACAGACGGACCGACGGACCGACGGACAGACGGACATGCTCATATCAACTCAGGAGGTGATCCTGATCAAGAATATATATACTTTATAGGGTCGGAGATGTCTCCTTCACTGCGTTGCACACTTTTGGACAAAATTATTAACTGACAAAGGGTAAAATGACTCGGTAAATCCTTGATCGAAATTCACTTTATTTAAGGTTAAAGTCGCACCTGACCACTTACTGGCTCATCTTAAGACAAGTACCAAAGACAACAAAAAAACCTATTCATTTCACAAGAGCGAAAGCGAGAGCTCTATCGGGTTGTAATCAATTGTACCTGAGACCCCGAATCCATCAGAACCTGGCAATCGAGCATAGCACCAGAACGGCTTCGCACCAAAATGTTGGCAGTGGGTAGCATAGCAAATTTCGAACGACAATCTTGAACCAAAATTGCGTTGGCGGGAGTTGCGTGTTGGGGGGAAATGGCATACAGATAATGGTGAGGTGGGGATGATGATTCCGGAGCGGAAGGCGAGGCTGCCATTTGGCTAGGCAGAGAGTCCCGACACATAAAACAAAGAGAAAATCTCTTTGCTCTTTGAACACAAGGAAACCTTATATTTTCTTTAACGATCGAGAGCTGATTAATGCCCGCATGTGTCTATTGAATCTGTCTGATAACTCGCAAAGGGTTGCTACAGAACCGGCCTCCACATCCTTAAGGCGGAAGATTTATGGGTGTGAAAAATGAATCGACGATTATTAAACCTGTATCATAATGCTGTTGGTCATCTGAAATTGCCAATGCGCGGATATTTTCCACCGCAAAATCTCGTAAACATGACATGAGCCAGAGTAAAACACCGCAGTTAAAAAATCTTCGTAAGCTGGAGGTGAGTGTCGATGGTAATCCTGAATAGTGAGAAGTAGTCAGACTATTCTGCGTCAGACTATACTATTGCAACTCTTTCAATTCCATATAAAGAGTTGCAGCTTTCTTCTTCAATTAACATTTCGTTTCGGAAGCGTCTGCAGCGCCAACCTCAGCTCCAGATTCAATATCTTCACCAATGCAAAAACACACACGGTGCTTGTGAAAAAAGCTTGCGTAGAAATGAGTGCACTAAGTACAAACAAGTGTTTACGCACTTGCAACTACATTAACCGGTAGCACGGATCACGTCGGGGTCACCAAATGTTAGCTGCCAAGCGTTTTTTACAGTCCTTGATCCAAATGAACTTTATTTAGGGTTAAATTCGCACCCGACCGTTCAGTGGCTTTGCTTAAGAAACGTAGCAGAAACAACAAACCCTATACATTCTTCAAGAGCAAAAACAAGAGCTCAAACGACCTGCATAATAAATCCGTTAGCTAATCTGCCGAACATGTCCCGGTCAAGAGAGACAACATAATCCTGAACCGCAGCTAAGAGAGAGCGAGGCAGAGCATACTACAGAGGATATTGTCTAAAGAAGTATTATTAGTAGTATTATTCAATCAAGTATTATTATCATCTGTTATCATATATTATATAACAGATGATAATAATACTTGATAATAAATCCAAGAATTTACTCAATGCTGCATAATGCAGTTAAAAAAACATCCCCAAAAACAAAAGAATTAATTTCTTATTTATTTTAATTAATTTCCAAAGAACTAATTGATTATTTAAGGGATTATATACCTTTTTGAGCGAAAAAATTGAGGGAACTTTGGATATTTTTTTAAGGTGTGTAGAAATTATTTTATGACACTGAAGTTATTATTTGTTGATAGTACATGTTTTTATCGAAACAACAAGCATTTGTTCTTGAAAAAATATGAATAATTTATGAAGTTATGGCAATTCTCTCGGAACCCTGTTTTTTTTTATAGCGGCTTGCGGTGACCACGATGGAAGTCCAGCACGTCAACCGAAATCAAAATACCAAAAATTTTGTATTAGTATAGTATTATTTCCAGTTCGTGAACGATTATTTTCAAGAATATTTGGTTTTTTCTGCATACAGTAACAATTTTTCCAAAAAAATTCGTTTTTCGAGTTCTAAAAATTGTATAAAAAAATTCTTATCTGCGAAATCAAAATTGGCGCAAAAAAACTGAATCGTTCACGAACTCGGCACAATCATTACGAATAATTTAAGAAGATCGATCAAATAGTTCTTGTCCAATCGTGGTCACAGCGAAGGCACTTTTGGAAAAATACGACTTTGAGATAATCGCATTCAAAGTTGCTTGACGCAGTCCGCCGCCGTGACGAACCGCGCCTCAAAACGCTGTTTTCCTATCGAACTATTATCTGGATCTCTATGAAAATTTGGGAAAATATTTTCTAGGGGATATACTTTGGGATTCAGCAAAAAAAATTGTTTCTTATTTTTGAAAAAAAAGGTTTATAACCCCTTAAAATTATCAATCGCATTGCTTGGTTTGTTTACTTTTTGTGAAAGTTTGACCAGACTAAAATTCTTAATTTTATACGGATGGCATCTCTACTAATATAACATCACGAAATGATATGAGTCGCATAAATAGGGGCTATTTCTATATCGCGCTTTCAATAAATCGTTTTTATACCCTTGCAGAGGGTATTATAATTTTGTCCAAAAGTGTGCAACGCAGTGAAGGAGACATCTCCGATCCTATAAAGTATATATATTCTTGATCAGGATCACCTCCTGAGTTGATATGAGCATGTCCGTCTGTCCGTCTGTCCGTCTGTCTGTTTCTACGCAAACTAGTCTTTTAGTTTTAAAGCTATCGTCTTGAAACTTTGCACACACCCTTCTTTCCTTTGCACGCAGTATATAAGTCGGAACGGCCGGGATCGGCCGAATATATCCTATAGCTGCCATATAACTGATTGATCGGAAATGGTATAACTTTGGTGTTTTTAGAGTTAGAGAGTTCAAATTTGACATGAGAGCCATTTTTGGCAAAATAATACGACATGCCAAATTTCATAAGGATCGGCAGACTATATCCTATAGCTGCCATATAACTCAACGATCGGAAATGACCCAACTTTCGTGTTTTTGTAGATAGAAAGCTGGAACTTGGTACAGATTATATTTTGATCCATCCTACCAAATTTCATAAGGATCGGCCAATTATATCCGATGTTTGCGATATATATCCGGTTTTAGCTGCAAGGGTATATAAACTTCGGCTCCGCCCGAAGTTAGCTTTCCTTTCTTGTTTTCATCTCATAAACAAAGGAATAGCCTTAATTTGTTGATTTATTGAGTGCATCTTGATTTGTTCAAGCCCAATCGGACTCTAAAAATGAAGTCCAATTGGACAATTTTTAGAGAAGTTAAAGACTTTTAATTTTGCTTCCTTAATTTTGCTTTTAATTAAATTTCACTTCCTTCCAAAAACGGTTTATTTTTCATATAAAAGTATGAAACAACATTTCCGAGAATCAATACCTTTAAACTTTAAAGCAGTGGTGCCCAGCCCCATTGCTCTCGATGCTCCTTTATCCTATGTGAAATGAAATAAATATACGAGGTGTGCTCAAAAGGTAAGGTAACTTTGTATTTTGAAGAAAAACCATTAATTTATTTATCAATGTTTATCCCCCTCCCCCTCAGTTATTCAAAGTAATCCCCCTCAGTTACAAGACACTTTTGCCAACGGTTTTTCCGATTCCTCAAAGCACTTCCCATAAGTACTTTTCGGTATAGTTTTGAGCTCTTCCAGCGATGCAGTCTTTATCTCTTCAATAGTTCTTCAATAGTTTTACCTCTTTAGTTTTGGGAACAAGAAAAAGTCACATGGGGCCAAATCCGGTGAATATGGTGGATGAGGCATTATTGTGGAGTTGTTTTTGGCCAAAATATCTCTTACAAGCAAAGATGAGTGAGCAGGGGCATTATAGTGATGCAAAAGCCATGCATTTTTTTTCCACAATTCCATATACCTATGATTTGTCACCAGTTATGACCCTTTTGGGTAAACCTGGGTCGTCGTTGACGACATTCAACTTTTGAGCTTTTGAGCGATGCTCATGCGACGGTTCTTTTATTTAAAATTCAGCAATTTCGGAACGTTGACGTCATTCAACTTTTGAGCTCTTGAGCGATGCTCATGCGACTGTTCTTTTGGCCAAAATTCAGCAATTAACTTCGCTGACACACGACTCTTGCGCAAAACGTTTGAAAAATTGCATGGCACGAACCAAGCGATGTACCGACATCTTCAGCAAGTTCTTTGATAGTAATTCGACGACTTTCCGAAACAATTTTCTGCACTGCTTGAACGTTTTCATCTGTGGGCGTCCAGAGCGACGCTTGCCATTGGCATCTTTTCGGCCATCTTTGGAGAGTTTGTACCACTTGTAAACACTTTTTTTACTCACAAGTTGTGAGCCACAACAGTTTCACCGTATACCACCGTCAACATTTCAAGTGTTTTGGAGCACTTAATTACAATTTTTACACAAAATTTGATGCAAATCCTTTGATACATATTTTTCGATAGCGAAAAATCGCTGAGAACGCAAAACAACTTGTAACCTTTACGCCTTTGCAGCGCCAACCTCAGCTCCAGATTCAATATCTTCACCAATGCAAAAACACAACCGGGCCTTGTGGAAAAAGCTTGCGTGAGTGCAAATGAGTGCACCAAATACAAACAAGTGTTTACGCACTTGCAACTACATTAACCGGTAGCACGGATCACGTCGGGGTCACCAAATGTTAGCTGCCAAGCGTTTTTAACAGCCCCCAATTTGATATTAAAAATAACTCGGCAGTTCCTTGATCCAAACGAACTTTATTTAGGGTTAAATTCGCACCCGACCGTTCAGTGGCTTTGCTTAAGAAACGTATCAGAAACAACAAACCCTATGCATTCTTCAAGAGCAAAAACAAGAGCTCAAAGGGCCTGCATAATAAATCCGTTAGCTAATCTGCCGAACATGTCCCGGTCAAGAGAGACAACATAATCCTGAACCGCAGCTGAGAGAGAGCGAGGCAGAGCATACTACAGAGGATATTGTCTAAAGAAGTATTATTAGTAGTATTATTCAATCAAGTATTATTATCATCTGTTATCATATATTATATAACAGATGATAATAATACTTGATAATTTTTTTTTTTTTTTTTTTTATTTTAACGTTGCTTTTATTTCTTGAATCTTCTCTTTGCGAGACTAACAAGAGGTGTATCAAATCTTATATTTTTAACTTAACTAACAGTCATATTGACTGATACGGAGTTAGACGGCCCTAAAAATCGATTGCTGGGTTGGGAGGTCGTTGCGTCTAAGGCGGGATACGCTAGAAACCCGAGTCAATCCCCGAGCGAGAAAATTTGGGTGCGAAGACAGTTTTTCTTTGTATGACTCTTTTTGCTTCTGGATTTCGTCTTTCACTGCGAGGATGCCCAGATCCCGGTGGATGTTTTCGTTGCGAACATACCAAGGTGCCCCTGTGATAGTTCTCAGGATTTTTGATTGTGCGCGCTGTATGATGTCTATGTTGCTGCTGCTCGCGTTCCCCCACAGCTGGGAGCCATACGTCCAGATTGGCTTTAGGACTGAATTGTACAGTAGTAACTTGTAGTCCAGGCACAGTGGCGATCGTGAGTTTATGATCCAGTGGAGGCTGCTGGCTTTCAGTTTTAGATGCATCTTTTTGCATTCGATGTGCTTACGCCAGGTAAGTCGTCTATCAAGGTGAACGCCAAGGTACGTTACGTCGTTAGCTTGAGGGATCTGCATACCGTTTAGTAAAAGCGGAGGGCATGTTTGTCTATTAAGAGTAAACGTTATATGTTTACACTTTTGTTCGTTTATTTTAATGCCCCAGTCGGACAGCCACCTTTCCACTATTGTGAGATGATTAGCCAGTTGGGTTGTTGCCTGCGTTGGGCATCTGGAGCGACTAAGAATAGCGGTATCATCGGCGAACGTTGACGTTGTTAGTTGTGCGCTCGTAGGAATATCCGCAGTATACAAAACATATAGACACGGCCCGAGTGCGCTTCCCTGTGGAACTCCAGCTTCGATGGTGTAGTCGCCCGAAGTAGCTGCGTTGCATCTCACTGAGAATACCCTATTGAAGAGGTATGATTCCAGTAGCTTGTGGGTGTATGTTGGCAAATACGTTTTAATTTTGTGCATGAGTCCGATGAGCCAAACTCGGTCGAAAGCTTGAGATACGTCGAGGAAAATAGCGCTGCAGTATTCTCGTTGTTCGAAGGCTGAGCGTATTTCGGATGTTAATCTGTTCACTTGTTCGATGGTTCCATGGTTTCTTCGAAAGCCAAATTGGTGTGCCGGGATGATATTGCAAGCTTCCAAATGTGGTATTATGCGAGTTAACAAGCATTTTTCAAACAGTTTAGACAAACAAGATAGAAGGCTTATTGGTCTGTATGATGACGGAATTGTGTGGTCTTTTCCAGGCTTCGGAATCATTATAATAATGGATTTCTTCCACTTTTTTGGGAAATAGCCAAAATTAATGATTCCATTAAATAGTTTGCAGACGACCTCTATAGCGCATTTTGGAAGTTCGATCAGCATCTTTGGGGTCAATAGGTCACCACCGGGAGCCTTTTTTGGTTTTAGCCCTCTTATGACTTTTTCGATTTCGTTCGGCCGGAATGGAGGTGCGGCTGGCTGAGGCGAGGACTCTGGCTGAATTACTGGCAGGAGGAATGAATTTGAGGCTGGGTTTGGCTGGAAGACACTTTGGAGATGTGTGGCGAATGTTTCAGCTCGGTCTTCGTTGCTGCAAGCCCAGCATCCCGAAGAGTTTCTTATCGGGGTGGTCGTTTCAATTGGGGCACTAAGATTTGGGTGGGCCCTCCACAGGGGGTACTTTGTGCTTGTTGGCGAGAGATTCTGGATGTACCTCAGCTGTGCATTTTCTTCCTGTTGGTGAAGAGCCTGGTCGAGTGATCGGGTTGCTTCCTTAAGGCGTTGTTTTGAAGCTGGTGATCTGCTGTTTTGCCAATCACGACGCGTGCGCCTCTTTTCTCGCACGAGCTGTTCGATTTGCTGATTAGATTTGAAGTGTTTGTTTCGGTCTACTTCTTTCCTATGAGGAGTAGAGATTTTAGCTGCCGCAACGAGTACTTCTTCCAGGGCGCTCGTAGTGTAGTCGATGTCCGATTCCATGTTAAAATCCGGGGCGAGTTCTATGTGGGCACTCACGTACTTTTTGTATTTTAGCCAGTTTGTTTTTGTCTTCGTCAGACTGAAGGGGTGTTCGGTTATTTCTGGGCTTTGAAGAAGCGTTAGAAGCACAGGCGAGTGGTCTGATGATAAGTCCGAGACTGCTTTGGCACTTATTAGATTGCGAGGTATGTTTAAATATAAAAGTATGAAACAACATTTTTTTCCGAGAATCAATACCTTTAAACTTTAAAGCAGTGGTGCCCAGCCCCATTGCTCTCGATGCTCCTTTATCCTATGTGAAATGAAATGAATATACGAGGTGTGCTCAAAAAGTAAGGTAACTTTGTATTTTCAAGAAAAACCATTAATTTATTTATCAATGTTTATGTTGTTCCCTTCAAAGTAATCCCCCTCAGTTACAAGACACTTTTGCCAACGGTTTTTCCGATTCCTCAAAGCACTTCCCATAAGTACTTTTCGGTATAGTTTTGAGCTCTTCCAGCGATGCAGTCTTTATCTCTTCAATAGTTCTTCAATAGTTTTACCTCTTTAGTTTTGGGAACAAGAAAAAGTCACATGGGGCCAAATCCGGTGAATATGGTGGATGAGGCATTATTGTGGAGTTGTTTTTGGCCAAAATATCTCTCACAAGCAAAGATGAGTGAGCAGGGGCATTATCGTGATGCAAAAGCCATGCATTTTTTTCCACAATTCCATATACCCATGATTTGTCACCAGTTATGACCCTTTTGGGTAAACCTGGGTCGTCGTTGACGTCATTCAACTTTTGAGCTCTTGAGCGATGCTCATGCGACGGTTCTTTTATTTAAAATTCAGCAATTTCGGAACGTTGACGTCATTCAACTTTTGAGCTCTTGAGCGATGCTCATGCGACTGTTCTTTTGGCCAAAATTCAGCAATTAACTTCGCTGACACACGACTCTTGCGCAAAACGTTTGAAAAATTGCATGGCACGAACCAAGCGATGTACCGACATCTTCAGCAAGTTCTTTGATAGTAATTCGACGACTTTCCGAAACAATTTTCTGCACTGCTTGAACGTTTTCATCTGTGGGCGTCCAGAGCGACGCTTGCCATTGGCATCTTTTCGGCCATCTTTGGAGAGTTTGTACCACTTGTAAACACTTTTTTTACTCACAAGTTGTGAGTCACAACAGTTTCACCGTATACCACCGTCAACATTTCAAGTGTTTTGGAGCACTTAATTACATTTTTACACAAAATTTGATGCAAATCCTTTGATACATATTTTTCGATAGCGAAAAATCGCTGAGAACGCAAAACAACTTGTAACCTTTACGCCTTTGCAGCGCCAACCTCAGCTCCAGATTCAATATCTTCCCCAATGCAAAAACACAACCGGGCCTTGTGGAAAAAACTTGCGTGAGTGCAAATGAGTGCACCAAATACAAACAAGTGTTTATGCACTTGCAACTACATTAACCGGTAGCACGGATCACGTCGGGGTTACCAAATGTTAGCGTCCAAGCGTTTTTAACAGCCCCAAATTTGATATTAAAAATAACTCGGCAGTTCCTTGATCCAAATGAACTATATTTAGGGTTAAATTCGCACCCGACCGTTCAGTGGCTTTGCTTAAGAAACGTATCAGAACCAACAAGCCCTATGCATTCTTCAAGAGCAAAAACAAGAGCTCAAACGGCCTGCATAATAAATCCGTTAGCTAATCTGCCGAACATGTCCCGGTCAAGAGAGACAACATAATCCTGAACCGCAGCTGAGAGAGAGCGAGGCAGAGCATACTACAGAGGATATTGTCTAAAGAAGTATTATTAGTAGTATTATTCAATCAAGTATTATTATCATCTGTTATCATATATTATATAACAGATGATAATAATACTTGATAATAAATCCAAGAATTTACTCAATGCTGCATAATGCAGTTAAAAAAACATCCCCAAAAACAAAAGAATTAATTTCTTATTTATTTTAATTAATTTCCAAAGAACTAATTGATTATTTAAGGGGTTATATACCTTTTTGAGCGAAAAAATTGAGGGAACTTTGGATATTTTTTAAGGTGTGTAGAAATTATTTTATGGCACTGAAGTTATTATTTGTTGATAGTACATGTTTTTATCGAAACAACAAGCATTTGTTCTTGAAAAAATATGAATAATTTATGAAGTTATGGCAATTCTCTCGGAACCCTGTTTTTTTTATAGCGGCTTGCGGTGACCACGATGGAAGTCCAGCACGTCAACCGAAATCAAAATACCAAAAACTTTGTATTAGTATAGTATTATTTCCAGATCGTGAAGGATAGTTTCAACTTTGAGATAATCGCATTCAAAGTTGCTTGACGCAGTCCGCCGCCGTGACGAACCGCGCCTCAAAACGCTGTTTTCCTATCGAACTATTATTTGGATCTCTATGAAAATTTGGGAAAATATTCTCTAGGGGATATACTTTGAGATTCAGCAAAAAAAATTGTTTCTTATTTTTGAAAAGAAAAGGTATATAACCCCTTAAAATTATCAATCGCATTGCTTGGTTTGTTTACTTTTTGTGAAAGTTGGACCAGAGTAAAATTCTTAATTTTATACGGATGGCATCTCTACTAATATAACATCACGAAATGATATGAGTCGCATAAATAGGGGCTATTTCTATATCGCGCTTTCAATAAATCGTTTTTTTCATCTCATAAACAAAGGAATAGCCTTAATTTGTTGATTTATTGAGTGCATCTTGATTTGCTCAAGCCCAATCGGACTCTAAAAATGAAGTCCAATTGGACAATTTTTAGAGAAGTTAAAGACTTTTAATTTTGCTTCCTTAATTTTGCTTTTAATTTAATTTCACTTCCTTCCAAAAACGGTTTATTTTTCATATAAAAGTATTTTTTTTTTTTTTTTTTTTTAACGTTGCTTTTATTTCTTGAATCTTCTCTTTGCGAGACTAACAAGAGGTGTATCAAATCTTATATTTTTAACTTAACTAACAGTCATATTGACTGATACGGAGTTAGACGGCCCTAAAAATCGATTGCTGGGTTGGGAGGTCGTTGCGTCTAAGGCGGGATACGCTAGAAACCCGAGTCTATCCCCGAGCGAGAAAATTTGGGTGCGAAGACAGTTTTTCTTTGTATGACTCTTTTTGCTTCTGGATTTCGTCTTTCACTGCGAGGATGCCCAGATCCCGGTGGATGTTTTCGTTGCGAACATACCAAGGTGCCCCTGTGATAGTTCTCAGGATTTTTGATTGTGCGCGCTGTATGATGTCTATGTTGCTGCTGCTCGCGTTCCCCCACAGCTGGGAGCCATACGTCCAGATTGGCTTTAGGACTGAATTGTACAGTAGTAACTTGTAGTCCAGGCACAGTGGCGATCGTGAGTTTATGATCCAGTGGAGGCTGCTGGCTTTCAGTTTTAGATGCATCTTTTTGCATTCGATGTGCTTACGCCAGGTAAGTCGTCTATCAAGGTGAACGCCAAGGTACGTTACGTCGTTAGCTTGAGGGATCTGCATACCGTTTAGTAAAAGCGGAGGGCATGTTTGTCTATTAAGAGTAAACGTTATATGTTTACACTTTTGTTCGTTTATTTTAATGCCCCAGTCGGACAGCCACCTTTCCACTATTGTGAGATGATTAGCCAGTTGGGTTGTTGCCTGCGTTGGGCATCTGGAGCGACTAAGAATAGCGGTATCATCGGCGAACGTTGACGTTGTTAGTTGTGCGCTCGTAGGAATATCCGCAGTATACAAAACATATAGACACGGCCCGAGTGCGCTTCCCTGTGGAACTCCAGCTTCGATGGTGTAGTCGCCCGAAGTAGCTGCGTTGCATCTCACTGAGAATACCCTATTGAAGAGGTATGATTCCAGTAGCTTGTGGGTGTATGTTGGCAAATACGTTTTAATTTTGTGCATGAGTCCGATGAGCCAAACTCGGTCGAAAGCTTGAGATACGTCGAGGAAAATAGCGCTGCAGTATTCTCGTTGTTCGAAGGCTGAGCGTATTTCGGATGTTAATCTGTTCACTTGTTCGATGGTTCCATGGTTTCTTCGAAAGCCAAATTGGTGTGCCGGGATGATATTGCAAGCTTCCAGATGTGGTATTATGCGAGTTAACAAGCATTTTTCAAACAGTTTAGACAAACAAGATAGAAGGCTTATTGGTCTGTATGATGACGGAATTGTGTGGTCTTTTCCAGGCTTCGGTATCATTATAATAATGGATTTCTTCCACTTTTTTGGGAAATAGCCAAGATTAATGATTCCATTAAATAGTTTGCAGACGACCTCTATAGCGCATTTTGGAAGTTCGATCAGCATCTTTGGGGTCAATAGGTCACCACCGGGAGCCTTTTTTGGTTTTAGCCCTCTTATGACTTTTTCGATTTCGTTCGGCCGGAATGGAGGTGCGGCTGGCTGAAGGGAGGACTCTGGCTGAATTACTGGCAGGAGGAATGAATTTGAGGCTGGGTTTGGCTGGAAGACACTTTGGAGATGTGTGGCGAATGTTTCAGCTCGGTCTTCGTTGCTGCGAGCCCAGCATCCCGAAGAGTTTCTTATCGGGGTGGTCGTTTCAATTGGGGCACTAAGATTTGGGTGGGCCCTCCACAGGGGGTACTTTGTGCTTGTTGGCGAGAGATTCTGGATGTACCTCAGCTGTGCATTTTCTTCCTGTTGGTGAAGAGCCTGGTCGAGTGATCGGGTTGCTTCCTTAAGGCGTTGTTTTGAAGCTGGTGATCTGCTGTTTTGCCAATCACGACGCGTGCGCCTCTTTTCTCGCACGAGCTGTTCGATTTGCTGATTAGATTTGAAGTGTTTGTTTCGGTCTACTTCTTTCCTATGAGGAGTAGAGATTTTAGCTGCCGCAACGAGTACTTCTTCCAGGGCGCTCGTAGTGTAGTCGATGTCCGATTCCATGTTAAAATCCGGGGCGAGTTCTATGTGGGCACTCACGTACTTTTTGTATTTTAGCCAGTTTGTTTTTGTCTTCGTCAGACTGAAGGGGTGTTCGGTTATTTCTGGGCTTTGAAGAAGCGTTAGAAGCACAGGCGAGTGGTCTGATGATAAGTCCGAGACTGCTTTGGCACTTATTAGATTGCGAGGTATGTTTAAATATAAAAGTATGAAACAACATTTTTTTCCGAGAATCAATACCTTTAAACTTTAAAGCAGTGGTGCCCAGCCCCATTGCTCTCGATGCTCCTTTATCCTATGTGAAATGAAATGAATATACGAGGTGTGCTCAAAAAGTAAGGTAACTTTGTATTTTCAAGAAAAACCATTAATTTATTTATCAATGTTTATGTTGTTCCCTTCAAAGTAATCCCCCTCAGTTACAAGACACTTTTGCCAACGGTTTTTCCGATTCCTCAAAGCACTTCCCATAAGTACTTTTCGGTATAGTTTTGAGCTCTTCCAGCGATGCAGTCTTTATCTCTTCAATAGTTCTTCAATAGTTTTACCTCTTTAGTTTTGGGAACAAGAAAAAGTCACATGGGGCCAAATCCGGTGAATATGGTGGATGAGGCATTATTGTGGAGTTGTTTTTGGCCAAAATATCTCTCACAAGCAAAGATGAGTGAGCAGGGGCATTATCGTGATGCAAAAGCCATGCATTTTTTTCCACAATTCCATATACCCATGATTTGTCACCAGTTATGACCCTTTTGGGTAAACCTGGGTCGTCGTTGACGTCATTCAACTTTTGAGCTCTTGAGCGATGCTCATGCGACGGTTCTTTTATTTAAAATTCAGCAATTTCGGAACGTTGACGTCATTCAACTTTTGAGCTCTTGAGCGATGCTCATGCGACTGTTCTTTTGGCCAAAATTCAGCAATTAACTTCGCTGACACACGACTCTTGCGCAAAACGTTTGAAAAATTGCATGGCACGAACCAAGCGATGTACCGACATCTTCAGCAAGTTCTTTGATAGTAATTCGACGACTTTCCGAAACAATTTTCTGCACTGCTTGAACGTTTTCATCTGTGGGCGTCCAGAGCGACGCTTGCCATTGGCATCTTTTCGGCCATCTTTGGAGAGTTTGTACCACTTGTAAACACTTTTTTTCTCACAAGTTGTGAGTCACAACAGTTTCACCGTATACACCGTCAACATTTCAAGTGTTTTGGAGCACTTAATTACATTTTTTACACAAAATTTGATGCAAATCCTTTGATACATATTTTTCGATAGCAAAAAATCGCTGAGAATGCAAAACAACTTGTAACCTTTACGCCTTTGCAGCGCCAACCTCAGCTCCAGATTCAATATCTTCACCAATGCAAAAACACAACCGGGCCTTGTGGAAAAAGCTTGCGTGAGTGCAAATGAGTGCACCAAATACAAACAAGTGTTTACGCACTTGCAACTACATTAACCGGTAGCACGGATCACGTCGAGGTCACCAAATGTTAGCTGCCAAGCGTTTTTAACAGCCCCAAATTTGATATTAAAAATAACTCGGCAGTTCCTTGATCCAAATGAACTTTATTTAGGGTTAAATTCGCACCCGACCGTTCAGTGGCTTTGCTTAAGAAACGTATCAGAACCAACCAACCCTATGCATTCTTCAAGAGCAAAAACAAGAGCTCAAACGGCCTGCATAATAAATCCGTTAGCTAATCTGCCGAACATGTCCCGGTCAAGAGAGACAACATAATCCTGAACCGCAGCTGAGAGAGAGCGAGGCAGAGCATACTACAGAGGATATTGTCTAAAGAAGTATTATTAGTAGTATTATTCAATCAAGTATTATTATCATCTGTTATCATATATTATATAACAGATGATAATAATACTTGATAATAAATCCAAGAATTTACTCAATGCTGCATAATGCAGTTAAAAAAACATCCCCAAAAACAAAAGAATTAATTTCTTATTTATTTTAATTAATTTCCAAAGAACTAATTGATTATTTAAGGGGTTATATACCTTTTTGAGCGAAAAAATTGGGGGAACTTTGGATATTTTTTTAAGGTGTGTAGAAATTATTTTATGGCACTGAAGTTATTATTTGTTGATAGTACATGTTTTTATCGAAACAACAAGCATTTGTTCTTGAAAAAATATGAATAATTTATGAAGTTATGGCAATTCTCTCGGAACCCTGTTTTTTTTATAGCGGCTTGCGGTGACCACGATGGAAGTCCAGCACGTCAACCGAAATCAAAATACCAAAAATTTTGTATTAGTATAGTATTATTTCCAGTTTGTGAACGATTATTTTCAAGAATATTTGGTTTTTTCTGCATACAGTAACAATTTTTCCAAAAAATTCGTTTTTCGAGTTCTAAAAATTGTATAAAAAAATTCTTATCTGCGAAATCAAAATTGGCGCAAAAAAACTGAATCGTTCACGAACTCGGCACAATCATTACGAATAATTTAAGAAGATCGATCAAATAGTTCTTGTGCAATCGTGGTCACAGCGAAGGCACTTTTGGAAAAATACGACTTTGAGATAATCGCATTCAAAGTTGCTTGACGCAGTCCGCCGCCGTGACGAACCGCGCCTCAATACGCTGTTTTCCTATCGAACTATTATTTGGATCTCTATGAAAATTTGGGAAAATATTCTCTAGGGGATATACTTTGGGATTCAGCAAAAAAAATTGTTTCTTATTTTTGAAAAAAAAAAAGGTATATAACCCCTTAAAATTATCAATCGCATTGCTTGGTTTGTTTACTTTTTGTGAAAGTTTGACCAGACTAAAATTCTTAATTTTATACGGATGGCATCTCTACTAATATAACATCACGAAATGATATGAGTTGCATAAATAGGGGCTATTTCTATATCGCGCTTTCAATAAATCGTTTTTTTCATCTCATAAACAAAGGAATAGCCTTAATTTGTTCATATATGAGTGCATCTTGATTTGCTCAAGCCCAATCGGACTCTAAAAATGAAGTCCAATTGGACAATTTTTAGAGAAGTTAAAGACTTTTAATTTTGCTTCCTTAATTTTGGTTTTAATTTAATTTCACTTCCTTCCAAAAACGGTTTATTTTTCATATAAAAGTATGAAACAACATTTTTTTCCGAGAATCAATACCTTTAAACTTTAAAGCAGTGGTGCCCAGCCCCATTGCTCTCGATGCTCCTTTATCCTATGTGAAATGAAATGAATATACGAGGTGTGCTCAAAAAGTAAGGTAACTTTGTATTTTCAAGAAAAACCATTAATTTATTTATCAATGTTTATGTTGTTCCCTTCAAAGTAATCCCCCTCAGTTACAAGACACTTTTGCCAACGGTTTTTTCCGATTCCTCAAAGCACTTCCCATAAGTACTTTTCGGTATAGTTTTGAGCTCTTCCAGCGATGCAGTCTTTATCTCTTCAATAGTTCTTCAATAGTTTTACCTCTTTAGTTTTGGGAACAAGAAAAAGTCACATGGGGCCAAATCCGGTGAATATGGTGGATAAGGCATTATTGTGGAGTTGTTTTTGGCCAAAATATCTCTCACAAGCAAAGATGAGTGAGCAGGGGCATTATCGTGATGCAAAAGCCATGCATTTTTTTTCCACAATTCTATATACCCATGATTTGTCACCAGTTATGACCCTTTTGGGTAAACCTGGGTCGTCGTTGACGTCATTCAACTTTTGAGCTCTTGAGCGATGCTCATGCGACGGTTCTTTTATTTAAAATTCAGCAATTTCGGAACGTTGACGTCATTCAACTTTTGAGCTCTTGAGCGATGCTCATGCGACTGTTCTTTTGGCCAAAATTCAGCAATTAACTTCGCTGACACACGACTCTTGCGCAAAACGTTTGAAAAATTGCATGGCACGAACCAAGCGATGTACCGACATCTTCAGCAAGTTCTTTGATAGTAATTCGACGACTTTCCGAAACAATTTTCTGCACTGCTTGAACGTTTTCATCTGTGGGCGTCCAGAGCGACGCTTGCCATTGGCATCTTTTCGGCCATCTTTGGAGAGTTTGTACCACTTGTAAACACTTTTTTTACTCACAAGTTGTGAGTCACAACAGTTTCACCGTATACCACCGTCAACATTTCAAGTGTTTTGGAGCACTTAATTACATTTTTTACACAAAATTCGATAGCAAAAAATCGCTGAGAACGCAAAACAACTTGTAACCTTTACGCCTTTACGAAACATTTCGTTTCGGAAGCGTCTGCAGCGCCAACCTCAGCTCCAGATTCAATATCTTCACCAATGCAAAAACACACACGGGGCTTGTGGAAAAAGCTTGCGTAGAAATGAGTGCACTAAGTACAAACAAGTGTTTACGCACTTGCAACTACATTAACCGGTAGCACGGATCACGTCGGGGTCACCAAATGTTAGCTGCCAAGCGTTTTTTACAGTCCTTGATCCAAATTAACTTTATTTAGGGTTAAATTCGCACCCGACCGTTCAGTGGCTTTGCTTAAGAAACGTATCAGAACCAACAAACCCTATGCATTCTTCAAGAGAAAAAACAAGAGCTCAAACGGCCTGCATAATAAATCCGTTAGCTAATCTGCCGAACATGTCCCGGTCAAGAGAGACAACATAATCCTGAACCGCAGCTAAAAGAAAGCGAGGCAGAGCATAGGACACTGTCTAAAGAAGTATTATTAGTAGTATTATTCAATCAAGTATTATTATCATCTGTTATCATGTATTAGATTACTATTAGAATTATTAGAATTATTATTATCATTGATAATAAATCCAAGAATTTACTCAATGCTGCATAATGCAGTTAAAAACAAGAAAGCAAAGCTAACTTCCGGCGGAGCCGAAGTTGATATACCCTTGCAGCTAAAACCGGATATATATCGCAAACATCGGATATAGTTGGCCGATCCTTATGATTACATCATAATAAAACCAATTAATTACAATAAAAAATCTAAAAAAAAGTCCCAAGCTTCTATCTTCAAAAATATGAAAGTTCTTTTTTCTACCAAAAACCATTTCCGATCGTACAGTTATATGTCAGCTATAAGATATAGTCAACCGATCGTTATGAAATTTGGTAGATCGGATTAACTGACCAAAAATAGAATGTGTACCAAGTTCCAGTTTTCTATCTTCAAAAACACGAAAGTTGGGTCATTTCCGATCGTTCAGTTATATGGCAGCTATAGGATATAGTTGGCCGATCCTAATGAAATTTTGTAGGTCGGATTAACTGACCAAAAATATAATCTGTACCAAGTTCCAGCTTTCTATCTTTAAAAACACGAAAGTTGGGTCATTTCCGATCGTTCAGTTATATGGCAGCTATAGGATATAGTCAGCCGATCCTTATGAAATTTGCCATGTCGTAATATTTTGCCAAAAATAGCTCTCATGTCAAATTTGAACTCTCTAACTCTAAAAACACCAAAGTTATACGATTTCCGATCAATCAGTTATATGGCAGCTATAGGATATAGTCGGCCGATCCCGGCCGTTCCGACTTATATACTGCGTGCAAAGGAAAGAAGGGTGTGTGCAAAGTTTCAAGTCGATAGCTTTAAAACTGAGAGACTAGTTTGCGTAGAAACAGACAGACGGACAGACGGACATGCTCATATCAACTCAGGAGGTGATCCTGATCAAGAATATATATACTTTATAGGGTCGGAGATGTCTCCTTCACTGCGTTGCACACTTTTGGACAAAATTATAGTACCCTCTGCAAGGGTATAAAAACAACCCCAAAAACAAAAGAATTAATTTCTTATTTGTTTTAATTAATTTCAATTAATTGCTTGGTTTGTTTACTTTTTGTGAAAGTTTGACCAGACTAAAATTCTTAATTTTATACGGATGGCATCTCTACTAATATAAAATCACGAAATGATATGAGTCGCATAAATAGGGGCTATTTCTATATCGCGCTTTCAATAAATCGTTTTTTTCATCTCATAAACAAAGGAATAGCCTTAATTTGTCGATTTATTGAGTGCATCTTGATTTGTTCAAGCCCAATCGGACTCTAAAAATGAAGTCCAATTGGACAATTTTTAGAGAAGTTAAAGACTTTCAATTTTGCTTTTAATTTAATTTCACTTCCTTCCAAAAACGGTTTATTTTTTATATAAAAGTATGAAACAACATTTTTTTCCGAGAATCCATACCTTTAAACTTTAAAGCAGTGGTGCCCAGCCACATTGGTCTCGATGCTCCTTTGTCCTATGTGAAATGAAATGAATATACGAGGTGTGTTCAAAAAGTAAGGTTACTTTGTATTTTCAAGAAAAACCATTAATTTATTTATCAATGTTTATGTTGTTCCCTTCAAAGTAATCCCCCTCAGTTACAAGACACTTTTGCCAACGGTTTTTCCGATTCCTCAAAGCACTTCCCATAAGTACTTTTCGGTATAGTTTTGAGCTCTTCCAGCGATGCAGTCTTTATCTCTTCAATAGTTGAAAATCTCCGTCCTTTTATAGGCCTCTTTAGTTTTGGGAACAAGAAAAAGTCACATGGGGCCAAATCCGGTAAATATGGTGGATGAGGCATTATTGTGGAGTTGTTTTTGGCCAAAATATCTCTCACAAGCAAAGATGAGTGAGCAGGGGCATTATCGTGATGCAAAAGCCATGCATTTTTTTTCCACAATTCCATATACCCATGATTTGTCACCAGTTATGACCCTTTTGGGTAAACCTGGGTCGTCGTTGACGTCATTCAACTTTTGAGCTCTTGAGCGATGCTCATGCGACTGTTCTTTTGGCCAAAATTCAGCAATTAACTTCGCTGACACACGACTCTTGCGCAAAACGTTTGAAAAATTGCATGGCACGAACCAAGCGATGTACCGACATCTTCAGCCACTTCTTTGATAGTAATTCGATGACTTTCCGAAACAATTTTCTGCACTGCTTGAACGTTTTCATCTGTGGGCGTCCAGAGCGACGCTTGCCATTGGCATCTTTTCGGCCATCTTTGAAGAGTTTGTACCACTTGTAAACACTTTTTTTACTCACAAGTTGTGAGTCACAACAGTTTCACCGTATACCACCGTCAACATTTCAAGTGTTTTGGAGCACTTAATTACATTTTTTACACAAAATTTGATGCAAATCCTTTGATACATATTTTTCGATAGCAAAAAATCGCTGAGAACGCAAAACAACTTGTAACCTTTACGCCTCTCACTACCTAACAAAAAATGGGATTCATTTAAAATTTGGTATAGATGTTAGGGTAGAATGTACCAACATAACAAAACAAAAAAATCGATAATGTTGACCGCGAAATTTGAAAAGTCACCTTACTTTTTGAACACACATCGTACGTGTGGTGCTCCCAGAAAAGCCCAAATACTAAAACAATTTTTCGTTTTTTCCTTCTCTTTTCCTTCGTTGCCTCCACTGCCGAGCTAAGTTACAACAATTGTATAGTCTCTCAGTTTTTCGTACTATGAAAGCACGCCGTTTTTGTATTGTCGAAAACTTTTCACTGCAAAAAATCACATTTGGTTGAGATCTCAAACGGAATGGTTAACATCGGAGCTATGAATATCGTTTATTTATAATTTTAATACAGTTTTATATTTTTATTTCATTAATATTTTTTCTTACTTTTTTTTTCAATTGAAAATACATAATAATATTATTATAATATTATTTATACATTACATTACTATTACTATACTATATTTTTTTTCAGTATACCAACATGACCTGCAAAAAAAAATTCTCTCTCCAATGTATTGGTAATTAAAGTGGTTAACCTACTCTAAATCCTAGGAAATTTACATATAAGATGTGGTAAGAGCCGTTTAGTGGGCCAAATTTGCATCTCCCAGCTTTGCCGAAGAGGCGCGTGACGAAATTGGTTCATAATAGGGTATTCTTTTTTGGTGAAGCAGTGTAAAGAATTGTTGGCGTCTCGCAGACTTTGCCGACAGCCTGTAAGTGCAGTGAAGTGCAATGCACTGCAATGCATTGGACCAATACGTTTATGTGGCCCTTTCCCAGGAAAATCTACTGTGCAATGGATATTGCTGCTTCTAGATCTAGATACTTAATATTTTCAGTAATGTGCTTGGCTCGAGCTTGATTCGTGGTGGTCAGGAGGGCAACTTTGTTATTAATGGGCTAAACTTACGCATAATCTGAGCCGACTTAGAATTTTCTGAAGTCGCTCTAGCAAACGCTGCAGTCGTTGACATCGCGATATTGGCTGGTGCATTAATTCTTGAGGTTATTGTTTTGGCGATCTAAAAACTGTCTAAAAACTAAAGCGGATCGCCTGTTCCAATTTTTGGGTGTTTAAGGGAGAGAAGGGTGTGTGCAAGGTTTGAAATCGAAAGCTTTTAAAATGAGAGTTTGCATAAAAACAAACTGATGGAAAGACTAACAAATAGAGAGACAGACAGACGGTCATGATTTTATCGACTAAGGAGGTGATCCTGATGAAGAATATATAAGTTAACTGAAGTTAACCAAGCAGCGGCAATGTCCGATTATTTAAGAGCTCGCTCTGGCCAAACTGCTGACATAGCGTCTGGCCGGAAGCCCATGCATAGCGGCAAGCACTGCACATTTGCATGGCCGCTATGAAATACTTTTTGTTAGCTTTAAGTTTCAGTTTGTGTCAGAGTCTCATACAATAAAGAGCATAAAACCAATCTCCGGCACTGCCGTTAATTTGTAAATTCATTTGTTGAATTGGTCACCGCGCCTCAAGGGCCGTGACAACGGGGCAAGTGCTCCCATCATAACTCCTGTCACAGGAAGGATCCCCCCCGGCAACCGCCAGGGATCTCAATCACTGCCTATAAGGAGTGGCAACACCCCCCCTACAACCGCAAGGGGAAATTATCTGAACACGTACCTCCTACATCTGCGGCATCACCGACTGCAGCGAGGGATAACCAACCACTACATTATCATACAAATCAATCTATATTCACTTATATACCTTTTGGGGTCGTATATATCTTCTTCACAACGTTTCACACTTTTGACAAAAATTATAATTCCCTCTGCTGGGGTATACAAAAAAAACAGGTAAGCTATAGTCGAGTTTCGCATTTATATTATACACGGTACTCGTCTCTTCAACCACTTTAAATTTTTAAAGATCAAAGGTGAGACTTTCAACAAAAACAAAACGAAACAAGAAAGGTAAGCTAACTTCGGGCGGAGCCGAAGTTGATATACCCTTTCAGTTAAAACCGGATATATGTCTCAAAAATCGATCCTTATGATAATATCATAATAAAACCAATAAATTACACTTATAAATCTAAAAAACAATCTAAATCTAAATAAAAACCCAAGCTTCTATCTTCAAAAATACCAAAATTGGTTTTTCTATCAAAAACCATTTCCATTCGTTCAGTTATATGGCAGCTATAAAACATAGTCGGCCGATCGTTATGAAATTTAGTAGGTCGTGATAACTGGCCAAAATCTGTACTGAGTTCCAGCTGTTTTTTCTAACTTCAAAAACACGAAAGTTGGGTCATTTACGATCGTTCAGTTATATGGAAGCTAAAGGTTATAGTCGGCCGATCCCTTAAATTTGGTGGGTCGTATTATTTTGCCAAAAACAGCTCTTATGTAAAATTTGAACTCTCTAACTCTAAAAACACCAAAGTTGTACCATTTCCGATCAATCAGTTATATGACAGCTCTAAAACTGACAGACTAGTTTGCGTAGAAACAGACAGACGAACATGCTTATATCAACTCAGGTGATCCTGATCAAGAATAAATATACTTTCTAGGGTCGGATATGTCTCCTTCTCTGTGTTGCACACTTTTGACAAAAATTATAATACCCTCTGCTAGGGTATTCAAAATTTTATATTGCATACATTCGCGCTTGGGGAAGCTAAACTAAAAACGTAACAACGTTTTCACTATAATTTGGCAACATTTTGACATAAGCTTTATCTACGCGAATTCTATACGATTCTGAATTCCAAATCGACTTGTTATATCCAAGTCTTTGAGATTCACGCGTTCATTTTAACGTTATATGGGAATTTGTACATATTTATTGATATCTCCTTAAAAAATCTACCGATTTGATTCAAATTTGTTTTTCTGATAAAAAGTAACTCTAGAAATAGTGTGACATCGAAATAACTTTCTGTACTGGCGCTACAGGAATTTTCAATTTTTGAGGCCGGGAGGGGGTATAGTAAAAACTTGATACAAACTTGAAACGAGTTAGTGTTATAGAAGTCTCCATGGCACTTCCTATAGATCAACGCGTTCATACGGACAAACGAACATGTGAGTTGGAGATGATTCCTTTTCTATATTACATACATTCACAAGAATAAAATATGGCAATAAACTCTACGAATACTGGGTATGAGATCTTGAAAGTAATCAGTCAATGGTATAGAATAGCCAATATACTAAATTAAATACAAGAAAACTTATTGGAAATATTATGCGAGAATATTTATCAATCTTATTAACATCTTCAATCCTCGGTATGGTGGATTTGATGACAGAGGCGCTTTTTTTTATTGCATGAAGCATACGAGGTCTTGTAGGTACTCCTGCTTAAAAAATACATTAAAAAATAAACTTAAAGAAAATAGTGCCACATAATTACCTCGCTGTGAACGGTACCTAAGTTGAGAGCGGCCATTTCCAAAATTGCGAGATATACGAAAGCTTGGCGGAAACTTTCCCAAATGCATCGTTTCATTTCCAATAGCAGTTAAAGTGATGTCATAATCACTTTTTCGTAGTGAAGGTATAGGGCTTAGGCAATCATCTTCGAATTCATTTACGGCGTCAGTTATCGAACATGTATCAGACCGGTTACTTTTAACTGTGAAAAGAAAAAAATCTTTAAAAACAAATGCTGTATGGAGGTAAACTTATCTTCAGCTGTTATCCATATAGTCACGTCTACAATCACGTTTAACCATTCTTATACCCGGTACTCGTAGAATACAAGGGTATATTGTAATCGTGTAAATGTATGTAACCTAGAAAAGGAATCATGTCCGAATCAATAATATTTTTGGGCAATGTTTTAATGCCAACGTTTCGCTTGCAACTTATGCTTAACTTTTGGCTTATCTACACCTTCCAATCAAAATGCAGCCAAATCTGACTATTTTTAAAGGAGTTATATTCAGAGACCGTAATCATTATAAGTAATATTTAAAAAATTAGTTTGTAATGATTACTTATCGACTTTTAATTATTTAAATCAAGACTAATAATTATTTTTGACCAAAAAAATAAAAAATCACAAATAATCATTAAGCTTGAACAAAAAAATAAAACTCAAAAATAAAACTCACCAAGCAACAACTTTTGATCCTTTAAGGATATTTCCAATATTTTCCTATGTCCCTATAAAGGGACCCTAGAGCAACAATTGACGACAACAACAAAAAAATGTATTTTACCTGTGTTTGTTGCAATTATTTAAGGGGTTACGCCACCCTGAAATTTTCAAAAAATTTCAATTTTTTTTACTTAATTTAAAAGACTATATTCTTACGCGTATTTTAAGACGTCCCCGAAGACAATATCTTGATAATTATGGAAGCTAAATTTATTTGAAGTCGGCACGGCAGGAGGGCACCTAAGACACTTCTTTTTCTTCTTTTGCGTTTTTCTCGAAACCACTTTTTTCAAGACGGTGGGCATGATAACTCAAAAACTGTTCAACCGATTGACTTGAAATTTGAAACACATCTTCTTACATAGATTTTCCACAGAGTGACGTAGGATTTTTTTCGATCCAATGGATACAAATTTTTTTATGCAATTTTTAGTACGAAATTTTTTGACCAAAAAATTGAGTCAATTTTTGAAGTGCTCTTATCAATGTTTAAAAATGCTAAAAATGAAAAATGCTTTTATCAATGTTTAAAAATGCTAAAAATGAAAAAATAAATCAATAAAAATAAGACTGACAAGAATAATCTTCCATTGTGTTTCTATCTTTCTGTTAACTTACATACTGGTACTTACATACTGTTACGGTGCGCTCGAATTTGAATTGACTTGTTTTGGGAAAAGCGTAATAACTTCAACAATTTTTATAATTTCGTAATGAAATTGGTCTTGTTTAATTCAGGATTAATGAGACAATACTAATATGTGTTAAGAATGATACCATTTCTTGAAAGTTGTACCGAAAAAATGGCGTCAAAGTTTGAAAAACGTGACAAAAAATTCAAAAAAGTCAGTTTCTTTTGTAAAAATTGTATCCTTTCTGTTTAAATAAATTGAAGATGTATTTTTTTTCAATAGCTACAACATTTAACTATTGAAAAACATAAAAAAATTGAAAATCGGCCTAAAATTGCGCGTTCAGGAATTTTTAAGAGCAAAACACTTTCGAAAAACCGTTTTTTCGAAATAAATCAAGATTTGAGGGTGTAGGAAAAATTTCAAACATGGTTTTATACTATACTCGACCTAATGAACAATTCCTACTAGGTCTCTTCAAAAGTTCCTCCAACTTTTCTTTTTTTGTCGCACTGTGTAATTAACAATGAAGTAAAACGCAGTTTCATATGCATAGACCTGGTAAGACTAAAACTTATCAGTAAGAATGACTTATTGTAAATCATTTCTATTGAGTTTCGATATGGATCGCAAGTGAAATTTTGTTCTCCGAAATTTTTTTATTTTCCACGCGGGAAATAATGTTTCCGAGTGCAAAATTTGCAAATTAACGTTAGCTGGCGAGTACGTGTGCAACATGAAGCGGCATATGCCAACTAAGCATAAATCGAAGTATGAAGCTGAGATAGCTAACATTCAGAAAGACGAAGCTGCCGAAAAAAAAATTAAATTTGCAATAAAAATGGGCAAAAATGAAGTGAAGGATGCATGCATCGATTGGGTTATGCTGGAAAAACTTCCGTTGCCTATTTTTGATTCGGAGTGCTTCAAAACGCTAACGTCTCAAATATTTTCTGCACTGGATATGCCGGCTGTTTCGTCCAGAAACATAATGGGCATGGTGAAGGAAAAATATAATGACATTAAAAACAGCATAATAGCCAGTCTCAAGGACAAAATGCTTAGCTTAATGCTTTACTTATAGTAAAGCGTTGGGGCTTGCTATTGAGGCGCGAGAAAAAAGCCTGTTAGCAAATAAAGTTGTCATTTGCAGCCTCTTCCTGTACCCACGCTTACGTCGCATATTGCTGCAACACGCTGAAAACGTGATGCGCGCGAAAACGGAGCTTAAACAGCTCTTACGCCAACTGTGGCAGTTGAAGGAAAAGGTTTGTACATAAATTCATTTTATATAAATAATAAACAATAATTAATTCAACATAGTTTCAACATAGTTTCCACATTGATACAGATGAAGCCTGCTCAACCTCTAGCTTGACAGAGACCAATTTGCTTTCGCAAAATTCTCAGTCTTGCTCGCTTTTGACCGAGCTTTTAAGTAGCATTGAGGTCGATGCCGAAGAGGAAAATGACGATGATGGGCAGCAGGAATTATTAAAAGGATATGCTGAAATTGATAGTTACAGCCCGAAGCCCATCAGCTTAGGCGCTGATATAATGCAGCACTGGAGTGAGAAGCAATTTCTTTAGTGCCTTTTCTGCGCTTAAAATAATGCTAATCGACCAAAGGTGCAACTTGTCGAGCGAGTCGCTGTCAAAATTGTTATTCCTAAAATTCTGTACAGATTCAGTTCTATATATTCACTTGCCGTACCCGGACGTGTTTTTTCGATCGCTCTTGCCAGTTTGAAATTATTTTCGATCTCGAACTCAAGCTTTCTCCTTCTGCGACAAGTGGAAATATAACGATTAATCCCTAAAAATAAATTCGTCTTAATAAGTTCATTGAACTATTTATTTCCAATTTATAAATTTAATCGGTTAAAGTTATCTATGTTGCGCTTTAACTATATTCTCCAACATAAGTCTCTCCGAGCTGTACTCTCCGGACGTAACCCGTTACATCATAGTTACTGTGGAGTTTGTTGTTCTTCACGACGCCGATACTTCGTTGCACATCTCTTTTGTAACGTCATCTCTTACATCCGATCTGATCGTCCACTCTCGGCTACAGAGTGCTTCAGAGAGCCTAAATTCTTTACACCCTATTACAGTGGTCTGCATTCCGTCAAAAAAAAAGTCAAAAATGAGTCTCACTTGCACAGAAAAAAAATGTGAATTTGGTGGAACCATCACGGGTGACTCATACCTGTCTTGTTGGCTCTGCAATAACTGCCCACATATTAAATGTGCTGGAGGAGGACACAATGGACGGATAAGTGACCTTATCAACAAGAAAATTGGCCTGACGTGGTCTTGCATCGCTTTTAGAAAAATTGAGTCAGTGATGCGGACATTTATGAAACAGACGGGAAATGGTTTCCTAGATGTTTTTTTTTTTATTTTTTTTTATTTTTTTTACCGGTTTTCAGAATTTGGAAATGACTTGTGCATCAATAAGAGCATCAGCTAGCATTCCTGTATTCATCATAAAGCTGAGAGGCCCAGGCGACCGAGGGGCGCTCAAGAAACGATTTGTTTGAATATATTAAGCTATTTGTTAATTATTAAGCTAGGAGGAGTTAGTAAGGAAATTTAAAATTCTATATTTTAAGTGTGAGGGAAAGGAAAGAGATGTTATAGAGTAGAGACCATTGTAGTTCGAACATAATACCCTAAAAGGGTCATGCAGTGTATATGTCGAGTTAAAACGGCTAAGGAACAGAGGACTAAAGATTCGAGTCCTTCTATTAAGAATGTTAAATTTTAAGCGTTTTAGTAAATGCTGGCTATCTACATCCCCGTTAATAAGGTTATGCAGAAAGACCCTAGCCCTGCAGAAACTGCTTCAAAAAACTGAATAACATAGTATTTTCCTGCTGCTATAAAAACGTTAGAAGTATTCTGGGTAAGCTGAGCCAATTTTTTACAAAGAGGGCTTCTTTTGATTTTGATGCTGTCGTGCTTACTGAAACTTGGCTTAACTCCTCTGTCTCAGATTATGAAATTCTTGTTTCCAAATTCATAGTGTTTCGATTGGATCGTCCAACTTTTGCAGGTGGTGTCCTCATTGCTGTTACTAATGAGTACCCTTCTGAAATTATTCCTTTCACGAACGAGTTCGGAATTAAGTTCATTGCGGTAAAAATTTTAACTGGCTCGTCTCATATTTTCCTGACCTGTTCCTACATTCATCCCATGGCTGAAGATATTGTGTACTTTCACCATATTGATGCCATTAGGTCTGTTTTTTCCGTGATTTAATCCTAATCATGGGAGATTTCAACCTTCCCATCATTTCCTGGATCCCGTCTGAGGTAGACAATTCCTTGCTTTCCAGTTGTCATAACTACTTTATCGATGGCTTAACCGATCTTTCCCTGCTCCAAATTAATCCAATTCATAACACTCATGGCAGATTTTTGGACCATATTTTTTCCAATGTGTCATCCTCTGTGACAGTCATTGGGTCCCCGCCGCTATCGTTTCCTAAAGACTTTCACCACCCTACACTATTAGCATCGGTGTTAATTGATGTGCCTCACAATGATGCCTGCTTTAATGTTGAACCTCGTTTCAAATGCTTCAGAAAGACTGATTTTATGGCCATTCGGAATTATTTAGCTGATATAGATTGGAATGTTCTTTTATCTATAAAAACAATTGAAGCAGCTACGGATTCGTTTTACGAAATAATTCATAATGCCTTGAACAAATTTGTTCCGGAAGTCCCAGTATCATTGTCTACAAAACCACCCTGGTATAATAAACACCTTTCTCGTCTTAAGAACAGGAAATCCAAAGCTTACAAAAAAGTTTCTTAAGTCAGGATCGATGTGCCACCTGTCAAACTTTCGTTATTTTCGAAACCAGTTTATTATTCTCAACGATCAACTCTATAAGCAGTATATCAGGAATTGTAAGGTAAACTTTCGAAATGATCCAAGCTCCTTCTACTCTTTTGTCAATATGAAACGTTAATCAAATCTTTTTCCTCCTTCCCTATCATATAAAAATATTTCACATTTTTCTGAGCAAGGTATTGCTAATCTCTTTGCGTCATTTTTTCAAACCACCTATTCGTCCGATTCATATAACCACAATTCTTCTTATCCTTATAAATTACCACATATAAACAACATTTACTTTTCCAAATTTCGAATTCAGGATCTCTTCGAAGCTCTTTCAACAATAGATATATCATTCTCTGCTGATCCTGACAATGTTCCTAGCTGTGTTCTAAGGTACTGTTCTGATATCCTTTGCTATCCTCTCACTATCTTATTCAACTTATCCTTGGAGCTGGCATGTCTTCCCAAGAGATGGAATGAATCTTTTATTATTCCGCTTCACAAGTAAGGCTCTAAAGCACTTATTGAGAACTACCGGGGGATTGCTAAGCTATCTGCGATTCCCAAACTGCTTGAGAAACTGGTTACTTTCCAACTGCAACATTTTTGTAAAAGCATTATTCTTTACCACAACTAACCTTCTTGAATTCTCTTCGTTTATCCACAGAGGTTTTCTGAGCCGCATGCAAACTGATGTGGTGTACACTGACTTTAGTAAAGCGTTTGACTCTGTGAACCACCATCTTCTCCTTCATAAGCTGAGTCTTTTGGGGTTTTCTCCACATATAGTACAGTGGTTGACCTCTTGTCTATCGAACCGCACGCAGCGTGTTTTGTTTAAAAACAGTTCATCACAGATTATAAATGTTTCATCTGGTGTCCCACAAGGTAGTCACTTAGGACCTCTTCTGTTTGTTCTTTTTGTCAACGATTTACCTAGTGTTGTAAACTATGCTACTACATTTATGTATGCTGATGATGTCAAGTTATGTCTTTCTTTCTCAGACCATTTCCTTCATAGACACCTGCAACTAGACCTTAACGAAGTCTTGTGGTGCTCAAGCAATCTCCTTTTGCTTAACTGCTCTAAGTGTAAGGTTATGACGTTCAATCGCAGTGTGCCTCACATCGTTTCGTACTCTCTTGGGAATAACGTCTTAGATCGTGTTTCCCTAATTAACGATCTTAGAGTCATTTTTGACAATAAGTTGTCCTTCAACGAACACATATCACTAACAGTTAATAAGGCCAGAGGTGTGCTAGCCTTTATCAAACGTTGGTCCTTGATCCTTTCACAACTAAAACTCTATACGTATCGTTGGTTCGTCCTATCTTGGAATACTGTTCTAGCGTTTGGAGTCCGCAATACTTTGTTCACCAAGGGAGGATTGAATCTGTCCAAAAGCAGTTTCTGCTATTTGCGTTAAAAAGCTTAAACTGGGATACTGCCATTTCCCTCCCGTCGTATAATTGCCGGTTAAGACTACTAAACCTACCTCCTTTAAAAGAGCGCCGTACTTGTGCTGGGGTTATGCTACTTCATGTGCTTATATTTGGACAGGTTGACTCACAAGTACTTCTTGAAAAATTAATGTTTTCTGTGCCTAATAGAGTAACTAGATCCTTCCGACCCCTTTGGTTACCGATTTCTAGGTCTAATTTTGCGGAACACGATCCATTTCGCGTTATTTGTAAAAATTATGACTCATTGTCCCATTTATTATCCCCTGAACTATCCCTAGATGTAATTAAATCCAAAATTATGGAATATCTTTTACTTAATTTATCCTTACTTTTAATTATAATAATATAGAAATAACAGATCATTGATAATAATAATAATAATAATAATAAAATTAACTAAAAATTATAAAAGTACATAAAATCCATATTATTTAATAAATGCATCATGAATTGAAAATTAATGTACCTAATTGTTCTACTGGTTGATCATTATGATGAGTATCATTATCATTATTATCATTGTTTTGGTAATTCTGCTGCTGCTGCTCTGAATGTAACAGTTAACCTTATATTAAATAATTGCAACAAACACAGGTAAAATACATTTTGTTGTTTTTTTTTTTTTTGTGTCAATTGTTGCTCTAGGGTCCCTTTATAAGGACATAGGACAATATTGGTAATATCCCTAAAGGATCAAAAGTTGTTGCTTGGTGAGTTTTATTTTGATCGAAAAAAATAAAAATCATGAATAATCATTATTTTTGAGTTTTTTTTTTTTGTTTAAGCTTAATAATTACACAGTGCGACAAAAAAAAAAATTGAAGGAGCTTTTGAAGAGACCTAGTAGGAATTGTTCATTAGGTGTTTCAAATTTTTCTAACACCCTCAAAATGTTGATTTATTTAAAAAAAAACGGGTTTTTGGTACTTTTTTTCTCTTAAAAATTCCTAAGCGCGTAATTTTAAACCGATTTTAAAATTTTTAACGTTTTTCAATAGTTAAATGTTGTTGCTTTTGAAAAAATAGATCTTTAATTTATTTAAACAAAAAGGATACAATTTTTACGCAAAATCTCGTTTTATTTTTCGTTTCTCGTTTTATTCAGAATTAACGAGACAATATTGATATGTGTCAAAAATGATACCATTTCTTGGAAGTTGTACCGAAAAAATGGCGTCAAAGTCCGAAAAACACGCCAAAAATTCGAAAATGTCAGTTTCTTGTGTAAAAATTGTATCCTTTTTTGTTGAAATAAATTAAAGATAAATTTTTTTTTCAAAAGCAACATCATTTAACTTTTGAAAAACGTCAAAAATTTTAAAATCGGTTTAAAATTACGTGCTTAGGAATTTTTATGAGCAAAAAAGTGCCGAAAACCCGTTTAGTTTTCCCAAGCGCAAATGTAATTTATTGTTGAGAATCGAAACCGTTGGGAATACAAGGGATAAGTACCGGGTATAATATAGCCAGAAACTCGACAATAGCCCAAGACAAAGCTTATTTTCATTAGGCAAAGTAAAATTATTCCTAACGACATTTCACGTTACCTAAATTTTTCGGATAGTTCTTTTTAACTCTATTTAAATTTTCAAGTATCTTTTATTCATTGGTTTAGCCAAATTTAAAAATGAAGATAACACTAAAGCATTTTGAAAGAAATCCGAGATGAACGACACACAAATTTTAGCTGAAGATGTTTTACCAAATACATTCAAGTTATATTTTATTATTTAAAATATATTATATGAATGTTACACAAAGTATTAAATATATTAAATAGTCTAAATGTCTTTAGCTTGATCTAAAAATTCACCATACGGATGTCAATTCGGGTACTGCTTTCCCACATGAGGTCCTTAGAGAAGAAATTTATATGACAGCTTCTTAGGGAATCAAAAATAATGAAAATAGGACTGTAAATTACATTTTACGCCCTAAAACAAGCGGGCCGCCAAATCGCAAAAGCCCGGCCGATATTGTTTCTCCATTTTAACATGTGATTCTATGGCCCTAGCTTTGTCAAGGATTCATCGAATAATTCTTTCTCCGAAAGAGTTATCAAAGGAATGTCCAGTCATATGGAACAACCGCCAAGATACAATATTGCTAAAATCAACGTACTGTCCGGAATAAAACATTTCATCTTCGATGACGTCATCAAGCGTTCAACATCTTACTTGCGAATACAACGAACGCTGTCAATAATTTTGTGAGCTTTTGACAAGATTCTACGTGATAAAAAAGGTCTACTCTGTAACATCAAGCATGTCCCAGCTACCGAACTGGTGAAAAAACTTTGGAGCATAATAGAGCATATTTAACAGTTATTTTTTATCAATGACGTTCACAAGAATTATAAAAATACTATAATTGGATATGAAAATTCAGGTTGGGCTAAAAATGTTACTGACAAGAATACCACTTTTCCATTAATGTTGCATTATAATTGCCTTCCTTTGGGAGTCACTAGACGTGATCCCCAGTGCGTATGTTTGGCATTGTAGTCTCCTGTGGGATAAAACGATCCCCAAGTGAATTGTAGAAGTCCATAAATTGTCCTTCCGAGATCGAAAAGAGAGGAGGGCAGTAAACGGCAGCAATTGAAAGGCTTCCGTTGCTTGAATGAATTTGTATCGATGTGGCCTGCAAAAAGTTTGTTACAAACCTTTTGTGAAAATGGTGTTAAATGCGTTTTCTGATTAGAAATCCGGTTCTGCCGTGGGCCTTCCCATCTGAATGATCTGTGAGGTAGATTGTGTAGCCTCATATTTGAAAGTTGCTTGTAAGATGCGTTTCCACCAGTCGCATAATGTCAATATGGTTTTCTTCCAAGAATTGTGACAATTCTAGTTTATGCCGTGATACACCGTTGGCGTTCCACATTCTTATTCGAAGAGTCTGCATAGATTATTTAGAAGGTTGTGCTGTTATCTTTAAAAGACAAATTACAATTTTTTGTGTTTGAACAAGTGTTTGCATGGTGGTTTTCATAAATGACAAGGGCTCCATCATACTTTGTTGAAGGGTAAGCAGATCGTAGAGCATCGGCATAGGAGAAGCCGTTGGAGGTTTTTGGGGGACCGAATGAGGACCTCGAAGAAGAAGAACACGTCTGGCGGAGCTTTGGAAGCAAAGTACACATTCTGTGGATTTTGGTTGCGCGTTGCGGTTGCTGGTCGCATGCAACTCCTCAACTCCTTTTACACCATACATCCTCTATAGTTTGCGGTATGGTTGCCTCGGAAGTTTCCACATTTCTTCACGGTAATATCCTTTTTTTTTGTGGAGTTGTGGAAGTCCCCGCAAACTACACAGATAGCCCGAAGTGCGAAGTATGACCTAGTGTGTCCATACCCTTGGCAATAAGTGCATTGCACTGGACCGTTGCGTATATGTGGCTCTTCCACAGTGATACTCCGATGAAAGTTGAGTGGTCAGTAGAGCCGAGTTACGTTGCTGTTTTATAAAGCTTGTCTATTGCTTTTAATATATAGTGGTTCAGCGTCTTTTCGCTTATATTGGGCTACCACAGATTTTTTGTTTGGTTAACTGCGATTATTTTTATAATCAGTTTTCCCTGAGCTCGGGCAAAACACGTCCGCTCAGTTCGATAGTTCAGTTGCGATTGAACATAATTATAACAAAGATAATACAATACATAGATGGGAAACCAGTGTACAAAACTTCAACTTTTTTCGTTGAGCTCTTTGTTGTGAGGGTAACAGATTTCCTTACGATTCTATTTTCACAACTCTTTACATGTATTCACAAAAGAATGTAGGCCTTTGTATATATATGTGCTCGTATGATCGTATATGATTGCTCGCATGACAGCGTAAAAATATTTTTGCTTCAAAATTTTAATTTCTCAACGTTTCTGTTTACAATACGTCGATGTGGTAGTAGAACAAATATTACTTTTGTTCAGTGCCAATCGAGTCAGGGTGGTAACCTAATGCGTTAAGTATTTGCTCTCTATTAGGGATGTATTGGGAATGAATTTTTTTCGATGGTTCGAATGAAACCATCGAACTACTGAACTGAGCGGACGTGCTTTGTCCGAGCTCCGGGAAAACTGAACCATAATACAGCTAATAAAAAAACTGGGGTAACCCAATATAAGCGAAAAGACGCTGAATTACAATATATTAAAAGCAATAGACAAATGTTTTTTATAACAGTTGTGATGTGCTAAACCAAAACTAGTGAATTGTTAAAAAAAAAATAAGTGCCACGCAATGAGCTCATTGAGCAACGATCAAAAGAACGAGCGTAGAAGTTCATTGAACCAAAGAAACGGCTTCTAGTCTTACTTTTCAACCCGCGATACCGAAGTGGAAAAATCGGGGAATTAAGAGCAACCCGGCTTTACTGACCGTTGAAACCCAAAGGGCACGGTCTTGCTCACCCTCTCTGCTCCCTCCGACTCCCGCGTCATGGAGTTCGCAGTGTAAAACCTCCCCTCCAATATCGGAAACAAATTTCGCAGTTACAACTAGCAGTGCTACAATTTCTGCAATCACAGCAACAACTACTGCAACTCAAAGTACCGCGACGGAAAGTGCCAAAGCGGCCACGGCCACACAGACTGGAATGGATCGCTACATCCAAATTAAGCGCAAGCTTAGCCCGCATAGTAATCCGGCAGAATTACCGTGTTCTGAAGATCGATAAAGAACCAGACAGATCCACTACTAACAAATTTTCCCTACTGGCGGAGGTTGAGAAAAACCAACCAGCCCAAGACACTGCAAAAAAACCCAAGCCCCCTCCAATCTATATTAGGGAAAAAAGCTCGAGTGTCCTGGTCAACAAAATTGCGTCGTTGATCGGGAACGGTGACAACTTTCATGTTGTTCCTCTTATCAAAGGGAACATCCATGAAACAAAGAGCACTTCCGAATCGTGTCCAAATATCTGGACACTATACAGAAAAACTATTACACGTACCAGCTGAAAAGCAGTAAGGGCCTACAAGTGGTAGTAAAGGGAATAGAACCTGAAGTTACCGCCGCGGAAATAAAAACCGCCCTTAAAGAAAAGTGCTCCGCCCCCAAGAATGTTATTAACATTCTTAATAAAGATAAAAAGCCACAACCCCTCTTCTAGGTCGAGCTCGAGCCAGAAAGCAGGTCGCTGAAGAAAAACGAAGTCCACCCAATCTACAACCAGCAATATATTTTGCATCGGAAAATCACTGTTGAAGAGCCACATAAACGCTACGGTCCAGTGCAATGCACTAACTGTCAAGAGTATGGACACACAAGGTCTTACTGCACACTTCGGGCTGTTTGTGTAGTCTGCGGGGACGCCCACAAGTCCGCTTGCTGCACTACAAACAAGGACAGACAGAACCGTGAAGAAATGTGGAAACTGCAGAGGCTGCCATTCAGAAAACTATAGAGGATGTTAAAGAGTCGCATGCGTCAAGCGACCGCAACGCGCAACCAAAATCCACAGAATGCGTACATTGCGTCAAAAACTACGCCAGACGTCTTCTTCGCCAAAGCTGCGAGATCCTCATTCGGTCCACTAAACACCACCAACGACTTCTCCTACGCCGATGCTCTACAATCTGGAAGGGAAATTCCAATTCAGCCTAACTCTCAAAGCGCTCAACAGGCCCCAGAACAGCCACACAGCAAAACGGAAACTATGATGCTTACCCTCCAACAAAGTATGATGGAGCTTATGTCATTCATGAAAACGACCATGCAAACGCTTGTTCAAAACCAGAACATGGTGATACAGCTGCTCGTAGCACAACAGTCTAAATAATCTATGCAGGCGCTACGAATATCAATCTGGAACGCCAATGGTGTCTCACGGCATAAACTAGAATTATCACAATTCTTGACCGAAAACCATATTGACGTTATGCTACTGGTGGAAACGCATCTTACAAGCAAATACAACTTTCATATAAGAGGCTACACAATCTACCGCACAGATCATCCAGATGGGAAAGCCCACGGCGGAACTGGAGTTCTAATCAGAGAACGCATTAAACACCATTTTCACAAAAGGTTTGCAACAAACTTCTTGCAGGCCACATCGATACAAATTCAGTCAAGCAACGGAATCCTTTCAATCGCTGCCGTTTACTGCCCTCCTCGTTTCGCAATCTCGGAAAGACAATTTATGGACTTCTACAATTCGATCGATTGGGGATCGATTTATAGCCGCAGGAGACTACAACGCCAAACATACGCACTGGGGATCACGTCTAGTGACTCCCAAAGGAAGACAATTGTACAATGCAATTATAAATGTGAAAAATAAACTGGACTACGTTTCCCCTGGAAGTCCCACATACTGGCCAACAGCTTCACGAAAGCTCCCAGACCTTATTGATTTTGCAGTGACAAAAAACATACCTCGCAATCTAATAAGTGCCAAAGCAGTCTCGGACTTAGCATCAGATCACTCGCCTGTGCTTCTAACGCTTCTCCAAAGCCCAGAAATAACCGAACACCCCATCAGCCTGACGTCGCCAAAAACGAACTGGCTAAAATACAAAAAGTACGTGAGTGCCCACATAGAACTCGCCCCGGAATTTAACATGGAATCGGACATCGACTACACTACGAGCGCCCTGGAAGAAGTACTCGTTGCGGCAGCTAAAATCTCTTCTCCTCATAGGAAAGATGTAGACCGAAACAAACACTTCAAATCTAGACACTTACGCTGCGACACTTGCGTTGAAATGCAGTTCTAGGTTTCTGGAAGAAACTTACTCTCAAGCTTTGCGACGATTTCTCTCCTCGAAAGGAAGCTCTGCCACCATCCCCCAATTGAAGCAATACCTGCTTTTATAAAGGAGTATTTTGAGTTGGGCATATGTCTCAAGTCGATGATGATGCGAACGTCACATTACGTTTTAAAGAAGGAAAGCTCAAAACCAAGCTCAGGATGGTTTTTGATCTGGCACTACTTCAACATCAACGACTTGTTGATGTCTGACGCAATTATTCAGCCAAATTTGCTACATATTCTGTTAAGGTTTCGATGCCATTGGCTGGCAATCACAGGAGATATTTGAAAAATGTATTGGTCTGTTTTAGGGTTTTTCTTAAGGACAGCTATCTGCAGTGCATTCTTTGTCGGAATTCCACCCAGGATAAACGAAGCTGCGAAAGATTTTTATCACTTCGGGCAATGCATGAGTTGTCAAAGGATGAGTAATTTAACGAACGGCTTTCTGCTTCCCACTCGCAAAAATTTGCCGCAGCTTTTTTTTCAGAGGCCTTTTTATCCGGCCTATCCCTGTCTCGCAGGATCACGCCTGTTCTTTGCGATTTAGGAGTCTGTAAGGCGTACGCCAGACTTTTCTCTTACTTGCTTTGTAGCAAGGCTACCTGCCGTAGTCGGGATTGGTCCAACTTGACTCTGATACTTCGAGGTTTAGCAGGAACCCTCCTGCAACGGATCTTTTTTTAGCTCGTCTTTCACCAGTGGTGGTCCTTCGACTCAAACTACCGGGTTCTTTTTAGAAACGCTATAACACTTGAATGTCGGACTCCCCAAAGGCGGTCCACCAACTCAACTCAACAAACTGCATAAAAAGACTCATCCCGATTCGCTCCAATGGGCCTCCTAGGATACTGATTGGAGCCCCCGTTAATCCCCGTTGATTCTGCTCCTGCCGTTAATCCTGCTTCCAAAATCACGCCACTTTCCCGTTGGCGGGTCACCGTCCGTGAACCCTCGCCTCTCCCGGCCACGGACCTCTATTGTTGCTGGGAGGTGCACCGACGGGTTTCCAGGGCCCGCTTCACGTTGCGTCGCCTCCCCCTTCGCTCCTTGCTCTTTCGCTGCTGCTAGCCCCGCCGCACTTTCTTATCACGGCTGAGCGGCGGGCTGATCTCCCCTTCCCCCTTTTGGATACCTTTCCATTGTTTTATAGCCGCTCCGGGAACCGTTACGTTCCTCTTTGATTCCGTCTTAACACGGAGTGGCGGCGCTTTGCCCCTCACCGCCCCTTCTGCCTTTCCATTGTTTTACTGCTGCTCCGGGACCCGTTACGTTCCACGTTGACTCTGTGTTCCCACGGATTGGCGGCACTTTCCTTTCACCGCCCTTTCGGTCCAGCGGCTGGGATCCTGGTCTTTACTTTCCCCTTACCCCCCGTACTGGTCCTTTGGATACTTCCCGTGGTTGCTCGGTTGTTAACCGGTGCTTGACCCACCCCGTTGGGGTGCTTTTGCACCCCCTCGACCCTCCCTTGCCTACAGCTACCTGTCTTGGCGTGTCCCCACAGACTTAATCTTAATCTCCTCACAGCAATTAATATTTCCAAAACTCAAGGCCCAGTATGCGCTTCGGCTGAATGACCTGTTAGACCTTATCAGTCCCGTTATTATAAAGGGAAAGATCTTTCTCCTAAAGCTATGCTGTGAGAAGTTGTCCTGGGATGAAAGTCTTTCTCAGGCTCTTTGCTCCGACTGCGATATGATTTGTTGCTGCTTTGCTAGGGCGCAGCGGAAATTCCCTAAAACCTTATTCTCTAAATGGTCGCTTACATCGCAGTTCGATGTGGAGATCCATGGATGCTGTAACGCCAGCATTAAAGAATAAGGTGATTCCGTTTATGTCGTGTCCGAGTCATTTACTTTGCTCGAAGTCCCGAGTCGCGCTTTTAAAGACGATAACGGCGGCGAAGCATAAGCCTCGACTTATGTCGGAAGTTGCGCAGTTGAAGGTCTACGTTGGGAATAAGTTTTGATGCCATTCTGCTTTCCTAGATCAGACAAGATCCCGCTTTCCTGTGTTCAGCAGGGAGCTGGCCAACAGGTTCGGGTAATTATAAAGCCTCTGCATGTAACGTGTTACCAATAAGAGGAAACTCTGGTAATTTATGTAGGGGTCTTAATGGTGTTTTAAGTGGCCTAAGTATTTTACGATTTGAATTTAAATAAGACAAATGCCTTTGAATTCTAAAACTGAAATAAGTTTATCTCCCAAAAATTTTTACAAAGAGGCTTAAAGTAAGACAAAGAATTAATGTGTATATGTTGCAAAAAGGCCTAGCTCAGCAATGAGCCGGAGGCTTGTGGCCGCTGACCGTATTGGGTGTCATCGACGTGTAGCGTCAATGTGCAGTGGCAATGGGTAGCCGTGACGTCACTGGCCAGTGACAGTTGTATGCAGCCTAATTTTGTATGCAGCCAAATAATGATTTATATAACGTTAAATCGTTAAGCACAAATCGTTAACCACTTTCAAGGGAGTGATCTACTCTAACGACCTACGGAAATAAGATGAAAATTATTTACATATAAGAAAAACTTATTAAAGTAGTTGCAGAACGTAGATTCCTAAAAAAAGTCAGCAAAGACAACAACAAGAAGTCACTTGCGGGCTTAAGATAGGTAAGGAAATCCTTTGGATTATGGATAGGCTACGAAAGCGTACAAGTAGGACGACCCACCTCCCGACGAGCTTAAGCTTGAAGTATTTTTCGTCAATAAATCTAAGAACAAAAAGAAAGATATCAGTACAGACAAATACTCAAAATATAAATTACAAGCCTTTCTTAATTTAAACACAAAAATAAACACTTAAAATAATTCATTAAAATATCCACGGTGCATAAAAAATTATATTGAACATAAAATTTTGATCAAATTTTACTACCTTACTTTAATTTTAATTTAAAAAATTAAATTTTTATTTAGTTCAATACTAACATTAACGACAGGTTTTGAGGCACTGCCTTTCTCATACACTCTTAAAATTCGGTTTCCCAATGTTTCCGTCTCAACGCTGACATCGATGCCGTTGGTGTAACCATGCAATCTTAAACAAAATTTTATTGTTTTTGTCAGTGTCAAATTCGGGTGTGAGGCTAGAGCCGAAGAAACATGCTGGGTCAGATCCTGCCAAGGAGATCGCGCAAACCGCGAGAAGGCAGAGATCCACGGAAGAGGAAGCCCCAGCCGCAGCCGTCCAATCGCTCGTTCGCCGAAGTGACGAAGGGAGGAACTCTTATTGGAGTCCTAGACAAGAGTTCCAAAGATGGGCGCATCCCCAAGGACCGTTGGCGACGAGTGGTTAACGAGTTGCATGGACGCTTCGTAGAGGAGATGCTACAGAGCGGAGGACCCCCACCAGAATGCGAAGAAGCAGGATGGTATCAAGGACGCGTAACCTGCAAAGACGCGTGATCGGTAGAGACCTACAAGCGAATGAAAGCTTTGCTTGGGGAGATCTACCCCGGGGCAAAGCTAGTGGCGGTTGACTTGGAGGAGATCCCAAGTAAGCCGGGGGCGCGAGTATGGCTCACAGAAAAGCCAGCCGACCCTAAAACCATCCTGACAACGCTTAGGATGTACAATCCGACCCTTCCCACGGCGGCCTGGAGAGTCGCCAAGGTCGAGAAGGCGGTAGGACTGCGGAGGCAGGTGCACCGGTTAAAGTATGAATTCGAGCAAGTGACGGTCCGTATTTATAAATCTGATGCGAAGAGCAAACAAGGAGGAATTGAGCTGGAGGCAGACGCGCAAGAGCCAGACTTGGAGGAGCCGACCGAAGAGGGGCACCCGGAAGGAATGTCAGATGAGGAAGAGGACATCCTGGAAGGGCACACCTCAGAGGAAAGGGACTTAGCAAGGCCACTTAGAGGCGTCGGAATGGAGGAGGACTCTCTGTTGAGCTCCAAAACGGAGGCAGAAGTTACTGTGGTGGAGAATCTTAAGAATGTCCCTGAAAATCTTACAGATAAACCTCCATCACAGTAAAGCGGCGTCAGCTGCCCTCCTTCTCCACCTTGTGGAGCTGATGTGGCCCTCATCCAGGAACCCTGGTTCCTTGGAGACAGGATTCTTGGGTTGCAAAGCCGATACAATAGCTAACAGGCGAGCCTGCATCCTCGCAAAGAAAAAACCTTTACCTCTTTTTGCTACCCAATTTCAGAAATGAAGAGAGCCCAAAGGGTCCTCTAAGGGAGTGTTCGGCGTACATGGGACTCGACCAGAAGGCCCTCCCCCCGCACACGCTACTCAAATAGCTGGTGGAAGACGGCAATCTTCGATTTTATCCTAGGCTCCAATCTTCTGGTGGGTAACAGGGGTACAGAACCCACCTTCATAGTCAATAACAGAAGGGAAGTACTTGACTGACTTTAGTCTGACTCCCTAGCTGACAAGATTGTTCGATGGAGAATCCTAGAGAAGCACTCCTTCTCGGACCATCGATACATAGAATTAGTGGTCAATTTTGAGAACTTTAATCGACACGTCCAGCAAAGAAACCCTAGAGGCTCTCCCAAATTCACATTTCCCGGGATACTCCCTAGAAGAAACAACCCTGGAAACGCAGAGACAGAGGGAAAGCCCCTCCCTCCCCTACCAATTTGAATACCTTTTGAGTGATAGGTATCTCAGCTTGGCGATAAACAGCTTAAAGCCTTTCAAATCCCCAGGCCCAGATGGCATTGTCCCAGCTCAACTAATAAAAGCCTGGCCCAATCTGAGGTCATGGGTCAGGAAAGCTTTCTCAGCAATTTTCAGAATCGTACATCGGCATCGCACCCGCAAAGTGGTTGCGGACGAAAATCGTATTTATACCCAAAGGAGGAAAACCATCGCACTGCTCCCCAAAGGACTTCCAACAACGGTGGAATGGGCCACACAAATCCCGGGACCAGCCGGTTCCCTCCATATCTACACAGACGGTTCAAAACTGAATGGCAAGGTGGGAGGCGGTTTCCATTGCGAACGGCTGTGTCTAAATGAGTCCTTCAGACTCCCCGACCACTGTAGTGTGTTCCAAGCAGAAGTAATAGCTATCGGAGAAGCACTTAGATCCCCAGCATTTACTGGCAATCAAGACACAATCTGTATCTTCTCAGACAGTCAGGCGGCACTCAATGCCCTTGACGGATTTTCATCCAACTCCAGGACAGTGAATGACTGTCGCAGATCTCTTAACGAGATGGCAGAACAGTATGACATCCACCTCATATGGGTGCCCGGAAATAGGGCCCACGAGGGAAATTGCGCCACTGACGAACTAGCAAGGGCAGGTACTACCAATCCTCTCCTCCCGGAGAATGAACCAGTAGGCATCCCCTAAGCTACGTGTAGGATAAAATGCAGGGATCACTTTGACCGCGCGGCACCAAGGAATTGGAGAAATCTCCAAAACTGCAGGAACTCACGCATGATATGACCTATCCGCTCTAGGAAGAGATCAATGATGCTTATCGCCCTCAATAGGCCGGACTGCAGTCTGGCAGTTAAGACCATCACGGGACATTGGTTAATAGAATCACACGCGGCTAGATTAGCGGTGCCACATGATGATTACTGCAGGGCTGTGTGGTGAAGATTAAGAGACAGTCGCACTCCTCCTGTGTCAATGCCCTACGCTGGGGCGCAGCCAACTCAAATTATTGGGTGCAGCAGCACTCACGGACCTAACAGACCTCGCGGAGATCGCTCCACGCAGAATCGTAGCCTTTATTCGTAAATCAGGATGGGACCTCGAGCTGCCGCAGGCAAGAGGACCTGCCTGCGCGGTACCACAAGGAGCCCTAGCGGTTCAAGTGGATGGGTTTGTCAGTGACTGCCCCGCATCGCCGCCTCAACCTAACCCAACCTAGTGTCAAATTGTTTATTTAATTTTATTTAATTATTGTAGCGACAACTTCCCTATTTATCATTTCATCATCACTATCACTATTCATTATCACTATGACCAGAAAATCCAATAGTTCCCCATATACCTCAAAACCGTCATTTAAATTTAAAGAGGCTGGTCATTGAGGGTTTTCAATGACGTAAATTTGCTCCAAAATAAGATTTAAATTAAATAATTGCACGTTATAATCCAATTATTTCTGCAGGCAGATGAGATTGGGATCAACAATTGTGATCATCCAGTTTATGGTGCTAAGCAGTGACTATGATGTGGACAGAGAGTGTGGCCCGACTAGACATACGTGAAGCTAAAGCTCTCAATAGCGGAGAGGGTGGCCCGACATAGACATTGCGATGCTAAACCTCTCTTAAAATAGGCCCGTTGAAGTCGAGCGGCCGAGAAAGAGTCGGCTTGCGACCAAATAAGGCGATATATATCCATACTTAAGCATAATAAATAAACTATAAACTAATTCAGCGACTGCTGCCTGACCCGCCAGAGGTAAGCTGGGATCTTTTCAGAGATCTAATGTCCAAAAGCCATCTCAGTTCTTATGAAAAAAAGAAGCTGCTTCGATAAAAATGATAATAATTCAAATTCAGATTTTAATTAACTTAATTCAGCCATATCCCAAAATAAGACGTTTCCTCAATCTCGCACCGTTCCGTGGCAGAACAAATTGAGAAAAAATGGAATTCCAAAGGGAAATTAACCAAGGGAACCTTATCAAGTACAGAAAATCAAATGTAAACTTTTTTGAAATTAAATGTGCTTTAACTTAATAACAATAAGATACTATTTTTTTTGTGTGTGGTCCCCTCCCATCCGGTCTTAGTCCGGGTTGCTTTTGGATGGCTGACCTGGAGGGTGATACCCTTGGCGGAAAAGATTTAACCAAGATGCATTTGACTGGAGATAGTCAAAAGTTTTTCTTGCCCAGGCACGCGGAACGACGGTGGCAGCTTTTTGCCTGAATCTAAAATTTAAAAGAGGTTATTTTCCCTTTAATATTTAATAGAAAACTAACCACGGATAATTCATGCAGGCGGACATACCTATCCGGATACTTGGCAGGATGAAATTTTTAATTTCTCGCACTCCTAATAATCAGGGGTCGTATCACGTATGCAACACGGTAAAATATAACGGTAAAATATAACCATAAAGTTATATAAAATATAACTTTTCTCCCCTTGGTTCTCTTTAATTGTTCGGGAGAGTCATAAGGGACCAAGCACGCCTTCTTTGTCGAATTCCCAACCATATGGTATGAGTAGATGTAGATGATCCCAGTGTAGATGAAAAGAAGAAAATTGGTCTTCGTGTTGGCCTTTTATATTCTAATGCCTAGAACTTCCACGAGTTGCTTTTAGAAGAGGTAAAGCTGGCTGCGATTCCCGACTCTCCAAAATTGTTGGGCACTGTAATTACCGTTTGGCTTTTTCCTAATTTTCTTTACAGGCAATTGTCAGAAGGGATCGGTTATTACCGGCCATTACACCACCCGATAATCTACCACCATTCGACGGACGATTAGCGGGAATGAGGGTTTAAAATGTCTTTAAAATTAAACGTGCAAATTTCCCTTCCTTGCAAATTTTCTATCATATAATAGCTAAAACCTTTTTCTTTCTTATTCTACATTTTATAAATTGAAGGGCCAATTTACTAATGAAAAGATTGGAAATTTTACTTAGGGCAACATATCTTCGAAAAAATTCAAATTATATTAACTGAGATTCATTTCGTAGGCTCTTCTTATGTTACTTTGAATCTCGCTTTGCAAAAGAGCTGATTGGTCGGTGCGGTATAACGGATATATAGCTTCCTCTAGTGAGAACAACTGAGCAACTTATAATCATCCCTGTGGGTAGTCATATTAATCCCAAACAAAGTTTTATACGGTGAACAACCTATCGATTGGTTATAGGCTGAACGTAGCGAGCCAGATATGGCTGAAAGTTGTTTGTCCCACTCTGTATGATCCGATTTAATATACGACCTGATTCCTGCCGGAAGCGATCGGTTAATTCTTTCGGCGGCGTTATTTTGGGGCGAGTAAAGAGCTGTAAACGTGTGGAGAACTCCTAATGTGCAACACGGAGACATAATTAATGTCCTAATTCTGTACAAACGGCATTAGGCTCATTGACTTTAAACTTGGTACCATTATCGCTTACGATGACTTCGGGTACTTCAGGAAAAATCTGTTTTAAAATGAAGTCTCGGATAGCAGTAGCTGTAAACCTTTTAAGCAGATAAGGCCAATGGTACCTACTAAAGTGGTCTAGTACTATAAGTAACTCTCCGTGGCCGTTTTTTCTATGCGGATACGGTCGTCTTAAGTCTATATGAAGGCATTGGAGTGAAGCTCGCAATGATGAGTTAGAGGCTTTGTTGGCTTTACAAGATTTGCAAACTTTGAGCCATATTTGAATATAGGTACGCACGTCCTTGATCAAATCAGGCCAATATAAGGGTATAAAAAATCATCGAAGTCCTATGGAGGATTCAAACCTAGGAAATTTGCATAGAGAGTAGGGTTTTTGATTATATGTATATGAAAATATCAATATAACTATATTTTTTTGGAAAAATGATATGCTTTATAATTAAAAAATGTTTATGTAATAATTTTATAAATAAAATAATAAAAATATAATAATATACATATAGCGATAATTTTTATACCCTTGCAGAGGGTATTGCAACCCTTCCTGAGTTGATATGAGCAACTTATGCAACTTTTTTTTTTAATGTTTTTATACATTAATTTTGTTTTATTTAATGCATTTATTGAATAAATTCTTAGATTGTGGCAATTTTTTTCTCTCATTTCTTTTAAAGTAAGATGAAGTCCAGAGTTTTAACTTACTTAAAACATTCCCTCAACAAAGCGAAAGTAAGAAGTAAGAAGTAAGAACTGAAGAGAGCTATCAAAGGAAACACATGTAAAAATATGTAAAGGTAGATGTATGTAGATGTAATATGTAATGTTAAATGTAAAAAATAAAAATTTAAAGTATTTAGAAAAGTTCAAAGAACCTCAATTTAAGTAATATTTGTATATATATTAGAACGGAATTTTCTTAATTTTAGGGCGCCTTGCCCTGGGGCTTAGAAAAAAGTGGCCATGAATTCAAGACTTGTTTACCTTAGTTTTAGAAAATAACTTTCTAAAACCTAGAAAAACAAACCCTAAATTTAAGAAATTTTGGTCTATTTTTTTTAGAAATTTTTTGTTGTATTTTTAGGGAAATTTGCCTAGAAAAGTGAAAAAACTTGCAGTGAAAAGTTTTTGGCACTACAACAACAAAATGCATTCGGGTTAGCACAATTGAGGAGAAAAGGAAAAACACGAAAAATTGTTATTGCAATTGCCCTTTGCCTATACTTTGACCAACGAATATTATGGCGTCAGCAACGGAACCTTATGGCGTGAGCAGTCGCACACAGCTCCGTATGCATGAGCATTTGCAAAGACAAATGGGCAGCGAGAGCAATGGGATGAACAACATTGTTTTAGAGCCTCAATATTAAGCTCTAAAAATGAAGTTTAAATCATTTAAAATTATTTAAAAAGATTTTATCTTTAAAATTATATGCGAAAAAATGCAATCTGATTCTTTGCTTTTAGGCGCATCATATAAAATTGATTAATTTGTTGAATCAATTGTATTCTTTAAATACTTATATTAGTCGAAATTTATTCTTTAAGCTCAATGAGAAGATTCAGCTGATCTGAGAATATTTTTCTATTACTCTTCTATTACTTCTATATAATATGTGTCAGGTCAAGCAGCAGCACGGCATTTAATGTTTATGTTTAAATAATGTTTAAATAATGTTTATGTAATGTTTAGTGTAATGATTAGTGTAATGTTGATTTATTAGGCATAAGTTTGTACAAAAGCTTTGTTGATCGCAAGCCGACTCTCTCGGCCGCTCGACTCAACGGGCTTTCTATAGAGAGTTTTAGCTCGGCAATGTATAGGTCGGGCCGCCCTCTTCACTTTCGAGAGGTTTAGCTCGAAGTGACTTGTCGGACCGCCCTCTCTCTGTATTTACTTGAGTCCTTGCTTGCACCATAAGCTGGTCTATCTGCGGATCATCCGGCTTCATCTGCATGCAGGAATAAACATTTTTTATAACGTTCAAAATTAACAAATTTGTGTTTTTTATTTACGGCATTGAAAACGCTCAATGACCAAACATCAACAATTTACAACTTTATACAAAAATGATTTTTATTTATTACCTTTTTTCTCATAATTTCATAAAAAGGTAAAATAGAAAAGATGAGTTGGGGAAAATATATAAAGAAAAGTTGATGTTAAAATCACCGGCCAAAATTAGGGGAATTCATACAAATTTGTGGTACTATATCTCCGAAGAAGTCGAGAACCTTCTTTAGTATAGAAGGACCACCGTGATACCGTTTTTCAATACACACTGAGCCGCACAAAGGTCCGCAACGCTTGTATGTCGCCCAGAAAAGTCGTGCAGGTTTTTGGAAATCATCTCCATGTTCGGCGTTACGATTCTAGTTATATCACTCATGTTCTGATATATTGCTACACCCCCTGCACGAACAGTATCACGTTTGAACTGAACGATGCAATTGAAGTTGGGTATATTACATTGCTGATCATTAGCCAACCACGTTTAGCTTAGCAATAAAATGTGGCTCTTCAGAGTAACTGCGTCATCTAAATCGGCGTAATGATTTTTAAGACTTTGTACATTGAAAGTAAACAACGAGACACCTTTTTTTATTGCTAATGACATCGACGATAACTTGCGCTCTTGTTTTCAGTGTATTTAAGGATAGCCTCTTAAACTCTGCCAATAACGAAGAAGTTGATGTTGCTTGTCTACGATTATGATGATATCTGAATTGTATTGGGTCATCATGAGGTGTAACAATGAACAAACCTCCGATGCTAGTTACACGAGAGAGTGCAACATAAACTAGTTGCTGAGGATGAGTCTTGTCATACTCATAGACAATTTGATCGAATCTCCCGCCCTGTGATTTGTGAATTGTTAACGCACAAGCCAAAATTTTTGGGATGTGCTTGCGTTTAACAGTGACTTTCTTGTCTGTTGTTAAAGGGATGGTCGATGTTCTCAATTCAATAGGCACAGCAAAAGGACTAACTCTGCTTTGAATTGCTAACCTGGCATTTTTGTTCCTCGCTTTTCTACCGACTTTCGGTGAATCACAAAATTCCAGCCAGAATCGGCCAATGTTGTTGTCTTTATTGAATTCCAGATGAACTAATTTGCCAACTGCCCCATTCACAATTTCGTCAGTCACATCAATGTTCACCGTAACTAAATAATATTTTCCTTTTACGAAAGTTACTTGGTACGGTAGTCCACCGGTATCGATAACACTCTTTTTGTGCAATCTGACGCAACAAGTAGCTTCATATTCAGCCGTGTAAGTTCCCGTGATAATGTCTGTCGCTGTTGAAATAACTTTATCGGGATCTCCTTGCAAAATTTCATTATTGCAGGTATCGACCGCGTGATTTTTGTGGAATAAATGAACACCGTTAGGGCACAATCTTAGAGCATCTTCTTTCGTGTAAAATCTTGATTCAATTAGCTGTAGTTCTGATGGCTCTAATATATCACCGTTTCCTATTTTCGTCAGTATTAAAGAAAATTGCGAATTCGCCTGTCTCATAACTTGAGTCCAACCTTTAGTGTTCTTATTGGCTTGTATATTAATGTGGCCCTTACAGGTGGCGCCTGACGTAAATCCCCAATTAAAATTACGTCTATACCTCCAAAATCCTGATTATGATTTCCCGTAATTTACTTCAGGCGCAAATCAATTTTAGCCAATAATTCTGCACCTATCATGCTAATTTCATCGATAATCAGTACCCTGTTGTAGCGAAAAAGCGACATATATATTTGCAAGAGATCATCAGAGATGGATTAAAGAGGCAACAATTTGGAAATCGAAATTTTTAGAGCAGTATGCACTGTTGTACCATCAATCGCCACAGCAGCTTTACCAGTAGAAGCGCAAGTTATGTAGACACAGTATCCGTCTGTATCACTAAATCTGTTAAAAATTTCCATAATAACATTGAACACAAAAGTCTTTCCACTTCCAGGTGGACCAGACAAAAAAATTTGAAATGGTAAATCATTTGCAGTTTGAAGATGAGATATAATGTGCATTAATTGTTCCTTTTGCTCACAGTTAGCCGACCTCATCAGTTCATTGAAGAGTTGAGTTTCCATTAAATTTTCTTTTTTCTTCGCTATGGCTCCAAGTTTGTTGAACGTTGCGTATTGTATATCAGCATTAATGGCAGAATGAGGATCATTCACTAACCGCTCATAAGGATTAGTTTCGAAGATGACGTTAGCTTCTTCCCTCAACTGCTGCTCTGCTTCATCTTCTCTACCTAACGCTCTGCAAATTTCAAGAGTCTTCTCAATGTCTAAATTCGATTCAAACTCTTTCCTACGCTCTAAAATCCATTTCTTGTTGTCTTCGTATATTTGAATAAACTTATTTTCAGCAAGTACATCGTTATCTTCGCTTCTGAAAGGTATATGCAATAATACCATCTCTCGTTTGTAATCGTTGAAATTATTGGCCATTTCATAATTACGATATCTAACAATTCTGGGAATTTTCCGTTGATAGTACTCTCCTTTTGCGTTCATGGTGTAATTAGCAACGAACTGGATCAATGTCACATCTTCCATAATGACGGGTCTTTTTTCATATCTATCGAACCAATTTTCTTTCCATACATTGGTGCAGTCATCATCTAGCTTCTGAAGTTCCTTCAAGGTCTACCTTATTCTCTGACGTTCAGTTGGATATATTTTTGGTACGTAAACAGTGGTGACAGATGCTTTAGCCATTGGTTTACGTAACAAATACCAAGCAGCTTCTTGTGCAGGTATTTCGACTGCATGTAGGAGATCAACGCTCAATTTCTTCGTTATATCTACTATATCAAACTCTGGATTTTCGTCCATAACCTAAATAATCTGTCGTTGTAAATTGCTGATGCCTCGATTATGTTTGTTCACGTATTCGACGACATAAGCAGCACAAGCGTACTCATCTTGAATGCTTTGGAAATCCATGTTCGATTGCAGACAATGGAACACAAATGGATTAAAAGGATTATGCCATTTTTCAGCTAATCATCGTAATCAAAGTTCTCCAAATTGTTTCTCAGTAATTGGTATTTTTCCTTATACTCTTTAAAACTCACCGCATAAAAATCGAAATCCGTATCTTTCATTGGCATTAATGTTATTGTATTACGCGGTGGTGCTCCAAATCGAAAATTATCTTTTTTCTCAGGATCCAATTTTTTTAACACGTGAAGGTGTGTTTATGTGTTATGAGCATAGCTTGCAAAAAACTGTTAACCGTTTTTTTCCTTTCGCTCTGTTCGCGAGAACAACCGAAAAAAGGCATGCCGTTTCGGTTTCTCTTGGAGCAGCAGACTTAGAGTCGTTTTGTTTCGATTTTCTGTTGAACGCATTACGATGAGCCGATCGTGAAACTCTCGTTTACCGAACATCGCTTAAAGAGAGATTCGAGTAACGCTCGCGCAGAGAGACTCATTAAAAGACCGATTGACTGAAAAAGTCAGCGAATAAAGTCTTTTCAATAATTTGTGTTCGTTTCGTTGCACAGTGGTACGTTGTGTCCTATTTTAACATGCCATTTTCACGAAAAAACTCCTTAAAATTTTAAACTAATATATTGATTATTTGAATTAAAAAATGAATAGTTTTCTTTTTAATTAATTTATTTTGAGTTAGGCTTAACAACTAATAATGAATTTAAGTTTTTGGAACTTAGTGAACTTAGTTAGTCGTTCGCTAAAAATAAAATGTAAAGCTGAGTAGCCGGTGTGGCTAATACTACTTGTGCCAGAGCCAGAGTACTCAAATGTGGCGATTTCAGCTTGACATTTCTAAAAAAATTCAAAATATCGTCATTGAAAGGTAAGCGACAGTACATTTTGTCGAAGTTCTCCACCTCAAAATATATTTTGACAAGTTGGTCCGAAACCGGCTCTTCCTTTGCTACTGAAACAGTCTGCACGACATCCAAAAATGATGAGAAAAGCGATTTTTCTTCTGGTGGGGATGAAATAAATCCTTACCCAGTTCAACATCATGAATTGGCTCCGAAACAACAGTCTCTGTGGAGTGATCCTTTAATAATAAAACAAAATTAATGTGAAATTTATTGTTTCCAACAATAACTTAGAACAGCTGTTAGTGTTTGTCGAGGACAATTTTAATTATTAAAACTAAGAACACGTATTTAAAAGCAGCTATAACATAAATGAAACAGGACCCCAAACTTCAATCATTATTCGTTTTACATGTTTCAGCTCAAACAGTCGAAAAGCAATTTTTTTTAAATTCTGTTTAGCCAACCATTTCTGGTGATCTGTTAAAATGCAATTCACTCTTGGATCCATATAAATTTCAGATAACAAAGCTTCGTTCTCTAACAACTTACACTCTCGAAGTTTGATTTGTACCAATAATTTTTTTTTTATAATTTGGCTGTTTTCGCACTTCAGCTTAAGTTCCATCCAAAAATGAAAAATTCACTATAAACTAAATTTGTAGCCTGCAGCTTTATGGTCGCATCATATGCGTCCTTGAATGCATCGACATACGTCTCCATCCAGTCCCATTCTACGGCGGTATTAATGCTACACTGAGTAGCCAAAAACTCTTTTAGTACAATAGTTTTTTTTTATCATTAGGTACGTTGAATTCCACCTAGTGACAACATCGAGCGATGGTATAGTTTTGTTGTGTTCTATTAAGACGCGTCTGCGCAGGTTATATAATATATTTATTTTATACCATACATGTATATAAAAAATATATTTCTCTTTAAACTTAATTTGCGGCAGATACTAATGTTTTCCGTAATCTCGCTCAGCTTATTTACATAATAGACGCACAGCTGAAGAGTGTGCGCAGCACCCCGTACGAGATAAATATGTATTTGCTAAATTCAGAACATTCAGCTTACCCATCAAATTTTCCACTTTTCTGTCATCTTCAAAAAGGGATTACTCCGTTTCGTCATTAAGAATTTCAACGGCTTTGACCATGTTTATCCCATTATCAGAAGTTACACTGTGTATATACATTTTTTTCTTTAATAACAAACATATTAAACACTTACTGAAAACACATTTTTACCTAAAGATTTGATCAAGATCAATGCCATATTCGTCAAGAATTTCCAAAATTTTTTCTTTTATGTATACCCCAGTGTGTGCATGGGTGAGCTCGATCATACCCAATGTCTTTACAACAATCTCCATTTTATTTAGATTTGTGTGAATCATTTGCAGATTCACTCCTAGAACTGCTGTTTCCATTGTAGTCGCCACGTCGATTTTTAATGATAAGAGCTTTCCTTTAACTGAAGCCCTTATGCCGTCTTTGATGGCCTGTTCTTTTACGGAAACGAAACTCATAATGTTCCTTGATGTAATTGCGTTCATACCAAGGGCATTAAAAATTGAATCAACAATTTCTTTGAATCCCTCGCTGTCCAAGAACATAAATGGCTTTCCGTCAGTTGTGACAATTTTGACCAGTGAATTTATAATTTTGTCTTCACTAGTTTCAAATGAAATTTTTCTTTTCTTCACAACTTGAGTTTCGGTTACTTCTTCACTGTCGCAGTCTTTAAATATTTCACCATGCTTCGATGTCAAATGGCGTTTTAAATTTGTAGAGTGAACACCTGCTAATTTAACTCCGCACACTTTGCACACCGATTTATTGTCAATTGTGTTAAGTATTAAAAATTGATGCACAAATCGAATAAAAAAATTCGATTGTCGCCTCATTTTTAATAAATTTGAAAAGTCAATGTTTACACGCGAGATTCACAAAGCCAATTGACGCGTTGAACCCACGAAACTTCACATCTACATATACATGCACAAAAGACTTTTTGAATCGTGGATCGCAAGCAAACGGTCCGAGAATGAGCAGAGCAAACGAAAACCGAAAAAACTGCTCTTCGGCTTATCCCGAGCAAAATTTGTATACGAGCAATTCAACCGGTTGCTCTCAGACTTTTTGCTCAAAGTCTCAGTGACGAACACTTATTTTGAGACCGCACGAATCGGTTAACAGTTATTTACAAGCTATGGTTATGAGTTTGATTTTTTCAGAAGCTTCGAATTCTGCTATTGAAACTAACTTGTCGACCATATCTATGACTTCTTTGCTGTTTTTGCTGCATTTTTTTTTTTTTTTTTTTTATTATAGCTTTGCTTTTATTTATTGAATCTACTCTTAATTTTGAGACTAACAATAAGTTGACGAATCTTAACATTAAAATTTAACTAACAGTATACTAAGACTGCATTCTGGTTGCGCGTCCCTCAGGTCGGTCGCTGGGTGGGTAAGTCATTGCGACGAAGGCGTGATTGGTTGCTGAACCTTGTTAGACCTCTCGCCAGGTTGTTAGGGTGCACCGATAGCTTGGTTAAGTACTTTACCTTCTGTTCTGCGATCGCTTCTTTGACCGGTAGAATGTTTAAGTCGCGGTGTATGTTTTCGTTGCGAACGTACCACGGTGCCCCGGTGATTGTTTTCAAGATCTTTGACTGAACTCTTTGAATTATGTCAATGTTGCTATTGCTGGCGTTCCCCCATAACTGGGAGCCGTACATCCATATAGGTTTAAGTACCGAGTTGTACAGCAGGACTTTAAATTCAAGGCTAAGAGGTGACCGAGCGTTGATAAGCCAATGAAGGCCGCTGGCTTTTAGCTTTAGGTGTGTTCTTTTGGCTTTAATGTGCCGGCGCCATGTGAGTCTTCTGTCGAGATGTACTCCTAAGTATGTTACTTCGTTTGGTTGTGGGAGTAGAGTGTTGTTTAATGTTATCGGCGGGCAGTTTTGCCTGTTCAGAGTGAACGTTACATGCTTGCATTTTAGTTCGTTCACTTTAATTCACCAATCTGACAGCCATTTTTCGACATCGACCATATGATGAGCTAGCTGCGCAGTTGCTTGAATCGGGCATTTTGAGCGGCTAAGAATAGCTGTGTCATCGGCAAACGTGAATGTTGTTAGACGTGTGCTTGTCAGAATATCTGCTGTGTAGAGGACATATAATATTGGCCCTAGCACGCTGCCTTGAGGAACTCCAGCTCCAACAGTGTAATCATCGGATATAGCGGTGTTGCACCTCACGACAAATTTTCTGTCGTGAAGGTAAGATTCCAAATTCTTGTACATTGGACCTACCAGCCAGACTCTATCGAATGCTTGAGAGACATCTAAAAATATGGCAGTACAGTACTCTCGTTTTTCGAACGCGTTCCGAATTTCGGATGTTATCCGGTTGACCTGCTCAATTGTTCCATGCTTTTCACGAAACCCAAATTGGTGTGACGAGATTCTATCCTGGATTCTCAGGTATGTGTTTATCCGAGTCATTAGGCATTTTTCAAAGAGTTTAGATAGGCAAGAGAGTAGGCTTATAGGTCTATACGACGTGGGGATAGTGTGGTCTTTTCCCGGCTTTGCTATCATTATTATAATTGACTTTTTCCATCTCACTGGAAAGTGGCCAAGTTTTGCGATGGCATTAAATAGCTGGGTGAGAGTGCAAACGGCGCAGTATGGGAGCTCAATGATCATTTTGGGAGTTATGAGGTCGCAGCCCGGGGATTTTTTCGGATTCAATTGTCGTTTGGTGATGTTAACGATTTCGTTTGGGCGAAACTCAATCGGCTCATCTTGAGGCTGGGGCTCATCTGATAGAGTCGGCAAGGTAAACGCATTGGTGGCAGGATTTGGTTGGAAGACATTTTTAAGGTGTTTGGCAAACGTGCTGGCTCTGTCTGCGTCGCTGCGCGCCCACCAGCCTGTGGAATTTCTAATAGGCATCACGGTTTCTTTCGGAGAGCTCAGAGTTGGGTGAGCTCTCCATAGTGAGTGTTTCGTACTGTTAGTTGACAATTGCTCTATGTAGCGGTGGTGGACATACGTTTCTTCTTGCTGTAGAGCTTGATCAAGTTGACGTGAGGCATGTTTGAAGCGTTGCTTAGCAGAAGGCGATCTGTGACATTGCCATTCTCAACGTAAGCGTCGCTTTTCGAGGACGAGCTGTTCGATTTGTAGATTTGTCTTCTTTTAAATGCGTTGTGTGTTTATAGTTTGAGGTGTTGAAACTCGAGCTGCAGAGACGAGTACAGACTTCAGCGAATTAACAAAACTGTCTACGTTGGCTTCGTCGCTGAGGTGAGGACTCAGCTCAATGTGTAAGCTGATGTACTTCCTGTACTTAACCCAATTAGTTTTATGTGAGGTACGATTTGTTGAATGATCCCATGTTCCTGGGTGTTAGAGTAAAGTAAAAAGGACAGGCGAGTGATCAGATGAAAGATCAGATCGAGTGAGTTGAAAAACTGCATTAACTCATCTTCGGCTATGGTGAAGCGTGGGGGGCAGTATACGGCAGCTAGAGTTAATTGCTTGCCAGTATTTAGGTGTATATTTATTGATGTGGCCTGTAGGTAGTTTTATTAAAATAAAATTCCATTCCCGCCGTGTGCTTTACCGTCTGGATGATTTGTTACATAGAATCAAGATCCTCGTAGTTGGAAATTGTATCTGTTCGTAAGATGTGTTTCTGAAAGCAGCAATACGTCGATTTGATTGTCTAGTAGGAATTGCGCTAACTCGAGTTTATGCTGCGAAACGCCGTTAGCGTTCCATGTGGCGCAGTTTACAGTAAGACCTTGTATGGCCTATTCTTGGCAGGTCGCACATTGTACCGGGCAATTGCGTTCGTGCGGCTCCTCAACTGTAATTCTGCGGTGCAGCAGGAACTGAAGATTGTATATAGGGTGCACTTCGTATTTCTTTAGGGGCTTAATTTGTGGTTCGAGCTCAACCTTAAAGAGTGGCTGCGGCTTTCTATCCCTGTTAGAGATGTTGAACACTGTCTTAGCGCTAAATCCCTTCACTTGTAGCGCCTTTGTCATCTTTGCAGGCGATACTTCGGGCTCTATGCCCTTAATTACGACTTGCAAGCCCTTGCTGCTTTTTAGCTGATACGTATAAAAGTTATTTTCTTTGTCGGTGAGGTATTTTAATAATACTCTGTAATTATCTTTAGACTTCGTTTGAACTTTTGTTTCCTGGATGTTGCCCTTTACGAGTGGTATTATGTAGAAGTTGTCCTTGCCAATGAGCTCTATAATTTTGTTGACAAGAACGTTGAAACTTTTTTCTCGTATGTATATTGGCGGGGGCTTAGGCTTCCTTTTTTCGACTTCTGTAGATTCGGCGTCATCAATCAATGTGAAGATCAATGTGTGTTGCCATCTATGCGAATTACACAAATGGCCGTGGTGAGGAACAATTGTGTTTATAAGGAAACAGTGGTTTCCTTCACCCTGCAGTGGTTTCATGAAAAAATTCGATAATTGGGCGTGCCGATGAAATGCCGAAAAGTGTGGAGTGGTATCATACTGTTATATCCTCATAATATTGGAAGTCTTCTGAAAGGGTTTTGGTTTTATTAATAAGTTTTATTTTATTTATTTGATCCGGTGGCGGCAAAGGTGCCGCGTCCAGCTCTGGATCGTTTCTGTTCTGTCACATCATTTCTTATCAACTATATAATGTCCTTATCTCATAGCAGTGGCAGAGACGTTTATGTATTCTTATGTACGAGGTGTGGTTATGGAGTTTCGGTTATGGTTAATGGGGTCTTAGTGTGTTTAGTCGTTTTAGACTTTTGGCATTTAAGACATTTCTTTATGTACTCTTTTCGGAATCTGAAGATTCCGAATCATTATTTAAATGTGGGAAAATTATTAAAAGACCAGCAACAACTTTATCAAATTTAATAGATTTAACCGAATTTGTTGACATTTTAGACAATGATGTTATTAGTGGATCAGAAGACACGAGTAATGCGTGTTTCTTGTTTTGAAACTTTTGTTTAAGAGTAGACACTTGATTGATCTGCGCCTTAGGTCACAAATCACCAAAATCTTTTTTAGGCCTACCAATATCTGATGTTGAAGTGGAATGATATAAAATGAGCGCCATATCAAGTCATTTCTGATTTTTTTTTTCTCAAAAAATTTTGTGTTTTAATGGCAATCCAAAATTAGCAAATTTTTTATTAATTTCTTTAATATCGTTGTCAGATAAGTTTATGTTCTTCAAAATTGTGCCAAATACATATTCATTTAGCACCAACAATTTCCTGGATGCGACATTTTCGCCAAGCCACATGCAAAACAGAACGCGCTTCGGGATTGACATTTCACCTAAAAAGTGCAAGAAGCTTAAAAGTTGGACGTAGTTGGTTATAATTTTGAACATTTTGTTCGTCAACATGCTCGCCTACTTGAATTTCATTTTCCCCACTAACTAGAGCCAACATTCGTGCGAACATCATTTTTCGATAAATTTTCAAACTATCAATATGTCAACGGACAACTATATCGGCACTCTAATTGCACTTATGGCAATAAGTATTTGCCATAAATAATATTGCAAAATAATATTGCACTTTTTATTCATTTTTCTCTACCAAAACGTTTTTTCAAACTGACGTTCGTGCCAACATTGCCATCCATTGGCGAGCATGTTGTTGCAAACTTTGTCAAAATAGAAATATTTCAATTCCATTCGAACATTTTGACGAACACAAAATTTGACAACGAACACAACCATCCACAGGAAAAATTTCGTCGAGCACAACATGTTCGCCGAACATGCTCGCCTGTGGATGGGCCCCTTAAGTTAAGTTTCAAAGCTCGCAGCCGATCAGAGATGCTCTTAAAAACTAATTAAAAAGATTTTCTCAACTTTTAAAAGTGTTATTAATCAAATAAAATCAAAAATTTACGTATTTTTCAAAAGTTAAAAATCGACTTTTTTCCGCTAGATTTCTCATTGGATTCACTGTGCGCCGTTGTCTCCAGTCGGTGGCGTTCTCGTGCAAACCGACTATCGATATCGCGCACTCCGGGCACCAGTCCTCCTCCGCGTGGCCGCTTCAGGTATTGCCGGAAGCAGCCATGTCCACTCAAAACCTGGGTCAGGTAAAAGTCGAGATGCCCGTGGCTTCGAAGCACCCACCTTCTAAGGTTAGGAATGGGGGCGTGTCCATCGTCCCTTCGTCGACGCGTCTCAGCAATCGTGCCAAGCCTGTCTGCGAAGCCGACGACGTCGCATCCCGCTGGGAGCTGCAGCCTCAGGATCCCGTCATACATGGCGTTCCACAGCAGCGGTTCTAGGACCGATCCTTGTGGCACACCCGCCGTAACGTCGTAGGACTCCGTGCCCATGTCCGTGTCGACCAGTAGCACTCTGCAGCTAAAGTAGCTACTGACGACGTTCATTATGGCACTTGGAACGTTGAACCGCCTTAGGGCTGCCAGTGTTTTGCCCCAGTCCGCCGTGTTGAAGGCGTTCCTGATGTCCAGGGTGACTATCAGGCAGTATTGCTTGGAGCGACCTTTCCACCTGGTTCCCGCTATTGCGTTGCGAGCAATGCCGACCACCTCTGCTATGGCATCCACCGTAGACCTTCCCTTCCAGAACCCATACTGCTTGGGAGACAGCCCTCCCGCCTCCTCTATGGTAGCTTCGAGCCTCGCCGCGATCACCCTCTCGAAGATCTTGCCCGTTGTGTCCAGCAGGCAGATTGGCCTATAGGACGACGCCTCCTCCCTTGGTTTCCCTGGTTTGACGAGCAGCAGGAGCTTCTGTACCTTCCACCTGGTGGGAAAAGTGCCTTTGCGGATATATTTATTGTAGAGCTTCGCAAAACTGCTCGGCTGCAGAGCTAGAGCCAGCTTCAGGGCTCGGTTAGGAACCGAGTCCGGGCCGGGTGCTTTGTTCGGGGCCAGGCCTCTCCCTATGGCCAAAACTTCCTCTTCCGTTACCTCCTCAGCCGCTTCATTGTCTGATGGGGGGGTGTGTAGCTGGATGACCTGGTTGCCGGCTGGGAACAGTGCTTGCACTATGGTCCTTAGCACGTTCGGGTCCGTGGGGGATGGGCTTACTGCGCGCAGCCTCTTCACTACTATCCGGTACGCGTTGCCCCATGGATTTTCCTCCGCCGAGTCGCATAGCTCCAGGAAGCATTTCCTTTTGCTGTCTCGGATGGCCACCTTCAATGCTTTGCGTCGGTCCTTGAAGGTTAGGTGCCGCTCCTCAAAGGCGTCGCTGCCTCTCGCGCGCTGCATAAGCCTCCTTGCTCTCATGCACTCAGCTCGGATGGAGCCAATCTCGTCGCTCCACCAGTAAACGGGAGCGTGGTCCCTACGGTAGCGGCTTCTCCGCTGCATGCTCGCCATGCACGCTGCCTCCAGGTTAGCAGCCAGGGTATCAGCCATTACGTTGGCTCTGCTTGGTAAGACGTTGCCGATGTCGCGCGCTGCCTCGGTGAAGTTCCTCGCCTGGAGCGTACTGACTCTGTAGCCTCGTGGTTTCGGATCCCTCGGTCGTTCGTGAGGGTTACCAATTGAGCACAATATTGCTTCGTGGTCGCTGGCCGTAAAGCTGCCGCTTATCTTCCAGTAAGCGCCAGTCGCTAGCGAGGGGCTTGCGAACGTCAGGTCTATGATGGAACCTGCTCCGGCTCTGCTAAAGGTTTGCTGGTTTCCTTCGTTCAGCAGGACGAGATCGAGTGAGGCAAAGGTTTCTCTGACCACTTTCCCTCTCGCATTCGTCCTCGGGCAGCCCCAGCCCTGCGCCCATGCGTTGAAGTCCCCTGCTACAAGGACGTCAGAACGGCCTCTGATATCATTTCCTAGGCAGTCCATCATGCGCTCAAACTCATTGGTGGTTAGGCTAGGTGCCATGTAGCAGCTGTAGAGCCATGCCCCAACTATCCAAGCCCTTACAAATCCAGCCACACTGTGCATTGAGTGCATTGTCGCGCCGGTTGCGCCGCAGCTCCAGATGGCATCCTTCCCCGATAGGTCAACTGCCCAGCGGTTGTCTGAGCCATTCCTATGGGGCTCGCTTGGGAACGCTATGTCCGTCTTCGTCTCCAACAGTCTGCGACAGCACATCTTGAGCCGCCCTGCAGTGGTTCAGGTTCAGCTGAAGCACTAGCGTCCTGACGTCCTAGGTCCACCTCCTTTCGCTGATATGGGTAGCCTTTGCTTCCAGTTTGATGCCTCACATCCTTCCGGCCCTTATCTTCACATGAGAAGCATCGAGGGTCCCTTGTACAGGTGGCCGCTCTATGGTCCATGTCTCCGCAGCGAAAGCAACAGCCGCTCCTGTCCTTCGAGTTCTTGCAAGCGCTTGCGATGTGCCCCATCCCCAGGCACCTGTAGTAGCGAGCAACCACCTCCTTTTCCTTTATAGTGCATACTGACCACCCCACCTTCACCTTGCCCACAGCAATGATGGCCTTGGCAAGGCTCGCGAGGAAAGCCACGATCGCGGTCTGTGACTCGCCATAGCTGCTTCTCAGATTTTTGACTTTGAAGACGCCCTGGTCCACCGCTGCTTGCTGCGCAATTGCCGCGATGATGTCCTCAGGAGTGGCTAGTGCGTCGAGTCCTCGTAGTTCTATGAGCGACTCCTTGGTCTCCTCCGAGTACACCCCCTTACCTCTGCCTTGCTCCCTAGGAGCGCCTCGATGTAGCCTTTGAGAGCCTGAGTTGAGCTCTCCTTCTTTCTCGCCAGTTCCAGTAACAGCCCGCCCTTGGATGTCTTCCTCACGCATGGGCCGAGGTCATCTAGCTTCCCGTCCTCCCTGCGCGTGACCATGCTTAAGATCTGGCTGTACGTCAGGTCTGCTGCTTGGATCACTAAGGCGTCGGGTCTGGCTCGTCTCCGCTCGGGATTTTTAGGCTTGGCTTTCGTCCATTCTGGCCTCCTCGTGCTCGATTCACCGTCGCTTCCTCTGCCGAAGATGTAGGTGGATGACACTGTGCGAATCCCGAACTCTGAAATAAAGAAATTGCTTTTCTTCTTTCTTAGTCAGAGTGTTGACATAGTGATTATATTACGATTGCGATATATTACGATATTACAAATATTACGATTATAGGTTCTTGCAAAAATATCGATACAATCCACATCTCCAAATTCTGAATTACTGTTTGGGATGGACTTTGTACCATTCGGATTAATGCATGAGTCCCCAAACGGAGAAACGAGCAGCTGCCCCCAAAGTTGCGTGGCTGCCATGTCAAAATTGACGGTTCGTATTAAAGAAGAAAATAGGCAGTGTCCATCTGAAGGAATATGTATTACTTGATATAAAGTGGATTCCGGCTGTGCACAGTTGATAACACAGTGCGACAGTGATTTGGAACTTTTGAAGAGACCTAGTAGGAATTGTTCGTTAGGTCGAGTATAGAAGAAAACCGTGATTGAAATTTTTCTAACACCCTCAAAATCTTGATTTATTTAGAAAAAACGGTTTTTCGGGACTTTTTGCACCTAAAAATTCCTAAGCGCGTAATTTTAAAACAATTTTAAAATTTTTGGCGTTTTTTAATAGGCAAATGTTGTAGCTTTAAAAAAAAATAAAACTTTAATTTATTTCAACAAAAAGATTTGGTTGAGGTATTCCATCAACGCTGTAAAAGTAATTATTACAAAGGTCAGATTTTAATTTCATTGCGGCGATGCGACAGCCGACACATGTACGAAAATTTCACTAATTTAGCTATAAGCATAGCCGTGAATCTCACGGGTAGTGTAGATCCGCTCGACTGTGGAGAGCGAGAGAGCGGAAAAATGGTTATATTCTCTTACTCTACGAAGAAGAAGCAGACAGATAGCCGTTTAATATTACGTTACGGTTTTTCTCGGCTAGCCCTCCTCCGTCAAACTCATACCGCGCCATAAGAAACTTCGTTCCAAAATTTCTAAAAAAAATAAAAAAAAATTTCATAAACTTAGGGTTTGTTTTTCTAGGTTTTAGAAAGTACTTTTCTAAAACTAAGGTAAAAAAGTCTTGATTTCATGGCGACTTTTTACTAACCTCAGGGCAAGGCGCCCTAAAATTAAGAAAACCCTTTCTAAAATATATACAAATATTTCTTAAATTAAAGGTGAACTTTTCTAAATACTAGAACTTTTAATTTTTACATTTTACATTACATGTTAAATATACATATATCTATCTTTATATATTTTTACATGTGTTTCCTTTGAAAGCTCTCTTCAGTTCATCCTTTTACATAAGACTGCAGCACTCCAACGCTGCTCTGGTATATAATGAAATTGTCCTTCGAATCTTGAATTATATACTTGGGTTTTTTTTTCCTCCGTTTGGTCACTAGAATAGCGTGAATCATGTGCAAAAGTAGTGCGTTCTTTTTATAGTGCGTGCGTATATTTATTGCGACATAAATATATCAATATTAGAGAACTGCGAAAATCACTACTTTCTTGATTTAATCATACGCGAACTTTTTCAATCAACTCAACTCACTGAACGAAACACAGTGATGAGTAAAAATCAACTCATTTTGCCGTACGCATCATTCCGATCAAAAAAAATGAGCAGGTGTATACGAAAGCATAATTGGGATCAACTTGAGCTGATTGTGAACGAGTAAATGATTAGCGACAAGACGACACAATGTGAGCGTTACGACTGCATGTACAATAACAATTTCTATGCCAGCTTCTTGTAGTTTAGCTTGTAGTTTGTTCTTTTTTCGTTTTTTTTTTTTTAAATCATTGAAAAAATTCGCGCAAATGAATACCAATTGGCTGCCCGACATAAGGGTAATATTTGGAACATATTGACAGAAATTGTTAAGGAGGATGTCGTTGTTCTGGATGGTTTTTTATATTGCCGATCTTTTTTTTTTTATTTCATCTTTTATACTTTCAGTGGATAGTACTCTTAAATATTAAACATGAATTAACCTAACACCTAACCAAGGCACCTTGGGACGAATACAGTTAATAGATTAATTACAAAAAAATAAATAACAAATAAATAATTTAAATAAATAAGTTTATTATCTACGCTAGGATACGGGGTTTCAGGTACTTTTTAAATTGTTAATTTTCCAAAAAAAACTTGTGGGCCACCCGGGAAGGGTGACCAATTTCCTTTTGTGCAGAAATTTTCGCCTTCGGGTGGCTCTAGTTGGTTGACGAGCTCCAAGTCCTCTTTCTTCGAAATGTACTGAAGTTCAAATGAATCGTTATAATTTCTGTTTTAGATTTCATTTTTTTTCGTATTCACGTTAGAGCTCCGTAGAAAATTATTGTGAATTTTTAATAATTTTTTCCCACGTGTCCTCCTCCGTGTCCTTCTCTCTCCTTTTTTTTCTTTTGTGTCTCCTCGATCCCGGCTTTCCTTTCAATCACAGCGGTTGGATCCCGCCCGGTTTGTCCTGACTTCTTCCTTCTCGGGCCCATTCAATTTGCTCCGATGTGCCATCCCTAGCCCCGTCGTGCCATCGCTTGCAGCGACTATCGACACCTAACAGCACACTACGGTTTCCTTAGCTTGCGAGGATAACAGGAGTGGAAGACAAGTGTCGACTGCTTTGATGCTTAGCCGAACGTAGGCTTTGTCCACTCCCTGAGATTTCCGTTTATAGTGGAGCCAGCCGGGCCCTCATTGTTTCAAATCTTTGGCGTAAGAGGTGCCTATCGGTTGCCCTCGTAGGTTTTCCATCGCGTACAGTGAGTTGCCCCGAACTTTGCATACCCTACACTTAACATATTTTTTGCAGAACTTGGCGTTGATGTTCTTGCGGAGATTGCTAAGTACAAAGTTCCGCTTAAAAACTTCTTGTCCCGGTAAGTACTTGACTTCCTTGGTTTTTAAATTGTACCTCCGCGCCGCATCTTCGTAGGCCTGGTGAATACGTTCCTTTATCCCGGAACGCTGGACTTGCTGTTTCTTCGATCTTCGTAGCTGCTGAATGTCCGACTCGTTCAACGCCTTTAGCTTTCGGGCCAGTTGGTAATCTCCACCGTTCGAAAACATATGTTGCCCGAAAATTGCGAAATGGGGACACGCCTGTCGAGCAATGTGACGCTGCCCTCAGTGCCGCCTGCACCTCCGGTAACCGTTCATCCCATCGGGCATGACCCTCGCCGATATTCACCCTAATGGCCGCGAGTACCGACTGGTTGACGCTCGGATGCGTTTGCTTGCGGTGCGTATCTGCCCGTTTTCATGTGCGTTATCCCATACAGCTGCATCATATCCTCAAATTCCTTAGAGATTAATTCCCTGCCATTGTCCGTGTGTATGATTTCCGGCACTCCAAATTGAGTGAAAATATGTTCTCTAAGGAATCCGACCACCGCCAACGACGTTGCTCTGGGCATAGCTTTCAACCAGGCAAACTTTGTAAAGTGGTCTACCACTATAAATAACATGGTGTTGCCGCGCCTGGATCGGGGGTATTTTCCGAGGAAATCCAAGTATAACTTCTGCATTGGTCTGTCGGTTTCTACTTCTTTTCCCATCGGCGGTCTCGTAATGTGCGTGGAGTGCTTATTTTCTTTACAGCTGACGCATAAACTAACCCATTCTTTCACCTGTAACACCATGTTCGGCCAATAGTTCATTCGCTGTAGCCTCGCTAATGTCTTCCGGATCCCCCCATGCAGAGCCATCTCCCCTTCATGAGCTTGTTGTACTAATGTACTTGTTAGTTCCTCAAGGATCCACAATTTCCAGTCGAACTCATCGCTCTCCTCCCGGCAAAAACGAGTCTTCTTAAAAAGTAAGCCCTCTTCAACTCGTAAGTCTGGGAATCGATCTCCTTGCTCTTTTACTAACTTTACTCTTTCCAGGTGCTCCTCACTTCCGAACGCCGTCGTCTCCATGTTCACAAGGCTTAGCTCTTCTACACCGTTGGGGCGCGAAAGAGTATCGGCCACTACATTGTCCTTTCCTTTCCGATGTTCGATGTTAAACTGGTAAGGCTGTAGCGCTAGAAACCATCTGGCCAGTCTCGCTTCCAGATTTTTAAAAGACATCAGCCACTTAAGGCTCGCGTGATCCGTCAAGATGGTGAACGGCATCATCTCTATGTAGGGACGGAACCTCTCAACAGCTTTGACTGACGCCAGACTTTCCTTCTCGGTTACACTGTAATTCAGTTGTGCGCCTCGCAGCTTTCCTCGCAGAAGGCGATCAGCCGTTCCGCTTTATCGTCGTCCTTCTGGAACAACACCGCGCCGATACCTACATGACTCGCATCGCACTGAATCCAGAAGTGCTTTCGGAAGTCAGGGTGGGTTGAAACCGGCGCACAGGTCAGTGCTTGCTTTAGCTTCTGGAACGCTACCTCCGCTTCAAGTGTCCACTGTAGCCCTTTCCCTCTTTTCAGGCAATCGGTTAAAGGAGCGCCTTTTTCGGAAAAATTTTGTATGAACCTTCTATACCAATTCGCCGTGCCAAGGAAACTGCGCAACTGTCGGACGTTCTTCGGGACCTCAATTTCTTTAATGGCTAAGATCTTCTGTGGATCTGTTTTCAGAGCGCCATCTCCTAAAACATACCCTAAATACCGCAAGTATTTAAAACAGAACTTTGATTTCTGCAACCCGATGGTCAAATTCGCCCTCCGTAAGCATCTTCCCACTTCTGCTAGCAACTCGCAATGCTTCTCAAAGGTCTTCGAGATCATTAACAGGTCATCCAGATATACGAACACTCGGTCTCTGAGTCTCTGTGGGATGACTCTATCCATCAATCTGCATAGTCTTTGGGCCGCATTGCATAAGCCAAAAGGCATCCTCCGGAACTGATATAGCAGCCTACCAGGTATAGTGAAAGCCGTATACGGACGACTCTTTTCATCCAGTTCCACTTGGCAAAACGCGTGTTTCAGGTCGATGCTGCTGATGAAAATCGTGTCATCGACCCGGCTGAGGATGGACTCTATATTCTGCAATGGGTAGGCATCCTTCACCGTCAATGCATTTAGCTTCTGTGCGTCCAAACACAGCCTGTTCTTGCCGGGTTTTTGCACCAACGTCGTGCGGTTTATCCACGGACTCTCACTCAGCTCGATGACTCCGAGTCTCAACATTTCGTCCACTTCAGCGAACAAGAGTTGCTGCTTGGCCGGGGACACTGGATAAAACCTTTCCTTGACGGGCACTGCCCCCTCTACTAGCTGTATGGTGTGCTGTTTCATTGTGGTAAGTCCTAACCCTTGCTTCTCATATGATAGGAAACATTCCTTTACCTTATCCAGCCGATCCTGTTGTTCGTTAGTTAGGGCGTGATGCTCTACTAGTTCCCTCTTGCTGTGGAACTCGGTTTTCACGTTCTCCAACGACTCGACCCCCACGACCTCGGGCGCGATGTGGAACTTCCTCCAAAAATCTACGCCCAGGTACAGTTTCTGCTTCAAAAAGGGGCAAAGCAGGATCGGGATGCGGTTAGTTTGACCTTGGTATCTTATCTCCGGATAAACCTTGCCAAGCACCTGGTGTGCTTTGCACCGCCGGCGGACTGCATGATTGCTCGCGTCTTTTCCCGTCTCAATCCTAATTTTTCTATCAATTCCAGACATCCTTCACCGAGGAGACTGACGGATGCACCACTGTCTAACAGGCCTTCGATGCTGCTTTCCTCTACTTTCACGATCGCAAACGGCCTGTTGTTCCAGCTCACCGCGGCTCGAATTGCCGCACATATCCTTTGTCTCTCGGTCCTCCGCTGCCGATTCCTTCGCCGGGCACGTTTGATTCTTGGAGTTACTGGGTGGAAACACCGCGGCATACCCTCCTTGTAATCCGCTCCTTGTACTGAAATTGGATTCCCATCCGATCTTTCTACCGTTGGACTCTGCTTATTTATGTTTACTAATTTTTGATTAATATGCTTAACACTACTTATTTTCTTATTTCCTAGTGTCTGCGGATCGGCCTCTATCTTGATGCGAATGGGTTGGAACGTGGCTCCTCGGCCCGGGACATCTCTAAATTTCTCAATTTAATTTGGTGTGCACACTAACACTTAATCACCTTGACATAACACTTCTTATCCCTGTGAGACAGCTGGTATGGTACGGTCTTCAATTCCCCTCTTGGGACACAGGCGCACGCTTACTAACGCCGTCTATCAGTTCGTTCCCCTCCTGGGAATCGCCATCACTTAGGCCATCGAATTCTTCGTTTAATTCGTAAATTATTTGTGTTTGGTAGCGCTCTTAGCCATTCATGTGAATATTTATATGTTCGCTTATTTACTAATGATTTTAGTTCATATCGATCGCCATCTAAGACTTTGATCACTTCAAATGGACCTTTAAATTGGGGTCGAGCTTTGTCTGATGCCGTTTTTCGGCTACTAAAAAGGCTACTTAAACAATGACGTATTCCTTTAAGTCGTTTTTGCCACTCATTTTACCCGTTATATCGATGTGTACTGTGTGCCATGGTATCTCTATCTTAGGAATTGGATGCAATGCTGCCTGGACCTTTCCATTTGGGGATTTTGCTAGTTTGCACGTGATACAATTTTCCACAAATCTACGTACATACTTGGCCATATTCTAGAACCAGTAATATCCATATGCCTTATATAATGTTTTTTCCCATCCCAAATGCATAACAGATTCTTGTACGTGGTTGATCACTGCCCACCTAAACGCCCTTGGAATTACTGGCAAGCACTGTGAGGAGAATTAGCCTCCTCACACGCTAAGACAGCAATGGCCAATCAGTTTAGGGGGGCCGCGGGAGATAGGCCGAGGACCAATACGAACGGGGAGTGGTAGGGTTTCACCATCAAGTACGAAGACGGAATCAACGTGGAACGTAACGGTTCCCGGAGCAGCAGCAGACGAATGAGAAGACCAGGTTACATCGCCCAGTGGGAAGACGGAATCAACGTGGAACGTAACGGTTCCCGGAGCACCAGCAGACAAATGGCAATGCAAGGTTACATCGCTCAGTGGGAAGACGGAATCGAGGTGGAACGTAACGGTTCCCGGAGCGCCAGCAGACAAATGGAAATGCAAGGTTACATCGCCCAGTGGGAAGACAGAATCGACGTGGAACGTAACGGTTCCCGGAGCACCAGTGGACGAATGGAAAGGCAGCGAGGGCAGTGAGGGGCAGAGCTCCATCATCGAGTGGGAAGACGGAGTCAATGTGGAACGTAACGGCTCCCGAGGCAACGGTGAGCACTATGAGCCCGCCGCGCAACGGAGTTCAGGATGAGCGACAAGACTGGGGGCAGCAAAGGAGCAAGGAGCAACAGGAGAGGCGAAGGAGGCCAGCGGCACGGCGCATAGCAACAGCAGGGGTCAGCGGCCGAGCGGAAAGGGGCAACGGCCGCACGGATGGCAGCCCGCCAACGGGAAAGTGGCGTGATTCTGGAAGCAGGATTAACGGCAGGAGCAGAATCCAGGAGGATTAACGGGCGCTCCAGTTAGTATAAAAGGAGGCCCACTGGAGCGGCTCGAGACGAGTCTTTTTAGGAAGCTTGTAGCCAAGCTCAAGTGATAGAGCGTTTCTAAAAAAGGATTCGGTTGTTTGAGTTGAAGGACCGCCTTTGGAGAGTCCAACAGCCAAACGTAAGGAGAACGAACGAGACAAGGAAAGAACCGTACGAGGACAGTTACGTGGAACGACCTAGGCGACAGGAGACGAGTTGGACCAGTTCCTGGCCATGGCAGGTAGCCTTGCTAGGAAGTGCAGAAAGGATAAGTCTGGCGCACGCCACTCGGACTCCTGACTCACAACCTACAGGCGTGGTCCTGCACCGGAAAGGACAGGCCAACTCAGGATCCCGAGCCCGGTTTCGCTCCGGAGGACGAGAAGGACAGGACGAGAGAGGATCGGCGTCGGTTGGTTTCCTCGAAAGCTACAGGGTAACAGAGTCGAGTGTGGGCTATTCCAAGTCAAAGCAGGTAGCCTTGCAAGGAAGTGAGGAAAAAACAAGTCTGGCGTACGCCACGCGGGTTCTTGACTCGCATCCAACAGGCGTGGTCCTGCAGGACGCGGATAAGCCAACTCGGGAACTCACGCCCGCTTGGGAACGCGATCGGGGAGGCTCCGATCACCCACCGAGCAGCTCTTGACCCGGGCCCATTGGCGGGTATGCGCGGTGGTCACCCGGCCGAAAGAGAGATGTGACGTACGGTCCTGGACAGGCGACTCCCGACCCCGTCGGGACTGACAAGACTTCGGCGACTCCCAATCCAGGCCCGCCGGTGCGAAAAGGCACGGCGTCTCCTGGCGTAGAGGAGCCGACTGTAGACAGCAAACTCTGAACCAGGGCCGCTGGTGCGCATGCACAGCGGGTTGCGGGGACGACCACCAGTAGCCATCTCCCAAACCGGACTCGCCGGTGCGAAAAGCACGGCGCGCTCCTGGCGTAGCGGAACCTACTGCGGGCCGCACACCCCGAACCAGGTCCGCCGGTGCGCATGAACGGCGAATCTCCCTGGTGGTGCAGAGGCGACAGTCAGTAGCTATCTCCCGAACCAGTGTCGCCGGCGCGCAGTGCACGGCGTTCATCCTGGTATAGCGGAGGCTACAGCCCGCCAACTCCCGAGCCCGGCGGTACAGCGCGTAGGCGCGTATCCCCGACGGCGTAGTGGAGGCTTTTCAGTGCATAGCCGAAGGCCAGACCAACTCATAGAGGTGGAAGGCTTGACGACGGATCAACGAAGAGGAACCCCGGCAACGAGAGCAACAGCGGAAACACCAGCAACGGAGGAGATCACCCGGACGGATACACCAAGGTCACCAAGGACACACCAAGGGTCATTCCCGGGAACCCGCATAAATCACCATTGTAAGAGAGAGAGAGCAGAAAATAAAAAAACTGCACAACGGAAAGCTACTTGTATTATTTTCTGGGCTTGGGCAATCACGTCGAATCTAAAATGGAATCGAATCTCACGTCGAAAATTCGATGGAACGGATCCGCGAAACTCTGTGAGCTAGCCGCGGTAAATTGTGGCGAGCGGAAGCAGAAATAAAAGTTCGTTACAGCACCTTGTTTTACCATTCCTTTGTATTTTCCTATGCAATATACCCTTTTTTTATTTAAATGTTTTATTTAAAATTTCCGGTAACTCGTTATTGCGTAACTTGGATGAAATATTGATTATTTCAGGATCGCGCTGCTGTTCGGACACCAACCAATTGTCGGTCACTTCAGTAAGATCAAAGATTATAAAGTACATAGATGGGACATCTCATTCAAAGAAAAATTTTCTATGGCGGGTTCCAGCAGTGGAACCCGCTGGAACGAGCGGGTTCCATTGCGCGACAAGTTAAGTTTGAGAAATTTTTCGCGCGACAACGAATGAGTAATAGCCGAGTGGTAGAGTGCTTGGCTGGTGTGCAAAGTAAAACGAGTTCGAACCAGGCTCGGGACATCCATATTTTTTTTTTAATTTTAAATCTATTTATATTATATTTTTATTATTTTCCTGTATTTTTCTAAATTTATAATCCAATATAAAAAAATACAAAATTGTAAAATATTCTTAACATCGTCTCAGTTCGTAGTGGGACCCGCTGCAAAAATGTCTATAAGTGCGGGTTCTACGGCATTTTGGCAGGCCGCGTCGTGAAACCCGCTCTCAAATGTTTTCATTTTTCCGTCGTGGAACCCGCTGTAATAATGAAAACATTTGAGAGCGGGTTCCACGACAAACGGCTGGCAGATTAGAGATGGAAAGAGAGAATTCTATTTTTAGATCGTAACATCTTTGGAACGATGAAAGCTTGAAACATTGTAATCAAACCAATGTAAGAGTAAAGAGATCAGAAATATCTTTTACTATCCTAACTCGTCAACTCTGTTTTTGCTATAGATTCTAGCGCCTCCTTTAACACCAATTTTAGGTATCATAAAATCAACTTCGAGGGTAGCCTAGATGGATAGTGCTCGGTCCTTATTCAAGGGGTCCTGGGTTCGATAACATTAGCGGGCGGTTTTTCCAATTTCGATAAAGTTTTAGTTTTGTACTAAACTATACAGTTTTTATACATATTTACTTTTATTTTTTTTTTTTTTACTTTTACTTTTTACGTTATTATTATTATTTTAACTGCATTCTATTACAATTATTGTAAAAATAAGTGGCGGACGTGTCGGATGACAAAATGCCGGAAGGACTCCCTTGAAATTTTATTAGCATTTTATTAGCGGGACACAAGGAAGAATAAAACAATTTTACAATTGTAAAATTAAAGAAAAATCTTACAATTGAAGAAAAATAAAAAAAAAATAATTATAAAAAGAAAGAAAAAGTTCAAAGTCCTTACGAGGATTTGAACACAGAAAAATTACACACAGAGTAACTACTCTATGCATTACGTTACCGTCCTGTCTCGATCTGCGCCGATTAAAAATACTATTTGTTCTACTATTTGTTGTAACTACCACATCGGCGCATTGAAAACAGAAACGAGAAATTGAAATTGAAATTTGGAAGCCAAAACCTTTTTACGCCGTCGTGCGAGCAGTCACACATACATACAAAGGCTCACATTGTAGTTGACGGATACATGTAAAGAGTTCTAAAAATAGAATCGTATGCATGTGCGTTCCCCCTTACCAACAAGCTCGACGCAAAAAGTTGACCGTTTTGGGCCCTGATGTCCCATCTATGTACTTTATAATCTTTGGTAAGATTAATACGCTTCTCAATTATTTTATCCACACACTTATTTCCTTCTGACAGTGGATTTCAGGAAAGGAAATCGACATGCGCCATTCACTCTCTTTTCTATTTTCAAGATCGAAATCAAATGACTGCCAAAAACCCCCACCATCTATGCACTCTTGGTGTTAATTCCATTTTAGTGCGACTGGCCTTTAAAGAGTTACAATCAGTGTAGACGACGAATTTACGACCTTGTAAATAATGCCTAAAATGCTTCATAGGATTGACAACTGCTAAAGTCTCGAATTCGTACGAGTGGTATATTGCTTCTGCCGGAAAAGTACATTTGCTATAATACTCCACTACATAAGATTTATTTTCGATTTTATGTAACAATATCGACCCGTAACCAATGGAGCTGGCATCTGTGTGCAATTCTATTGGATATTGTGGATCAAATATACTGGGGCCTGTGTCAATACACCTATTATTTTCAAACGTATTTGTTCATGTTCTGACAACCAGACAAAATTAGCATTATTCTTTGAAGTAAGCGTATACAATGGTTTTTATATTTCGGAAAATTTTGGAATGAACTGTCGAAAGTAAGAAGCTAAACCAATGAACTGTCGTAATTGGGTAACAGTTTCCGGAGGTGACAACCCTATCAATGCCTGGATCTTTCGTGCATTTAGCCGAATTTCTCCATTCGTTATTTCAAACCCAAGGTACTCGATTTTATCTTAAGAAACGAACATTTCGTTATATTAAATAAAAATCCGGCTTTGCTTAACGTGTCCAACACTATCTCTAGTCGTTCTAACGCTTCATTGTTTTAGCTACTACCATAACATCGTCAATGTAAACAATTGCGAATGTGTGTGCCAACGGACCCAGGGCTTTTATTATTGCACGCTGAAACACAGAAAGTGCGTTCTTCAGACCAAAGGGCATGGTTAGGAATTCGTACTGTCCATCAGGTTTAACGAAGGCCGTTCGCTCAATTTAATCTGGGTGTACAGGGATTTGGTAAAATCCACTTGCCATATCTACACACGAAAAGTACCTTGCACCACGAAGACGAGCTATTTGATCCGAAAAGGATATTTATCAGCAATTGTATTGTCGTTTAAAATGCGGTAATCTACACAAAGCCCGGGCTTAAAACTTCACGGCCAATCAACACGTCATGCTTCAAATATTTGTCCATAACTACATGTAATAAAACTTCAAAACAATATTGTTCAATATTAATATTACTCAGAACTTGCGATGTGCTACAAATTGAATCGTTACTTATGCCATTTAAAGTTACAATATTGTGAAATCGTTTTCCGGTGAATTTATCCGCATCACTCTCCTTGACTAGTGAACATTCGGCTCCAGAATCGAAACAATATGGAATAAACTCACCGGATAAGGTAATTGTTCCACTTGGTGGAGCTACTGTACAAACGTCAACTCGCTTCTCGTAGCTCTTGCCGTTTCCACCAGTACGATTTTTGGGGCATACAGAAGCCACATGTGCCACCGCACTTAACCCTTTACATGGCAATAACTCCGATTTTCTTGATTTTTTTTTGTTCGGTAGATAAGTAAAAATAAAAAATACACTTCTTTTTATTTTTTTTTAAGTTTGGTTTTTTCTTAATTTTTTTTACAAAAAGCAAAAAAAATATAATTTTTTAAACTAAGCGAAATTAATGATTTAATTTTATGATAATGCAATAAACACAAAAACTCAATAATATACAAATAAATATAATATTTACCTGTTTTTAAACATTAATTGAATCAACTATACAATTTTTTTTGATTTTTTATATTTTGGATCAGAAACTGCACAACCAATTCAGATTACCACATTCACCAAATTGGTTGGAAAAGTAATCACCTGTTGAGTATTGGACAGAATTCTGAGTGATCAACACTTTTTATATAGAAAACGAAAGTTTCTGAACTGCATAAAAAAGTTTTTATACAGTTTTGTAACGCAGTTTGATAAATAATTGAATTTAAACGGTATGATGCAGATCTGCATCACCACCATGTAAAGGGTTAAAACATTTAATTTTTGATCGATCCTTCAATCCGGCCGTACTGCTCACGCTATAACTCCTTTCTGTTGGGGCTGATGCTTTCTCCATTCGAGAGCGGCATTCTGCATATTTGTGGCCAACTTTTCCACAAAAATGGCACTTCACCTGCGACTACATTCTTGTTTTCTCTTATCCGAACCCGACGAATATCCGTCCTCCTCGTTGTTGCGCTTCTTGAATGCAAAAGCCTGTAGCGAGTCGAGTCGTCCATATATACTTTACAGCTGTCCTCTTTTGGCGGAGCCAATCCCTTCTGATGTCGGCGGCAAGGGTATGTTGGTCGGCGGCAAGGGTATGTTATCCATGTTGATGCTTTTGATGATTGACACAGCTGCACAGCGAGTTCCGATCCGTTCAAATACCCAAGCTCAACTAATTATTGCATACGCGCTCACGTCATAAACTCACTCAAGTCGAGCGTATACAGTCATCTCTGTCTTACTCAAGACTTTTGGTATCTTACCATCGAACCTCACTCAGCAGCAGAGCGTCTCTGCCTCTGCTGCCGTGCTTTCGCTCAGTATCAACGGATAAAGCAGAAGCAGGGAACTCCCCGAATTCCCAAATTACCAGAATGCTACATTTGCTAGGAATCACACTGCGACATACATTAAAAAATACATTTTATTAAATTTAAATATTAAATTTAAATAATTATTAAATGCAAAATATTATTACATTTAAATATTTGTACATTTGTACGGTTTCTATGTAGTCTTGATGTACTGCATATTGGGGACTCCAGACACATAAATTGCAATCCAGTATCGGACAGACCAAAAAACTAAATACACTTTTAGTAATAGATGTAGGGGTCGTTAAATTCTCTTTACCACCTTTTAATAAAACCAGAGACAAATTAAATCAGCGATTGAAACACTTTTTTAAAAATTTTTGAGATCGGACTGAAGTTTGCATTGGGCAGAAGCGGTTTTGTATTAGATGATGAATATGTAAAAAACAACATTCCAATGCACAACCCTGAAAATGAATTGATTGATATAAAATGCTGAGACCAAAATTAATGATTGAGTGAGTGCGACTGTGTAGGCCTCACTTGCACAAAATTCGTGGAATGAAAACCAAATTAAATGAGTAAGCATTACAGATCGCATTTCAATTATTTCGAATGCATCCTAGAATGTACGATACTACTGTGCATATTTGCCTGTGTTTTAAGACGCCTGTATTTTTTAATGTTTTAGAAATATTCATTATTATTTTGAATAATTTATTTTACATATTTTACTTACTGGAGTCCCCAATATGGAGCACATCAAGACCACATAGAATCTGTACAGAAGAATTTCTACATTTGCATATAGATGTCTTAACTGGAATTTAAATCGTCATCTTCTCTCTTAAAGTAGCACACTCTTACTAATAAACTTACCAACCTAAACTATTCGCAGGACAATGCTGGGTATAGTTTTTCTACATAAGCTTTTCAAAGGTGATGTACATAGCCAGAATTTATTTAAAATTTTATTACTTATTCCTCTTAGTTAAATAATTAAAAAATTTGTAAATGATAAATCGTTTCTCGAGCGCCTCGAGGTTTCTCGAGGACGTCTGGGCCTCTAAGCTGTGTGATGAATGCAGGAATGATAGCTGGTGCACTTATTAATGCACGAGCCGTTCACTTAATTTGAAAACCGCAAAAGGAAAAAAAAAGTAAGACCCAAAAAAAACCAAAAGCCAGTACAAAAGAACGAAAGGGGGAACCCTAGTGGAATTTATTACACAATAAATGCATTTCGCTATGTAAAGACACTTTGCGCACTGTTAATCCACCAAAAACCTTCCGGCCAATAGAGACAACATAATCCGGAAGCACCGCTGCACGAAAGCAAGAATAGCATAGTGCCAAAAGAATAATAACTGACAATAGATAACAATGTTAATGTCAAGTTGCACCTTTAACGCAGCTGATTAGCTAACATATATACAATATGAATTTTTGCTAATGCTAATTTCTAATTTAGATTTTATATCTAAGCTAATGCTAATAATCCGTCGCGAACGGTTTCGTCGAGAATAATAAATCGAGAGTGGCTCAATGCTTTACAAAGATAAACGGAGCGACCGAGAACGAAACGAGAGAGTCCGAACGGGAAGGACGGTCCCGAACAAGAGGGCAAGTGCAGGTTGCTGATCGATTGAAGGGGCGGAGGCTCGGCTTGAAACTGCAGCAATGCAATATGACGTCATAAATGCTACTTCGGTTAGATTTGTCAAGCTTGGTCTAAGTTGCCCGAATAAAAGACGGCTACAAGACCCGCCACGAAGCTTGGCGCGGTAATCTCTGATAGACTTACTGACGACCTTAGAGATAGCCTTTCTCCCCCAAAGAGCCAACGGGCCGGAATATAGAGTTATTTCATGAAAGCGCGTTATGATGGCTGATGTCACTGGGCTGATGCCTCGTAGCAAGATGCCGTCCCGTCAACGCGAATCAGTCAAATCTTGTCAATAAAGTGGGCTCTCTGATTTGAGAAAATTTGTGTCATTTATGTCATCATTTATGATAACAGTGATGCCCTCATCCGAAGAACATGGTGGATTCTGTAGACGTACGCAAAGACGTCTCCCTCTCAGCAAAAGTTTCCTCAGCAGTGACGGAAATGATTTGCCGTACTTGGATGATACAATGTCCCAGTAATAAGAACCCGCCAGCGAGACCTTTGCACGTAACTTCAGCGCCGGATTTTTACTCACAGTGGCAATGGGGCGTTCTGTCTTGGCGGCCGGAAGAAATGCAGAATTAGAGAGCTCAGTGGGAAGAGCTCTTCTGGACAATATGTCTGCTGAATAAGCTGCCCTGGGCCGTATCTTCTTAGTCTTAGTGAGGTCTTAAATGGCAGCAATGTGTTGGGCGACTAAGTTGTTGAAGATGTGACAGAAGACAAAATCAAGCATCTAGTGGGCTCGTGTTGCGCTTAAAAGACTCGAAGAAAAAGAGAAGATGATCCGTATAAGGATCCCAAGCGAGTCCTAAAGTTCTGGTAAAGTGACTGCCATAATCGAATTTAAAATAGAACTCTGTGTTGTAGCGGAGCGTAGAACCACAGGTTCAAGGGGTACTAGCGCCACCTAGCGGGCGGTAGCCGTGCAAGTGGCAACATTTTACTCTAGAAGTTTATCGGCAATCCGCAAGACTGCATTTGCGGTTACGTGGAGTCTCCCACTAATACCAGCTCTAGCCCCGGCAGGAAGCCACTGCTAAACGCACCATGATTTCTTTTCTAAACCACATCCCGACCTGAAAGGTTGCTTACTGAGAGGTCGCTTGAAAGGAAAAGTCCAAGGCTGCCCTAGAAGGAAGAGAAAGGCTGGATCCGTTCTTGTCCCGATCCATGTTCATTTTTTTACTAGTTGCGCTGCTTTAAATTTTGAAACAGTGGGCAGTAGAGACGTTCTGGCTAGATTCTGGTCCTATTAAATAGTGTTTTCCCCAGACCCCTAAGGGTAAGTTCGATTGGGTGCAGAGTAATGCAGAAAAATATGCTCTCACACAAATATTTTTTCTTATCTCAGGGTAGGGAACGGCGGCTTTGAATAATCACCGTTTACCTCTGCCGCGGAGACAGAAGCAGCGAGCAGGGCAAAATTGATACCCGCTCCATAAAGCTTAGTTTATCTTCGACGCGGTCTCCATACAGTCCGGCGGGTACGCAAGTCCAAGTGCGGTGAGGAGGGGAAACTTCCCTAAAGCCACCGCAAAGTCTGAAAGTGTCTCTTTGGGAAATCTAATTTCTATTTTAAATAATTCAAAGTGTTCCAGACAACATGCATGCATTATGCGTAAAAATATGATATAAAAACCATGTTCTAAAATTTAAAAGTATAAGTAAAAACGATTTTTAATGAATAATAAGATTTGAGTGAATTTGTAAAATTTAAATAAGTAAAAGTTTGAAAAAAATGTGAATATAAAATTGAATTAGAGGTCTGCAAAAAGAAAAAAAAATACCCATAAGAAGCTTTAAAATCCTTTATCAGAAGATCATAGAAAAATATGTAAAGGAGGAATTGGGAAAAAAAGTTAAAGTTTTCGTGTATGCAAATTTCGGTCGTTTTGCGCTATGCGCTAATAAGCGTGTGTTTGCCGAGTTTTTTGTTGTTAGTTTTTTTAATGCAATTGCTTGCCAGAATTTGCAGCACCACCGCCAACGAATGGAAGCGTTTTCATCTTTGGAAAATATTTAAGGTGAGCCATGTTCAACCGTATTTACTCTTTGGCATAATCCAATTTTGATTTTTTTTTCTTGCCGAAATTTTATTACACGACCATATGAATTGAATTTAACGCTTAAATGACTATAATTAACTTTCCTCAAAAATTTAAAATTATTAGAAAACAAGAAAGGAAAGCTAACTTCGGGCGGAGCCGAAGTTGATATACCCTTGCAGTAAAGTTATATATCGCAAACATCGGATATAGTTGGCCGATCCTTATGAAATTTGGTAGGTTGGATGAACTGACCAAAAATAGAATCTGTATCAAATTCCAGCTTTCTATCTTCAAAAACAAAGTTGAAAGTTGGGTCATTTCCGATCGTTCAGTTATATGACAGCTATAGGACATAGTTGGCCGATCCTGATGAAATTTGGCACGTCGTATTGTTTTGCCGCAGATAATGCAGATAAATATGCTCTCACACAAATATTTTTTCTTATCTCAGGGTAGGGAACGGCGGCTTTGAATAATCACCGTTTACCTCTGCCGCGGAGACAGAAGCAGCGAGCAAGGCAAAATTGATACCCGCTCCATAAAGCTTAGTTTATCTTCGACGCGGTCTCCATACAGTTCGGCGGGTACGCAAGTCCAAGTGCGGTGAGGAGGGGAAAACTTCCCTAAAGCCACCGCAAAGTCTGAAAGTGTCTCTTTGGGAAATCTAATTTCTATTTTAAATAATTCAAAGTGTACCAGACATCATACATGCATTACGCGTAAAAATATGATATAAAAACCACGTTCTAAAATTTAAAAGTATAAGTAAAAACGATTTTTAATGAATAATAAGATTTGAGTGAATTTGTAAAATTTAAATAAGTAAAAGTTTGAAAAAAATGTGAATATAAAATTGAATTAGAGGTCTGCAAAAAGAAAAAAAAATATCCATAAGAAGCTTTAAAATCACTTATCAGTAGGAAGATCATAGAAAAATATGTAAAGGAGGAATTGGGAAAAAAAGTTAAAGTTTTCGTGTATGCAAATTTCGGTCGTTTTGCGCTATGCGCTAATAAGCGTGTGTTTGCCGAGTTTTTTTGTTGTTAGTTTTTTTAATGCAATTGCTTGCCAGAATTTACAGCACCACCGCCAACGAATGGAAGCGTTTTCATCTTTGGAAAATATTGAAGGTGAGCCATGTTCAACCGTATTTACTCTTTGGCATAATCCAAGTTTGATTTTTTTTTCTTGCCGAAATTTTATTACACGACCATATGAATTGAATTTAACGCTTAAATGACTATAATTAACTTTCCTCAAAAATTTAAAATTATTAGAAAACAAGAAAGGAAAGCTAACTTCGGGCGGAGCCGAAGTTGATATACCCTTGCAGTTAAAACCGGATATATATCGCAAACATCGGATATAGTTGGCCGATCCTTATGAAATTTGGTAGGTTGGATGAACTGACCAAAAATAGAATCTGTATCAAATTCCAGCTTTCTATCTTCAAAAACAAAGTTGAAAGTTGGGTCATTTCCGATCGTTCAGTTATATGACAGCTATAGGACATAGTCGGCCGATCCTGATGAAATTTGGCACGTCGTATTGTTTTGCCAAAAATAGCTTTCATGTCAAATTCGAACTCTCTAACTCTAAAAACACCAAAGTTATACCATTTCCGATCGTTCAGTTATATGGCAGCTATAGGATATAGTCGGCCGATCCCGGCCGTTCCGACTTATATACTGCGTGCAAAGGAAAAAGGGTGTGTGCAAAGTTTCAAGTCGATAGCTTTAAAACTGAGAGACTAGTTCGCGTAGAAACAGACAGACAGACAGGCATGCTCATATCAACTCAGGAGGTGATCCTGATCAAGAATATATATACTTTATAGGGTCGGAGATGTCTCCTTTACTGCGTTGCACACTTTTGAACAAAATTATATTACCCTCTGTAAGGGTATAAAAACATTGAATTGAGATTTATAGAAATGAAAATAATAACAAAGTTACCTTTTAAATATTTATATCACATTTTTATTTTGTATATTTTATCTTACAAATTTTTATATAGTTTTCCGGCTATTATGAGAATTAAGAATCTTTGAGAATTAATATCTTTCCCTTATTTACATAAATAAACAGATATTATAATGTCTGAGTAAATACCCTGTTTTAACTCCATGCTGACCCAAGAGCCGCCGTAAGTTCAACATATTAAAAGGGCCTAATGCATCACTTTGTCGGAAGAGCATTGGCCATGGTAGGGAGGGCTAATAACACATTTAGGGGAACACATCCCGTTCACATCTAGGGGCGTGGCATGTCATATGAGAAGTTCTATTTCCTTTTCTAAACCGTCAGTCCGTTTTTGTTGCTATCTCTTTTCCGGCCGATTTAGGCTCGTTACCTATTCGCAGGCGATAAATTTTAATTATTACAGATACAAATGAGCACCCGTAATCTGTGTCCTCTAAAGATATAGATATATAGATATAGCCGGATTTCAACGCGTGCGGGACTAATAGGTTGCAAGACCACCAGCTCAACGTTGTTCGTTACAGTGTCCTCATTGATATACCCTCCAGAACAGCGGGAGCATTCAAGCACCATTTCTTCAACCGAAAATTAGTCTTGCCTAATGTTCCGTCATTTTCTTCATTATTTTGAAAGCTTTTTTCACAAAGCTGCCGCCGGATTAGGTCATCCACATAAAATCCCACCGCAGTATCAAAGAACCTACCGGAACCGAAGACTTCTATCCTTTGTCACGGACTGCTGTGTTTGAAGTGGGCTTTATACCATAGGTGACGGTTTTCAGCTTTTATACTGATATCTCATCCAGAACAGAATCCCTTAACAGGATTTATCTAAGAAAACTATTGTCAGGATCCACACTTACACAGCGGTACGTCTTACAGATATCTCCGCCTTTGGCTACCACATGAGACCACAACCGATGTAGAAGATGGAACATTTTAGATTGTATGATCGTGCCAGCCATAAACACATACAGAAAAACGTCGAGTACAACACTGAGCTTCCTTCTTGACCACGCGCTACACTTGGAGGCTTGGCAAGCAGAGACATGTGCTGCCTGTGACTACAAATTCTGCTGTGCGACGAGTTGCTTCCACGAGCAAAGTGATTGGCTCTTAAGCATGTAACGGTTTGGCACATGTCCTGAAAGTACTTCGATCTACTAGCAGTGGTGGGCGTGGGCGTAATTCTTGTATCTTCATTAGGGACATGGTCAGGGCCGTATCTAGAGCCTCGAGGGCTCTGAGGCAACAAGTAAATTTGGGGCCCCCTATACGGAAGTCTTTTGTCAAATTTTAAAGTACGCTTAGGGTTGTCTATGTGTGGACGTTTGAATTTCCTGCGCGTATAGTGGTCGCGAACACTGTTCGATACCTCGATTGACGCGAATCAGCTGCTCAATTGTGGTGATTTTGACAAACAATACAATTATATAATTGTTAACTTGCGCGATGAAACGTATTTTCCCAGCGGAGCGAAAAAAAGAGAGGCAAAACTAAAGAAAGAGAATGAACCAAAAAAGATTTCCGGGAAATTCGTTAATTGGTTATCATTCACGCCTGCATCGTCTCTTGATACGGGAACTGTTCATGGTATATGAATTGAAATAATCCATTAATTTTTCCATTTTATTGGAAAATGCACACATTGAAGTTTCGGAAGGAAGCATGCGATTTATGTTCAAAATTTTGGCATCCCTTTACAGTTTTCAGAGAAAAAAGTGCACAGAAAACGGAAAAAACATTTTGATGAACTATGTGTAGACGAAAGACTTTCGAATCCTAAGGAAAGCTTCGCAGTGACTGTTTTTTTTTCGTTTGGTGGACATAATTTGTTTCCAATTGAAGTACCGATTTGAAGGTATGAAATCTGTTCTGGATGTCTACAAAATTGTTCAACCAGAATTCATAACACAGCCACACAAAAAAAAAAAAGTGTCCGGGTTGGGAGATCAGAGTACCCTATCCCCATGTATTTTGGACCGCTGAACACGAATCTGAAGTCCGTTTTGGTCCTGCACGTGTACGTTTCTTCCTAACCTCAAAAAAAGTTTTACATTTTTGGAGGTATGCGACTTTATTTTTAATTTATTGGATTTTCATGAAACTGGGTACCCAGGGGTTTTTGGGGTCGCTGATTACGAATTTGAAGTCAGATTTTCAAAATTCAATATGGCGGATCCAATATGGCGGACGAATTTTGAACAATTTTTGGATTTTCATGAAACTGGGTACTTAGGGTTTTTGGGGTCGCTGATTACGAATCTAAAGTCAGATTTCCCAAATTCAATATGGCGGATTCAATATGGCGGACTAATTTTCAAAAATGAAAATCCACGAATTTTTGAAAATTCGTCCGCCATATTGAATTTTGAAAATCTGACTTCAAATTCGTAATCAGCGACCCCAAAAACCCCTGGGTACCCAGATTCATGAAAATCCAATAAATTAAAAATAAAGTCGCATACCTCCAAAAATGTAAAACTTTTTTTGAGGTTAGGAAGAAACGTACACGTGCAGGACCAAAACGGACTTCAGATTCGTGTTCAGCGGTCCAAAATACATGGGGATAGGGTACTCTGATCTCCCAACCCGGACACTTTTTTTTTGTGTGGCTGTGTAATCAATGCCACTGACGAGGAAATTTCGTTAGAAGCCGAAAAATTCATGAAAAATTTCCGTGATCACATTTTTTCCACATTTCCATCGCAAATACTCTCGTTGCGTTCAGCATTCAGAAAAAAAATTCGTCTGATTGATAGTGTGAAACAACTTTCTGGAATGTTCATAATTGAAAACAGCTCCTTAACGTGAAGTTACTTTGATTTATGCACTGCTTTTATCATGTTTATGACACTTCCTGTCACAGTTGCAACGGCGGAAAGATCTTTTTCGAAATTAAAATTGGTTAAAAATTATTTGAGAAGCTCTATGGGGCAAGAGCGATTGTGTGGATTGGCACTATTATCTATTGAAAATGAGCGAGCAAGAAAGATTTCAGACAAGCAATCGACGAATTTGCAAAGCGAGAAAGCGGCGTTTTTAATGGTATTTACCAAATGAAATACTGAGATATGTGGAAATAAAGCGAAAACATGCAGTTTTGTACATTATCTAATAAAGCTGTAAAAAATTGAGAATTTTTTTAAAGCACATTCAGAAAGACCGAAAGCCATGGTAAGGCTTTTTCAGAACTAAAAAAGTGGTCGATAAGAAGATGCCCCGGCGGGGCTCCTTCCCTTCGGGGGCCCTGGGGCACCGTCCCACCTGCCCCATGCTACCTACGGCCCTGGACATGGTCGTCACACATATCTTTGTAAAATAGAATTGTGAGAGGGTAAAAACATTCCTTGGCTAAGGTTAATATTAGAAGTGGTTGTTATAACGGGTGGCGAGATTCCCTCAGAAGCCCTAACAAAAGATTTATTATAAATAAATGTTCTTTAACCTTATAATTTGGGGAAGTTTTTTATAAAATACATAAACATGATTAAATCTACTTTTACATACAGACGGACAGACGGACATTCTTATATCAGCTCAGGAGGTGATCTTGATCAAGAATATATATACTTTAGAGGGTCGGAGATGTCTCCTTCACTGCGTTGCATACTTTTAACGTAAATTATAATACCGTCTGCAAGGGTATAAAAACAAGAAACAATGACCTGAAAAAAACTGATGGGGCAAAACAACCAGACGGCTCCGAACCTATAAAGTATAAAAACAATACGAAAAAAAAAAGAAAAACAATACGAATTGCCAAATTTCATAAGGATCGGCTGACTTAATCCTATAGCTGCCATATATCTGAACAATCGGAAATGACTCAACTTTGGTGTTTTTGAAGATAGAAAGCTGGAACTTGGTACAGATTATATTTTTGGTCAGTTAATCCGACCTACCAAATTTTATAACGATCGGCTGACTATATCTTATAGCTGCCATATAACTGAACGATCGGAAATGTTTTTTGGTAGATATACCAACTTTGGTATTTTTGAAGATAAAAGTTTTGGACTTTTTTTTAATTTTTTATTATAATAAATTGGGTTATATTATTATATTCTCATAAGGATCGGCCAACTATATCCGATGTTTGCGATATATATCCGGTTTTAATTGCAGGGGTATATCAACTTTGGCTCCGCCCGAAGTTAGCTTTTCTTTCTTGTTATTTTTTTTATATTTGCTTTGGCAGGGATATTTAGAAATACATTTACGTGTGTAGTATATACAAAAACAAGAAAGGAAAGCTAACTTCGGGCGGAGCCGAAGTTTATATACCCTTGCAGTTAAAACCGGATATATATCGCAAACATCGGATATAGTTGGCCGATCCTTATGAACACATCATAATAAAACCAATTAACTAAAATAAAAAATCTAAAACAAGTCCCAAGCTTCTATCTTCAAAAATAAGAACGTTGATATTTCTACCAAATACCATTTCCGACCGTTCAGTTATATGGCAGCTATAGGATATAGTTGGCCGATCCTTATGAAATTTCCTAGATCGGATTAACTGACCAAAAATATAATCTGTACCAAATTCCAGCTTTCTATCTTTAAAAAACACGAAAGTTGGGTCATTTCCGATCGTTCAGTTATATGGCAGCTATAAGATATAGTCGGCCGATCCTTATGAAATTTGGCATGTCGTATTATTTTGCCAAAAATAGCTATCGTGTGAAATATGAACTCTCTAACTCTAAAAACACCGAAGTTATACCATTTCCGATCAATCAGTTATATGGCAGCTATAGGATATAGTCGGCCGATCCCGGCCGTTCCGACTTATATACTGCGTGCAAAGGAAAGAAGGGTGTGTGCAAAGTTTCAAGACGATAGCTTCAAAACTGAGAGACTAGTTCGCGTAGAAACGGACAGACAGACGGACAGACGGACATGCTCATATCAACGCGGAGCACAGCGATGCCAACAGGCGGTGTTCCCGCGGGTGAAGACAAGGAGACCCCAAAAAGGACGAGGGAACAATCCAGTCCATCAGAGCCCCAGAGATCGACTCCGGCCAAGAGGACGAGAGCGTCAACAGAGCAGCCTTGCTCCAGCATGCTGGCGGAGTTAGAGGCGATATTGGAGGACATAATCCAGCAAACGCACGAGAAACAGGTGAGGAGCATCAACCTCAAAATGAAGAGGATGTTCTGCAGGATGAAGGAGCTACAGGAAGGCCTTAGCGGGATCCTCTCCAACCCCAGTGATGCAGGGACGACGGCGGCAGCTGCGGAGGTCGCCTGTTCGAGGTGCGGTCAGGCAGATACTGCAAAGACTGACCAAAAACACAAACCCTCCTAACGCGGCGCAAGGAAGCGGCAGCCCAGACTGACCCATGGCGACGGCTTAGCCAGGACAGCGCGACTCCACTACCAAGAGGCGCGCCATTGGCCTCGGCGAAGACCCCGAAAATCCGGGCACGAGAAGGGCCCACCAAGCGGACTTCCAGCCACCCGGACCCCAGGACTGCGGGAGTAGGGGGTCAGAGCACGGCCGCACTGACAGCAGCGCCAGGACCTGGATGGGAGACAGCAACACGGAGGAAGCCAAGGACGTTCACCCGACCCGACGCGATAGTTGTAGAAGCCAAGGGAAGGAAGTATAGCGAGGTGCTTGCCTTGGTCACTAGACGGCAGGACGGCCAGCTGAAGGAATTCAGCAAAAATGTCCATAAGGTGCGCCGCACCGCAACTGGGAACCTGCTGCTAGAGCTATCGAAAAACCGTGTGGATAGCACGGACACCATGAGGGAGAACCTCGAAAAGGTGCTTCAAGGAGCTGCTGAAGTGCGAGCGCTGTCCGAGGACAGCAAGATGAAATATATAGAGATTAGGGACCTCGACCCGCTAGCGACGGAAGGGGACATTCGGCTTGCTCTGGCCGAGCAGTTTGAAGTGGATGGAAAGTTGGCCACGTTAAGGAGCCTTCGGGCAAGATCCAGGGACACACAGACCGCCATCATCGGTCTGCCCAGTAAAATTGCGACCGCAGTTGTGAGCAAGGGAAGAGTGAGGATCGGATGGACCGAGTGCCGGATCCGGGAGAGGCAGAGCCAGCCGAGGTGCTACCGATGCCTGGAAGTTGGCCACATTGCAAGCCAGTGCCGAAGCCCCACCGATAGGAGCGGATGCTGCATCCGCTGTGGCAAAAGCGGGCATAAAATCGCCAACTGCCCGAACGAGAGCACCTGCTACGTTTGCGCGTCAAAAGGCGAGAAGGAGGCAAAACACCTCGCAGGAAGTCGACGGTGTCCGCACTCCAATGGAGCTGTAAAAGATAGGGCAGGATGCAAGTGATCCAGCTCAATCTGAATCACTGTAGAGCGGCGCAGGACCTTCTGCGACACACCGTAGGCGAGATGAATGCTGACATAGCCATTCTCAGCGAGCCGTACAGCGTCGGTCCAGGCGAGGAGTGGTCGACCAACAACCAGGGCAAGGCGGCCATCTGGATATGCAAAGGTTCCGCGGAAGGGCCAAGGCAAGTGAGGAGAGGTGAAGGCTTCGTGAGAATCCAGTGGGGAGGCATATGGGTGTATAGCTGCTACCTAGCCCCAAGCCTCTCCCTTGATGCGTACTGCAAGGCTCTAGAGGAGCTAGCGATAGATGCCAGAGGCAAACACCCAGTGCTAATAGCGGGTGATTTTAACGCGTGGGCACAGGAGTGGGGGAGCACCACCACGAATGCTAGAGGCAGAGCCCTGCTGGAGATCCTAGCACCCCTGGACCTGGCCCTTCTTAACGAGGGCAACCAGGAAACCTTCAATAGAGCAGGCGCCGGTTCCATTATTGACCTGACCTTCGTCAGCAGTAGTTTGGCACGGACCTCAGAGTGGAGAATCGCCGACATCTACACGGCCAGTGATCACGAGGCCATACTCTGCTCGCTCGGAATCAGCCGGGCGACCTCGCGCATTCCCCCCTGCGGCAAGGCGTATCGACAAGACACGCTAGACGTTCAACAAATGGCAAACCACGTGCGGAGGGCTGAGCTCGATCTCCACACTACAGCAAACGACTCGGCGGCGGCGCTTGCTACGGCCCTTGATGCGGCCTGTAACGCATGCACAAGCCATATCTCGGCTCTTCGTAAGGAGTGCCTAAGGGCTAGAAGATCCCTGCAGCGAGCTCGTGGCACCGACGCGCAGGAGCAAAGACGCCTTGAATTCAAGGCAGCGAGGAAAACGCTGAAAAAGGCCATACGGGACAGTAAGCGCGAGCTGTTCCTCAAGTTATGCGACGAAGCGGAACACGACCCATGGGGACGGGCGTATAAAATCGTAACAAAAAAGGTCAGGGCAGGGAGCCAGCCCCCTTCAGACCCGGTCGCACTGAGCGCCATAATAGACATATTATTTCCAAGCTGTCAAGGAGAAGGAACACGCCCGACTATTGAGGACGTCGAAGAAGAGTCAGTGGAAGCGGTCACAGCAGAGGAGGTGCTAGCGGCTGCACGAAATCTAGCTCCCAACAAAGCTCCCGGCCCAGACGCGGTGCCAAACCGAGCACTCAAGGTGGCCCTGGCCCAAATACCAGAAAAGATTGCAGCAGTCTACAATCAATGCTTGCTGGAAGGATCCTTCCCGAAGGTGTGGAAGAAGCAGAGGCTCCTTCTACTAACAAAGCCCGGTAAGCCACCCGGTGAGGCCGCGTCTTACCGACCCATCTGCCTCCTTGACACCGTAGGCAAGGTATTGGAGAAGATCCTGGCCACGAGACTCCAGGCGGCGATAAGCCGGGAGGGCGGACTGGCGGAGGAGCAGTACGGGTTCCGGAAAGGGAGGTCAACGATAGATGCCATCATGAGGGTGAAGACCCTGGCAGCAAGCGCCATCCAAGGCACCAGATGGGAGGGGGAACCAAACAATACTGTCTGGTTACCACCCTGGACGTAAAGAACGCATTCAACACGGCGAGCTGGTCGCGGACTCTCGAAGCCCTGAAGGAGCTTAGGATCCCGGAGTACCTGTTGAAGATGGTGGATAGCTACCTGAGTGACAGAATACTCCTATACGACACGCGGGAAGGCCAGAAAGAGCGAGTGGTCTCCGCCGGAGTGCCGCAAGGCTCTGTGCTAGGCCCGCTCTTGTGGAATACGATGTATGATGGAGTACTCCGATTACCCATGGATGAGGGTACTACCATCGTTGGATTCGCCGACGACATAGCCATAGTGGTGGTGGCGAAGACTGTTCGCGGGGTGGAAACCCAAACAAACTCCGCAGTGGCGAGCGTAGAGGCATGGATGTCTAGGGCAGGCCTTCAGCTCGCTCCACAAAAGACGGAAGCGGTGCTAATTTCGAGCCGGAAGAAGGTAGAAACAGCGACAGTTCATGTAGGAGGAGTGGCCGTTACCTCGGGGAGAGCTCTAAAATACCTGGGGGTCTGGCTCGACACAAGGCTCTCGTTCCGGGAGCACCTCGAGTACGCCCACAGGAGGGCGAGCGAGACGACGAGGGCCCTCTCGCGGATGCTCCTCAATATCAGAGGCCCGAGACAGGAAAGGCGCAAGCTCATCACTAGTGTGGTGAGCTCCCAAATCCTGTACGCGGCCCCAGTGTGGGCCGAGGCGATGGGAGTAAGGTCCTACGCACGAGGAATCGAGGCAGACTACCGCCTATGCGCGCTACGGACGTCCTGTGCCTTCAGGACGGTGTCGGACGACGCGGCCCTCGTGATCGCAGGTCTGATACCACTAGGAGAGCTAGTCCGAGAGAGGAAGGAGCTGGCCAACATGGCTCAGGACAGCCCCTCATCGGCGTCGGACAGGAAGAGGGAAGCGAGAGCCACTAGCTTGGCAAACTGGCAACGACGATGGGAGGCATCTTCCAAAGGACGTTGGACATTTCGACTCATTCCGGACGTGGGAGAGTGGACCGGAAGGAAGCATGGCCAGGTAGACTTTTACCTCACTCAGGCCCTCAGTGGGCATGGGTGCTTCAGAAGCTACCTGAAGCGTTTTGGCCATGAAAGTGAGGACTGCTGCCCGTCGTGCGGCAGTGGAGTCACAGAGGACTCACTCCACGTCCTCTTCGAGTGCAGGCGATTTGAGGAGGATCGCCTAACCCTGGAGGAGATCCTGGAAGAGGCCTTTACACCAAGCAGTATGGTGCCTCAAATGCTCCAGACGCCGGTCGAATGGGAAGCGATAGCCGTATTTGTGGCCAAGATGATGACGGAGCTGAGAGCCCTGGAGAGGGCGCGTAATGGGCGGGAGGAGTAGGGCGCCAGAGGTGTGCGAAGCATTGCTTCACGGCCGTACCGCACAACTTAGGCCCATGCTCCTACAGCCCAGTCGGGGAACAACAATGTATAGTAGGCATATAAGTTAGTTTTAATTAATAAACACGAATATAAAAAAAAAAAAAAAAAAAAAAAAAAAAAGCTCATATCAACTCAGGAGGTGATCCTGATCAAGAATATATATACTTTATAGGGTCGGAGATGTCTCCTTCACTGCGTTGCACACTTTTGGACAAAATTATAATACCCTCTGCAAGGGTATAAAAATACATACAAATAATTCAAGACGTAGGCAAGATGGGCTGATTTTAGCGGCGTGTCTGGGTCGAAAAATTCCCTGAAGCTTGGGAAGATCTTTCGCCGTACTGTGGTGCATACCTCGGATAGATGAAGGTTATGGGTCATGTGTTACCTTCAAATCCACATAATAAAGGATTAATATTTAATATTATATTGCTTAAAAAAAATAATAGGTCTTAATATTTCCCCACCTCTATTTTTATTTTCAAATTTTTCCAAATCGCCCTTTTATTCTTTTTTTTTTGTCTTGGTCCAACAAGTGAACCACACATAACAGGTTTTATTTTGGTATTCAAACCTTAATAAAAGATATTAAAGGGTTTGCAATTTAGGATTTCGCCTTACAGATATCCTCAGCATGAAAATGGATCCTTCATTAAGGTCTTCCCATCTATAAATGGCAGAGCTTACTTTCTGTTTTATCCTAGCTTTAATGCCGGTTTTCCCCAATTAAGTATTAAAATTCGATGCCAAATCACTAAGCGGAAAGTTGGGTTTGATAACCTCCTACGACTTATGAACACCTATGAACCCATGAAAATCCTATAAAAGGATTTTGGCCTTGCTCTCAGATAGTACTTCCGTTGATTTTTCGTAAATTCTCTTGATAAGTATTTTTGAACTTTAGCACGAATAATTTCAAATTCGTCTTCTCTATCTACCTATCCGCTCCACTATTTAACAAATCCAAATTCCTAAGCAACGCATAGTCATTCCCATGCCATGTGTTGACCAAAGACAATACGGTAAGCATCAGCTCCGACTTATTGATGTTTGGAGTTTCTCAACTCTCATGCTTAATACCATGATCAATTTAAGCACTTCGGGCACACTTTGGGCATTTCATCCCTTAAGTCGATCGAATCCAGAGAATCCATAAGAATCCAGCTTTGATAAGCTTGTAGTATTGCTGTGTATTCGTCGGATTGAAAAGCACTTGACCTTAAATCAATTGTTGGTGAAAGCTATATTTCAATTGACTTTACCACATCCGCTTCTTCGAAAGAGCGAGTGCATCGGGAACTTTATTCCGCAATCTCTTTTGAAAGCCCAACGGGCCAATCTACCACTAAGATAAGACTAAGACAGCCAAACACTCAAGACTGAGACTAAGACAGCCAAACGCTCAATTTCAGTTCCGGTAATTAGGCTTAGCCTTATTTTATTTCTAAGTCATGTATGTAATTGGTCTTTCCATGTTGTTGTCATCACACTGTACAGGTACCGCTCCCACTCCATGAAAAGTTGCGTCACATTGGACATTGAATCATAATTGGGGTGCATTGAAAGAGGCGCTGATCATAGTGGCTTTTCTTCAAATGCGGATTGAGCTTGTTTATTCCATTTGAAAGTCCAATCCAAATGCCGTACGTTTGAATTGATACAATGGTCAATTGGGGCTGTGAACGCTGTTTTCGCCATTGATTGAGAATCTAAGAGAATTTGCCAAAAAGCCTCGATATATAATGCACAAGAGGCAGTCGACTCTTGTGCCTTATAGTCTTCTAAGTCAACAAGTCTTCTTATATAGGCATCGCATATGCATCTTTCGCGGTGACTGAATTTAGTTTCCTTACGTCCAGACAGAATCGAGCTTTGTTTGGTTTTACTAACCGCGTGACTGGTGATGACCACGCTGATGAAGGTATTTCTTTGATTACATCTTGCGCGATAATTCTATCAATTTCTTCACATAAACGTTATTTCCTGGTAGGAGACAATGGATAAAATTTCTGTTTGATAGGTTTGGCCTCCCTTGTGCCGATAGAAGGTTCTACTACAGTCTGCAATTAGCTCTCTTTGCGTTCGGACGTTTACTACTTCGCGCATGTCGTTTCTCGTTTACACCGAGTGTAGTGCAGAAATTACTGCTACCCAACTTCATGAGCGTAAGGGTGCCACCCAACTTCGTTGCGGGTCGATCTGCCGCTAACCTACCACTCCGCCTGTGTGGATTTGCACTCGGAGGTTATGAAATTACTTATTACCACTCTATGGGGCAAGAGCGATTGTGTGGATTGGCACTATTATCGATTGCAAATGAGCGAGCAAGAAAGATTTCAGACAAGCAATCGACGAATTTGCAAAGCGAGAAAGCGGCGTTTTTAATGGTATTTACCAAATGAAATACTGAGATATGTGGAAATAAAGCGAAAACATGCAGTTTTGTACATTATCTAATAAAGCTGTAAAAAATTGAGAATTTTTTTTAAAGCACATTCAGAAAGACCGAAAGCCATGGTAAGGCTTTTTCAGAACTAAAAAAGTGGTCGATAAGAAGATGCCCCGGCGGGGCTCCTTCCCTTCGGGGCCCTGGGGCACCGTCCCACCTGCCCCATGCTACCTACGGCCCTGGACATGGTCGTCACACATATCTTTATACCCTTGCAGAGGGTATTATAATTTTGTCCAAAAGTGTGCAACGCAGTGAAGGAGACATCTCCGACCCTATAAAGTATATATATTCTTGATCAGGATCACCTCCTGAGTTGATATGAGCATGTCCGTCTGTCCGTCTGTCCGTCTGTCCGTCTGTCTGTCCGTCTGTCTGCCTGTCCGTTTCTACGCGAACTAGTCTCTCAGTGTTGAAGCTATCGTCTTGAAACTTTGCACACACCCTTCTTTCCTTTGCACGCAGTATATAAGTCGGAACGGCCCAGATCGGCCGACTATATCATATAGCTGCCATATAACTGATTGATCGGAAATGGTATAACTTTGGTGTTTTTAGAGTTAGAGAGTTCAAATTTGACAAGAGAGCTATTTTTGGCAAACCATTACGACATGCCAAATTTCATAAGGATCGGCCGACTATATCTTATAGCTGCCATATAACTGAACGATCGGAAATGACCCAACTTTTGTGTTTTTGAAGATAGAAGTTTGGGACATTTTTTGGTTTGGTTTTTGTATTATAATAAATTGGGTAATATTATCATATTCTCATAAGGATCGGCCGACTATATCCGATGTTTGCGATATATATCCGGTTTTAACTGCAAGGGTATATAAACTTCGGCTCCGCCCGAAGTTAGCTTTCCTTTCTTGTTGTAAAATAGAATTGTGAGAGGGTAAAAACATTCCTTGGCTAAGGTTAATATTAGAAGTGGTTGTTATAACGGGTGGCGAGATTCCCTCAGAAGCCCTAACAAAAGATTTATTATAAATAAATGTTCTTTAACCTTATAATTTGGGGAAGTTTTTTATAAAATACATAAACATGATTAAATCTACTTTTACATACAGACGGACAGACGGACATTCTTATATCAGCTCAGGAGGTGATCTTGATCAAGAATATATATACTTTAGAGGGTCGGAGATGTCTCCTTCACTGCGTTGCATACTTTTAACGTAAATTATAATACCGTCTGCAAGGGTATAAAAACAAGAAACAATGACCTGAAAAAAACTGATGGGGCAAAACAACCAGACGGCTCCGAACCTATAAAGTATAAAAACAATACGAAAAAAAAAAAGAAAAACAATACGAATTGCCAAATTTCATAAGGATCGGCTGACTTAATCCTATAGCTGCCATATATCTGAACAATCGGAAATGACTCAACTTTGGTGTTTTTGAAGATAGAAAGCTGGAACTTGGTACAGATTATATTTTTGGTCAGTTAATCCGACCTACCAAATTTTATAACGATCGGCTGACTATATCTTATAGCTGCCATATAACTGAACGATCGGAAATGTTTTTGGTAGATATACCAACTTTGGTATTTTTGAAGATAAAAGTTTTGGACTTTTTTTAATTTTTTATTATAATAAATTGGGTTATATTATTATATTCTCATAAGGATCGGCCAACTATATCCGATGTTTGCGATATATATCCGGTTTTAATTGCAGGGGTATATCAACTTTGGCTCCGCCCGAAGTTAGCTTTTCTTTCTTGTTATTTTTTTTATATTTGCTTTGGCAGGGATATTTAGAAATACATTTACGTGTGTAGTATATACAAAAACAAGAAAGGAAAGCTAACTTCGGGCGGAGCCGAAGTTTATATACCCTTGCAGTTAAAACCGGATATATATCGCAAACATCGGATATAGTTGGCCGATCCTTATGAGAATATAATAATAAAACCAATTAACTAAAATAAAAAATCTAAAACAAGTCCCAAGCTTCTATCTTCAAAAATAAGAACGTTGATATTTCTACCAAATACCATTTCCGACCGTTCAGTTATATGGCAGCTATAGGATATAGTTGGCCGATCCTTATGAAATTTCCTAGATCGGATTAACTGACCAAAAATATAATCTGTACCAAATTCCAGCTTTCTATCTTTAAAAACACGAAAGTTGGGTCATTTCCGATCGTTCAGTTATATGGCAGCTATAAGATATAGTCGGCCGATCCTTATGAAATTTGGCATGTCGTATTATTTTGCCAAAAATAGCTATCGTGTGAAATATGAACTCTCTAACTCTAAAAACACCGAAGTTATACCATTTCCGATCAATCAGTTATATGGCAGCTATAGGATATAGTCGGCCGATCCCGGCCGTTCCGACTTATATACTGCGTGCAAAGGAAAGAAGGGTGTGTGCAAAGTTTCAAGACGATAGCTTCAAAACTGAGAGACTAGTTCGCGTAGAAACGGACAGACAGACGGACAGACGGACAGACGGACATGCTCATATCAACTCAGGAGGTGATCCTGATCAAGAATATATATACTTTATAGGGTCGGAGATGTCTCCTTCACTGCGTTGCACACTTTTGGACAAAATTATAATACCCTCTGCAAGGGTATAAAAATACATACAAATAATTCAAGACGTAGGCAAGATGGGCTGATTTTAGCGGCGTGTCTGGGTCGAAAAATTCCCTGAAGCTTGGGAAGATCTTTCGCCGTACTGTGGTGCATACCTCGGATAGATGAAGGTTATGGGTCATGTGTTACCTTCAAATCCACATAATAAAGGATTAATATTTAATATTATATTGCTTAAAAAAAATAATAGGTCTTAATATTTCCCCACCTCTATTTTTATTTTCAAATTTTTCCAAATCGCCCTTTTATTCTTTTTTTTTGGTCTTGGTCCAACAAGTGAACCACACATAACAGGTTTTATTTTGGTATTCAAACCTTAATAAAAGATATTAAAGGGTTTGCAATTTAGGATTTGGCCTTACAGATATCCTCAGCATGAAAATGGATCCTTCATTAAGGTCTTCCCATCTATAAATGGCAGAGCTTACTTTCTGTTTTATCCTAGCTTTAATGCCGGTTTTCCCCAATTAAGTATTAAAATTCGATGCCAAATCACTAAGCGGAAAGTTGGGTTTGATAACCTCCTACGACTTATGAACACCTATGAACCCATGAAAATCCTATAAAAGGATTTTGGCCTTGCTCTCAGATAGTACTTCCGTTGATTTTTCGTAAATTCTCTTGATAAGTATTTTTGAACTTTAGCACGAATAATTTCAAATTTGTCTTCTCTATCTACCTATCCGCTCCACTATTTAACAAATCCAAATTCCTAAGCAACGCATAGTCATTCCCATGCCATGTGTTGACCAAAGACAATACGGTAAGCATCAGCTCCGACTTATTGATGTTTGGAGTTTCTCAACTCTCATGCTTAATACCATGATCAATTTAAGCACTTCGGGCACACTTTGGGCATTTCATCCCTTAAGTCGATCGAATCCAGAGAATCCATAAGAATCCAGCTTTGATAAGCTTGTAGTATTGCTGTGTATTCGTCGGATTGAAAAGCACTTGACCTTAAATCAATTGTTGGTGAAAGCTATATTTCAATTGACTTTACCACATCCGCTTCTTCGAAAGAGCGAGTGCATCGGGAACTTTATTCCGCAATCTCTTTTGAAAGCCCAACGGGCCAATCTACCACTAAGATAAGACTAAGACAGCCAAACACTCAAGACTGAGACTAAGACAGCCAAACGCTCAATTTCAGTTCCGGTAATTAGGCTTAGCCTTATTTTATTTCTAAGTCATGTATGTAATTGGTCTTTCCATGTTGTTGTCATCACACTGTACAGGTACCGCTCCCACTCCATGAAAAGTTGCGTCACATTGGACATTGAATCATAATTGGGGTGCATTGAAAGAGGCGCTGATCATAGTGGCTTTTCTTCAAATGCGGATTGAGCTTGTTTATTCCATTTGAAAGTCCAATCCAAATGCCGTACGTTTGAATTGATACAATGGTCAATTGGGGCTGTGAACGCTGTTTTCGCCATTGATTGAGAATCTAAGAGAATTTGCCAAAAAGCCTCGATATATAATGCACAAGAGGCAGTCGACTCAACAAGTCTTCTAATATAGGCATCGCATATGCATCTTTCGCGGTGACTGAATTTAGTTTCCTTACGTCCAGACAGAATCGAGCTTTGTTTGGTTTTACTAACAGCGTGACTGGTGATGACCACGCTAATGAAGGTATTTCTTTGATTACATCTTGCGCGATAATTCTATCAATTTCTTCACATAAACGTTATTTCCTGGTAGGAGACAATGGATAAAATTTCTGTTTGATAGGTTTGGCCTCCCTTGTGCCGATAGAAGGTTCTACTACAGTCTGCAATTAGCTCTCTTTGCGTTCGGACGTTTACTACTTCGCGCATGTCGTTTCTCGTTTACACCGAGTGTAGTGCAGAAATTACTGCTACCCAACTTCATGAACGTAAGGGTGCCACCCAACTTCGTTGCGGGTCGATCTGCCGCTAACCTACCACTCCGCCTGTGTGGATTTGCACTCGGAGGTTATGAAATTACTTATTACCATTCCGAACTATTGTGGCAATGTGATAGCTGCGTCATTGGAAATGATTCGCATTCTAAAATAGATGAGCTAAATGAGCTATTTCTACCAGCATCGGGAGCCAAAAGGCTACGCTGCGGCAGGCCCCAACGGCATCAAAGGTGGCTGTTCCGGGGAAAAAGCGGATCAACATAGGGGCATTTTAGAACAAACACCCAGTTGCGCTCAACTTTAAGTGATTCCCACCTTTAAATACCTTCCTCTTGGTGAATTGGCGACGCCTACTCAACCAGATGCTCTGTGCAAGTTGGTCACAGACAAGCTGAACGTGGAGCCGAGTGATTTAGCCTGTGCTAGGGTGGTCAAAAAAGATGCTTACATCAACGCCTTAAGTTCTTCAACTTTGAATTGCGATTTCCGGAGCAGTTACGGAGAAACATTTTCCTACAGTCTTCAATGATAACTTTTAACCTATGTCGGTAAAAGTCAGCTGGATTATGCAGAGAGAGCCTTCTAATGTTATTGACCTCCCGGCTACTCTTCCTTTACCACAAACGCGATCGTCAGAAAACCCCCAGTAAGCGGCGCCGCTGGCCGCTCCCCGATTGCTCTCTGCTGCGCTACCAACAAAAACGGCGCGGGCGTTAATGGTAACGGTTGAAGTTTTTTTTTTATAATTAAGATAATTATCTTTGTGGAAACGTGGCTCAATAACAACTTAAGCTCGTCTGAGTTCTTCGAGCTTAACTTTTATCAAGTATTTCGAAAAGACCGAGATGCATCCAGTACCCAGTGTGTGCGAGGAGGTGGTGTGATCATAGCTATCCGTCGATCTCTTCAGACTAAATCTTCACACGTTCCGTTGGCCGACGCTCTACTGGATCAGCTTGCCATTTCAATCCAGGGCATCCATTGCCCGTTTGTCATTGTTGCATCTTATATCCCTCCAAACAGCGCATTTAGTATCTATCATGCGCATTTAAAAACTTAATAAAAGTTTTCGTTTCTTAATAAAGGGTGAAGTATTAATTTTCTTCTTTTATTCCAAAAAATCGGCAGCTAAAGCACATCGAGAACTCCAAAAAGTTTGCGGCGGTGTTTCCCCAAGTGTGCCGTGATTGGTTTTGTCGCTTCCAAGACGGCGATTTTGATATTAACGAACGTCCGCGTGAAGGAAGGCCAAAAACCTTTTAAGACTGTGAATTGAAGACGTTACTCGATAAGGATCCATGTCAATCGCAAGAAGATCTTGCTTCAGCATTGGGAGTCACCCACCAAGCCATTTCAAAGCGACTTCATGCTCTAGAAACGAAATAGACACAATTTTATTAAAAAAACAGCGAGAGCTTAGTTGCGCATCTAATATGTACCACAAGCCGTTAGTAATTCAAAACAAGTTGTATAGTTTTATGCCTTCTGTCTCACCCAATTTCGAATGGGTCAATTTTTGGGATGGCTTAATTTATGATTGTTATACTATGTTCTTGGTTACCCTTTTAATATTGTCGATATTTATGCAATTGTGAGGGTACGAAGATCCTATAAGCTTCCGTGGTATATAAAAGGTTTGAAAAACTTAAAGAATAGAAGGGATAAGCATTACAAACGATTTATAATGACGGGGAGTCTTGAGCAGGAGAGCTGTACGGGCAATTTAAGCGGGGATTTGAATTTCTTCATAAATTTCTTTACAACTAGTATATCGACGCATTTCCGCGAAAGTATCGTATGTTAAAAAATCCAATTTTACAGGAGAAGCTTTTTTTTATTTAATCTCTTACAAACAATAAGCAAAATCATAAGATGTTTAAGCGATTAGAAACATTTGTTATTGTATTTCTTTATTTTTGTGCGTTTGAAGTATTTCCATGCAAAAAATTTGTATGGACATACGATAATTTCGCGCGCAAATTGAAAAGCACTGTAACATACGATAAAATTGAAACTTAATTTTTATCGAAACTATAGAGTTTTCAGTTATAATATTTCACAGGGTAGTGAGACATTGGGTGCCTAACAATTTTGCATTAAAATCTCAATTTCGAAAAAAGCGACTTACGATACTTTCGCGGAAATGCGTCGATATATCCGATGTCGAAGCCAGCCCCTGATCTAATCCTAAAGGTTTTAACCGCTTTAAAGCGGTTAACAGCAAAAAGTCAATATCGGACATCGCTTTATTTATATGATAATATGAGGTTATTTAGTAGTCGACTCAGATCAGGGCGTTTCGGAATTTTTTGCATGAAACTTTGCCCTTAACTTAGAGCCGAAAGTACCTTGGAGTGACAATAAAACTCTTCTTAGCATTGAGCCTTTTCTCAATATTAGTAACATGGCCATATTGAACTGTGACCTAGTTGAAGCCAAAGGATATTTTACCGAGTCACACACTCCTGACTTGGATAGTGTCTCCCCATTCATTCTTAAGAAGAGTACCTTTATACTCCCCTTCAACTGCTGTTCTCCTTGTTACTCTCATCTGGTAGATTCTGCCATCGTCGGAGGATTACATCTATCACGCCTATTCACAAAAGTGGCAGTAGGTCTGATGTTACTAACTATCGACTATCGATCAAAAATATGAAACGTCGCTAAGATACTGGAGCGGATAGTTACTAAAAAAATTTACACTTCGGGCTCGTAATCTTATATCTTATTTTAATTTAATTTTAATTATATTTTATTTTAATTTTTTATAATTTTATTATGAAGCTTTTGAAACCCGATTTCAGATTGATGCGATTTACACTGACTTCTCCAAAGCCTTTGACAAAGTTTGTCATGCTGCCCTTCTGGCCAAGTTATATAAATTGTATATTTACTCCTCCTTTTTAAGTTGTTTAGAGTGCCACGTTTCTATTGAAGATGCTTTCTCAAGTTCATTTGCCACCTTCCACAAAGCAGCTCTCTATGGCCTCTCCTATTTATTATTTAATTAATGTCATCTCTTCATACTTTCGTTATTCCTTCTTCTTGATGTATGCGGATGACCTTAAAATCTATAAGGCCATTAGTGACCTTAGTGACAGTTACTTGTTACAGAAGGATATATCCAGAGTTTACTCATTGTGCTTCCGTAATCTTCTTCCATTAAACTTATCTAAGTGTCTGTTTACCCGTTACAGTCTTGACATCTGCACGGCTTATTCAATCAATATTATAGTTTGACTATAAACTAAATAAAGAGTATGCTACGCTGGGCTTCGTAAAGAGGCACGTGAACCAATTTAAAAGTCCACACTCAAGCCTCAGCGTCTCGAGAAAAAAAATTTTAAAATTATTTTTTCTGCCTCTAAGACGATGATCTAGAGCTATACTAGAGTCGCTTCAAACCATAATGATTGCATATAGGAAGATCGGCGTACTATGGTATCTTTACCTTCTTTCGGACCAAGTGACACAGGGCCAATTATCTTTTAAATGAGCCGATTGTGCGGTCTCTTTCATATTTTTACTCTTTGCCATCTGTCTAATGAAGTGGCTCTGATCAAAGGTGTTTTTAAAGGCTTGAAAATCAGGCATTTATTTGTAGTATGTAAGTTGTTTTTTTTAGCCATGTACGGATTTATCCGTTGGCGTAAATAAATAAACAAAGAAGTTTTCCCTAACCCGTCTACTTCAAAGGACGGAAAATAATTTATTAACGCTTTAAAACGAAGTTTCTCCGAAAGAGAAAGTTAAAGTTTGTCTACTTCTGTTTCGTCTTCTGTTTGGCTTATTTCACTTATGTCCCACCAAAAATTATAAAGTACATAGATGGGACATCAGGGCCCAAAACGGTCAACTTTTTGCGTCGAGCTTGTTAGTGAGGGGGGAAACGCACATGCATACGATTCTATTTTTAGAACTCTTTACATGTACCCGTCAACAAAAATGTGAACCCATGTGTGTATGTGTGACTACTCGCACGACGGAGTAAAAATGTTTTGGGTTCCAAATTTCAATTTCAATTTCTCGTTTCTGTTTTCGATGCGCCGATGTGGTAGTTGGTAGAACAAATAGTATTTTTGATCGCCGCAGATGGAGACAGGATGGTAGCGTAATGCATAGAGTAGTTACTCTATGTGTAATTTTTCTGTGTTCAAATCCTCATAAGGACTTTGAACTTTTTCTTTCTTTTATAATTATTACTATTTTTTTCTTTAATTTTAATATTTTTCTTTAACTTTACAATTGTAAAATCGTTTTATTCTTCATTATGTCCCGCTAATAAAATGCTAATAAAATTTCAAGCGAGTCCGTCACTTATTTTTACTTTAATTGTTATAGAATGCAATTAAAAATAATAATAATAAAGTAAAAATTAAAAGTAAAAAAAAAATAATAAAAAAAGAAAAGTAAATATAGAAAGAATCATAAAACTAAAACTTTATCAAAATTGAAACAACCGCCCGCTCCATCTAGGCTACCCTCGAAGTAGATTTTATGATACTTAAAATTGGTGTTAAAGGAGGCGCTAGAATCTATACCAAAAACTGAGTTGACGAGTAAGGATAGTAAAAGATATTTCTGATCTCTTTACTCTTATATTGGTTCGATTACAACGTTTCAAACTTTCATAGTTCCAAAGATGTTACTATCTAAAAATAGAATTCTCTCTCTCATCTGCCAGCCGTTTGTCGTGGAACCCGCTCTCAAATGTTTTCATTATTACAGCGGGTTCCACGACGGAAAAAATGAAAACATTTGAGAGCGGGTTCCATGACGCGGCCTACCAAAATGCCGTAATACCCGCACTTATAGACATTTTTACAGCGGGTTCCACTACGAACTGAGACAATGTTAAGATGATCTTACAATTTTTTATTTTTTGTTATTGGATTATTAATTTAGGAAAACACTTTAAAATAATAAAACAATAATATAAATAGATTTAAAATTAAAAAAAAATTGACTTCCCGAGCCCGGATTGAACTCGTTTTACTTTGCACACCAGCCAAGCACTCTACCACTCGTTCCAGCGGGTTCCACTGCTGGAACCCGCCATAGAACATTTTTCTTTGTATGAGATGTCCCATCTATGTACTGTATAATCTTTGGTCCCACCAAAGACAAGGAAATTCTGAATTTCTCCAAGAAATCCGTACCGCAAATGACATCCTGATTAATTGAAGGTACTATTAGAAACTCAATTTAGTCATGACTGGTGTTAAAAGACAATGATACACTGATCACTCCAGCGATATTCTGCATTTGGCGGTCTTTACCATACCTATATCTGGACTTAAAATCATTTTTATCCGCCAGAATGCTTTTTGCTAAAGCTTCTCCTATTACACTTTTGTTAGCTTCGCTATCCAACAGAGCTTAATATGATTGAACTACTTTCTATTTTTAAAAAAGACAAATGTGGTTATGCTTTCTATGAGTGATGAAATAACGACATTTTTTAGTAGCGCTACGACTTTAAACTTTTGGTGCTGCTTCTAGGTAGAACCTTGTCTAAACGTATAATGGGAAGTAAATTTGATAAGGTCTGAGTTAAGTTCGTCTTTTTAAAGTTCTGATCTGGTTGTTTCCAAGACTTGTAAAGGCTATTGGGTTTATGGCTTTGACGAATTACACGAGATTAGTGTTCCGGCCCGGAATGACATATCGGACAATTGGGTTTATACGTGTTAATTGACCCACACCCATAACAGAAAATGCGACATGCCTTTGGACAATCTTTATAAAGGTGTCCTATTTCGTCACAGTTGAAAAATTTGATATTTTCCATCGAACGAATGGCACAAACTTATTTTGAGCCCTCTTCGATTTCAGTAGCTTCACCGTCTGGTTGATGAATTGATTTCCGTTAAGCCGAGGTCAAATATTTACTCGCGAGACTGATCTATTACGATACTCTTTAAAAAATTGTTGATGGCTGTGGCATTTGGTGCGTAACGCAGCCAAGGATGGTGTTGGAACATGCAATAACTCGTGTTTCAATTCCGACCTAAGGTTATGACGAACCTCTGCCATTATTTTGGAGTCACTCAACGGATCCCTTAATTCAACCGCTTCTTTAATATTGCGATCTGATCTGACACACACTAAGTTCTGAGATCGGGGAACCGAAGTACACGTCAGTAGAATGTCAGTGCTAGAGGTGCAAAAATATCGATATAAACATCGATGTTTTTCAAATTTTCTATTTCATCGATGTTTTTTTTCGACCCTCGATGCTTTTGTGCCGTCACTATTAAGAGGAAACCTAAGGAAAGGTACGGAAAGAATCCGATTTTTGTTTTATTATACCCTTGGAGAGGGTATTATAATTTTGGTCAAAAGTGTGCAACGCAGTGAAGGAGACATCTCCGACCCTATAAAGTATATATATTCTTGATCAGGATCACCTCCTGAGTTGATATGAGCATGTCCGTCTGTCCGTCTGTCCGTCTGTCTGTTTCTACGCGAACTAGTCTCTCAGTTTTAAAGCTATCGTCTTGAAACTTTGCAAACACCCTTCTTTCCTTTGCACGCAGTATATAAGTCGGAACGGCCCGGATCGGCCGACTATATCCTATAGCTGCCCTATAACTGAACGATCGGAAATGATTCAACTTTCGTGTTTTTGAAGATAGAAAGGTGAAATTTAGTACAGATTCTATTTTTGGTTAGTTGATCCAACCTACAAAATTTCATTAGGATCGGCCGACTATATCCTATAGCTGCCATATAACTGAACGATCGGAAATGACCCAACTTTTGTGTTTTTGAAGATAGAATTTTGGGACATTTTTAGGTTTTGTATTATAATAAATTGGGTTATATTATCATATTCTTATAAAGATCGGCCAACTATATCCGATGTTTGCGATATATATCCGGTTTTAACTGCAAGAATATATAAACTTCGGCTCCGCCCGAAGTTAGCTTTCCTTTCTTGTTTGGTTATTATGTAGTAACAAAAACTTTGTAAATATTGTTTTTATTTTGTTTCATACAGTGTATTATTTAAATATACACATATTTTTATATTTTTTTTGTTTTATTCATTTTAGTGTTCCTTTTCTTCATTTAGTATTAGGAAATAAATAGATTTTAAGTATTGAACGTCGAATAAAGCGCACTTTTTGATTTTACAATGCCACGGTATAAATGTTGCCATCCTTACAAAAAGGAAAATCATCCCGCCGTTAATAACGAAAGTATCCCTCCTGTTACAAAGCAAATAAGTGAAAGGTTTTCGGTTGACAGCAAAAGTTTAATTTGTAATACATGCCGTCTGCAAATAAGTAAAGAGTTACAATTTCCAATTCCACAACAGGCACAACTTTTATCTAATTCTGATGAAAATGTATGCGAAGAAAGAATTGAAAGCCCTAATGAAATGGCTGATAATGTATTAGAAAATACTGATGACTCAGATAAAGAGTTAAAAAATATAATTTTTGATCACGAAAAAGAAAGCGATATTAATAAGTTAAATGAAATTTTGCACATTTTAAATATTTCACCTATTGTTGGCAGCAAAGATCTTCGAACGCAATTATCACGAAAGAAGAAGGTAAGTGAAATTCGAGAGGCTTTTGAAAATAAATTGAAAAAAGTATTTAATAACATGGAAAAAAAAGCAAGAAATTTAAAACAACGATTCGACAAAGCTCAAACCATTACTGGTACACGAAGTTTTCACTCGTTTATACTCGCCTATAAGTGAATATAAAATCCAATGCAGATATTATTCTACTTCTACTGAAACATTTGAATTTGAAATTGAAAAAACAAGAAAAAGAAAACGTAAAGATTAATTTGAGATTTGATTAATTAATTAATTAATTAATTCTCAACTTGAATTGAAATAGTCAAAATAAGCCAAAATTTTCCTTAAGTTATAGTTAATGAATGTTCACGCTTTTGGTATGCGGACTTCACGGTGCGCGCTCTCACTAAAATCGCAATATCTCGAAAACTATTAAAGTCTCCATAAATTTTTTTTTCTATGGAAAGGTGAAATCTTAAGGATGTAGTCTCATGTGCCGGCCTACTTTTTAGAGGTTATTTCAAAAAAATTTTTTTGTAATAAAAAATATTGCGATCGTTTCAATTTTCAAATATGTTTTTATAAGCATCATAAACCATTTGAAAATATTTTGTTTAATTTATTCTTGTGTAGTTTAATACACTTTATAGCATGCCAAAGTATGCACATAAAAAAAAAGATAGGTCCCTGGCGCAGGTGATTTCGACTGCTAGAGTCATCCGAAACAAAAAATTAGAATAGATTATTGTTTTGTAAGCTAATGGCTCTGTCCCGTACTAGAATGAAATATTTTCATCAATAAAAAACAAAATGGCGAACTCACAAAACAAAAAATTAAAAAAAATTAAAAAAATGTATCTTAAATTAATGATAAAAAAAAAAACTAATCATTAAAAATAATAAAAATGATTCTAGTACGGGACAGAGGTGTTACTTTTTAGAACAACATATCCAAATTTCAGCTAGATCGGTACCATAGAATTTTGTGAATCACCTGCGCCGCACACAAAAATGTCGTTTCGAGAAAAACGCGTTTAAAGTTTAGACGCTACCGAGAAACTCATACTTTTCGGTGTAGGCGCGCTCTCGATTATGGGCTGTATCTCTGTCATTATTTGATATTTTTATTTGAAACTTTAACAGTACATTCATAATAAACAATACTATCAAAATATAAAAAAAAAAAAAATTGATTTTTTCAACCTCACACATGAGACTACATCCTTAAGGAATCTTTATATGCATCCAAAAAATTTTTAAAAAGTGGCCAAATTAACGAAAAATCAGTTCAAAAATTTTTTTTATTTTTTTTTGGTCCAAATTTTGAAAACTTTTTTTCAACATAATATTAAATTAAAGTACGTGTATTTAGCTGCATTGTCTGTAATTTTCATTAAAATCCATTTAATACTTTCAGAAATATAAATTTTCTAAAAAAACACTGCACTGATTTTCAACATGGCGTAGCGGGCGCCATTTTGAAAATTTTTCAAAATCCTTTTGGGGTTTAAACTATCTTACCTAAGACTATTATTTCCCACAGTTTCAAAAAAATCGGAAGACCACTTGCAAATCATTTTTTTTTTGACGGAGTCTTACCCATTTTTAATTGTAATTAATTGGTTTTATTATGATGTAATCATAAGGATCGGCCAACTATATCCGATGTTTGCGATATATGTATATCCGGTTTAAATTGCAAGGGTATATCAACTTCGGCTACGCCCGAAATTAGCTTTCCTTTCTTGTTTTTGTATTATATTATGAAGAAATGGCTTTGACACACCTTCTATGTTTGCATACTCGATTAATATGCTTAATTGCAATGGCACAGACCCCCTTACTCTAATTCAAGAGTTACCTATCAGATGGAACAGTGCGTACCAAATAATAAAACGAATTTTGGCCACCAAGGATGGACCATCCATTGCTTTGCTAGGCACTGCAAAGGCACCTTTGCCTTTTGTATCAAAAGAGATTGGAGTTGGGGAATAGGGCGGGTCATTAAAAATGTTTTTCGACTTTGAAACGCTAATAGGGCTTAAAAGCTGTGTGCACTGTACACATGTACACATTTCAAATTCTATCAATTTGTTCTCTACCTACATATTTCCAACTTTTACTAGTCAAAAGCGGTATTCCCAGACACTAAAATACGTATGAATTGTTGTCGAACATATACCTATTCTAGAGAACTCTGTCAAAAAGTCGGAAAAACTAATCGAATCGGACCGTTTTTCCACGAAATCCGCTGTTTACTCACTTCACCTTGTTGAAAGTTAATGTCGAAAGATTGCGAGTTCTTTAAATTTATTTCTCGAAAATTATAATTTGAAATTTGCATCTCTTCGCCACCTTAGATTTACTTGTGTGAATCGTTAGGGCCCAATACTATTTTCTGCGTGTCAACTTAAAAAAGTGTGTATGTAAGTTAACAACCAACTTCCAGCTTAGGCTGAGCAGACCAATTCGTATTCCCTTTATAAATATTTACCATTTTTTAGTATATTTATTATTATTACACCTCTTATACCACTCATGTATGGGCCGTTATGGACAGTGGGCCGTTAAAGCTCATGGGCCGTTATGGACAGTGGCCTTGTCTCATTGGCTGACAGCGATCGTATGACTTCTCCAAAAGTGCAGGGTTAGCGGTCTGCATGCGGTCTTGTATGAGCTTTTGTTAAGTCTTAAGTTAGTTCATATTTTGTGTTCAATAAAGCAAGAGCACCAGCTCATATTAATGAAACTCCGGCACTTAGTCGTCAAATCCTTTCTTAACTAATATACTGACTGAGTCTCTAGGCCAGCGGTATCGAAGGACAGTTCCCTTCCACCATATCTCCTTATCTCAGCATAGGAGCAGTACGGCCAACCGGCTACTAATTATTGGAGACAACGGCGAGGGACACCACTTCGACCGTTCCCCTCCCCTTACACCCGTTAATTGGCACCCAACTACTGGATAATATTACAAATTAATCACTCTTCGAATCTCACTCTGAGGAATATAAAATGTAAGTGACTGTGCGCCTAATATAGCGTTCAGGTCAATACGTGATATTGTAATAAATAAAGTGTCTACGAACTTTCCACACCCTACCATTAAAAAGTCAATTTATTGACAAAAATTTTACCTACAAACTTGTGCCAGAGCTAGCAATTTAAATTCAAATTTAAAAAATACAACGGAACAATTATTTAAAATATATATTTATTTGCATTTTTGAGTGGCGATCACGCATAGGAAAACTTGCCCCTCACCTTTTTTCCTTGATTGTTCTGTAAAGATACTTGATTTGCACGTGTTTATTTTGAAAAAAAAAAAAACAGAAATTTTGTGTGACTGCTAAGCCTGTTGCTTTGCTTCAACCAATTCCCAACTGAAGTTTTTCTTGGGATGTATTAATTCTGCGGGCTTACTATTATATTTTTTCTTGCAATTAATTGTGCTTCACCCACCGTGTAGTGACTCCTCTGAAATAATTGTCCATCGTCGCAAGACCCTGAATTGGCTACAGGTGTTGTCCAACTAAACGTCGTGCGCAAACGCAAATTTTCGCCCTTATTACTGCCGATTAACTTTCTTAGCCCCATTTGCGGCCGATGAGTTAGGAATACAGGGAAGTAAAACAAGAAGTGGACAGTGACGATAGTGAAGAAATCGGATTTTTGCTCCGGACGACACAACTAGAATCACCAACAATGAACCTAGAAATGATACAAGCGCTCATTACAAATGCCGTCAATGTCGTACTAACCGCACAGGAGCAGCGCTGGCGAGCAGAAATTGAATCAGTTAGAAACCAGGTCAGCTCGTTAACTGCGCAGGCACCCCAAGTAGAAGTATGTGAAAGGGTTACACCAGACCCCACCATAGAGTGCGGTGTCAAATTAGACATCGTAAAATCGCTCCCAACCTTTAGTGCCAGCCATGACGAATACGTGTCGTGGAGGCAGGCCGCATTAGATGCGTTTGAGGTATTTAAGAGATACAAAGGCAGCGAGACCCACTATGAAGCAGTGGTTATTATCAAGAACAAAATTTGCGGTAACGCGCGATCACTCCTCACGTCCCATAATACCGTTTTAAATTTCGATGCAATTCTAGCGAGGCTGGATTGCACATACGCGGACAAAACGTCCCTAAGGGTGCTACGCCAGAATTTAGAAATGGTTCGGCAAGGAGATGCCGACCTTATGACATATTATGATTAGGTCGAGAGAAAACTCATCCTCGTCACCAACAAGATAGTCATGTCTCATACTATGGACACGGCAACGATCTTGAATAAGAGGTTAGGGATGACGGCATCCTACGCGAAAGCCATAGAAGACAAGGCCCCCTTTTATGAGGGCAATAGACGCAACAATAAAGGTCAGGGAAGACAATGGAAAGCTAAGGATAAAAATCCGCACTTCATTCCTAGGCAGGACCAAGGCAAGTCTCACGAAGATAACCTATTCCCGAAATGCGAGGATCCTGACACCATGCACCAGAATAAAGTTCAACCCATGGAAGTAGACCCCTCGACGGACAAATTCAGACAGGAGACAAGCTGGAGGAAGCCGCAAAGTAATAATAATTACAAAAGGCAGAACTCGTCCCAGCGTCAATCGGGCCAAAGACGCCAACGCGTTAACAATATAGCCCAACCCTCATAGGAGGAAAGTTACTCCGCCACAGCCGAAACGGAAGTGGCCGACTTTGAAGAAGACGTTGACACTGCCGAACTTAATGACCTCCTTAATTTTTTAGGGAGCGCTTCCGACTGCCGTTCGTCGAGCGACAGTTGGCTAGTAGAACACTAAAAATACTCATAGACACGGGGGCGGCAAAGAATTATGTTAAGCCCGTAAAGAAGCTTAAGGGGCCCATCCACAGGCGAGCATGTTCGACGAACATGTTGTGCTCGACGACATTTTTCCTGTGGATGGTAGTGTTCGTTGTCAAATTTTGTGTTCGTCAAAATGTTCGAATGGAATTGAAATATTTCTATTTTGACAAAGTTTGCAACAACATGCTCGCCAATGGATGGCAATGTTGGCACGAACGTCAGTTTGAAAAAACGTTTTGGTAGAGAAAATGAATAAAAAGTGCAATATTATTTTGCAATATTATTTATGGCAAATACTTATTGCCATAAGTGCAATTAGAGTGCCGATATAGTTGTCCGTTGACATATTGATAGTTTGAAAATTTATCGAAAAAAGATGTTCGCACGAATGTTGGCTCTAGTTAGTGGGGAAAATGAAATTCAAGTAGGCGAGCATGTTCGTCGAACATGCTCGCCAGTGGATGGGCCCCTTTAGGAATGTAATGCCGATCAAGACCCCCTTCACTGTGAGCTCTATTCACGGCTCCAGTGACGTCAAGAACAAGTGCATAATGCGCATTTTTGGATTAGATGCCCCATTTTTTCTGTTGGACACACTGAGCACGTTCGATGCTATAATAGGGTTCGACTCGCTAACGTGAGCAGGAGTGGCATTGGACTAAGGCGACAGCGTAATAAAAAACGGAAACGTTACTGAAAAGCTCAAATTCTTTGACTGTGAAAACGTTAATTGCACCAAAATTTATGACATAGTGGTACCAAATTTGGCGAAAGCCGAATTCAAAAAAGTTATTCTGGAAAGGAAAAATGTGTTTTCGACCTCTAACGAGGCTAACTTTCAACACCTCTGTCATTGCCACTATTCAAACTAAGAGTGACGAACCCGTCTACTCCAGATTATACCACTACCCCATGGGGGCAGCAGACTTTGTTAACAACGGAATCAAGAAGCTGCTGAGCAATGACATAATCAGGCCTTCCAGATCCTCGTACAACAGCCCTACTGGGGTAGTTGACAAAAAAGGGACTGACGATAATGGCATCAGGAAGCAGCGTTCGGTAATCGACTTTATGAAACTAAACGAGCAAACAATTGCCGATCGCTACCCTGTGCCAAGCATTCCCATGATTCTGGCGAGCTTGGGGAAAGCCAAATACTTTACTACCCTAGACTTGAGGTCAGGGTATCATCAGATATACTTGGCCGAGAAAGTTCGGGAAAAAACCTCGTTCTCAGTTAATGGAGGGAAATACGAATTTTGCCGACTGCCTTTCGGATTAAAAAAAGCAGATAGCATTTTCCAAAGAGCCATCAATGATGTGCTGCGGGAAGAAATAGGCAAGATATGTTACGTCTACGTCGATGACGTTATCATTTTTTCCGAAAACGAAACCGAACATGTTAAGCACATCGATATAGTACTTAAGCGGCTTATCGATGCCAACATGAAGGTGGCACGAGAAAAGACTAAATTCTTTAAAGAAAGCGTAGAATTTTTAGGCTTTATAGTTACTAGAGGGGGAAAAAAAACAGACCCTGAAAAAGTCAGGGCAATTCAGGGCAGTTTTGGGTTCCCCGAACTCAAAACTCTGTGTAGCCTCAGGTCCTTCCTCGGCCTGCGGGCTATTACAGAAGCTTTATCAAGAATTTTGCCTCTATTGCCAGGCCTCTTACTCACATTCTCAAAGAGCAAAACGGATCGGTCAGTAAAAACATGTCGAAAAAAGTTCCTATTACGTTGGATGAAACCCAGCGCAATGCGTTTGACCATCTGCGTAATATCCTGGCATCAGAAGATGTCATTCTGATGTACCCCGATTTCAAATTACCATTTGTCCTAACCACCGACGCTTCAGCCAGTGAAAAAGGCGCGGTATTGTCCCAAAACAAGAGGCCCATTACAATGATCTCGCGTACGCTTATAGATCACGAACTAAATTACCAACGAAAGAGAATTGTTGGCGATAGTTTGGGCCATAGGCAAACTACAGAACTACCTTTACGGCACTTAGGGGGTTTGGATCTTCACAGACCACCAGCCGCTGACTTACGCGGTATCTGACAAAAACACCAACACTAAAATCAAGCGATGGAAGGCCTTTATAGACGAAAACAAAGGGAAGGTGTTTTACACGCCTGGGAAGCAAAACCTTGTAGCCGATGCGCTGTCTCGGCAACACTTGAACAACCTAGAGGTTGAGGCTCAGTCCGATGCTGCCACGGTGCATAGTGAGCTTTCGCTCTCATACACCATCGAGACTACGGATAAACCCCTCAGCTGTTTCAGAAACCAAATTATTTTGGAAGAGGCAAGCCAACCACTTCGGCGAGACTTCATTGTTTTTGGCAATAGAACTCGCCACGTTATTCACTTTAATAACAAAACCCTACTTGTCGAATCTGTAAATGAAATCATCAACGCCAACGTCATAAACGCGATCCACTGCGACTTTCCGACACTAGCTTGTATTCAACATGACTTGAGGCAGGAGTTCCCTGCAACGAAATTTTGGCACTGTAAAAACTGTGTAACTGACATTAAAAATACCAATGAACAGCTGGAAATCGTTTATGCCGAACACAACCGCGCCCACAGGTCTGCGCAGGAAGGTTGGGTGGTCAGTATGCCATATGAGGGAAAAGGAGGTCGTGGCTAGCTGCTGCAGGTGTCTTGAGATTGGGCACATCGCAAGCGCTTGCAAGAGCTTGAAGGACAGGAGCGGCTGTTGCTTCCGCTGTGGAGACATGGACCACAGGGCGGCCACCTGCAAAAAGGACCCTCGATGCTTTTCGTGTGAAGATAAGGGCCGGAAGGATGTGAGGCATCAGACTGGAAGCAGAAGTTGCCCCTTGTCAGCGAAAGGAGTTGGACCTAGGACGTCAGGATGCTAGTGCTTCAGCTGAACCTGAACCACTGCAGGGCGGCTCAAGATGTGCTGTCGCAGACTGCGAGGGAGACGAAGACGGACATAGCGTTCCCAAGCGAGCCCCATAGGAATGGCTCAGACAACCGCTGGGCAGTTGACCTATCGGGGAAGGATGCCATCTGGAGCTGCGGCGCAACCGGCGCGACAATGCACTCAATGCACAGTGTGGCTGGATTTGTAAGGGCTTGGATAGTTGGGGCATGGCTCTACAGCTGCTACATGGCACCTAGCCTAACCACCAATGAGTTTGAGCGCATGATGGACTGCCTAGGAAATGATATCAGAGGCCGTTCTGACGTCCTTGTAGCAGGGGACTTCAACGCATGGGCGCAGGGCTGGGGCTGCCCGAGGACGAATGCGAGAGGGAGAGTGGTCAGAGAAACCTTTGCCTCACTCGATCTCGTCCTGCTGAACGAAGGAAACCAGCAAACCTTTAGCAGAGCCGGAGCAGGTTCCATCATAGACCTGACGTTCGCAAGCCCCTCGCTAGCGACTGGCGCTTACTGGAAGATAAGCGGCAGCTTTACGGCCAGCGACCACGAAGCAATATTGTGCTCAATTGGTATTCCTCACGAACGACCGAGGGATCCGAAACCACGAGGCTGCAGAGTCAGTACGCTCCAGGCGAGGAACTTCACCGAGGCAGCGCGCGACATCGGCAACGTCTTACCAAGCAGAGCCAACGTAATGGCTGATACCCTGGCTGCTAACCTGGAGGCAGCGTGCATGGCGAGCATGCAGCGGAGAAGCCGCTACCGTAGGGACCACGCTCCCGTTTACTGGTGGAGCGACGAGATTGGCTCCATCCGAGCTGAGTGCATGAGAGCAAGGAGGCTTATGCAGCGCGCGAGAGGCAGCGACGCCTTTGAGGAGCGGCACCTAACCTTCAAGGACCGACGCAAAGCATTGAAGGTGGCCATCCGAGACAGCAAAAGGAAATGCTTCCTGGAGCTATGCGACTCGGCGGAGGAAAATCCATGGGGCAACGCGTACCGGATAGTGGTGAAGAGGCTGCGCGCAGGAATCCCGTCCCCCACGGACCCGAACGTGCTAAGGACCATAGTGCAAGCACTGTTCCCAGCCGGCAACCAGGTCATCCAGCTACACACCCCCCCAGCAGACAATGAAGCGGCTGAGGAGGTAACGGAAGAGGAAGTTCTGGCCATAGGGAGAGACCTGGCCCCGAACAAAGCACCCGGCCCGGACTCGGTTCCTAACCGAGCCCTGAAGCTGGCTCTAGCTCTTCAGCCGAGCAGTTTTGCGAAGCTCTACAATAAATGTATCCGCAAAGGCACTTTTCCCACCAGGTGGAAGGTACAGAAGCTCCTGCTGCTCGTCAAACCAGGGAAACCAAGGGAGGAGGCGTCGTCCTATAGGCCAATCTGCCTGCTGGACACAACGGGCAAGGTCTTCGAGAGGGTGATCGCGGCGAGGCTCGAAGCTACCATAGAGGAGGCGGGAGGGCTGTCTCCCAAGCAGTATGGGTTCTGGAAGGGAAGGTCTACGGTGGATGCCATAGCAGAGGTGGTCGGCATTGCTCGCAACGCAATAGCGGGAACCAGGTGGAAAGGTCGCTCCAAGCAATACTGCCTGATAGTCACCCTGGACATCAGGAACGCCTTCAACACGGCGGACTGGGGCAAAACACTGGCAGCCCTAAGGCGGTTCAACGTTCCAAGTGCCATAATGAACGTCGTCAGTAGCTACTTTAGCTGCAGAGTGCTACTGGTCGACACGGACATGGGCACGGAGTCCTACGACGTTACGGCGGGTGTGCCACAAGGATCGTTCCTAGAACCGCTGCTGTGGAACGCCATGTATGACGGGATCCTGAGGCTGCAGCTCCCAGCTGGATGCGACGTCGTCGGCTTCGCGGACGACGCAGCGTTGGTGATAGTGGCCAAGCACAGGGAGGAAGCGGATGTGGGTGTGATGATCGACGCTCGGCTCTTCTTCCGCGAGAACCTTGATTATATTCAGGGCAAGGCTGCAGCCACTACCAAGGGCCTTGCCAGGATCCTTCTAAACACTAGAGGCCCTTAGCAGAACAGGAGAAGGCTCCTCGTGAGCGTTGCCTCGGCGACAGGAGAGGGGTAGATGCAGCTTACAGGCTGGGTGCTATAAGAGTCGCGTCCGGCTTCAGGACAGTCTCCGACGACGCCATTCTGGTCATTGCGGGGATGGTCCCGCTGAAGGAGCGCGCTCGAGAGCTCAAGGAGCTTAAGGAAACCCGTGCTCGCAATGAGGGTGCCGGCGGCACCCCCAATACAGCTGCAAGGGAGAACTCCAAGGAGAGGTCGCTCACAGCCTGGCAGGATTGCTGGGACGCGTCGACGATGGAAGATGGACACACACCCTCATTCCTAACCTTAGAAGGTGGGTGCTGCGAAGCCACGGGCAGGTCGACTTTTACCTGACTCAGGTCTTGAGTGGACATGGCAGCTTCCTGCAATACCTGAAGCGCTTTGGCCTCGCGGAGGATGACTGGTGCCCGGAGTGCGGGAGTTCGATAGTCGAGGACGCCAGGCACGTTGTCTTTGAGTGCCGCCGGTTTGCACGAGAGCGCCACCGACTGGAGACGACGGCGGGCCGATCAATCCACCCGGGGAAACCTAGTGGAGGTAATGCTGGAGAACCAGATGCTCTGGGACGCAGAAGCATCTTTTGCTGCAGCGTTAATGCACAGGCTCAGGAGCATTAAGCAGGAGAGGCGGTAGGGTGGAGAGTTGGGTCCTGTGGCGGGCGAAGCCATGCCTAGCGGACGTCCTGCCCGCTCTCAAGCCCCCACTATCCATCATCCATGAACAACAACCTTTCCAACCTTTTCCAACCTTCAATTCTGAAATGATTACGTCTTTGCTGAAAAACCAATACAGCATCGATTTCATTAATGCGCTACTGCTTCACAGTAGCTCCAATGGCAAAGTGGAAAGATTCCACAGCACCTTGGCAGAAATAGCCAGGTGCCTCAAAATCGATAAAAAAAACTGATGACACTGTGGAATTAATTTTGCGGGCTACGGTACAATACAACAGATCGTTGCACTTAGTCACGGATTTTAGGCCAGCGGAAGTTATCCATGCCAGCAGCGACGAAGTCAACTCGGCTATTAGAGCCAAGATTTGTAAGGCGCAATAGACCAACCTCGACAGAATCAACACTTCAAGACAAAACAGAGTCTTTGAAGTTGGGGGAAAAGGTTCTCGTGCGCAATAATAAAAGACTCGGAAATAAGCTGACGCCGCTCTACTCAGAAGAGCGCATAGAAACAGACCTAAACACGTCGGTTCTCATTAAAGGGAGGGCAGTCCACAAGTACAATATAAAAAAAAGCTTATAAAAGCTTATTTGTAAAAAAGTCCTGCTCTTCCCAGTCGCACACTACCATACTATGCTACAAATAAGAGACAACATCGTGGCGGAATGCGATGACGGAGTCCTAGCAGTCTCCGATTGCGCTTCTACCAACTTGGCCACAATTAGCAACAGGCGTCCCACGACACTAACCCACAACTAAACCTTGCGCCAGGCAGCAATCAGCAATCTGAAACCCCGCACAATCGTGGACGACGAAGTAATAATCGTCAACGAAAAACTTACGAGTATTACCATCGATGACGGTCTCACAGCAACCATGATAGGGACCCACCTTTTTACTTTTGAAAGAATTTGAACCCCAATTACTTTGTGAGGGCCTGGGAATCGCGGCCTCTCCTTAACTGACATCACGGGACACGATCACATACTAAATCAGCCACTACCACAACAGTTGAACAACGCGTCGGCTGGAGGTGCACCAAGGATTTGGTTCGCCGCGGGAGTCGCCGTCAGCCTCACACTATGCGGCTTGGTCCTGCCCCAACAACACTGCAGGCGCAAACGAGAGGCATCCCAATTACGATAGTCCATCGATGAATTGGCTGTCACCGAGGACGGTTTAAGGGGGAAGTAGTTAACAACCAACTCCCAGCTTAGGCTGAGCAGGCCAATTCGTATTCCCTTTATGAATATTTACCATTTTTTAGTATAATTATTATTATTACACCTCTTATACCACTCATGGGCCGTTATGGACAGTGGGCCGTTAAAGCTCATGGGCCGTTATGGACAGTGGCTTTGTCTCATTGGCTGACAGCGATCGTATGACTTCTGCAAAAGTGCATGGTTAGCGGTCTGCCACGGGCATGCGGTCTTGTATGAGCTTTTGTTAAGTCTTAAGTTAGTTCATATTTTGTGTTCAATAAAGCAAGAGCACCAGCTCATACTAATGAAACTCCGGCACTTAGTCGTCAAATCCTTTATTAACTAAAATACCGACTGAGTCTCTAGGCCAGCGGTATCGAGGGACAGTTCTCTTCCACCATATCTCCTTATCTCAGCATAGCCGGTACGGCCAACCGGCTACTAATTATTGGAGACAGCGGCGAGGGACACCACTTCGACCGTTCCTTTTTCCTCACACCCGTTAATTTGTAGACCTGTTGTTCTACAGCTATTTAGTTTGTGTATCTCAAATAGTTCGCACGTGAATCGTAGTAAAGCTGTTTATCTGCATTTATCCACATCGACATGAGTGTATGTCGAAGAAATCTTACATTGAACATTTTAGGGCATCCGACAGATTTCGATGGGCGCATGCTGCCAACTCGAGAGGATGCTTTAAAGTATTACTTTTACGTGTGGCATGGATTAAAAGAAGATAAGGGAGGTGGCAACCCATCTTTTAGAGAAGCTGCTTCTTTAGTGCTGAAACGCGTAACTGACGTCTGGTCATCGGCTTCCATTGCTGTGGTGAGCGTTACAAGAATGGAGCAACTGTTAAAAAATGACGTTTCTACCTATCAACAGCTAAACAAGTCATTTAAAAGAGACAGTGAGAGTGATGCTTTCAAAAAAAAAAGTCAAGCACAGTTTAGAGAGTTGTTTGATGTAGCTGCCTGCAAGTGCCACCACTCCATCTGTAAATGCTCTTTGCAAAACAAAGTGCCAGCAGCGGAAAGGGAGTTTTTGCAAGATCAGCGTACAAATCGGAAAATTATCATTGGTCCGGTGAATAAGAAAACTACCGCTAAGCTGCGTAAACGAGAAGAGAGGAAAGCCATCGAGGATAACAGAGTTAACAAGAGACCAATTAAAGATGTATTAGCCAGTGGTTAAGTGTGTGTTAGTGACGATGAAACAAGTGACAGTGATATAAAAGACGCTGACTTTAGTGTACCCGCTTTATCTGCTGATAGATCTAGAGTGAAACTGCCTAGATTGACCTCTTTTGCCAGCAAGTGTGACATACGTTTCTACTCCAAAACCGTTAGTCAATTTGAAGAATCTTATAATGTTCGTGGTGACAGTGTACGATCCCTCGTGGTTCTGTATCAAACGTGAGGGCACTTTAAAAAACGCTTCTAAAATCCTATGGTATACAATGATTGCTTTACGTACTAACGCCAAGCAGTTGAATGAAGTACCACAAAAGGTTCTCCAAGATACCGCTTTCCACGCGCACCACGAAAATATTATGGTGGCAATGTTACACGACGAGAGGATAGAAGTGCGGCAACAAGCAGTTCGTCGAATTTTGCAGGCCCGCAAACGCAGCAACCCTACTATCGTCCGGAAATTCATCCCACCGATCCTGAATTTCTCTGCAAATGATTATACAGAGATGATCGAATGGCCCGAGGAAAAAATGTCTGCTTGCCCAAATGCCTGACGTCCGATTAGCCAACGTTGCATCGCATACGCAATCTGTAGAGAGGGTTGTCAAAGATGTAACAGACGCTTCGAGTAAAAAATGTGGACAGACAGCGCGCGACGGATTCATACGCGTTAGACTCCAAGATCGAAACCTTATGCCCAAGTTTGAAAGCAAAAAAGACTTTAAAACGTAAAACTTGTCCCGCACGAGAGGGTGATTGGCTGGGTGTGGGACGGGAGGGACTCGAATTGCAGCCACCGCCAAGAGGTGAGTAATGTGCCCTTATGATTCACATATGTACAGGGTGCGGCGCCTAAATCCGGACAAATTTGAATTTGAATTTCCCGCCACATAATCATTCCGCCGGAGGTCGCTACTGGCGTTCTTGTAAGCCATGGGCATCTCGTAAATAGTCATAACCTAAAAATGGCCGGGATGTTACGTACAAGTGCGGAGTCGAAAGTCTTCGCGCTGGGCGTTCGCCGACAGAAATAATTCGATTCTTCGGGTACCCGAGATCAACCGTATACGATATTACATCGTATGTAAGTACAATGCTTCTGCAAAGTCAAGGGAAGGTTTTTCTAACCCACACGAGCCATTTAGCCCAAAACTGGCTATCGGATAACGTGGACATGTTCTGGAGAAAAGAGTTCTGGCCCTCGAATAGCCCGGATTTGAACCCCCCTGGACTATTATGTTTGGAGCGTAGTCGAAAGGGTTACTAACAAGTCCAGGCACCCTAATGTCGCATCTCTACGCACCGCTATGGGAATAGATCCAATCCTTATGGGAATATGAATATATAATCCAATTTATTACAATAAAAAATCTAAAAATAGTCCCAAACTTCTATCTTCAAACATACCAAAGTTGGTATATCTACCAAAAACCATTTCCGATCGTTCAGTTATATTCAGCTGTAAGATATAGTGGCCGATCGTTATGAAATTTTGTAGGTCGGATCAACTGACCAAAAATATAATCTGTACCAAGTTCCAGCTTTCTATCTTCAAAAACACGAAAGTTGGGTCATTTTCGATCGTTCAGTTATATGGCAGGAATATAGTCGGCCGATCCTTACAAAATTTGGCATGTCGTATTATTTTGCCAAAGATAGCGCTTATGTTAAATTTGAACTCTCTTACTCTAAAAACACCGAAGTTATACCATTTCCGATCAATCAGTTATACGTCAGCTATAGGATACAGTATATACATACGGCTGATTCCGGTCGTTCCGGTTTATATACTGCGTGCAAAGGAAAAAAGGGTGTGCGCAAAGTTTCAAGGCGATAGCTTTAAAACTGGCAGACTAGTTTGCGTAGAAACAGAAAGACGGACAGAAGGACACCGGACATGCTTATATCAACTCAGGAGGTGATCCTGATCAAGAATATATATACTTTATAGGGTCGGAGATGTCTCCTTCACTGCGTTGCACATAAAAAAATGAAAATGCACATGAAAAATGTAATGAAAAAAAAAAAACTGCAAAAACTTTCAATATTAACTTTTTCCACGAAGAAGTGAGTAGGCGGATTTTATGGAAATGAGGTCCAATTTGATTACTTTTTTGACGTTTTGACTGAGTTCTCTAGAACAGGTATATTTTCTATAACAATTTTAACGTGTTTTGGTGGCCAAGACAACCGTTTTTGGCTAGTAAAAGTTGAACATTGATACAGAAAAAAATTACCAAAATTCCAAATTTTCCATACATTCACCTACAATTTTTTTATTTTTGTCGTCAATGCGAAGACGGAAGACATCGTCGCACAGCAATCGGATTTTGCACACGTATTTTGGAAATGTGTACACAGCTTTTAAGCCTTATTAGCGTTTCAAAGTCGAAAAAAAATGTTTAATGACCCGCCCTATAGGGGAAGAACTGTGCACATTGTCACGTCCTTTCGACAAAGAGACTAAGAATATCTCGGGTGGAAAGTTTACCACGCTGATATTAATTATTCCTATGATATGTATATTATTATTTTTATACCCTTGCAGAGGGTATTATAATTTTGTCCAAAAGTGTGCAACGCAGTGAAGGAGACATCTCCGACCCTATAAAGTATATATATTCTTAATCAGGATCACCTCCTGAGTTGATATGAGCATGTCCGTCTGTCTGTCTGTCAGTTCTCAGTTTTAAAGCTATCGTCTTGAAACTTTGCACACACCCTTCTTTCCTTTGCACGCAGTATATAAGTCGGAACGGCCCGATCGGCCGGCTATATCCTATAGCTGCCATATAACTGATTGATCGGAAATGGTATAACTTTGGTGTTTTTAGAGTTAGAGAGTTCAAATTTTTAATTTAATTTTTTTTTTTTTGGCATTTTTTTGCAAAACAATACGACATGCAAAATTTTGTTAGAATCGGCCGACTATATCCTATAGCTGCCATATAACTGAACGATCGGAAATGACCCAACTTTCATGTTTTTAAAGATAGAACTTGGTACAGATTATATTTTTTGTCAGTTAATCCGACTTACCAAATTTCATAACGATCGGCCGACTATATCTTATAGATTAGGATCGGCCAACTATATCCGATGTTTGCAATATATATCCGGTTTTAACTGCAAGGGTATATAAACTTCGGTTTCACCCGAAGTTAGCTATTCTTTCTTGTTTTAAATACTTTTCGATCTTAAAATTATTTGGATTTTAAGTAAGTGCACGAAGAACTACAAATACTTTGTTTTGTTTTTTTTGTTTTAATAAAACCATAAATGTTTATTTAAATAATTTGAAAAATTCAGCTTACATTTATTAAAACATCGATGTTTTGGGAGAAAACATCGATGTCTTCATGCATTGATGTTTTTGCACCTCTAGTCAGTGCCGGACCTGAAAATACCGAAAATAATAAGTTTGCAAATTGTAACAATAAATTATAATATGCATGTAGACACTGAGTGGTTAGAATATTCACTTGATTAATTAAATTCTTGGTAGAGATGTCCCAGCTATAACCGCTGGTTACTAGATACTCTATCTGATCTTTCTTGTGAGTGATTGTTTAATTGATTTCTTGAAGGTTTTCTCGATGATATTCGCGTGATAAGTTTATCCAAGACATGAAACTACTTCGGTATTATAATGAGTACTTCATTATCCCAATCGAGGGGAATTTCACGTCGTGATCCTCTACGACTTGGACCCAAATACACTAAACATTAAATTAACATTATTTAAACATTTACATTTCGCCATAATACGCCCAATCTGGACGTACGGCATACAGCTCTGGGGCACTGCGAGCAAGACGAATGTCCGAACTATACAAGCATTCGAAAATAGAGCCCTTCGAATCGCCACTGGGGCCCACGTCTATCATGACAATCGCACCATCCACGAGGTTCTCAATTTCCCTTGGGTCAAGGACGAGATACAAAGAAGCAGCGCATGCAGAGGCTTCATAATCACCCGAACCGGTTGGCCAGCTCCCTGCTGGACAACAGCGAGCAGCCCAGAAGACTAAAAAGGACACACCCGCTGGACCTCCCCTTACTACTCTAATTTATTTCTACCATATTAATATTTAAAATTATCTATACGTGAAGTTTACGTGATAACATTTAATGGTTGTCCCTAATGGACAGTTTTAAATAAACATTACCCTGCTATTACAAAAAAAAAAAATTTACATTTCACCACTGTGCTGCTGCATGACCCGATATTTTTTTTTTCTCGCGGCGAATACGATCTGTCTCACTGTGCGCTGAGAAGAAATTATGAAAATTGTTGAAGTTATATCGCTTTTCTCAAAACAAGTCAGTGCAATCTTGGTAGTGCAGTGTTTTTTGCCAACACAAAGCAGGGTAAAAACGTAGCAGATTCCCTAAAAATAACAAATCTTGGGAGATACATAGTCACTGTCGAGCGTGTTTCCCGTAGAAAGGAATTGCTTCAATGTCAAAGATGTAACATTTTTGGGCACTCGAAAAACTACTGTCGCCTGGACCCTGTTTGTGGTAAATGAAGTGGGCCTCACGCTACTGGTTCCTTACTCTGTGTGAGCGATACATGCTTGTGCGTAAACCGTAAACCACGACAGATAAAAGCTGCCCAGTCAGAATAGAAAAATATAAAAAACAAAAGCCGAGGCCTAGACTTTCGACAATCAATCATCCAGCAAGCGCTTCTCGTGGATTCATACCAGATGAAGCCTTAAGAACGAATATATCGTATGCTTATATAGCTCGACCCAAAGATATGCAAGCAAGGACTGGCTCAACCCTGCAGATTGACGCAAGCTCTTCTTCCGACCCTAGGCTCAGCCATAAGTTTACAGCGATAGATATTGCCATCCGCGACATAAATACCAAACTGGACACTCCATGCAGGATGCAGGATACTCTAAACAAAGATGCAGAGTCCAACAAGGTGTTCAGAGAGCTGGTCCAGGCTCTCATTGCGCGATTGCCGAAATGATTCAACCATCACTAAATATCGGATTGTGGAACGCTCGTGGACAAGTCAGAGTATCTGAAGAGCTTCGATTATTCCTCAGCGCTCATAACATAGACATAATGCTTGCCACAGAAACACACATGCGCGCTGGTCAGCACATCTACTTGACAGGCTATCTCATATACCATGCCTATCACCCCAGTGGCAACAGCAGAGGTGGCTCTGCAGTTATTATAAAGGATTCTCTAAGTCACATCCCCCTGCCCTCCGCCTCTAGCAACGAAAGACAGATAGCGAGCGTCCTATTACAGACTTCTACCTCCAGCAGATACATGGTTTCAATCAAAATTTGAATCATGGCCTATCAGACTCTTATCATGGTCATACTGGATGGAACACATGAGAGAAAACCACAGCACTCATGACTCCTTGCCAAAGGAACTAATTTAAACGCTATTAAAGTCCAACTAGAACAACTGAGCGAGGTTAACATACAAATCTATGAAACCTTCTGACATTGACAATGCCATCAGCCGTTTCATAAGCATAGTAAACCAGGCTGCTAAGATAGCTGCACACAGCAATCATCAACATATAAATATATAGACATAGAGCCTTCTACAGAGACCAGCTACCACCCATAATTGGTGCGCTTCTCAATCTAAAGCGAAGAGTAAGAGGAGAATATTCAAGAATGGGAGAAGCCCGAATCAAACAAGGCGCTCGGCCAAAGAAAACAAGAATCTATAGACAGATTTCTGGAAAACAGATGCTAGTTCTAACATCTCGCTGTGACGTATCATAAAACGGTATAGACTTAGTCCACCGCAAAATCAGCCATATGAAAACCCTCAGGTGGCTGGTGCCGTACGAGCCTAGAAAAAGCTGAAGTGCTTGCTAACAACCTCGTTTCGCAACCTGCCTGCTAACCCTGTCTCACTGACAGAAGTGAAAGACCTTGTAGGTAACCTTTTGCCAAAGAAAACTCCTGGTGAAGGCCTTTTGGACAACAGGACGATCCGACTTTTACCGGATCAGTTCTTTCAATTTTTGCTGACGTTGTTCAACAGCGTACTAACTGTTGGATACTTTCTTAAAGTTTGGAAATCGTCAAATCTACATATGATCCCAAAACCAGGAAAATCGCCAACTGACGTGGACCCATTCAGACCCATTAGTCTTTTACCATCCCTGGAAAAAATCATGGAAAGGCTGATCCTGAACAGGCTACTTACTCTTGAGAATGTCACCAGTGCGCTCCCGGAATTCCAGTTCGGCTTTCGTCTTCAACATAGAACTCCTGAGAAATTGCACAGAGTTGTTAACTTTGTCTTAGAAGCCTTTGAGAAGAGGAATATGCAGTTTCTGTCTTCCTTGACATTCAGCTGGCTTTTAAACGAGTGTGGCACTCTGGGCTTCTGTATAAAGGCAAAAGTCTTCTCACGCCTTCTTACGTCTTCTATTCCAGCAATCCCCGTACCTGCAGATGGATCCAAGTCGTCCGTTAAACCGATCTCTGCTGGTGTTCCCCATGGTAGCGTCCTCCGCTATACTCTATCTATGCTTCAGATATGCCTACAAAAACTCCAATCACTGAAGTGAATGAGCAAGACGTGCTAATTGCGACCTACCCTGATGCAGCAGTGTGTCCTGACCAAAATCAGTAGTATCTTGGCAGCCACATTTGCATTGCAGGAGTATCTGGACGCATTTTTTCAATGGGCCACAAACTGGAACATTCGTGCAAACGCAGATAACTCTGCCAATGTAACTTTCACCAATTGCCGAAGTACCTGCCCAGGAGTCAACCTCAACGATAGTTCAATCAGAGCCCTTCCTGCATACCAGTACCTCGGTGACACTTTGAACAAAAAACTCACAATTGGCAGGCACATTACCTGTATCCAAAACTCGATCAGAACTCAAATGGTTTGGATGTTCTGGCTCCTCACACCACGCAACAAGCTCGCACCTTGGAAGGTGCAGATATACAAGTCCATAGTCCGGACTCCATATTTATGAACAAAACCCGGGTTTTGCAAGCGAAAACTCTTCGAAGGATCTCTGGAGCTCCGTGGTTTATGCGAACCAGAGACATCGAACACGATCTCAACGTGCCTAAAATCGGAGACAAGCTGCAGGAACTTGCTCAGAAATGGAAAATGGAATGGAACGTCTAAATGAGCACCCCAACAGCCTAGCCAAAAAACTTGGTACCGCTGCTATCAGGAGCCCCCATCCTCAAGACCTACAAGACCGGATCTTGACCTAGCCATTTCGTCATCCTCAACATAAACATAAAAAAAACAAGAAAGCAAAGCTAACTTCGGGCGGAGCCGAAGTTGATATCCCCTTGCAGCTAAAACCGGATATATATCGCAAACATCGGATATGGTAGGCGGATCCTTATGAGAATACGAATATATAATCCAATTTATTACAATACAAAATCTAAAAAAAGTCTCAAGCTTCTATCTTCAAAAATACCAAAGTTGGTATTTCTACCAAAAACCATTTCCGATCGTTCAGTTATATGGCAGCTATAAGATATAGTCGGCCGATCGTTATGAAATTTGGTAGGTCGGATTAACTGACCAAGAATATAATCTGTACCAAGTTCCAGCTTTCTATCTTCAAAAACACGAAAGTTGGGTCATTTCCGATCGTTCAGTTATATGACAGCTATAGGATATAGTCGGCCGATCCTTACGAAATTTGGCAGGTCGTAATGTTTTGCCAAAAATAGCTGTCATGTCAAATTTGAACTCTCTAACTCTAAAAACCCCAAAGTTATACCATTTCCGATCAATCAGTTATATGGCAGCTATAGGATATAGTCGGCCGATCCCGGCCGTTCCGACTTATATACTGCGTGCAAAGGAAAGAAGGGTGTGTGCAAAGTTTCAAGACGATAGCTTCAAAACTGAGAGACTAGTTCGCGTAGAAACGGACAGACAGACAGACGGACAGACAGACGGACAGACGGACATGCTCATATCAACTCAGGAGGTGATCCTGATCAAGAATATATCTACTTTATAGGGTCGGATATGTCTCCTTCACTGCGTTGCACACTTTTGGACAAAATTATAATACCCTCTGCAAGGGTATAAAGAAACAAAAAAGAAAAACTAACTTCGGGCGGAACCGAAGTTTATATACCATTGCAGTTAAAACCGGATATATATCGCAAAAAACGGATAAAGTTTCCCGCTCCCTTTGAAAATATAATAATATAACCAATTGATTACAATTAAATATCTAAAACAAGAAAGGAAAGCTAATTTCGGACGTAGCCGAAGTTGATATACCCTTGCAATTTAAACCGGATATACATTTATCGCAAACATCGGATATAGTTGGCCGATCCTTATGATTACATCATAATAAAAGCAATTAATTACAATTAAAAATGGGTAAGACTCCGTCAAAAAAAAATGATTTGCAAGTGGTCTTCCGATTTTTTTGAAACTGTGGGAAATAATAGTCTTAGGTAAGATAGTTTAAACCCCAAAAGGATTTTGAAAAGTTTTCAAAATGGCGCCCGCTACGCCATGTTGAAAATCAGTGCAGTGTTTTTTTAGAAAATTTATATTTCTGAAAGTATTAAATGGATTTTAATGAAAATTACAGACAATGCAGCTAAATACACGTACTTTAATTTAATATTATGTTGAAAAAAAGTTTTCAAAATTTGGACCAAAAAAATAAAAAAATTTTTGAACTGATTTTTCGTTAATTTGGCCACTACAAAGTTTTTGTTACTACATAATAACCAAACAAGAAAGGAAAGCGGGCGGAGCCGAAGTTTATATACCCTTGCAGTTAAAACCGGATATATATCGCAAACATCGGATATAGTTGGCCGATCCTTATGGGAATAGGAATATATAATCCAATTTATTACAATACAAAATGTAAAAAAAGTCACAAACTTCTATCTTTAAAAATAAGAAAGTTGATATTTCTACCAAATACCATTTCCGATCGTTCAGTTATATGGCAGCTATGGGATATAGTCGGCCGATCCTAATGAAATTTGGTAGGTTGGATCAACTGACCAAGAATTAAATCTGTACTAAGTTCCAGCTTTCTATCTTCAAAAACACGAAAGTTGGGTCATTTCCTATCGTTCAGTTATATGGCAGCTGTAGGATATAGTCGGCCGATCCTTATAAAATTTGGCATGACGTAATGTTTTGCCAAAAATAGCTGTCATGTCAAATTTGAACTCTCTAACTCTAAAAACACAAAAGTTATACCATTTCCGATCAATCAGTTATATGGCAGCTATAGGATATAGTCGGCCGATCCGGGCCGTTCCGACATATATACTGCGTGCAAAGGAAAGAAGGGTGTGTGCAAAGTTTCAAGACGATAGCTTTAAAACTGAGAGACTAGTTCGCGTAGAAACAGACAGACGGACAGACAGACGGACAGACAGACGGACAGACAGACGGACAGACGGACATGCTCATATCAACTCAGGAGGTGATCCCGATCAAGAATATATATACTTTATAGGGCGGAGATGTCTCCTTCACTGCGTTGCACATTTTTGACCAAAATTATAATACCCTCTGCAAGGGTATAAAAATTTTTTGAACTGATTTTTCGTTAATTTGGCCACTTTTTTTAAATTTTTAGTATGCATATAAAGATTCCTTAGGATTTCACCTTTCCATAGAAAAAAAAAATTTATGGAGACTTTAATAGTTTTCGAGATATTGCGATTTTAGTGAAAGCGCGCACCGCGAATCCCCACTCTGCGCCGCGCCGGCGCGGCGATGTATCAAGCAAAGCAGTCAAACGTGCACGAACATGCACAAACCGGCATTCTGTCACTTCAGATAGGAAGTATACATAGAGTTTTTTGGTTGTCCTACACTTAAATAAAATCATTAATTTGTTTTAATCAATATCAAAACAAGTTTTTCTCATTTGTATACTACTTCTAAAAAGTTTTTTTATACCCTTGCAGAGGGTATTATAATTTTGGTCGAAAGTGTGCAACGCAGTGAAGGAGACATCTCCGCCCTATAAAGTATATATATTCTTGATCGGGATCACCTCCTGAGTTGATATGAGCATGTCCGTCTGTCCGTCTGTCCGTCTGTCTGTCCGTCTGTCTGTCCGTCTGTCTGTCCGTCTGTCTGTTTCTACGCGAACTTGTCTCTCAGTTTTAAAGCTATCGTCTTGAAACTTTGCACACACCCTTCTTTCCTTTGCACGCAGTATATAAGTGGGAACGGCCCGGATCGGCCGACTATATCCTATAGCTGCCATATAACTGATTGATCGGAAATGGTATAACTTTTGTGTTTTTAGAGTTAGAGAGTTCAAATTTGACATGACAGCTATTTTTGGCAAAACATTGCGTCATGCCAAATTTTATAAGGATCGGCCGACTATATCCTATAGCTGCCCTATAACTGAACGATCGGAAATGATTCAACTTTCGTGTTTTTGAAGATAGAAAGGTGAAATTTAGTACAGATTCTATTTTTGGTTAGTTGATCCAACCTACAAAATTTCATTAGGATCGGCCGACTATATCCTATAGCTGCCATATAACTGAACGATCGGAAATGACCCAACTTTTGTGTTTTTGAAGATAGAATTTTGGGACATTTTTAGGTTTTGTATTATAATAAATTGGGTTATATTATCATATTCTTATAAAGATCGGCCAACTATATCCGATGTTTGCGATATATATCCGGTTTTAACTGCAAGAATATATAAACTTCGGCTCCGCCCGAAGTTAGCTTTCCTTTCTTGTTTTATTTATTTTTTGGTCAAAATTTTGAAAACTTTTTTTCAACATAATATTAAATTAAAGTACGTGTATTTAGCTGCATTGTCTGTAATTTTCATTAAAATCCATTTAATACTTTCAGATATATAAATTTTCTAAAAAAACACTGCACTGATTTTCAACATGGCGTAGCGGGCGCCATTTTGAAAATTTTTCAAAATCCTTTTGGGGTTTAAACTATCTTACCTAAGACTATTATTTCCCACAGTTTCAAAAAAATCGGAAGACCACTTGCAAATCATTTTTTTTTTGACGGAGTCTTACCCAAATCTAAAAAAAAGTCCCAAGCTTTCATCTTCAAAAATACGAAAGTTGATATTTCTACCAAATACCATTTCCGATCGTTCAGTTATATGGCTACTATAGGATATAGTCGGTATATTTAGTATAACCTACTAAATATAAAATTTAGTATGTTTGATCAACTGACCAAAAATATAATCTGTACCAAGTTCCAGCTTTTAATCTTCAAAAACACAAAAGTTGGGTCACTTCCGATCGTTCAGTTATATGGCAGCTATAGGATATAGTCGGCCGATCCTCATGAAACTTGGCATGTAGTATTAATCTGCTAAAGCTCTCTTTTAAAATTTGAACTCTCTAACTTTTAAAACATCAAAGTTACACCACTTCCGATCAATCAGTTATATGGCAGCTAAATGATATAGTTGGCCGATCCCAGCCGTTCCGACTTATATACTGCGTGCAAAGGAAAGAAGGGTGTCTGAAAAGTTTTAAGACGATAGCTTTATAACTGAGGACTAGTTCGCGTAGAAACAGACAGGCCGACGGACAGACGGACATGCTTATATCAACTCAGGAGGGGATCCTGAGCAAGAATATACATACTTTATAGGGTCGGAGATGTCTCCTTCACTGCGTTGCACATTTTTGGACAAAATTATTATACCCTCTGCAAGGGTACAATAAAATCCATGAAATCACTTCTAGCTTTTAATAACGCTTAGACTAAGTATTGTTTAAAATTGTAAAAAAACCGATTAGATTAAGCTGCCAATTGGTTAGCAGTAGGCTAATCTTAAGAATTAAATTTCTACACTCAAAACGTAAAAAAAAACGAAAAACACGCAGTTCAAGTTTGTTTCGAAAGTCGACCCTTTTTAACGAAAATCCCGAAGGAACAAGGACCAGCACAGTATGTAAGTTATGAAGTAATCGATATAATCTTTTATTTTAATATACAATTTTTTCAATTTTTTATTAAAGGACTTATTTAAAACTCGAAGAGCAAGTACATTACTTGCAAAGGAAGGAAAACGTTTAGCTGATATAAATGTGAAAATAAAGAAGGAAACATTATTTTATTAAGGCACATAGTTTTAGCATCAATTTTTTTGGTGCATTTCATTTAATCCAATAAATACAATCATACTATCGTTAATATTGTGAACGCACGCAGTATATAAGACGAAAAGGTCCACTACAGCGTTGATCGGAAATGCCATATCTTTGGTATTTCTTATGTTAGAGAGATGTTATTTCCTATGGGTTGTACCTTGGGCAATCGGGATAGTGAGCATCTGACTTCTTATGTACAGCTGCCATATAACTCAATTAGAGGAAACTACCCAAACTTTGATATTTTTAAAGATAGAAGCTCGGGACTTTTTTTTTTTGCAAATTTTACATTCTAAGACACAATTTTTTGTAAGCATCGTCAAACTTTGTGCTGTACATTTCCGATCTTAACTGCAAAGGATACGCACGAAGTTAGCTTTCCTTTCTTGTTTTTATTAGAGTCATTTTAGACATCATCCAGTTCTTCTCTGTGGCTAAATCATTTGTGGCCATATCGTCGATTCAGCACACATGTAACCCTAAAAAAAATATTCCGTTTGGTTTTATGTTTTCAACAATGTTGAATAAGTTCAAAACAATTGAAACTCCACAAGAAAGACACTTTAGCTTAATTTTGAACTATTTTACAAATCTGCCGAATCTTTTTTGTTTCTTTAACCTTGCTTTTATTTCTTGAATCTTCTCTTTGCGAGACGAACAAGAAGTGTATTAAATCTAATACTTTTAACTTAACTAACAGTCATACTGACTGTTACAGATTTAGAATGCCTCTTAAAATCTACTGCTGCGTTGGGAGGTGGTTGCGTCGCAGGCGGGATCCCATGGAAATCCGAGACAATCCCCTTAGGAGAAAATTTGGGTGCGAAGACAGTTTTTCTTTGTGTGACTCTTTTTGCTTCTGGATTTCGTCTTTCACTGCGAGGATGCCTAGGTCCCGGTGGATTTTGCGCGCTGTAGGATGTGTATATTTCTGCTATCGCGATTGGCTTTAGGATTCAATTGTAGTGTAGTAACTTGTAGTCCAGGCACAGTGGTGATCGTGAGTTTATGATCCAGTGGAGGCTGTTGGCTTTTAGTTTTAGGTGCATCTTATTTCATTCGATGTGCTTACGCTAGGTTAGTCGTCTATCAAGGTGGACGCCAAGGTACGTTACTTCGTTAGCTTGATGAATCAGCATACCGTTAAATGAAAGCGGAGGGCATGTTTGTCCATTAAGAGTAAACGTTACATTTTAACACTTTTATTCGTTTACTTTAATGCGCTAGTCGGACAGCCACCTTTCTACTACTATGAGATTATTAGCGAGTTGGTGTGTTGCTCAGGTTGAGCATCTTGAGCGACTAAAAATAGCGGTATCTTTACCGAACGTTGACTTTGAGGTCGTTCGTAGGAATATCCGCAGTATACAAAACATAAAGAACGTATAAAGTCCCTTATGGAACTTCAGCTTTAATTATGTTGTCCCTCAAAGTTGCTGGATTGCATCTCACTAAGAATACCCTATTGTAAAGATAGCCTCAAGTAGCTTGTGAGTGTATTTTGGCAAATGCGTTTTAATTTTGTGCATGAGTCCATTAAGCCAAGCTCGGTCGAAAGCTTAAGATACGTCGAGAAAATATCGATTCAGTATTCTCACTGTTTGAAGGCTGAGCGTATTTCAGATGTTTATCTGTTCACTTGCTCGATGGTTTCTTTGGAAGCCAAAATGGTGTGCCGGGATAATATTGAAAGCTTCCAGATATGTTATTATGCGAGTTAACAAGAGTTTTTTCGATTTCTTTCGGCCGGAATGAAGATTAGCTGCCTCGATGCTTAGCTGCATCGTCAAGATAACTGCCTTAATTTTTATTTTTTCTGCATTTATGGTCTTATTTGTATGAAATTAATTACGTTTGCTGCATTCAAGTTAGCTGCCTTTCGCACTTAAGTGCCTCGTTTCGGCAGAATTTAACTGTCTTATACTATGAATATCATCCAACTTAACTGCGCTATCTAGGATTCGCGCGTTGATGATAATGAATCCTTTGAAGTGGAATGCGGACAACATATTAATTGGGATGAATATGCTACTATTGATCAAGACATTGTTTGTCATGTTCAATTAACAGACGAAGAAATAGTGCATTCTCTAGTTTTCAAAAATAACGAAGACGGTAGCGATATAGATCAAACTGACCAAACTGATGACGACGCAGACAAAGAACCGGAATGCCACACTCTTAAAGAAGGGTTTTTAGCCATTAAGCTGCTAAAGCGTCTTTGCATTCAAAAGAAATGCGAAGAATTTCTTCCAAGCCTTACATCCTTAGAGGACAATTTTTAAAAGAATCTGTATCGGCATCAGTGCAAACAAAAATTACAGAGTTTTTTCAAGAAAATGAATACTTGTAGTATGTAAAAATAAATATGTGTATAACAAATGTTACATAAGAACTACAAGCTTAATTCTTTCAATTGCAATGTTATATAAACTTCATATAAATGGATCAATTTCATTCTATGTTAGACAGTTTATGTTAGACACTTCTTGTAAATTACGTTAGCTGCCTTTTTTAGATAGCTGCCTCCAAAATCACTGCAATCGACTCGAGGCAGTTAAGCGAATTATACTGCATATTATTTATTGAAATCGAAATCGCATCGTCGTCGAAATCGCATGCAGACCTGCCTTTATTGTGCTCCGGGAAAAAGTATTCAATAATATCAAAAAAGTGCAGTGACTGGTTTCGTAAATGTTAATATTGATTAATGAATAAATTTGAATAAATTAATATAAAACATTTAAGACTCAAACAAACTCAACCTCGATTGCAATAAGTCTAAACGACGTTCGCACACAACGTCAACGTGAGCAAGACGAGAGACGGCTCTCAGTCCAAAGCAACAACGCTTACTTCTCTTTCAAAGAAACCGAAAGTAATGCAAGCTCATCCCAAACATGGTCGATCACCCCAAACTTGAGCGAATTCTTAAACGTAGAGAGCGAGAGAGCGGCCAAAGAGCGCAGTAACTAGCACCGCAACTTCTTTGACAACATTAACCTAACAACAACAACAACAACCGCAACTGTAATGACAGCGCGTTTAACGACGTCATCAGCTAGCAGCGCAAACATTAAAACTTCTGCCGCTGCGCTGTCCGAAAAAGAGAACAAAAATAAAGAAAACATTAAGCCGGCTGTGCAGACTGGTATGGATCGCTACATCCAAATCAAAAGGATGCTGAGCCCACTAAACTCTCAACGCAAAATAACCCGTGGCAATACTGACATAGCTGAAATAGTCCGAGTTTTCCAACACAACGGAAGTTTGAGATTTTATACTCTTTTTCGTCTTCAAATTCTGCAAATTTTTCCATCCGTCTCCGTTTTGTGTGCTTCGCCATATTTCCCGCCGTTTTCGGCCTCTCCGTTATCCATTCGCTTGCCAACAGTCGAGGCATATTTGCATCCACATACATACATACACACATACATATTTTTTTGGTGCAATTAATCCGCGAAAAATGTGCAAATGAACAGTGAAATTGTGTGGTGACAAAAAGAAGGCATAATTAATATTGGTCAGCCGGTGTGAATTTGTTCCGGAAATTTCCAAAATCACCGAACAGTCCACCGCTGTCGTAATATTTGTTTTTTTTTCTTCCCCAATCTTCCCAAATCATTTTTTACACCACATAACTTTTCTGTTCGCCCAGTTATACAGTCCAATTATCAACGCTCCACTGTGCCAACATATGCCCCACATGCCCTTACATTTATCCGTACTTGCATGCATGTCCATATATTTCATATATTTTCTGCCTCCAATTTCAGGAAATATCTAACTGATAAAATTAAATAAAAATAAAATTTTATTACAAAACGCCATTTCTCTACAAATCCGTGATTGTGTCACTTTAATTCCCAACCTAGCCGGCGCAGTTACCGTTTTGTGTTTTTTTGATGCTGTTTTTTTTCCTTTGGGGTGAACTTCGTACAGGGTGCCGACGGCGTACCCGGCTGCGTAACAAATAAATTCAAAAACATGAAAGGAAAGCTAACTTCGGGCGAAGCCGAAGTTTATATACCCTTGCAGTTAAAACCAGATATATATCGCAAACATCGGATATAGTTGGCCGATCCTTATGGGAATATGAATATAAAATCCAATTTATTACAACACAAAATCTAAAAAAAGTCTCAAACTTCTATCTTCAAAAATACCAAAGTTGGTATTTCTACCAAAAGCCATTTCCGATCGTTCAGTTATTTGGCAGCAGTCAGATATAGTCGGCCGATCGTTATGAAATTTGGTAGGTCGGATTAACTGACCAAAAATATAATCTGTACCAAGTTTCCGCTTTCTATTTTCAAAACCACGAAAGTTGGATCATTTCCGAGCGTTCAGTTATATGGCAGCTATAGAATATAATCGGTCGATCCTTACGAAATTTGGCATGTCGTTTTATTTTTTATATATTAAAAATAGCGCTCATGTAAAATTTGAACTCTCTAACTCTAAAAACACCGAAGTTATACCATTTTCGATCAATCAGTCATATGGCAGCTACAGGATATAGTCGGCCGATTTCGGTCGTTCCGACTTATATACTACATGCAAAGGAAAGAAGGGTGTGTGCCAAGTTTCAAGTCGATAGCTTTAAAACTGAGAGTCTAGTTTGCGTAGAAACAGACAGACGGACAGACAGACAGACGGACATATTCATATCGACTCAGGAGGTGATCCTGATCAAGAATATATATACTTTATAGGGTCGGAGATGTCTCCTTCACTGCGTTGCACACTTTTGACCAAAATTATAATACCCTCTGCAAGGGTATAAAAATCAATTAATTATAAATTTATATTTATAATTATAACTAATACAATTTATTTAATTATTATTTTTGCGTTCGAGCGAAGGGTCCGTTTTTTTAATTCACCTTTCCGGCCACTCAATAATAAAAGTAGAAAATTATATATCTATTTATTATCAACCTTCTGTCTGAATAAAACCGCGACATCGGCGGCACTAGTTTCCACTTGCTCCTTGTAATCGCATTTCATCCGCGATCTCACTGTTCTTATCACATTAGTGTGACCGGCCACCTGATTAGTGTACGAGGCACCTGTTGCGCAAGTCAGTTGACAAGCGCTGACTAGCGAATTGGACTCTGAGAATTCCCACGGGAGACGACAAAAAGCCGCGTCCGATCCCAACCATTCGTTTGGACAGATCTCAATCCGCACCTCCGCGGACGCCTCTGTTGAAGCCTAAGGCGACTAGTGCCATTCCAAGGGCAAGGAGTGACGAATCCGTCAATACAATCGCCGGTCCTTCACAGAGGCAGAAAATGCCTCTCCGTTGCGAAAATGGCTCAAAGTGCTGTCGAAGTGGCGCTGAAAAAGTTCATCGCCACAACAGATCGAATTAGCAAATTTGAGGCTAATATAAATACTTCGGGCGCCCCAGAAACGGATATTGGCTCCCAATACATGTACGAAGTTCATCGGGACCAAATTCGGGCACTGTGAAAAAAGGTGGAAAAGAGCTATGAGAGCTGCTCCGATTTGCTAGCCGTGTCAGACGACAATGCGGCCACCTCGACAGTGCTGGAATCGAAGTACAGCTATTGTTACTCCGTCTATTCGAGGTGTATTGCCAAGCTTCGGGAGAAAATTGCCTCCCAATCCACTCAGGCTTCCGTCAATGTCCACATGCCCCCGTCTACAGGCTGCCAGTTATCTCCGGTGGATACCAAGGTCTTTGCGGGTGAATATCTTCGGTGGCCCACCTTCAGAGACTTGTTTATGGGCATTTACATCCAAAACTCGTGGCTCACTCCGGTAGAGAAGTTGTTCCACTTACTGTCCAAAGCCAGTGGTGATGCCCACGCCATTGTTTCTAAGGCTCCGCTTACCCCATGAGGTACCCCACCCCATTCGCTTATATCCGCGTTTCCTAAAAATGGGCGTAAATGGTCGCATTGACTACATTAAGAGGAAGCAGTTCTTAAGCAGTGCTTAAACTGTTCGGCTTCTGGATCAAGGGTGGGACGAAGCCCTTCCTCAAGATTTCTGTCAGCGATGGGTTGACTTCCTAAAGAATTACTCGGTGCTCGATCAGATTCGTGTGCCTCGGTGGGTCGCGTTCCGACCACACCTAAAGGTCGAACACCACGGGTTCTGCGACGCTGCGAGAAGGCGCACGGCGCAGCATTTTACGTTGGTATCGAGGTTGGGTCCACGGTAATAGTGACCCTGCTGACTGCAAAGACTCCAGGGGCCCCAGTTAAAACGGTGTCGCTCCCTCGGCTAGAGCTGTGCGGTTGTTGTCTGAGATCCCCACCGCCGTTCTGCCAAAGATGCCAGGATGGACAACGTTCGTGACCAACCGGGTGACCAAGATCACCGACGTGCAGAAATGGGCACATGTCCGCTCCGAGCAGAACCCTGCGGATCTCACTAGCCAGGACGTAGCTCTCCAAGATCTTGTGGATAACCTGTTGTGGTGGCACGGTCCTGACTGGCTGCAAAGACCTCGCAGCGACTGGCCCACTCAAGGCTATGATGCCCCCGTGACTGAACTCGAGAAGCGAGCAGTCAAGGTCCATGTCACGAAGGTGCCCCCCGAAGATCTTCTTGAACGTTTTTCCACACTCGACAACGCATAACGAGTCCTTGCCTATGTCAATCGCTTCATCCAGAGCGCGCATCCAGATTCGATCCTCGTTTGAAAAGCACCTGACAGCTAATGAGGTTACGTCGGCTGAACGTCTTCTAGTTTCCGTCACTCAGCGCAGACACTTCGTCTCTGAGATGGGCTGTTTAAGCGAAAAGCGTCCAATATCGGCATCCAGTCCGATTCAGAATCTGAACCCCTTCGTGGATTCGCAAGGCCTTATGAGAGCCTGCGGCCGGGTCACGTCCTCTGAGTTTCTCCAATATGACGAACGGCACCCTATTATCCTTCCGTACGACTGTCAGCTGTCTCGACTCCTGGTCATTTTACACATCGCATCACGCTGCACGGTGGCAGTCAGCTGATGATCCGTCTGATCCGGGCCAAATTCTGGATTGCAAGGGCTAGGAATTTGGTCAAGTCCGTGTGCTTATCCACTAAGGCCATCCATTTAGAGCCTACGTCGGACCTTACGACCGAGAAATTTCGGGCGGCTTTCGCACGGTTCGTGTTTCGGAGAGGAAGCCCCGTCAAATGCTTTGTGGGGGCAGCTGCTCTACTATCCCGCGATTTTTTCCAGAGCCTTTAAGGGGCTGTGACCGGTGCCTATAGTCACCAGCAGCTTCTCTGGCATTTCATCTGATCTGAAATGCGCTTTCTTGTGGGAGGCCCACTTCTCGCCAAGGTTGAACCCGAGATAAAAGAGGATACCACTTTTGTCAAAGGATATCTCCAGGGTTTAATTATTGTTAGGTTTTTATATAGAAGGAGCAGCCGAAGTGCCGCTCCAACGATCAAAATTGGTCTGTTCTTTTACAATATTTTTTAAGTCTAAGTAAGGCTAAGTCTCGTAGCTGCGCTCTCGCAGGCGGCGGCAGAGAGACGGCTATGTACTTATGCATAAAGGAATATAATAATATACGTTATTATGCGCTATCAAGTGGAGGCGGGAGGGGTTGCATATGCTGACCGTTTGTTAGGATTATGCTGACAATAGCACTTTCTGTGTGCGGGCTAAGCCATAACGATCGGTTCATATTTCGGCCACTTAGGGTATATGACCGGGACTTTGGATTATGTAAACACTGCAACAAAGTGTTACAGTGCGCACCCTTTAAGTACTCTCGGTTCAGTGGGTATTCAATATATGAGCATACTACATCTCCCTCCTTTTGAAACATAACGTAATATAATGAAGTTATTTTTATAATAAAAATTTCGAATTAATACATCCTTTTTTTTATTAATATTTATTTTGTTGTATGATGTTATAAGAATCAAAGAAAATGAAATTATTAAAAGAATATGTGTATTTATTTATCTATGCACGTTTGTCTTTGTATGGCCATACAAAGTGCAATTTATGGAATAAAGATTATTATTCTATCCTTACGAACTGTTTGTTCTTATGTTTATTATTTGTTATTACTATGTTATCTCTATCTCCTATTTCCGTTACTATATACGGACCTGTATATTTAGAATCTAACGTATGACCTTTCCCGTTTTTTAATAATACTTTGTCACCTACTGATATGTCTATATCCCTTACTTTATGATCGTATAGTAGTTTATTTCTATTCTTATTTGCTTCTAACATAACTCTAGCTCTTCATAGGCTACTTCTAATCTATACTTACTCTCATTAGCATAGCCATCTATATTATATAGTGTTCCTACCCTATCTATGCTATTAAAATGTATTGGCAAATTACTTTTTTTTACCGAATACTAGCTCATATGGACAATCAGTATGTGCCATAGAGGGGGTCGTGTTGAAGCAGAAGACAAAATATTGATTCAAATATTACTTTAGCGACAGTATTGAAATTTTTATTCGGAACAGGTATGGCAAATAAATACTTAGTTAAATCACATATTAAAGTGACTCATTGCCTTTTTCTGATTTTGGCAGTGGACCAATAGTGTCCACTATCACTCTGTCGAAAGCATTTATTGGTGTGTATGTAATTGTTAAAGGAGTCTTTGTGTGTTTAGTTATTTTTGATTTCTGGCATTTTTGACATTTTCTTACGTACTCAGTTATATCTTTAGACATGCTTTTCCAGTAAAAGTGTCTTTTTACTTTGGCCAAAGTTTTTGATATGCCATTATGACCTCCTTGAATTGGATCATCATGAAATGTAGACAAAATTGCTTATTTTTCTTTTAAATTTGTTATTTGGGTCACTGGGTTGAGTAGCGCTACTCTTATTGTTTTCAATATTTTATTGCCCATTAATTTTATTCAAAGATATTTTCCCACGGTGCCACTTTGAGTTGGCTGATTTTATGTCTACCGACTTGCATTTCAAGCCTTTGGAAAAATTGATCTAAATCAATACCTCCATAAGTACCTCCAAGCCTTTGAAAAAATTGATCTAAATCAATACCTCCATTAGTAATAAATCGCTAACATCATATCTTGCAGTAATTTTTCTGCCTTGTTTAAATAATCATAACAATCATAATAATCAATCATTTTTTATGTGCAAGGTCACTACTTTACGTACTTCATCATTGTTTATGACGTCGTATGACGCATTATTTAAAAATTGCATTGGCAATTCTTGTTCTTGATTTTCCGCGCGGAATTTTTGTCTACTTTGATATCTAGTAGTGACTTTTAATATATTTCTAGTTATATTTTGTAGATCTTTGATGATTATCCTTGATAACGCATCAGCTACATGATTATCTTTTCCCTTTATATATTCGACTGTAAAGTCGTATTCTTCTAGTTCGAGTTTCATACGTGTCAGTTTAGAACTGGGATTGGTCATTGAGAAAAGGTATATTATGGGTTATGGTCTGTTCTTATTAAGAAATGTGTTCCATAAATATATGGTCTGAAATGTAATATCGCCCAGTGAATTGCAGCTAATTCTGCTCAGTAGTACATTTGATACTTTCACCATTTGTAAATGCTCTTGATGCGTATGCAATGGGAAGTTGGAGACCATTATGATTTTGAGTTAAAACCGCTCCACATGCTTGCTTACTTGCATCTGTTATTATGCAGAATTCTTCAGTGAAATCTGGATATTGTAGCAAGGTAGGTTCCATAAGTTTGGTTTTTAAGTATTGGAATGCATTTTCACACTCATCCGTCCATTTAAAAGGAACATTCTTTTTACATAATCTTGTTATGTGCCGTGAATAATCGGCGAAATTTTTTATAAAATGTCTATAATAGTTACAGAATGCTAATTGCATGAAGCGATATGAGCCGTTGCTCGTTGAAAAAGACGTTATATCTCTTGAACCTTTTTCTAGTTCAATTTGATGGAATCCTGACATTAAGTCAAGACATGAAAAGTATTTTGCTCGACCTAGTTGATCTAAAATATCATCAATTCTTGGTAATGGGAATTTATCAAATAGTAATTTTTTATTAATCTGGCGGTAGTCAATTACTAATCGCCATTTCTTTACATGTGATCCGAGGGATGATTTCTTAGCAACAAGTAACAATGGGCTATTATATTCGGATACTGGCGGTTCGACAATCCCGTCTGAGATTAATTTTTCTACTTGCTTTTGTATTTCGTTCACCTGACTATGTGGGATTCGATAGTTCTTTATATAAACTCATCTTCATCATCTTTTAATATCAGTTTCTGTTTATAAAAATTATTTTTGGTTATTGATTCGGTTTCCAATCCAAATATATCGCTATACTGGGTGCATATGCAAGTAAGCTGAGACTTGAACTGTGGAGGGAAGTTTTTTGATAGTTGTGATAGTATGGATTTTTCTTTATTGTCTGTATTTGTGTTGACTACATAGTAGTTCGAAAGTGATTCATATGTTAGGTTATTTGAACCGTTGCTTTGAACCTAACGTATCGTTTTTATCTGTCGTTTTTATCAACATTTTTTTTCCAAAAACCAAACAAATATAAAACCACTGTTATTTATTTAATCTTCTGGCCAATTTCGGGCATAACCAACTCAATGGACTGGCAAGACCCCCCAGTTCCATTAAAATCAAGCCGCCTTCTAACTAGCCAAGCCCTATTCTAACTTTCAAGATGTCGACTCCAGCGACTCCGAGCCTGGAGAAATGAAACGGAAGTCGGCTAAAAAACCCGTCAGGGAAGACGAACCAACCACCAGCAAAGCAGCAAGAGCGGCATTGAAGGCTTATATTGAAAGTAATTATTATGCTATTTTATCTGATCTTGAAGATGAAGTTTTAGACAACGGCACGGAAGCGGCCGATGATGAAGAGGAACTTATGACTTCTAAGTCCCCCAAGAAAAAAGGAAATCAAGCCACCACCGATTTTTATCCCAGATGTCTCTAACATTGCTGCTCTAATTTCCTGCATCGAGGACATCGTTGGCAAGAAGAAGGACTTCTTTTACAAAGCCGCCAGAGACAATCAGGTGAGGATTATGATGCCGGATAAGGAATCGTACTCTGCCCTCAAATCCCAGCTTGATAGCGCCGGGAAAAGATATTACACATTCCAGCCCAAGGAAGATGTAGCCTACAGAATTGTAGTAAAGGGACTCCACCACACCACCGATATAGACGAGATTAAGGAGGACTTTCGGCGTCAAGGACATGCACTCCGTGATGTGCACAATGCCATAGGGCATATCACCAAGAATCCATTACCTATATTTTTTCTTAATCTAGAGCCGTCTAGCAACAACAAAGAGGTCTTTAACGTGACTCTGTGGTTAAGGTGGAACCCCCACGCAAATTTCATGACGTGCCGCAGTGCTATCGCTGCCAAGGATTTGGTCATAGCCGGTCCAACCCGTTCAACACTATCCAGTGTCTCCACCCCTGGGGGGAAAATTATGATTGGTTCCGCTTATATTCCTCCTAGACAGGGAGTGTCCGATAACCAATTTGATTTACTGCTGTATGACTTGGGCGACAAATTCATACTTGCAGGTGATTTCAATGCCAAGCACCAATGGTGGGGCTCGAGGGTGACTAACCCTAATAGATCTACGCTACTCAGGTGTATTCATCGTAGAGCCTTCAACTGCCATTCAACCGGAGAGCCTACGTACTGGCCCACTGACCCCCAAAAACGGCCGGACCTACTGGACTTTGCTATATCCCACGGAATTCACCCAGACTTCATTGCCTGCTCGTCAAATGCAGATCTCCTTTCGGATCACAGCACGGTGGAGCTCCACATTAAAACCCCTGTTGAAAAGAAGGTCATCAGTTCCCGGATGATAAAATCACGTACCAACATCAAAACCTACACAGGGTGGCTAAATAACTCCCTAGGCAATACTTAGCCGGACCTCAACACAGGATTTGATATTGACAATGCCGTGGTCAACCTCACTCAGGAGATGCACAATGCTGGCTTAGTCGCAACACCAAAGGCTCCATGCAATAACAAAATCCTTCAAAGGCACCTACATTTGTGGTCTCCAGAAGTAGCTCTACTGCTCAATGAAAAGCGACGGCTTAGAAGGATCTGGTTCCGAACTAGGTATCCCAGCGACAAAACAGCTCTCAATCGTGCGACCAAAAGACTCACGAAGCTGCTCCAGAGGTTGCGGACTTGTGCTTTTGAAGAATACCTACGTCAGGTTGAGCCCGGCGACCCCGAGCACAACTTGTGGCAACTGACAAGTCACATCAAGAGTCCAAAGAAAAGGGTGGCTCAGGTTAGAAAACTCGACGGTGAGTGGTGCCGCTCCGAACAGGAGAGGGCGGACGCATTTGCTGCTCATTTGGAGGACGCCTTCACTCCATTCAATAGATGCTCGGAGGTGGACCAAGCTGAGACTGAGAGGTTCCTGTCTCTACCCTGAACGGATTTCTGTCAATTAGAGCCAGACTCGGAAGAGGAAGTTCAAGAGGAGGTCGGTGGCCTTAACAACAAAAAATCCCCGGGTGCGGATGGCCTTGAAGCACTTGCCATTAAAATTCTCCTCCCATTTGGTATCCAAAGGCTTACGAGCATATTCAACGCGTGCTTGGAGATCGGCCACTTCCCCTCTGACTGGAAAAAGGCGGAGGTCATCCTCATTCCGAAGCTAGGAAAGCTTGAAGCTGATCTTGCCTCATACAGGCCGATAAGCTTATTATCAGTACTATCCAAGTTACTTGAGAGAGTATTTCTGCGCAGATTTCAGACTGTATTAGATGAGGCTGGCTTGATTCAAGACCATCAATTTGGTTTCAGGCGTTGTCACGCTACCCCGGAGCAATGCCACAGGATTGCACAAAAGATTCTAAATAGCCTGGAGGAGAAGAAATATTGTTGCGCAGTTTTCCATGACGTCAAGCAGGCATTTGACAGGGTCTGGCATCCAGGACTACTAATGAAAATAAAAAGAAGCGTACCCCATGAGCATTACGCATTCCTCAAGTCATACCTGAATGACAGTTAATTTTAGGTCATTTAGGGTTAGATGTGGAGACGCAAGGTCAGATTATAGGCTCATTAAGACAGGTGTACCGCAGGGTAGTGTCCTTGGTCCAATTCTCTACACACTATACACAGCAGATATGCCTGTTATAGATGAAGGAGGTTTGCTGGCCGCAACATATGTAGACGACAAAGCTTTTCTAGCTTCGGCAAGCCTGCCACAGGATGTGTCTGACTGTCTCCAGCGTCAGCTCGATGCCTTTGACCCGTGGCTTTAAAGGTGGAACTTTGCGATTAATCATGATAAGTCCGCCCAAACTACATTTACTTTGAAGAGAGGTGACTGTCCACAGATTAGCATTGGAGGCACTGCCATACCACCTAACTCAACCCCTAAATACTCGGCAATTTGACTATTCATGCTGAACTGGGCATCCCTACAGTCAGCGCTGAAGTAAAAAGATTCGCCGCTAAATACAAGGACAGACTAACACGACATCCAAACACATGTGCCACCAATTTGCTGGACAGCAGCATCACCATCGTAAGACTCAAAAGGAAGCATCCACTGGATTTACTAAATTAACTTTTTAGATTCATAGCTTGTATTTATCAAACTCCTATTGTCTAGGTTAACTTAAAAAATTTAATTATTGTCTCTAACTGAGGACTGATTGTAAATAAAACTTTCAAATGTTAAAAAAAAAAACAAAATATTTTAGGTTATCTGTACTGACTACTTGGTCGGTATTTGTTCTGTTTAACAGTCTTTTGAAGGGATTATTGGATGGTGCTATGGTATTTGCAACGTAAATACCATGTTGAATTTCCTGATTTGGAATTAATACACAGTCTGCTTTTGAATTAAGTTCAATTTTCCGAATAACTTGGGAATAACTTTCTGGCAGAAGTATTGAATTATTGCCAGAACTATTTGTACTTTAATTGGAAATTTTAAATTATTGGGTCTAATTATAAGTCATTCTTCAGATGGCTTGAAGTCTAATTGACAGTTGTATTTTTTGATAAAGTCGATACCTATTATTCCATCCCATGGAATTGGGAAATGTGAATTAAGGAAATGAAAATCGTGTGGAATTATGTATTTGGATGTCTGTATCTCTATAGAAACAAAACCTTTGGATTTTATTATTTCTTGACTTATGCCTTTTATGTCTATGATGTAATCATCTTGGATGTTTTGGAAGTTATCCGAAATTTTTTTTAAAATGGAAATGTCTGCACCTGTCTCTATTAAAAATATAAGTTCTTTCCCAATAGCTACATTAAACAAGAAAGGAAAGCTAACTTCGGGCGGGGCCGAAGTTGAAATACCCTTGCAGTTAAAACCGGATATATATCGCAAACATCGGATATAGTTGGCCGATCCTTATGGGAATATGAATATATAATCTAACATATTACAATACAAAATCTAAAAATAGTCCCAAACTTCTATCTTCAAACATACGAAAGTTGGTATTTCTACCAAAAACCATTTCCGATCGTTCAGTTTAATGGCAGCTATAATATATAGTCGGCCGATCGTTATTAAATTTGGTAGGTCGGATCAACTGACCAAAAATATAATCTGTACCAAGTTCCAGCTTTCTATCTTAAAAAACACGAAAGTTGGGTCATTTCCGATCGTTCAGTTATATGGCAGCTATAGGATATATAGGATATAGGATATTGGCATGTCGTATTATTTTGCCAAAGATAGCGCTCATGTTAAATTTGAGTTCTCTTACTCAAAAAACACCGAAGTTATACCATTTCCGATCGATCAGTTATATGTCAGCTATAGGATACAGTCGGCCGATTCCGGTCGTTCCGAATTATATACCGAGTTAGAGAGTTCAAATTTGACATGACAGCTATTTGGCAAAACATTACGACCTACCAAATTTCATAACGATCGGCCGACTATATCTTATAGCTGCCATATAACTGAACGATCGGAAATGGTTTTTGGTAGAAATACCAACTTTGGTATTTTTGAAGATAGAAGCTTGAGACTTTTTTTAGATTTTGTATTGTAATAAATTGGATTATATATTCATATTCTCATAAGGATCCGCCTACCATATCCGATGTTTGCGATATATATCCGGTTTTAGCTGCAAGGGGATATCAACTTCGGCTCCGCCCGAAGTTAGCTTTGCTTTCTTGTTTTTACATTGCCTTGGTTATTGCTATTGTGGCCTCGGTTCGAGTTACCACAGCCTCTATAGTTTCCTCTATATGGGCCTCGCCCTCTATTTTTATTTTGATAATTGTTGTTATAATTATCGTTGTTGTAGTTATTCTGGTTGTAGTTTTTGTGACGTGAGAGTAAGTGAGTTTTGTGAGTTATTGACATTTATGTGTAATAATTTTTGTTTTTTCTGGGTTTTTTTTTTTAGATTTTGTCCTGGTCATTTGCTTGACTCTGGAATTTTTTTTTCAAACATTTGTTGTGTAATTTATACAATACAATTTGGGCAATCATCTCCTTTAGCTGGGCCTTCAGCTTTTTCGGGCCTGAGTGACTCGCCGATAGGTCAAGCCGATGCAAATTAAAGCGCAGCATATTGCTCCCGCTATGAACACCAACTGATGTAACCGATGGTGGTTAATCTCCTTCCCGAACTTTTTGATGTGCTCCAGATTACGTTCACTCAGTCGGTAAAGGTAAGAAAGGCTAAGAACGTCACGTTCCATGGTGACGTTCAGGGAAGGTGAGCTGGCCACTCCTGGAGCCCTCTTCTGGGCTGTGTCATGATTGACCAATCGGGTTTCGTTGACCATGGCACTCTTTTCAAACGTGATGAGATATGTGCCTTTTATATGGACACAGGTGCCATTGTCCACACACACGTGAGCCGAGCGATCATTTACAATTACTATTCCTTCATCAACGTAAGTGATGGGGTGTAAATCGCTTTGCTGGATCTCGCATGATCTTCTGCGAGCAAATCGGCAAAATGTAGCTCCTGATGTCGGGGACCACTTTTCCACGGTGTGGATATCACTGTCGCTTTGGCAATGACGTTATCTTCCAGCCTGAGCATGGTGTCGTGATGTGACACTGGGAAAACTGTGATCTTGCTGCAGGCCGACTTTATCTTCGGAAACTTAATAATAAAGTTTAATATGTTATCGGACTGTAAGATCTTAACGGACGATACGGACAAAACATCTTTAATCGCGGTCTCGGTGGGCTCTTCCATCCACACACCTTCCAGGTCTGCATGATCAAGGATGCTGGGGCTAACAATATTAACTTTGGCAAGTGCCACTGCTAGCATCAAACCCTGTAGCTCCATTGCTATCATCCTATTTCGAGTTAAAAGCATCTCGAATAGGTGCCCAGTATCAAAAACCGTTACTCGGTTTTTGCAGTGCCAGAATTTGGTGGCAGGGAATTGTCGAATTAGTTTGTCTTGTATCACTGCTAGCATATGCAGATCGCAATGAATGGCGTTTACGCCTTTAGAAACTATTATGGTTGCGAGCTCCTCCAGCAATGACTCCTCGTGAGTGAAGTCAATATTATGCCGTCTCTTGTTTCCAAAGAGAACGAAGCTCCGCTTTGACGGAGAGCGTGCTTCCTCCAGAATTATCTGGTTTTAAAAGCAATTGAGGGGCTTGTCCGTGGATTGGATTGTGTGGGTTAACGACAGCTCACTGTGAATTGTGGCCACGCTTGAGAATGCCTCTTCTTCTTCTGCAACGTTGAGTTGTTGCCTCGAGAGGGCATCCGCAACTAGGTTGGCCTTGCCAGGTATGTAATGGACTTTGGCACCACATTTATCGATGCGTTCTTTCCATCTTTTAATTTGTGTATTCGGATTGGAATCCGATAGCGCGTAGGTCAGCGGTTGGTGGTCAGTGTAGATGTTTAAGTCTTTGACCCCATAAAGGTAGTGGCGCAGGTTCTGTAGCGCCCAAACTATGGCTAACAGCTCTCTTTCGTTGGTAGCGTAGTTAACTTCCCTGTCCTTTAAGGTCCTATAGATCATAGTGATGGGACGCCCCTCTTGTGAAAGCACAGCGCCAATGCCATATGCTGAGGCATCTGTCGTTAGATCAAACGCCTTTTTATAATCGGTGTACCTGAGGATGACATCCTCTGAGGCCAGGATGTTACGTAGCTTTTCAAAAGCTTGCCGTTGCGGCTCGGTAAACTGTATCTGGATGCTTCTGGATCTGTGTCTGCTGACATTTCCGAGCTCCCCTTTTATAATGCTCGAAATGGGCTTAGCTATTGATGCAAAATTTTTAATAAAGCACCTATAAAAGCCAGCCAAGCCCATGAATGATCTTACTTCGAAAACGTTTTTGGGCTCAGGGAATTCTTTAATGGCCCTGACCTTTTCCGGGTCTGTCGTGGTCCCCTCGTTGGTGACTACAAACCCCAAAAATTTAAAGCTTTTTTTGAAGAAGTTCGATTTCTGCGCTGACACTCTCATGTTAGCGTCGTGTAGACTCTTTAGAACCCAGTCCACGTGTCGTATGTGGGCGTTTTCGTCCTCTGAGAAGACGATAACATCATCGACATAGACGTAGCAAAATTTGCCAATCTGTTCTCGCAGTACGTCGTCGATGGTTCTTTGGAAGATGCTGGCAGCATTTCTTAACCCGAATGGCAGTCGGCGAAACCTCGTATTTTCCCCCGTTTACGGAAAAGAAAGTTTTCTCACGGTCACGTTCTGCCAAAATAATTTGGTGGTAGCCAGACTTCAAATCGAGCGTTTTGAAGTATTTGGCTTTGCCAAAATTCCCTAGTATCATAGGGATAATTGGCATAGGGTAGCGTTCCGGTATTGTCCTCTCGTTTAATTTTCGAAAGTCTAATACTAGTCGCATTTTACGGTTTCCAGATTCGTCGGTGCCCTTTTTGTCTACCACACATATTGGGTTTCTGTAGGGGAATCTCGACTTCTGGATTATGCCGTTTTGTAGTAGGTCTTGGATTTCGTCATTGACGAAATCTGCCGCTCCCATCGGATACGGATAGGTTCTGGCATACATGGGCTCCTCATCAATTGTCCTGATGGTGGCTACCACAGACGTGTTGTAAGGTAACGCCTCATTTGGGCTTGCGAAGGCGTTTTTCCTATCGCTTAGAATTTTTGAAAATGCTCTTCTGACCAAAGGTGGTGCGCTGGAGCTGTCCACCTCAGTGAAATTTACATTGGGACACGATTGGAACTCTAGCTTTTCCGTCTCGGTGCCCCATCTGAGGTGACCGGAAGCTAGGTTAAGTGATGCCCCTGCTTGTTATACCAGGTCAGGTCCGATGATGGCATAAAAGGAGGACAAATCTGGTAGGATGAAGAATGTAGCCTCCAAGTTAAACATGGCTACAAAGCATTTTTTTGTTATTGTGGTAACGCCATGGATGGAATGTACCGAGAATGGCGAATTTACTGGGCGGACGCCTTTTAACCCTTGTATGGACGGATGAAATTTTTTGACGCGCCCGTGCCTATTAAAAGCTTCATTTCTACACCTGCTACTCTTCGTCTCATGACGGGTAGCAGGGACTTTCACCTTAAAAATGTATGACGTCCGAATCGCAATCTTTAATAGCGTCGTCGTCAATTTCCTGAGCCGCGCTTGAAGCTGCGGCGGTATATTTGTTCCCGACTTCACTCGCGCCCTGCGCGACGTGATTAACCCTCTGCCTTTTGTGTGGGGCAGATCGATCGGACTCAGCCGGCTTCCTATTTGAGATATGTGCCTTTTATATGGACACAGGTGCCATTGTCCACACACACGTGAGCCGAGCGATCATTTACAATTACTATTCCTTCATCAACGTAAGTGATGGGGTGTAAATCGCTTTGCTGGATCTCGCATGATCTTCTGCGAGCCAATCGGCAAAATGTAGCTCCTGATGTCGGGGAGCACTTTTCCACGGTGTGGATCTCACTGTCGCATTCGGCAATGATGTTATCTTCCAGCCTGAGCATGGTGACGTGATGTGACACTGGGAAAACTGTGATCTTGCTGCAGGCCGACTTTATCTTCGGAAACTTAATAATAAAGTTTAATATGTTATCGGACTGTAAGATCTTAACGGACGATACGGACAAAACATCTTTAATCGCGGTCTCGGTGGGCTCTTCCATCCACACACCTTCCAGGTCTGCATGATCAAGGATGCTGGGGCTAACAATATTAACTTTGGCAAGTGCCACTGCTAGCATCAAACCCTGTAGCTCCATTGCTATCATCCTATTTCGAGTTTAAAGCATCTCGAATAGGTGCCCAGTATCAAAAACCGTTACTCGGTTTTTGCAGTGCCAGAATTTGGTGGCAGGGAATTGTCGAATTAGTTTGTCTTGTATCACTGCTAGCATATGCAGATCGCAATGAATGGCGTTTACGCCTTTAGAAACTATTATGGTTGCGAGCTCCTCCAGCAATGACTCCTCGTGAGTGAAGTCAATATTATGCCGTCTCTTGTTTCCAAAGAGAACGAAGCTCCGCTTTGACGGAGAGCGTGCTTCCTCCAGAATTATCTGGTTTTAAAAGCAATTGAGGGGCTTGTCCGTGGATTGGATTGTGTGGGTTAACGACAGCTCACTGTGAATTGTGGCCACGCTTGAGAATGCCTCTTCTTCTTCTGCAACGTTGAGTTGTTGCCTCGAGAGGGCATCCGCAACTAGGTTGGCCTTGCCAGGTATGTAATGGACTTTGGCACCACATTCATCGATGCGTTCTTTCCATCTTTTAATTTGTGTATTCGGATTGGAATCCGATAGCGCGTAGGTCAGCGGTTGGTGGTCAGTGTAGATGTTTAAGTCTTTGACCCCATAAAGGTAGTGGCGCAGGTTCTGTAGCGCCCAAACTATGGCTAACAGCTCTCTTTCGTTGGTAGCGTAGTTAACTTCCCTGTCCTTTAAGGTCCTATAGATCATAGTGATGGGACGCCCCTCTTGTGAAAGCACAGCGCCAATGCCATATGCTGAGGCATCTGTCGTTAGATCAAACGCCTTTTTATATTCGGTGTACCTGAGGATGACATCCTCTGAGGCCAGGATGTTACGTAGCTTTTCAAAAGCTTGCCGTTGCGGCTCGGTAAACTGTATCTGGATGCTTCTGGATCTATGTCTGCTGACATTTCCGAGCTCCCCCTTTTATAATGCTCGAAATGGGCTTAGCTATTGATGCAAAATTTTTAATAAAGCACCTATAAAAGCCAGCCAAGCCCATGAATGATCTTACTTCGAAAACGTTTTTTGGGCTCAGGGAATTCTTTAATGGCCCTGACCTTTTCCGGGTCTGTCGTGGTCCCCTCGTTGGTGACTACAAACCCCAAAAATTTAAAGCTTTTTTTTAAGAAATTCGATTTCTGCGCTGACACTCTCATGTTAGCGTCGTGTAGACTCTTTAGAACCCAGTCCACGTGTCGTATGTGGGCGTTTTCGTCCTCTGAGAAGACGATAACATCATCGACATAGACGTAGCAAAATTTGCCAATCTGTTCTCGCAGTACGTCGTCGATGGTTCTTTGGAAGATGCTGGCAGCATTTCTTAACCCGAATGGCAGTCGGCGAAACCTCGTATTTTCCCCCGTTTACGGAAAAGAAAGTTTTCTCACGGTCACGTTCTGCCAGAATAATTTGGTGGTAGCCAGACTTCAAATCGAGCGTTTTGAAGTATTTGGCTTTGCCAAAATTCCCTAGTATCATAGGGATAATTGGCATAGGGTAGCGTTCCGGTATTGTCCTCTCGTTTAATTTTCGAAAGTCTAATACTAGTCGCATTTTACGGTTTCCAGATTCGTCGGTGCCCTTTTTGTCTACCACACATATTGGGTTTCTGTAGGGGAATCTCGACTTCTGGATTATGCCGTTTTGTAGTAGGTCTTGGATTTCGTCATTGACGAAATCTGCCGCTCCCATCGGATACGGATAGGTTCTGGCATACATGGGCTCCTCATCAATTGTCCTGATGGTGGCTACCACAGACGTGTTGTAAGGTAACGCCTCATTTGGGCTTGCGAAGGCGTTTTTCCTATCGCTTAGAATTTTTGAAAATGCTCTTCTGACCAAAGGTGGTGCGCTGGAGCTGTCCACCTCAGTGAAATTTACATTGGGACACGATTGGAACTCTAGCTTTTCCGTCTCGGTGCCCCATCTGAGGTGACCGGAAGCTAGGTTAAGTGATGCCCCTGCTTGTTATACCAGGTCAAGTCCGATGATGGCATAAAAGGAGGACAAATCTGGTAGGATGAAGAATGTAGCCTTCAAGTTAAACATGGATACAAAGCATTTTTTTGTTATTGTGGTAACGCCATGGATGGAATGTACCGAGAATGGCGAATTTACTGGGCGGACGCCTTTTAACCCCTTGTATGGACGGATGAAATTTTTTGACGCGCCCGTGTCTATTAAAAGCTTCATTTCTACACCTGCTACTCTTCGTCTCATGACGGGTAGCAGGGACTTTCACCTTAAAAATGTATGACGTCCGAATCGCAATCTTTAATAGCGTCGTCGTCAATTTCCTGAGCCGCGCTTGAAGCTGCGGCGGTATATTTGTTCCCGACTTCACTCGCGCCCTGCGCGACGTGATTAACCCTCTGCCTTTTGTGTGGGGCAGATCGATCGGACTCAGCCGGCTTCCTATTTTGGTACGCCGGGGCCTGGGATGGCCTAAGCATTTTGGACAGTGATGGGTCGATGTCCATGGGTTCAGGAGCGCCTCCACTGTGTGGGGCGGAGTGTACTTGCGCCTTGTGTTGTTTGACGTAGTACGGATTTTTTTCAGCGTTTGTTTGTGCATTTGTCTGCGCAGAGGTCTGTCGGTATTCTTGCGCTTTTGGGTGCTTTTTTCTATCTTTATCCTCTTGGCTTTTGGCAAATGAAGCCGCAAAGGAGTATCGTATCTTTCGGCTTTGCCGAGAAAAGGACATCCGTGAGGCTGCGCTTAAGCCCCGAGATAAATACTCGAAATGCGTCATGCCGGAATTTGTCACACAAAACTTTTGCCCCCGAGGCTTTGTACGACATGGTAGCTTTGTTGGTGAGCAAGGTGAGTTTTTTCTCGCCCTCGTCATAGTAATGTAGAAGGGTCATATTTCCCTGCCTAAGAGTACCCATTTCCTGCTCGATAACGTGCATCTGCTGCTTATCATTGTACGTAAAATCGAGTCGATTTATAATCGCGTCGAAATTTAGTACAGTGCCAAACGAAGACAGTACGGCATCGGTAGGGCTCCTGACTGCCTGATAATGGCGCGAGCTATGTTCGTAATTTCTGAAAATATAATACGCGGCTACTGCCGCTTGTCTCCAGTGCTCCTGTGCTCCCGAAAATTCGGGCTGGGACTTGACGGCGTTTAAGGGCTCGTCACACCTGACGTCGTTCCTAATTTCTACAGGCTCATATATTTTTATTTGGGGAGCCTCCGCTTGGGCGGGAGCGATTTGTCTTTCGTTGACCAGTTCGGTCAGACGGTGTATAGCCAGGCGCATTTCGTTTTCTCTACGCTGGTGTTCGATATTGGCTTCTTGAACAGCATGTTGAACAGCCGCCTGTATGGTGGCTGTCATCTGTTCCATGTTGAAAGCCATGTTCGCGAGTATGGGAGCGCTAGCAATAGCGCTTTTAGGGGTAGAAAATCTGGCCGGCCCTTCAGTCTCCGACTCAGAATCGCTAGAGAGTTGTCTTATGTTTTTGTCGGGTCAAGCAGCAAGCAACTAATTTAAACACAACCATAACTTAGTAACGGATGTTTTGCTGGTCGCAAGCCGACTCTTTTCGGCCGCTCGGCTTTGCTACTTCGGCGTTTATAGTTAGCGAGCATCCGCTCATTCTATTCTGCAAGGTTGGCGCCACTCTCGTTCGTCTTCTTACTGCGCTCGCATCCTAAATTGGATTTCAAATATTGTTCATAAATCCTAATTTCATATGCGGCCTGAATAAAGTTTATAACGTTGAAATTAATTTAATTCTGATTTTTATTTACGGCATCGAAAACTCTCGATGACCAAACATTGGTGAACTTCGACGTGATCGTTAATATATGTATATACACATAAACAAATTACTAAAACAAAAACAAAACAATTTTGTAAACAGTGTTATGTGAAATTATCATTATCAAATTATCATACGTGTCTAATAAGTTTATTTACAATAATAAAAAAATTATAATATATTATTATATTATACATACATACAGGCATAAACATAAGCGTTAGTTCACAAGCACACATACATATTTACGATCCACAACGCAAGTGCATTCGCCCGCGCATAGACTTCATACAAACATACGATCCACAACGCAAGTGCATTCGCTCGCACATAGCTTCATATATATATACATTCCACAATTCCGCTACGGTTCTGAGCGCACAGTGGGACAGATCGTGTTCGCCGCGAGCAAATAAAATTTATTTCGGGTTGTTCGGAACTCAATATAATAAATCATGAACTCCAGCGGCGCCGTCACAGGAGCACCCACTCCAACCCGGAGTGCAATTTTAAAGTGCAAGGCCCTGGGTATTCTCCAGGACTTACAGAGGATCCAAGGAGCTCTTCAGCCTATTTCCAAGGTGGATGATGCCATGCTACACGTGCGACATGGTCAGATAGCCACCATGTTCAGCGACTTCAAGGCCATCCACGGGGAGCTTGAGGATTTGGACATTTTGCAGATCAGCAGTGACCTTCGATGGACTGTTTCGGAGCTCGTAGCGACGATGCAGGCGGAAATTGAGCACGAGACGACCCTTCGCTCATCTCGAATGGCTGCCCACTCCACCCTTGCCAACGGAATGTCCACCATGCAGGCTGACCCAGGGTTAGGTCAAAGTTTTCAAGTGCTGCTTCCTCTGCCGCACCCTACGTTCAGCGGTGGATACTCGGAATGGGCTGAATTTTACTCGATCTTCTCTACCATCGTCGGCAGCAATCCTCGTATTAGTAAGGTGGAAAAGTTGCAAGGTTGCGATCTTGCCTTCGGGGGTCCGCTTTCGAAGCAGTTCGTTCCTTGGAAGTCTCCGACGAGAACTATGATGTTGCGCTGAATTTATTGGAGAAACGATTTAATAACCGTCGCTTAATATTTCAGGCACACGTGAACGAGATTCTGGGCCTCAGTCTGTTGGAAAGTGGCCAAATAGCAGCTCTTCGAAGTCTTTCGGGTACTTAAAACTTTAAAAAATTTGGGTACTTCAGTTCAGATCGCCAGCTGCATCATCGTCCAAGTTCTGCTTCAAGGGTTGGACCCAGCTACCCAGGCCAAGTGGGAGGAGAGTCAAAACTCCTCAGGGTCAGACGCCATCCCTACTTGGGATTCGATGGCCGAATTTTTGGAGCAGCGGTGTAGAACGCTGGAGGCTATGGACGTGGCCATGGCTGCATACGCCCCGGGCGCTCATGTGGGAAGGCGTCGAGGTGCAAATAATAGTAGATCATCCTTTATTGTTACTAATTTGCTTCCCTCTACCTGTGCTCTATGCGGTGGATGGTCCCATATAATGTCTGCATGCCCCCGATTTCTATCAATGCCCCCTGAGATTCGCCTTGGTGAGGCCAGGCGACTCGGTCTTTGTCGGAAGTGTCTGCAAACGGGCCATCACATGCGTGAGTGCCTCGCTGCTAGTTGTCGCAGTTGTGGAAGGAGACATCACAGCCTGCTGCATTTCCTGCCACGTCTGCCATAGCCGAGGTCGCCGAGCCTGTAGCCTCTTCGCCGTCCACTGCTAATGCACTAGTTGCTCAAGGTCACAGCGGCGATATATCGTTGCTTGCTACAGCGAGCATTTTTGTTCGTAGTCGCGCTGGATCCCTTGTTCCATGCCGAGCTCTGTTGGATTCTGGATCTCAGGTGCACGTGATCACTTCCCGGCTGGCAAGTCAGCTGCAGCTCCGGAGGTACAAATCATTCATGGCGGTGTCTGGTATTGGAGATACCGGCTTTGCGACAGATGGATTCTCTGTTGATGTTCTCCTACGTTCCCACTGTTCCGAGTACTCGGCCCTGGTTAACGCCGTCATCGCCGCCAATATCACGGACCTGCAGCCTAGCTTCAGTTTGGATGTCTCCAGTTGGAATATTCCTGGCAATCTTTCTTTGGCTGATCCTGAATTTTTCCGCCCACAGCGCATCGACCTTCTTATCGGAGCCAGTCTGTTTTATGAGCTGTTGTGTGTTGGGCAAATTAAGCTCTCAGCCGGCCTGCCATTGCTGCAGAAAACTCGACTTGGATGGGTCGTGTGTGGAGGCGGTTCACATGTCCAGAGAAGATCACTCGTTTCCACTGCCCACAAGGATGTTCCGGAGAGCGCAACAATGCTGGATGATCAGCTGGATTCTTTGCTCCGCCGGTTTTGGGAAATCGAAGACTGCTCCGAGCCTATTGTGAAGCGGACGAAGGAAGAGCTAGATTGCGATGCGCATTTCGTGCAACATGTTGCTCGGCTGGATTCCGGCGCTTACGCTGTGAGGCTTCCGTTAAAATGCGGTTCTAAGCTGCTGGGAGAGTCGTACCCGCAAGCCGTTCGACGTTTTCTTTCCCTCGAAAGGAAGCTCTGTCGCCGTCCTCAATTAAGAGAGCAATATGCTGCCTTCATAAAGGAGTATTTGGAGTTGGGTCACATGTCTCCAGTCCCTTCTGATGCGAGCGTCACTGGTCAATACTTTCTTCCACACCATTGTGTTTTAAAGGAGGACAGTTCAACAACCAAGCTCAGGGTTGTCTTTGATGGATCTGCTGTCACAACTTCTGGATATTCATTGAATGACGTATTGATGTCTGGCCCAGTTATTCAGCCAAAGTTACTGCATATTCTGTTAAGGTTGCGATGCCATCGGGTGGCCATTACTGGAGATATTTGTAAAATGTATCGTTGCGTCAGGGTTTTTCCTGAGGACAGCTATCTTCAATGTATTCTTTGGCGGGATTCCACCCATGATGAGTTACAGGTTTTTAAGCTGGACACGGTCACCTACGGAACGAAGCCTGCCTCATTTTTAGCAGTTCGGACAATGCATCAGTTGGCAGATGATGAGGAAATAATGTTTCCAAAGGGGGCCGAAATTCTGCGTCGCGACTTTTATGTGGATGATCTGCTATCCGGAGGCGACTCTATAGATGAAGCTATTAGCATAATGCAGCAAACATCCGCGATCCTTGCCAAAGGCCATTTTCGGTTAAGGAAGTGGTGCTCCAATGTTGCTGACGTGCTGGATAAGGTGCCTGAAGAAGATCGGGAGTCTTTCCTAAAGTTTGATGATGGTAGCAACTTCACAAAGACACTGGGTCTTGCTTGGGATCCTGCAACTGACCGCTTGCTATTTTCTTTTAAAGGGATTCAGTCAATCTCAAAGCCCACTAGGCGCATTGTGCTTTCTTCAGTCGCTCGGCTTTATGACCCCTTAGGCCTTGTTGGTGCTGTAATTTCAAAGGCAAAGATCTTTCTCCAGAAACTGTGCCGTGAGAAGTTGTCCTGGGATGAAAGTCTTCCTCAAGCTCTTCACTGCGACTGGAATATGATTTGTAGCAGCTTTGTTAGTACGCAGCGCGCCGAATTCCCTAGATGGGTGCTAACATCGAAATCCGAGGTGGAGGTCCATGGATTCTGTGATGCCAGCATTGAGGCGTATGGGGCATGCGTTTATGTCGTGTCCAAAGGCGCAGGATCTGCAAGCTATTTACTCTGTTCGAAGTCCCAAGTTGCGCCGTTAAAGACTGTTACGGTGCCTAAGCTGGAGATATCGGGAGCCGAGTTGTTGGCTCGACTTATGTCGGAAGTAGAGCAGTTGAAGGTCTACGTTGGAAAGTATTTTTGCTGGTGCGATTCTGCTGTGGCTTTGTCTTGGATTCGAGAAGAACCCTCTCGGTTTAATGTTTTCGTCGCCAATCGAGTTTCGACCATTCAGAAGCTAACTAAAGAAATGGAGTGGCGGTATGTTCCCACTTCTTTGAACCCAGCAGATATCCTGTCGCGTGGTGCTCTTCCCAATGAATTGGTTGAGAATAAGCTGTGGTCTCATGGTCCTCCGTTTCTCGTTGGATCCCAAGAGGCGTGGCCAACCGCGGTCCCATCTGAGAGATCAACCCTGGAGTTACGTGCAAGGGTCCTGCTCATTTAGTCTCCTTACGTGGATATAACAGCGGTTTCTAAGTACGCTAATTCGTTTCCAGCACTACAGAGGGTATTCGCTTACGTATACAAGTTTTCTCAACGAATTCACCACAACGGTGTTACGGCTAGCGATATAAAATCTGGAACACAGCTGTTATTGCGGCTAGTGCAACGTGTGCATTTTTGGGAGGAAATAAAGGCTCTTCAAAATGGAAAGGACATAGCGGTATCCAGTGCCCTTGCCTCATCCTCTCCCTTCTTGGACAAATTTGGACTGTTGCGCGTAGACGGTCGGCTAAAAAATTCGTCGTTGGATTTTGATAGTCAGCATCCAATTATACTTCCAAGAAGCCATCCAGTTACGCAGGCTATAATTGTTGACTTCCATGAGCGAAATTTACATACGGGACCTCGCGCACTGTTGGCAATTATTCGGTCCCAATATTGGCAAATTGGGGGGAGAAAAACCGTGTCGAAGGCATTACACAAATGCATCCGATGCTTCCGGACTAAGCCTCGGCTGTTGGAGCACATTATGGCTGATCTCCCGGGGCAAAGAGTTAGCGGCTCCCAGGTCTTCGGAGTCACTGGTGTGGATTTTTGTGGACCGTTCTATTATAAGCCGGAAGTGCGTAATAAGGCTCCAGTAAAATGTTACATTAGCATTTTCATTTATTTGCTACCAAAGCCGTCCACCTAGAGCTTGTAAGGGATCTGTCCACAATGTCTTTTTTGCAGGCTTTGAAGCGTTTTATATGCACCCGCCGAAGGCCTCAACATATTTGGTCTGACAACGCAACCAACTTTGTTGGAGCCAAAAACGAGCTAAAGGAGCTGCGCCGATTATTTCTAAGCGAAGAGCATCAACGGGCACTGCTGGAGCTTTGCTCTATGGAGTCCATCGAATGGCATTTTATTCCTCCTCGATCTCCGCATTTCGGTGGTCTGTGGGAAGCGGCTGTCGGATCTGCAGTTCTGGGATTCGAAGAGCTGCGAACGCTGCTGTGCCACATTGGGGCTGTTATAAATTCACGACCCTTATTGTCTCTTTCAGAAAATCCTGCAGACCTTGATGTTCTGACCCCGGCTCATTTTTTAACTGGTGGTCCGTCAGTCAGCTTTATCGAGCCTGATGTCACAAACTGAACTTCAACCGGTTGGACAGCTGGCAGTGCGTGTCTTTCCTGCAGCAGTCTTTCTGGTCCCGATGGAAGGAGGAGTACCTAAGTCTTCTCCAGCAGCGCTCCAAATGGCGCGCCTCCGGTCCTGCCTTGTCTCCGAACGATGTGCTAGTAAAGGACGAGAATCTACCTCCGATGAAATGGCCGCTTGCGAGAATAATGGAGTTAATCCCTGGTCGGGATGGTATCTTTCGAGTGGCGGTGATAAAAACCTCATCTGGAATTACCAAGCGAGCACTGACTAAGCTGTGCCTTTTGCCCCTTAAGGATGAAGTAGGAGTAGAAGCCCCAACTGGGGGGAGAATGTCGGGTCAACCAGCAAGCAACTAATTTAAACACAACCATAACTTAGTAACGGATGTTTTGCTGGTCACAAGCCGACTCTTTTCGGCCGTTCGGCTTTGCTACTTCGGCGTTTATAGTTAGCGAGCATCCGCTCATTCTATTCTGCAAGGTTGGCGCCACTCTCGTTCGTCTTCTTACTGCGCTCGCATCCTAAATTGGATTTCAAATATTGTTCATAAATCCTAATTTCATATGCGGCCTGAATAAAGTTTATAACGTTGAAATTAATTTAATTCTGATTTTTATTACGGCAGTTTCTATATTGTTGAAACGGATTGCTCATGTGGAGCTGCGGCTATAAAGTCGCCCGAAAGAAAAAATATTTATGTATGAATTATGTGCCGATAGAGGCGATTGGACTGGTAAAAGGGCCGCGGGGGCTGAGCTGCCGCTTTAGTTATGTGTGCGGGCTCAAGTTGCGCTATCGTATCGTGTTCTCGAAAATGTAGTGGGGAAACAAAACGGAAAAGAAAAATAAATAACCAAAACTGCGCGGCTAATACCAAGAATTGCTGGTTTGGTTTGTTTGGTTTTTATTGAACTTGTAATTGCTTTGGTTTGTTTTCTTATTTATTTAACAACAGTTTTAAAGTTTAACAGTGGCAGGTAGTTTGAAAATTGCGGGCTGTGGGAGCGTGCAGCTCGCTCCAGGGCCAAAGGAATTGTGTGGAAGGGTTTGGAGAGTCCCTCAGAATATTACCCAAAGGGCAACTTTTTCTCTGGGAGACTTTCCAAAGAAATGGCGGCCACCAGGAGAGAGGCACTTTCTTCATCATTTTGCTGGTCATCTTTTTTGTTGGTCGTCTTATGTATTGGTCCCATGGTCCATGTATTGGGGCTTTAGTATTTTCCAAGTTTGGTATTTAGTAGACTCGTAGTCAGCCCTGGTCCGCGGGCAGGTTGGCAGCGCTCATGGGTTGAAGAAGAGGAAATGTAAACAATGAACACAAAAAACACAATATTGTAACAGATTTAGTGGACAAAAATAACATTTAACAAATCTTCGTCGCATTCTGAAGCCATCAGTGGAAGTGCATGGCTTCCCTGGCATCTTTCTCTTTAGGGAGATATATCACAGATAATAAATTTCAATAATCCTATTTTAGTTTCAGGTCCTCGGAGTCAGCGTCAAGGGATGAGATTTTAAGGTAAGTTGCGCATTTTGTGTTTTTTAATTGATCCTAATTGTAATTTTATTTGTCCTTTGTCCTTTTAGGTAATACGTTGTTCGTAAAGAGTCAAGAGGTGGGTGAGTAGGATAAATTTTATAGGTGGCATTAGAATCAATTTTATATTATTTTCAGGTACAAAGTGCATCTACTAGGATCCATAAGGGGCCTTGGTGGATGGTCTGTTGCCATCTTAGGGTCCCACAAGAGGAGGGGAGGCACTCCAAGTAAGGATAAGTTGGTGCAGGGAAGCAGGAGCAAGGACTTTGAAATGGAAAAAATCAGATAAGTTCCCTGATATTTTTGTTAGGGCCCATTGTGAGATTTTTCCTTTTCTATTCTCGTTTCAGGTTACCGGCGCAGAAGGAGGAGGAACGTCGTAAGGACTCATCATATTCAAGCAAGGATCGGATGGAGCAGGGAAAACAGGAGCGAGGACATTGAAATGGCATAATTAGATAGGCTCCATAGCATTTTGGTTTGTGTATTTTAAGGAAAGTAGTGTGTGGCTTTGAATTGGTCCTTGTCCTAACCAAGTTTATCCTTTTTCCTTTCAGGAACTGCGTTGTCCGTGAAGAGTCAAATGGCAGGTGAGTAGATTAAATGCAAGGAGAAGTTGGTGCCAAGAGGCAGGACAAAGGACATTGAAGTGGCAGAATCAGTTAAATTCCGTACCATGTTGTTTTGAAGATTTGAAGGTGAGTAGTGTGTGTTTTAATTTGATCCTTGGCCTAATCCAGTATGTCCTTTTTCCTTTCAGGAACCGCATTGTTCGTGGAGAGTCAAGGGGCAGGTGAGTGAATTGAGTTTATAAGTGGCATAAAAATGGATTTTATGACGTTTTTATTTTCAGGTACTAGGATCCAATAGGAGCCTTGGTGGAGGATCTGTCGCCATCCTGGGATCCCACAGGAGGAGGAGAGCCACTTCAGACAAGAATAAGTTGGTGCAAAGAAGCAGGAGCCAGGACATTGATATGGCAAAATCAGATAAGTTTCATGATATCTTGGTTGGGGCCCATTGTGAGAATTTTTTTTTTTTTTTTCCTTTTCCTATTCTCATTTCAGGTTGCCAGCGCAACAGGAGGAGGAACGTCGTCAGGATTCATCATAGTCAAGCAAGGATCAGATGGAGCAGGGAAAGCAGGAGCGAGGACATTGAAATGGCATAATTAGATTAGATAGGCTCCATAGCATTTTGGTTTATGCATTTTAAGGTGAGTAGTGTGTGGTATTGAATTGATCCTTGTCCAAGCCTAGCTTATCCTATTTTCCTTTCAGGAACTGCGTTGTCCGTGGAGAGTCAAGGGGCAGGTGAGTAGATTAAGTTTTGTAAATGGCATCAAAATAATTTTTTATGACGTTTTTATTTTCAGGTACTATGTGCGTCTACCAGGATCCAGCTACTAGGATCCAGTAGGAGCCTTGGCGGAGGATCTGTCGCCATCCAGGGATCCCACAGGAGGAGGAGAGGCAATCCAGGCAAGGTTAGGTTGGTTGGCGGAATCAGTTAGATTTCATAGCATGTTATTTTGGAGATTTAGAGGTAAATAGTTTGCGTTTTAAGTTGGTCCTTGTCCTAATTTTAATTTGTCCTTTGTCCTTTCAGGTACTGCGTTGTTCGTAGAGAGTCAAGATGTGAGTAGGCTGAATTTTAAGCGGCGTCAAGATTAATTTTATGCCTTTTTTGTTTCAGGTACGAAGTGCAGCATCAAATAGGATCCATTAGGAGCCTTAGTGAAGAATCTGTCGCTAACCTGGGATCCCACAGGAGGAGGAGAGGCATTCCAGGCAGGGATAGGTTGGTGCAGGAAAGCAGGAGCAAGGACATTGAATTGGCAAAATCAGATAAGTTCTATGCCATTTTGATTGGAGCCCAATTGTAAGATTTTTCTTTTCCTTTCTCCGTGTTAGGTTGCTGGCGCAGGAAAAGAAGAGGGACGTCGTCAGGTTTATCAAAGTCATGCAAGGATCAGATGGAGCAGGGAAAACAGAAGCAAGGACATTAAAAAAGACAAAAACTATGAACATAATCAGCATAAGAAAAGGGCAGCACAGCACGAAGCTGACCTATCTATAGTAGGCGTCATTGGCAACAAGGAGCTGAACCAGGGAGTCCTCTTCATCGAGAGATTCCATCTCAACAGAATTGCAGATGCTTCGCATTTTCGTATTATTAAATGACAATTCCGAGGTATCAAATGCTGTAACAATTTTATTAAGCGAATCAATCATTTTATTAAAAGCTTTCCCAAGTTCCTCTACTTTCTGAAAGACTTTCTTAATACGTTCCCTGTCTTCATTATTGGCCTGTCTTTGCTGCTCCTCTACGGCCAGAAGCCTTTGTTGCCATTGGTCCCACTGCTCCGGGTGCTGGCACTGCTGCCGACTAGGGAGGTCCTTCCGTTGCTTGTGCTCATCCTTGAGCTTATCCTGGAAGCGAGTCAGATGTGCTTCCGCCGGGTTAGATCGCTGTTGCTTTGGGGCATGGTTATTGTTATGTCTTTGCCGCCTGAAAGAGTTATTACTGCCTCGTCTATGATCCAGGGTAGGCTGGGCCATCCTTGGCCTAGAATTTGAGGATTTATGTTGCCGCTGGGTGAAAGGATTCCTACGTTCATTTGAAGAGCTATGATAATGCAAGTCCCTGTTGGACCGCTGACTGGCTCGAGGATGTGCTTCAGGGGACATTTTATCACTCTGGAGGATGTTCCAGTAATTTTTGCTGTGGCTGTGATGCTTTTGATTATGTTGCACATTAGGTTGGTGACGGCGCTGAAAGGGGACCACATTTTTTTCTGTACGATAACTCTGTTGACTTTTGGAAGGAGCACCCGTACGATAAGTGCCTTGGGCCAGTTTCCTTTTCGCCTCCTGAAAAACCCTGCACCCTTTGTAAGCGCTTATGTGACGACCCCCACAATTGCAACAACGGGGGGGTTTGTACTTTGGCTTAAAACAGGCAGTAGTGGGGTGTTGACCCGCACACTTCATGCAGACGAAAGCTCGTCTGCATGTTTCCTTCGTATGCCCAAACTTTTGGCATCTATGACATTGGGCCAAGGCAATGGGATTGTTTAGAGTACGCAAGGGCAAGGACATTAGGGGGACAATAGGAGGGGCCAGCGCTGATGATGTTTTATTTATATTGCTGTTGCTGCTATAGGTGTTTATGCTGTTGTGACTATTCTTCAGAAACCATTCCCTATCCCCGTTGCTTTTTGGTCTATTGGCCTCAGCTCTATCCTTCTGACGCTCCATGTATAGTTTTTGGGCAAAAAGACTCTTGAAGGCAGGAGTCTTTTTAGGATCATACGGAGACGGCTGTTGTGTGGTCATACGGAGACGGTCAGGGGAGGTGTGGATCATGGCTTTGACATTTAGAGATACAGGGGGCATGTCAACAGAGCTAGATTCACTGGCTCTTGGCGAGGCGGGTTTTATCGAATCAGCTTTTCCTGGATGAACGCTAGAAACAGATTTGGCATTTTTGGTAAGCGTTGAGTCACCAGGCTCCTGCTGCAACACGAGGCTATATGTGGGTTTAGGGACTTTTGGTGGCAGCATTTGAGCCACATCAAGGGATGCATTTGAGGGGGGCGGTTTTGTATCTTTATCCTTCAGTTGCGAGAAAAAATTTCTCAGCAGCTCGACAGTAGAGGGCCTGGCGATGGTATTTTGGGTAGATCCTAGTATTTTATTGTCACAATAGGTAGGAGTCAGCTGATTTGCCAGAGTCTCATCCCTAAAGACTCGCTTGTTGTCCCCGGTAATAGCATTTGGTGATGACGATAAGAGGCGTTTATTGCTTTTATGTGATGCGGCAGGTGGGATATAATCAGCAGAAGGAGCTGTTGTCCTTGCCACCTCGGTGATAGTGCTATTATTGTGTTGTACGGACCCCCCTAATTTCCCTAGGAGTTTGCGTGGTCGTGGTTGTGGTTGCAGATGCTGTTGTTGTTTTTGTTGTTGTGCAAAGTGGCTGAAAGCGGCATCCATTGCCTGAGTGGGAAAAGCAGGATCCATTGTCTTGGTTGTGTGTGTTGTGTGTGTTAATGTTTTCTCTCTGCTGAAGTCAGAGCCGAGGGAGAAGTTCGGTGACAAGGAGCAATGCGTGTGTGTGTGTGTGCGTGGCTGCATAGTGACAGGTGTAGTTGTGGGTGTAGAAAAAATGGAGTCGGCACCCAAGAAGAGAGTAGGGAAAGCAGGAGCTGTTGCCGTGTTGGTATGGGTGGAAAAGTTGGCGCCAATTTCAGGCGCCAAAGCCACACCAGAGGAAAGTGGAGCAGTGTGTCTGTGTGAGTGTGTTTGGGTGTGTATATGGGGGTATGTGGTATTCTTGTGTGCAACAAGTGTCGTTATAATTTCTTTATTTGGCGGGCTCTTTGACTTCAAAGAGGGGTCAGAGGGGGGATTGCTTTGCCTAGCAATATTTTTGCCGCACACCACCAGGCAGGAATCGTCCGAGGATTGAGGGGAGAGGCTATGATGACGGCCCAAGTAGGGGGATGAAGATTTAGTGGAATCTGTTGACTCACCGCCAAAGCGAATCTTATGTAGCATCTCCCTTTGAAAGGAATCCATTGTCGACGAGGGCCGGGGCCTGGGATGGCCTAAGCATTTTGGACAGCGATGGGTCGATATCCATAGGTTCAGGAGCGCCTCCACTGTGTGGGGCGGAGTGTACTTGCGCCTTGTGTTGTTTGACGTAGTACGGATTTTTTCCAGCATTTGTTTGTGCATTTGTCTGCGCAGAAGCCTGTCGGTACTCTTGCGCTTTTGGGTGCTGTTTCCTATCTTTATCCTCTTGGCTTTTGGCAAAAGAAGCCGCGAAGGAGTATCTTTCGTGGTTGGATTCCACTTCTTGTGCCAAAGCAAGAGCTGAAGGCATATCTTTCGGTTTTGCCGAGAAAAGGACATCCGTGAGGCTGCGCTTAAGCCCCGAGATAAATACTCGGAGTGCGTCATCCCGGAATTTGTCACACAAAACTTTTGCCGCCGAGGCTTCGTACGACATGGTAGCTTTGTTGGTGAGCAAGGTGAGTTTTTTCTCGACCTCGTCGTAGTATTGGAGAAGGGTCATATTTCCCTGCCTAAGAGTACCCATTTCCTGCTCGATAACGTGCATCTGCCGCTTATCATTGTACGTAAAATCGAGTCGATTTATAATCGCGTCGAAATTTAGTACAGTGCCAAACGAAGACAGTACGGCATCGGCAGAGCCCCTTATTTTATTTCTAATAATAATAACCGCCTGATAATGGCGCGAGCTTTGTCGTAATTTCTGAAAATGTTATATGCGGCTACTGCCGCTTGTCTCCAGGAGACGTATGCTTCCTGTGCTCCCGAAAATTCGTGGAGGGACTTGACGGCGTCTAGGGGCTCGTCACACTTAATGTCGTTCCTAATTTTTATAGGCTCATACTTTTTTATTTGGGGAGCCTCCGCTTGAGCGGGAGCGATTTGTGTTTCGTTGACCAGTAAGGTCAGACGGTGTATAGCCAGGCGCATTTCGTTTTCTCTGCGCTGGTGTTCGATATTGGCTTCTTGAACAGCATGTTGAACGGCCGCCTGTATGGTGGCTGTCATCTGTTCCATGCTGAAAGCCATGTTCGCGAGTATGGGAGCGCTAGCGTTAACGCTTTTAGGGGTGGAAGATCTGGCCGGCCCTTCGGTCTCCAACTCAGAATCGCTAGAGAGTTGTCTTATGTTTCTATATTGTTGAAACGGATTGCTCATGTGGAGCTGCGGCTATAAAGTCGCCCGAAAGAAAAAATATTTATGTATGAATTATGTGCCGATAGAGGCGATTGGACTGGTAAAAGGGCCGCGGGGGCTGAGCTGCCACTTTAGTTATGTGTGCGGGCTCAAGTTGCGCTATCGTATCGTGTTCTCGAAAATGTAGTGGGGAAACAAAACGGAAAAGAAAAATAAATAACCAAAACTGCGCGGCTAATACCAAGAATTCTTGTGTAACAAAAAAGACATATAAAAGCTGAATTATATACACGCGATTATATAAATTATTTCCGATTGAAATTTAAAAATTTCTGCCAGCGATTTTTTGGTTTTGGTAAGGAATTTTGATTCCGCACTTTTTGTGTTATATAGAAATATTCATTTATTTATTCACAAAAACAGAAATGCAAACAATATTGGGACAATAATTGGTTCACAAAATGAAATGGTTTAAACATTTTATAATAGATAAAAAATGTTAATGCTAAACCGTCAGCCAACTAATAAAGATTATTTAAATTTTGAAAAATTTTATGGGGCTGCAGTTTTTTATTAGCGTAAGCCACAATATTTTACTATTCTTGTCTTTCTTTCTTTTTTTTTATTTTTTAATACACAAAGAAAAATTCATGCATACTTAGAAATACTGTGTAAATAAAAGTGCTCACTTACATGTTTTTTTACGTTGGGCGCCAAATAATATAAATTGGGTTTGTGTAATGATAATGTTGTTGTTGGTTATCCCTCGCTGTAGTCGGTGATGCCGCAGATGCTGGAGATATAGTTTCAGGTAATTACCCCTGGCGGTTGCCGGGTGGTGTTGCTACTTCTTGTAGGTAGTGGTTGAGATCCCTGGCGGTTGCCGAGGGGAGATCCGTTCTGTGACGGGAGTTATGATGGGAGCACTTGCCCCGTTGTCACGGCCCTTGAGGCGCGGTGACCAATTCAACAAATGAATTTACAAGTTAACGGCAGTGCCGGAGATTCGTTTTATGGTGCTCTTTATTGTATGAGACTTTGACACAAACTGAAACTTAAAGCTAACAAAAAGTATTTCATAGCGGCCACGGAAATGCGCAGTGCTTGCTGCTATGCTGCTTAACTTCAGTTAACTACTCCCCCTTCAAGAATGAGGCCGCCCTCCGCCTCGGCTTGATGAAACCGCGAATCGTCGTCGCATGCAGACGTGTATTTATTGTGTTCCGGGTAAAAAAAAAAAAAGTATTCAATAATATCAAAAAAGTGCAGAGACTGGTTTCGTAAATCAACAACGCGAAAAGACGCTTTCAGCGATGAAATCGCTAATGTTTATATTGATTAATTAATTAATTAATATAAAACATAACATTTAAAACTCGAACAATATCAACCTCGATTGCAATGAGTCTAAACGACGTTAGCACACAACGTCAACGTGAGCAAGACGAGAGACGGCTCTCAGTACAAAGAAACAACGCTTACTTCACTTTCAAAGCAACCAAAAGTAATGCAAGCTCATCCCAAACACGGTCAATTACCCCAAACTTGGCCGAATTCTTAAACGTAGAGAGCGCGAGAGCGCGTTCTTACTCCCCCTCGCTACCATCGATGTCTCTGCAGCCAAAGAGCGCAGTAACTAGCACCGCAACCTCTTTGACAACGTCAACCGTAACAACAACAACAACCGCTACTGTAACGACAGCGCGTTTAACGACGTCGTCAGCTAGCAGCGCAAACATTGATACTTCTGCCGCTGTGCTGCCCGAAAAAGAGAACAAAAACAAAGAAAATATTAAGCCGGCTGTGAAGACTGGTATGGATCGCTACATCCAAATTAAAAGGAAGCTGATCCCCCTAAACTCTCAACGCAAAATAGCTCGTGGCAATGCTAACATATCCGCAATAAAAACGCCTACGAACTCATACCGTTTTAAAATCTTGGCAGACTATGAGGATGACGCCGAATCTACAGAAGTCGAAAAAAGGAAGCTTTAGCCCCCGCCAATATACATACGAGAAAAAAGTTCCAACGTTCTTGTCAACAAAATTATAGAGCTCATTGGCAAGGACAACTTCCACATAATAACACTCGTAAAGGGCAACATCCAAAAAACAAAAGTTCAAACGAAGTCTGAAGATAATTACAGAGTATTATCGAAATACCTCACCGAAAAAAAAACTTTTATACATATCAGCTTAAAAGCAGCAAGGGCTTGCAAGTCGTACTTAAGGGCATAGATCCCGAAGTATCGCCTCCAGAGATAACAAAGGCGCTACAAGAGAAGGGATTTAGCGCTAAGACAGTGTTCAATATCTCTAACAGGGATAGAAAGCCGCAGCCACTCTTTAAGGTTGAGCTTGAACCACAAATTAAGCCCCTAAAGAAATACGAAGTGCACCCTATATACAATCTTCAGTTCCTGCTGCACCGCAGAATTACAGTTGAGGAGCCGCACAAACGCAATGGCCCGGTTCAATGTGCGAACTGCCAAGAACATGGCCATACAAGGTCTTACTGTAAACTGCGCTTAAACTTATTGGACTGCGCCCAGTCTGTGTAGTTTGTGGTGAGCTTCATGACTCCGCACACTGCCCAGCGAGCAAAGATGACCTAAGCTCGAAAAAGTGCGGCAACTGCGGTGGAAATCACACTGCTAACTATAGAGGTTGCCCAGTTTATAAGGAGCTGAAAAGTCGCATCCACCAGAGGGGATTTACTGCCCGCACCCAAAAGAATCAGTTCATAGCCTCCAGGTCAAACCCTGAAGTCTTCTTCTCGACTGCAGCCAGATCCTCACTAGGACCCATAAACTCTGACAAAAATGTCACATACGCAAGCGCTTTAAAATCAGGACTGGCTACCCCAGCCTCAAAAATCTCACTGCCGCAATCAGCACACAAAGAACCGAACACGGCTCAGCAGCATCAACCGCCGGAGCAGCCAAAAAGTAACTTTGAAGCTATGATATGCAGTCTACAACAAAGCCTTACGGAGTTCATGTCGTTTATGCGTACAACTATGCAAGATCTAATGCGAAACCAAAATCTATTAATACAAATGCTGGTTTCACAACAATCCAAATAATGACTTCCCTACGAATATATACATGGAACGCTAACGGCATTTCGCAGCATAAACTCGAGTTAGCGCAATTCCTACTAGACAATCAAATCGACATAATGCTGCTTTCAGGAACACATCTTACGAACAGATACAATTTCCAAATACGAGGATATTCATTCTATGGAACAAATCATCCAGACGGTAAAGCACACGGCGGGACTGGAATTTTAATCAGAAGCCGTATCAAGCACCATTATCACACGAATTTTTCAAAAAACTACCTACAGGCCACATCAATAAATATACACCTAAATACTGGCAAGCAATTAACTCTAGCTGCCGTATACTGCCCCCCACGCTTCACCATAGCCGAAGATGAGTTTATGCAGTTTTTCAACTCACTCGGAGACCACTTCATAGCAGCAGGAGACTACAATGCCAAGCACACACACTGGGGATCTCGTCTTGTGACCCCAAAAGGAAAGCAGCTCTATAATGCAATTATCAAAGCTAAGAACAAGCTCGACTATGCTTCTTCTGGCACACCAACATACTGGCCGGCAGACCCAAAGAAACTTCCCGATTTAATTGACTTTGCGATTACCAAAAACATTCCTAAAAATCTGATATGCGCCGAATGCCTTTCGGATCTTTCAACTGATCACTCGCCTGTCCTTTTTACTCTACTCCAAAACCCAGGAACATGGGATCAATCATCAAATCTGACCTCACATAAAACCAATTGGGTTAAGTACAGGAAGTACATCAGCTCACACATTGAGCTGAGTCCTCACCTCAGCGACGAAGTCAACGTAGACAGTTTTGTTAATTCGCTGGAGTCTGTACTCGTCTCTGCAGCTCGAGTTTCAACACCTCAAAGTATAAACACACAACGCATTCAAAAGAAGAAAAATCTGCAAATCGAACAGCTCGTCCTCGAAAAGCGACGCTTACGTCGAGAATGGCAATGTCACAGATCGCCATCTACTAAGCAACGCTTCAAACATGCCTCACGTCAACTTGATCAAGCTCTACAGCAAGAAGAAGCGTATGTCCACCACCGCTACATAGAGCAATTGTCAACTAACAGTACGAAACACTTACTATGGAGAGCTCACCCAACTCTGATCTCACCGAAAGAAACCGTGATGCCTATTAAAAATTCCACAGGCGGGTGGGCGCGCAGCGACGCAGACAGAGCCAGCACGTTTGCCAAACACCTTAAAAATGTCTTCCAACCAAATCCTGCCACCAATGCGTTTACTTTGCTGACTCTATCAGATGAGCCCCAGCCTCAACATGAGCCGATTGAGTTTCGCCCAAACAAAATCGTTAACATCATCAAACGACAACTGAATGCGAAAAAATCCCCGGGCCAAAATGATCATTGAGCTCCCATACTGCGCCGTTTGCACTCCCACTCAGCTATTTAATGCCATCGCAAAACTTGGCCACTTTCCAGTGAGATGGAAAAAGTCAATTATAATAATAATAGCAAAGCCGGGAAAAGACCACACTATCCCCACGTCGTATACACCTATAAGCCTACTCTCTTGCCTATCTAAACTCTTTGAAAAATGCCTAATGACTCGGAGAAACACATACCTGAGAATCCAGGAAGGAGTCCCGTCACACCAATTTGGGTTTCGTGAAAAGCATGGAACAATTGAGCAGGTCAACCGGATAACATCCGAAATTCGCAACGCGTTCGAAAAACGAGAGTACTGTACTGTCATATTCTTAGATGTCTCTCAAGCATTCGATAGAGTCTGGCTGGAAGGTCTAATGTACAAGATCAAGACAATGCTCCCCTACAGCACCCACAAGATTTTGGAGTCTTACCTTCGCGACAGAAAATTTGTCGTGAGGTCCAACACCGCTATATCCGATGATTACACTGTTGGAGCTGGAGTTCCTCAAGGCAGCGTGCTAGGGCCAATATTATATGTCCTTTACACAGCAGATATCTCGACAAGCACACGTCTAACAACATCCACGTTTGCCGATGACACAGCTATTCTTAGCCGCTCAAAATGCCCGATTCAAGCAACTGCGCAGCTAGCTCATCATATGGTCGATGTCGAAAAATGGCTGTCAGATTGGCGAATTAAAGTGAACGAACTAAAATCCAAGCATGTTACGTTCACTCTGAACAGGCAAAACTGCCCGCCGATAACACTAAACAACACTCTACTCCTACAAGCAAACGAAGTAACATACCTAGGAGTACATCTCGACAGAAGACTCACATGGCGCCGGCACATTGAAGCCAAAAGAACACACCTAAAGCTTAAAGCCAGCGGTCTTCATTGGCTTATCAACGCTCGGTCACCTCTTAGCCTTGAATTTAAAGTCCTGCTGTACAACTCGGTACTTAAACCTATATGGATGTACGGCTCCCAGTTATGGGGGAACGCCAGCAATAGCAACATTGACATAATTCAAAGAGTTCAGTCAAAGATCTTAAGAACAATCACCGGGGCACCGTGGTACGTTCGCAACGAAAACATACACCGCGACTTAAACATTCTACCAGTCAAAGAAGCGATCGCAGAACAGAAGGTAAAGTACTTAACCAAGCTATCGGTGCACCCTAATCACCTGGCGAGAGGTCTAACAAGGTTGAGCAACCAATCACGCCTTCGTCGCAATGACTTACCCACTCAGTGACCGACCTGAGGGACGCGCAACCAGAATGCAGTCTTAGTATACTGTTAGTTAAATTTTAATGTTAAGATCCGTCAATTTATTGTTAGTCTCAAAATTAAGAGTAGATTCAATAAATAAAAGCAAAGCTATACAAAAAAATAAAATTGAAATGTAGTATGAGTTAGTTTAGGGCGGAGCGGGAAGTCGAACTAAGAGAATCATTTTTGTGCGTTAATATTTTTGAGCAGCCACTTCAAATTTATTTACTTTATTTTTTTGTATTTGTTAGTTTAGTCCACGCGTCCACTTCTTACTAAATGAATACATACTTCGGCGCGTCGCTTCCATGCCGTTGCCACTATTTTGTGTTACCATAGCTACTCCCTATCCAGTGACCATATTGGGCGCGAATCAGGCCGTTTGTTGATTTAAAAGGGGTGCAACACTCTGGGTCGAGTTGTAGGATCTTCTTCGTCAGAAGTCCTTGCAATGAAGGGTGGCTTGAGGTGCTCTGTTGATACTGCTATTTCTCTTTAATCTACTACTACTCATTATCCATTATTCGCCTCGTTACCCAGTTTTTCCAAAACTTAATGACGATTGTGCCCGCACATGTAATGTGCTCGCAATCATAGTGCTGTAGTTCTTTTCGGTCGTTTAAACTTTCCGTGAAAAGAATCCCAATGCCTGCCACATCTAACCGGCCTCTTGCTCTAAAACTTCTCCAAATGCTATGTTCCAAGAGTCGCAAGTTAAGCAAAATATCCTGTTTGTGTTTGGATGCGCTATGGTCGCAGCTTATGCTAAAGAACTTTTGCATAATTCAATTCCATTATTCTGTTGCCATTTTATCAGATTTCACTTAAAGGTGCTTGAATCGCATACACATTGCGGATGCACCGCCGGAGTAGTTTACTTTTTTAAGGTATCGACTTAATTCACAGGCTGTATCCGGTTGTTTTTAGGTGGAAATTGGATATTCTGGAGGCCCTACACCGTTTGAGTCGAAGACATAGCTTAGGAATTCCACTTGGTGCTTTGCGATCTGTTAATGCTGGTGTTAATGTTGGTGTTAATGCTTAAGCCGTTCTCTTGAAGTATAGCTAGTACTAAACGCAGATGTTGCCCACGCTCGTCAGGGCGCGCAGACATGATTATGTCATCGATGCAACAACATACAAAATCAATGCCTCTAAAAATCGTGTCCATAAAGCGCTTGAATGTTTCGGTTCCATTCTCAAGACCGAATGCAGTTTTTATACCCTTGCAGAGGGTATTATAATTTTGTCCAAAAGTGTGCAACGCAGTGAAGGAGACATCTCCGACCCTATAAAGTATATATATTCTTGATCAGGATCACCTCCTGAGTTGATATGAGCATGTCCGTCTCTCCGTCTGCCCGTCGGTCCGTCTGTCCGTCTGTCTGTCTGTTTCTACGCGAACTAGTCTCTCAGTTTTAAAGATATCGTCTTGAAACTTTGCACACACCCTTATTTCCTTTGCACGCAGTATATAAGTCGGAACGGATCGGATCGGCCGACTATATCCTATAGCTGCCATATAACTGATTGATCGGAAATGGTATAACTTTAGTGTTTTTTGTAAGTTAGAGAGTTCAAATTTGACATGAGAGCGACTTTTGGCAAAATAATACGACATGCCAAATTTCATAAGGATCGGCCGACTATATCCCATACCTGCCATAAAACTGAACGATCGGAAATAACCCAACTTTCGTGTTTTTGAAGATAGAAATCGTAAACTTCGTACAAATACTACTTTTGGTCAGATAATCAGACCTACCAAATTTCATAAGGATCGGCCGACTATATCCCATAGCTGCCGTACAACTGAAAGGATCGGAATTGACCTAACTTTTGTGTTTTTAAATATAGAAAGCTGGAACTTGGTACAGATTATATTTTTGGTCAGTTAATCCGACCTACAAAATTTTATAACGACCGGCTGATCTTATAGCTGCCATATAACTGAACGATCGGAAATGGTTTTTGGTAGAAATACCAACTCTGGTATTTTTGAAGATAGAAATTTGGGATTTTTTTTAGATTCTATATTATAATAACTTGAGTTAAATTATCATATTCTCATAAGGATCGGCCACTGCAGGTGCGGTTTTAACTGCAAGGGTATATCAACTTCGGCTCCGCCCGAAGTTAGCTTTCCTTTCTTGTTTTTAATGTCCTCGTTGGCTATCGGAATCTGGCAATTGGCGCGTATCAGATCGAGTGTTGTGAATTTGGATTTACCGTGCAGTTTCTCGCCGAAATCGAGATGTGAGCCACTCAATATCGGTTGGGTAGCGTTATAGAGTTTAGTATTATCACAATAATTACACAGCCACACAAAAAAAAATATTTTTTCGGGTCTGGAGTATAACAATGATGATAGGCGTACTTGGAATTCATAAAAAAATAAGAAATCCTAGCTCCAGGCGAGGTGTCATTTTCGGGAGGGGTGCCGCACGCAATGATCGATCTCTTCCGGCTCTGGCTCGCCAGCTATTGGGGTGGTATTCTTGCCACGCCCCCCCGAGGTGCCTTTCCTCATCATCCCATAAAAATTTTGCGTGCATGGGGCAAGCGAAGAGGTTGGCTACTCATTTCAGCCATCGATTGATCTGCTCCTGGAAATTTACACAATTAAAAGAAAGGGGGTTCCTCCGCATCCGTCCTTCCGCCGAGCCCCTAAGCCTCCGATCTACCGAGACTTAGTTTGCCCACCCTGCCGTTGGCTATCTATTTCCTGGGTCAAAGACCATTATATCTGCGATAGCCCCTGCTTCGGCGGCCTCAAGGGGGACTGTTATGCCGGGTCAACATATGGTTTTTTAATGCATTATAATATTTATTTAAATTCTAAGAAGTAATATATAAGAAAAGATTCGCTTAGCTCCTAAAAAATACATTCCCTTTTGATTAATTTTCTATGGGGTAAACTCTAAACAATAAATAAATATAACAAATAAAGCATTCATGAATGGCGAGAAGACGTTTAACGAAATTAAGTCTAAACGACTAAATTAATTGGATTCTATAAAAAAATTAATAACCAAAACGGACGCAAGCAAGATTTTTATACAAGAAAAATACAATAAAGTTACACGACGAACACCTCGAACATGTAAACGAACTTGCGCTTGAACATGAGTGGAATTGGTTACTTAAATGGTTCGATGGGGTGGTCTGACGGACTAACCATATACTCTAAGATTTTTCCTTTTTTTCTTTCTTTTTATTTTAACAATCTAAAGTGATCCTTAGGCTTAGCGAATATTCCTTGCTTTCTCTTGTCGTGAACATAGCTACTTCATTTGCTTTCAACTTTGAAATTTAGTATAATTTGGGTAATCTTTCACTCACCCCTGCCTTGTTGCATCCATCGTTGAAAGCGCTTTCACCGGACTGGAGCGGCTGAAAATTTTAGAAATCGCTTACACATAAAAAAAACAAGGAAAATTAACTAGGGGGACACACAAATCATTGGGGCGTTGGAAAATTGTTAGTACAAGATTTTCTTCTTCTTTTTTTTTCTCTTCTCTTCTTTTTTTTTTTCTTTCAAAAGGTTAGGTGACCCCTCGAACCTCTTTGGCCAAATTTCCACTCTTTAAACTATGTTTTTTTTTCCGCTCGGCATCCGTTAGGCCATAGCCCACCACAAAACTTATTACTTAACACTAATGGAATTTAAAACTACTTAAACTAACACCTCTCAGCCGGCCGAAATCCCACGTGGATTCGGCAGCACTGGTTTTCCCGTGTTGGAACGGCTCCGGTTTTCCGCGCCAGGGTCGTTTGACGCCTCCGACACCCCCGGTCGCAATCGGGTCACTTTCCCGCCGGAAAATTTGTTACTTTGCCCGATTTTCCACGATCGCGGCGAGGAAATGCGCTCTGCCAAGCGCGGTTGGCACTCAACTGCCAGCTCGAGCCAAAGGTTCGATGGTGTGCCTACCGAATCGAACTCCAACCTGCTGACCGAGTCTTTTTCTTAGAGTTTACTTCCTTCCTCCGCTTTTCGATTTTTGGGGACGTTCTTGGCGATGATCCGGAACCCACTGGAACTCCTCCGAAACTCCGTGGCTTCCGAATTTCCCTCCGGCAGCTATTTGCCTTGACGCTGACCCTAATGCAAGAAAAAACTTTACCAAGACTCCTAACCGACCCGTCGCCTTTTCTTACCTCGACGGATCCTTGGCCACAAACCGGTGGACTCTTTTATCCTCTGCTTGCCCTTGGACACCAGCGCCTCCGGTCGTGGTCGTTGTCGTTTTTTTTAAACAAATCTCTTCCACTTCAAAAAAAACTTCTGATCGTTGAGAAAAATCCACTTGACCAGCCCAGAGGAGACGCACTGAGAGAATGAGTACCCTGACGCCAAAATTTGGCGCTGATCCCTCCATGGCCTATGCCCGGAGAGACACTGCCCCAACGGAAAATTCTGCCATCTTTCCCGGTTGCGCTCCTTTGAATCTCTTTGTGCCCCTTTCTCGTCCGAAACTCCTCTCCTAGATGGCGCACCTCTCCCCACTACATTTCTGCTAACAGATACAAGCGTTACAGGAGGTCAGACCATGTTTACTATATGTTTTCAGGGTCGCTGAATCCGAATCCGAGGTCTAAAAAACTCCAGAATGTCAGGGCTACGACATAACCTCAAAAACTTGATAAAATTTTTATTTGCGATCGGATTTGGATTTAGCGACCCCGAAAACATATAGTAAACATGTGTGGCTGTGTTATCGATAATTATCACAAGCCAGTGGGCTAGCCCAGCTGCTTTTGTATGGCTCACGGCTCACCTTGATCCATCAAAAAGTTAGCTTTTTATTCGGTGATAGCTAGTATATCACCGCTGAGGCGTCGAGGACGTTCCTCCTATATTCTGGGGCCTATATGTGCTCGCCAGTTTTTGTTCGAAGGACGCTTACGATTATTGCTGCCAATTAACCATGCTTTTTTTTAGGACCAGCTGCGGGAAAAAATTTTTGAATTGCGGGAAGCGAGATTTTTAGATATTTCTGAAGTATATTTGGCTTTTTGCAGCTTTTTTTAAATGTTGCCAAAATAATTGGCAATTGCTAAAAAAATGTGTAGGAAATTACCAAATTTATCAATTTATAGTAATGTATAGTAATGTACCAACTGTGAGTAAGAGTGGCAGCTTTATCCAAGCTTTTTATCGATAAGTGCAAATATCTCCACTACTTCACAACAACAAAAATTCTCGAAAAGTGCGGTAAAAGTGTGGTTTCCTAAAGAATAACGTCCGTGAAAAAGCTTGGCTTCAAAATCAAGAGTTCAAATTCAACTTAATTTAGTGAAATTCAAGCTTAGAAATGCCAGTATAGGGTAATAGTTTATTATGTGGGAAATAATGTAACACATTTGTATATTAAATATTAGCTGACCCGGCAAAAATTAATTTACCATCAGATGACTTTATAATTTCTGTACAAAGTTTACTTAGTTCTAGAATTATGTATTCAAAAGTCATCTTGAGCGCTGTGAACCATGAGGTAGTATAAAAATAACAAAAGGAAAAAATTATTATACTCTTGCAAAGGATATTATAATTTTGTCCAAAAGTGTGCAACGCAGTGAAGAAGATACCTTCGACCCTATAAAGTATATATATTCTTGATCAGGATCACCTCCTGAGTTGATATAAGCATCTCCGTCTTTCCGTCTGTTTGTTTCCACGCAAACTAGTATCTCAGTTCTAAAGCCTTGAAATTTCGACTCAGTTCGACTTGAAATTTTGCACGCACCCTTCTTTCCTTGGCACGCAGTATATAAGTCGGGATCGGCTGACTATATCTTATGGCTGCCATATAACTTATTGATCGGAAATGCTATAACTTCGGTGTTTTTAGAGTTGTCAAGTTTTACAAGAGAGCTATTTTGGCATGTTAATACAACATGCCAAATTTCATAACGATCGGCCGACTATATCTTATAGCTGCCATATAACTGAACGATCGGATATGGTTTTTAGTAGAAATACCAACTTTGGTATTTGTAAGATAGAAGTTTGGGACTTTTTTTAGATGTTGTATTATATTCAATCGGCCAACTATATCCGATGTTTGCGATATATATCCGGCTATAGCTGCAAGGGTATTTTAACTTCGGCTCCGCCCGAAGTTAGCTTCCCTTTTTTGTTTTTAAGTTATTATTAGATCGTAATTCAGCAAGTTAATCTCTTAGTGCTATAGCGTGAACAATATTTTTTGTTAAAAAAATACCATCCCCCCTCGCTACAATCGATGTCTCTGCAGCCAAAGAGCGCAGTAACTAGCACCGCAACCTCTTTGACAACGTCAACCGTAACAACAACAACAACCGCTACTGTAACGACAGCGCGTTTAACGACGTCGTCAGCTAGCAGCGCAAACATTGATACTTCTGCCGCTGTGCTGCCCGAAAAAGAGAACAAAAACAAAGAAAATATTAAGCCGGCTGTGAAGACTGGTATGGATCGCTACATCCAAATTAAAAGGAAGCTGATCCCCCTAAACTCTCAACGCAAAATAACCCGTGGCAATGCTAACATATCCGCAATAAAAACGCCTACGAACTCATACCGTTTTAAAATCTTGGCAGACTATGAGGATGACGCCGAATCTACAGAAGTCGAAAAAAGGAAGCTTTAGCCCCCGCCAATATACATACGAGAAAAAAGTTCCAACGTTCTTGTCAACAAAATTATAGAGCTCATTGGCAAGGACAACTTCCACATAATAACACTCGTAAAGGGCAACATCCAAAAAACAAAAGTTCAAACGAAGTCTGAAGATAATTACAGAGTATTATCGAAATACCTCACCGAAAAAAAAAACTTTTATACATATCAGCTTAAAAGCAGCAAGGGCTTGCAAGTCGTACTTAAGGGCATAGATCCCGAAGTATCGCCTCCAGAGATAACAAAGGCGCTACAAGAGAAGGGATTTAGCGCTAAGACAGTGTTCAATATCTCTAACAGGGATAGAAAGCCGCAGCCACTCTTTAAGGTTGAGCTTGAACCACAAATTAAGCCCCTAAAGAAATACGAAGTGCACCCTATATACAATCTTCAGTTCCTGCTGCACCGCAGAATTACAGTTGAGGAGCCGCACAAACGCAATGGCCCGGTTCAATGTGCGAACTGCCAAGAACATGGCCATACAAGGTCTTACTGTAAACTGCGCTTAAACTTATTGGACTGCGCCCAGTCTGTGTAGTTTGTGGTGAGCTTCATGACTCCGCACACTGCCCAGCGAGCAAAGATGACCTAAGCTCGAAAAAGTGCGGCAACTGCGGTGGAAATCACACTGCTAACTATAGAGGTTGCCCAGTTTATAAGGAGCTGAAAAGTCGCATCCACCAGAGGGATTTACTGCCCGCACCCAAAAGAATCAGTTCATAGCCTCCAGGTCAAACCCTGAAGTCTTCTTCTCGACTGCAGCCAGATCCTCACTAGGACCCATAAACTCTGACAAAAATGTCACATACGCAAGCGCTTTAAAATCAGGACTGGCTACCCCAGCCTCAAAAATCTCACTGCCGCAATCAGCACACAAAGAACCGAACACGGCTCAGCAGCATCAACCGCCGGAGCAGCCAAAAAGTAACTTTGAAGCTATTCAAAGTTCATGTCGTTTATGCGTACAACTATGCAAGATCTAATGCGAAACCAAAATCTATTAATACAAATGCTGGTTTCACAACAATCCAAATAATGACTTCCCTACGAATATATACATGGAACGCTAACGGCATTTCGCAGCATAAACTCGAGTAAGCGCAATTCCTACTAGACAATCAAATCGACATAATGCTGCTTTCAGGAACACATCTTACGAACAGATACAATTTCCAAATACGAGGATATTCATTCTATGGAACAAATCATCCAGACGGTAAAGCACACGGCGGGACTGGAATTTTAATCAGAAGCCGTATCAAGCACCATTATCACACGAATTTTTCAAAAAACTACCTACAGGCCACATCAATAAATATACACCTAAATACTGGCAAGCAATTAACTCTAGCTGCCGTATACTGCCCCCCACGCTTCACCATAGCCGAAGATGAGTTTATGCAGTTTTTCAACTCACTCGGAGACCACTTCATAGCAGCAGGAGACTACAATGCCAAGCACACACACTGGGGATCTCATCTTGTGACCCCAAAAGGAAAGCAGCTCTATAATGCAATTATCAAAGCTAAGAACAAGCTCGACTATGCTTCTTCTGGCACACCAACATACTGGCCGGCAGACCCAAAGAAACTTCCCGATTTAATTGACTTTGCGATTACCAAAAACATTCCTAAAAATCTGATATGCGCCGAATGCCTTTCGGATCTTTCATCTGATCACTCGCCTGTCCTTTTTACTCTACTCCAACACCCAGGAACATGGGATCAATCATCAAATCTGACCTCACATAAAACCAATTGGGTTAAGTACAGGAAGTACATCAGCTCACACATTGAGCTGAGTCCTCACCTCAGCGACGAAGTCAACGTAGACAGTTTTGTTAATTCGCTGGAGTCTGTACTCGTCTCTGCAGCTCGAGTTTCAACACCTCAAACTATAAACACACAACGCATTCAAAAGAAGAAAAATCTGCAAATCGAACAGCTCGTCCTCGAAAAGCGACGCTTACGTCGAGAATGGCAATGTCACAGATCGCCATCTGCTAAGCAACGCTTCAAACATGCCTCACGTCAACTTGATCAAGCTCTACAGCAAGAAGAAGCGTATGTCCACCACCGCTACATAGAGCAATTGTCAACTAACAGTACGAAACACTTACTATGGAGAGCTCACCCAACTCTGATCTCACCGAAAGAAACCGTGATGCCTATTAAAAATTCCACAGGCGGGTGGGCGCGCAGCGACGCAGACAGAGCCAGCACGTTTGCCAAACACCTTAAAAATGTCTTCCAACCAAATCCTGCCACCAATGCGTTTACTTTGCTGACTCTATCAGATGAGCCCCAGCCTCAACATGAGCCGATTGAGTTTCGCCCAAACAAAATCGTTAACATCATCAAACGACAACTGAATGCGAAAAAATCCCCGGGCCAAAATGATCATTGAGCTCCCATACTGCGCCGTTTGCACTCCCACTCAGCTATTTAATGCCATCGCAAAACTTGGCCACTTTCCAGTGAGATGGAAAAAGTCAATTATAATAATAATAGCAAAGCCGGGAAAAGACCACACTATCCCCACGTCGTATACACCTATAAGCCTACTCTCTTGCCTATCTAAACTCTTTGAAAAATGCCTAATGACTCGGAGAAACACATACCTGAGAATCCAGGAAGGAGTCCCGTCACACCAATTTGGGTTTCGTGAAAAGCATGGAACAATTGAGCAGGTCAACCGGATAACATCCGAAATTCGCAACGCGTTCGAAAAACGAGAGTACTGTACTGTCATATTCTTAGATGTCTCTCAAGCATTCGATAGAGTCTGGCTGGAAGGTCTAATGTACAAGATCAAGACAATGCTCCCCTACAGCACCCACAAGATTTTGGAGTCTTACCTTCGCGACAGAAAATTTGTCGATGCCGATGACACAGCTATTCTTAGCCGCTCAAAATGCCCGATTCAAGCAACTGCGCAGCTAGCTCATCATATGGTCGATGTCGAAAAATGGCTGTCAGATTGGCGAATTAAAGTGAACGAACTAAAATCCAAGCATGTTACGTTCACTCTGAACAGGCAAAACTGCCCGCCGATAACACTAAACAACACTCTACTCCTACAAGCAAACGAAGTAACATACCTAGGAGTACATCTCGACAGAAGACTCACATGGCGCCGGCACATTGAAGCCAAAAGAACACACCTAAAGCTTAAAGCCAGCGGCCTTCATTGGCTTATCAACGCTCGGTCACCTCTTAGCCTTGAATTTAAAGTCCTGCTGTACAACTCGGTACTTAAACCTATATGGATGTACGGCTCCCAGTTATGGGGGAACGCCAGCAATAGCAACATTGACATAATTCAAAGAGTTCAGTCAAAGATCTTAAGAACAATCACCGGGGCACCGTGGTACGTTCGCAACGAAAACATACACCGCGACTTAAACATTCTACCAGTCAAAGAAGCGATCGCAGAACAGAAGGTAAAGTACTTAACCAAGCTATCGGTGCACCCTAATCACCTGGCGAGAGGTCTAACAAGGTTGAGCAACCAATCACGCCTTCGTCGCAATGACTTACCCACTCAGTGACCGACCTGAGGGACGCGCAACCAGAATGCAGTCTTAGTATACTGTTAGTTAAATTTTAATGTTAAGATCCGTCAATTTATTGTTAGTCTCAAAATTAAGAGTAGATTCAATAAATAAAAGCAAAGCTATACAAAAAAAATAAAATTGAAATGTAGTATGAGTTAGTTTAGGGCGGAGCGGGAAGTCGAACTAAGAGAATCATTTTTGTGCGTTAATATTTTTGAGCAGCCACTTCAAATTTATTTACTTTATTTTTTTGTATTTGTTAGTTTAGTCCACGAGTCCACTTCTTACTAAATGAATACATATTTCGGCGCGTCGCTTCAATGCCGTTGCCACTATTTTGTGTTACCATAGCTACTCCCTATCCAGTGACCATATTGGGCGCGAATCAGGCCGTTTGTTGATTTAAAAAGGGGTGCAACACTCTGGGTCGAGTTGTAGGATCTTCTTCGTCAGAAGTCCTTGCAATGAAGGGTGGCTTGAGGTGCTCTGTTGATACTGCTATTTCTCTTTAATCTACTACTACTCATTATCCATTATTCGCCTCGTTACCCAGTTTTTCCAAAACTTAATGACGATTGTGCCCGCACATGTAATGTGCTCGCAATCATAGTGCTGTAGTTCTTTTCGGTCGTTTAAACTTTCCGTGAAAAGAATCCCAATGCCTGCCACATCTAACCGGCCTCTTGCTCTAAAACTTCTCCAAATGCTATGTTCCAAGAGTCGCAAGTTAAGCAAAATATCCTGTTTGTGTTTGGATGCGCTATGGTCGCAGCTTATGCTAAAGAACTTTTGCATAATTCAATTCCATTATTCTGTTGCCATTTTATCAGATTTCACTTAAAGGTGCTTGAATCGCATACACATTGCGGATGCACCGCCGGAGTAGTTTACTTTTTTAAGGTATCGACTTAATTCACAGGCTGTATCCGGTTGTTTTTAGGTGGAAATTGGATATTCTGGAGGCCCTACACCGTTTGAGTCGAAGACATAGCTTAGGAATTCCACTTGGTGCTTTGCGATCTGTTAATGCTGGTGTTAATGTTGGTGTTAATGCTTAAGCCGTTCTCTTGAAGTATAGCTAGTACTAAACGCAGATGTTGCCCACGCTCGTCAGGGCGCGCAGACATGATTATGTCATCGATGCAACAACATACAAAATCAATGCCTCTAAAAATCGTGTCCATAAAGCGCTTGAATGTTTCGGTTCCATTCTCAAGACCGAATGCAGTTTTTATACCCTTGCAGAGGGTATTATAATTTTGTCCAAAAGTGTGCAACGCAGTGAAGGAGACATCTCCGACCCTATAAAGTATATATATTCTTGATCAGGATCACCTCCTGAGTTGATATGAGCATGTCCGTCTCTCCGTCTGCCCGTCGGTCCGTCTGTCCGTCTGTCTGTCTGTTTCTACGCGAACTAGTCTCTCAGTTTTAAAGATATCGTCTTGAAACTTTGCACACACCCTTATTTCCTTTGCACGCAGTATATAAGTCGGAACGGATCGGATCGGCCGACTATATCCTATAGCTGCCATATAACTGATTGATCGGAAATGGTATAACTTTAGTGTTTTTTGTAAGTTAGAGAGTTCAAATTTGACATGAGAGCGACTTTTGGCAAAATAATACGACATGCCAAATTTCATAAGGATCGGCCGACTATATCCCATACCTGCCATAAAACTGAACGATCGGAAATAACCCAACTTTCGTGTTTTTGAAGATAGAAATCGTAAACTTCGTACAAATACTACTTTTGGTCAGATAATCAGACCTACCAAATTTCATAAGGATCGGCCGACTATATCCCATAGCTGCCGTACAACTGAAAGGATCGGAATTGACCTAACTTTTGTGTTTTTAAATATAGAAAGCTGGAACTTGGTACAGATTATATTTTTGGTCAGTTAATCCGACCTACAAAATTTTATAACGACCGGCTGATCTTATAGCTGCCATATAACTGAACGATCGGAAATGGTTTTTGGTAGAAATACCAACTCTGGTATTTTTGAAGATAGAAATTTGGGATTTTTTTTAGATTCTATATTATAATAACTTGAGTTAAATTATCATATTCTCATAAGGATCGGCCACTGCAGGTGCGGTTTTAACTGCAAGGGTATATCAACTTCGGCTCCGCCCGAAGTTAGCTTTCCTTTCTTGTTTTTAATGTCCTCGTTGGCTATCGGAATCTGGCAATTGGCGCGTATCAGATCGAGTGTTGTGAATTTGGATTTACCGTGCAGTTTCTCGCCGAAATCGAGATGTGAGCCACTCAATATCGGTTGGGTAGCGTTATAGAGTTTAGTATTATCACAATAATTACACAGGCACACAAAAAAAAATATTTTTTCGGGTCTGGAGTATAACAATGATGATAGGCGTACTTGGAATTCATAAAAAAATAAGAAATCCTAGCTCCAGGCGAGGTGTCATTTTCGGGAGGGGTGCCGCACGCAATGATCGATCTCTTCCGGCTCTGGCTCGCCAGCTATTGGGGTGGTATTCTTGCCACGCCCCCCCGAGGTGCCTTTCCTCATCATCCCATAAAATTGCGTGCAAGTTATGTGACCCATTACTTAGGGGCCCTTGCCCAATTTATAAACAACTTTGAGCCAAGAGCTCTTTTCCAAATAACTCTGACTGACTCCAAGATTAACCCAGAGTCAGCTATTTCTTTAAACAAAGCTTCCAATCGATTCCCACCCAGATCAGTTCCACACTCTCCGCTTCAAACGGATTCTGTAAACATCCAAGCCGATATTGTAAACATCAGAGCCCCAAAAAGGGAGCCCCAAGTCCGCTAACATAAACATCGATTTCCGGCAGAATCTCAACTCTGCAAAATTTCAATTTCAAATTTAAGTGACAAATTTCATCATCCCATTTTCCGACTCTCTTGGATGATTCTCTTAATCAGATTTTTGAGATAAATCTCTTAAGCCGAGGTTTGATTATTGATTATTGAACCAAAGTTCAGGAGTCCGTTTTTGAATCCGAATCGATCAAGTCGACAACATAATCATACAGAGCAGTGTAAAATAAGTTCGGTACTAATAAGTGTTGTGTAAATTAGTGAATAAAGAATTATAAAATAAAAAATAAATTTTTTTAATAAATTCACTAAGCGAAAAATTAATTGGCGAGAATAAAATTCCTGAAATAAGTTTTAAAACAAAACAGTTTTCGAAAACAAAAAAAGGGAATTCGCGCTGCTCCGAAACCTAACCGATGACATTATAAAAAGTGTTTGCATCGTAAAAAATAGCTAAAGGAGGAAATCAATAAATGCAATAATCCCCCTTTATTTGCAACAACTCGTAAATTAGTGACCGTAACTAAAACTACACCGTTCAAAAAAACTTACTCTCAAAAATCAAAACAAAAATCAAACGGATAAATAAAAGCTAAAAATTTTAAATAAAAACTTTACTAAAGCCAAAAATCAAACGAATAAATAAAGACAATCAAGTACAAGTTAAACAAAAGGAAGAGCTGAGAAATAAATAGAAGGAAGTGCAGAGAAATAAATAGAAGGAAGAGCCGAGAAATAAATTGAAGGAAGAGCTGAGGGCCATCCCTCGCTATACGAAGACCCCAAACAGGATCATCAAAAGAAGACATCCCATATCCAAGGAAACTAAGGAGAAAATTAGTGGAAGAATTAATCAACGATTTTGAAAAACTCCTAACCATGACTCAACCCTCACCTAACATGGCTTCTAGCAGCCAGACGGTTAATGTAAGCGATTTAATAGCACAAATAGTTAATAATGAATTGAGTCCTTTAAAAAACGAAATCGCGAGTTTAAAGTCACAATTAAATCACAACATAAAGAAGGTTGAGGAATTCAAGGTGGAAGATATTGATCCAAACGTAAGGTGCGATACTTCTTATGAAATCATTAAGTCGGTTCGAGAATATAAGGGCGAAGAGGATAGTTATGTTAGCTGGAGAGAATCGGCGGAAATAGCAATGGGACAATACAAAAGGGGAAGTGAAAAATACTTTTCGGCACTATCTATTCTTCGGAATAAAATTACAGGCATTGCCAATGATGCTTTAACTCATAATGGAACCGTATTAAATTTTGACGCCATAATGGCAAGACTAGATTTTGTTTTTAGTGACAAGCGACCCATACATATTTTGGAACAGGACTTAAGTGTAATAAGTCAGGGAAAATTGTCAATTATGGAATATTATAATTTGGTAAATAAAAAATTAACTCTCTTAATTAACAAAACCATTATGACTCATGGTAGGAATAAACCAATTACATCTGAACTTAACGAAAAACATAGAAAGACAGCATTACGAGTGTTCATAACTGGCCTTAACGGCCGTATTTCAGATGTAATATTTTCAATGAATCCAACAGATTTACCAAACGCAATGGTAATAGTACAAGAACTCGAAAGCAACAATTTGAGGGCCCAATTCGCGAATAACTTTATATCATCACAACGCAAGACTAATGAGTCAAATTCATATGGGCAACAAAACTCAAATAACAAATCCAGACAAAATAACTATAATAACTATAATGGTAATAGTAATTATAAGAATACAAACAACTTGAGGTTCAACCAACCGGATAATCAGAATCAGAATAAAAATCAAAACGGGAATCAGGGCAGATCATATTATCCCCAACATAATACCCAAAATCAATGGAATTCCAATAAACCTCAACAGAATAGACCAGAACCAATGGATGTTGACGAATCCATACAGATTCAGAATAGGCCAACATATAACAACAATCAGGGATATAAAAATTATAGCAATACTAATAATAACCAGAATAGATGGAATCAGAATAGAAGGCTTGAGGCACCCACAACTCAGCAAGATCAACCACAGAATAAAAGACAGCCAACAGGAACGGTCAACCAACCGGTTAATAAAACAATGCGTCTAAACAACATCGAAGAGGATCATTTTTTAGGAGAGAATCCGGAGTAGGATTACCCTACATAATAAGGAAAGATAGTAAGCTAAATAAAAAACTTAAAATTTTAATTGACACAGGGGCGACCTCATGCTATATCAGAACGGGGATTTATAAAAATAAAAATGAACTTCCAATATATAAAAGAGTATCTACGGTTAATGGATATTCAATAATTAAATATTATCACATGGTAACGATATTCGATACACGATACACATTCTATGAAATAGATGGGCTAGATTCAGACTTATTAATAGGATACAACCTATTGAAAAAAATAGGGGCGATAATTGACACCGAAAAAGGGACTATGAAATATAGGGACAAAGAAGAAAAATTGATATATGATAACGAGAGCTCATGCAACCAACTTTCATTATCTGAAGAAAAAACCATTCTTCCATTGAAAGAATTTATTATAAAAAAATACTTTGATGAAAAGGCCCTAATCAGAACTGACTCTGAAGAAGCCAATCAAAGCATTACAAGTTTGGGATTCAAAAATCCTGAACGCGCCGTCGTAGATCTATCCGACAACAGTACAAGTTTGGGACATAAAAATCCTGAACAAGCCGACGTTGAATTATCCGTCTTTAAAAATAGTTTGGGATATAAAAATCCTGAACACGCCGACGTAGAAGTATCCGTCACTGAAAACTTAAACAATCTCAATTGTGAAATTAGTAAAAACATTTCCGATATGAGAGACCAAATATTAATGAAAGTCGAAACTGAGCATTCAAAAATCAACTTGCAAATCCCATTTCGTACAGATATAAAAGGGGAAATCACTTTAATTCACGATAGACCCATATACGGAAAACAATATCCGTACTCGCTGTCAGTCTCCGATTTCGTTAATAACGAAATCAGTCGAATGCTTAAAGAAGAAATAATACGACCAAGTCGAAGTCCTTACAATTCTCCAGTATTGGTGGTACCAAAGAAAGGCCAAAACGAGGATGGAAGTCCTAAATTAAGACTAGTTATTGATTACAAAAAGTTGAACGAAAGTACGGTACCCGACAGGTATCCCATGCAAGACCCCTCTGTAATTCTAGCTAATTTGGGAAAGGCTAGATATTTTTCAACAATAGACTTAGAATCAGGGTTTCATCAGATTTTAATGAAAGAATCCGATGTGGGAAAAACTTCTTTCTCAATAAATAACGGAAAGTATGAATTCTTAAGGATGCCATTTGGATTGACCAATGCACCAAGAATATTCCAAAGAGCAATGGACGACATTCTAAGAGACGAAGTAGGAAAAACATGCCATGTTTATATGGATGACATAATAATTTTCTCTAATACACTCGAACAGCATTATGTCGATTTAACTAAAATAATTGATATATTATTTAAAGCTAATATGAAGATATCTTTGGAGAAATCCAAGTTTTTTAAACGCGAAACCAGTTTTCTAGGATATATTGTATCCTATAACGTCATCAAGACGGACCCGGAAAAAATTGACACCATTATAAAATATCCGCCTCCAAAAAATATCCGGGAACTAAGAAGTTTCCTCGGCCTTACCGGCTATTATAGAAAATTTGTTCCGAATTATGCTTTCAAGGCAAAACCACTAACTAAATACTTAGGAGGACATCATGGCAAAATCTCAAAAAGAATGTCAACTAAAACGTTAATTCAGCTGGATGACCCAGCTATTAAAGCTTTCAACGAGCTTAAAGAAAGTCTCATCGCTCAAATAGAACTAATCCAACCAGACTACAGTAAAAAATTTACATTAACCACAGATGCTTCAGACATCGCTATTGGTGCGGTATTATCTCAAGAAGGTAAACCAATAACATTCATTTCAAAAACCTTGTCTAAAACTGAACAAGTCTATGCAACTAATAAAAAAGAACTTTTGGCAATAGTGTGGGCTTTAAAAAATTTGAGAAATTACCTATACGGAGTGATTGGTATTGAAATCCAAACCGATCATCAACCTTTATCCTTTGCAATTTCGGATAAAAATCCGAACATAGAAATGAAACGCTGGTATTCATTTATAGAAAGTTTCACTCCGAAGGTCATATATAAACCAGGAGCAACTAACGTAGTTGCCGACGCATTAATACAGATTAATAATTTGTCCAATAGAGATCAGTCAGAACCACCCGAGTCCGATCGAAATACTTTGCATTCAGCAGAAAGTAGCTTCGAAAATGTAATTGAAGAAACAAAGAAACCATTAAACCAGTTTAAGATTCAATTATTAATAGCAAAAGCTAGGTTCACAGTCCTTGAATCTGTTAACGTATTTAATAATACCAGACATATAATCGAGTATGACACTCCAGAAAATTTGGTTTCAATTCTAAAAGAATATTTACAACCAAATGTCACAGTCGGTATACATTGTACACTTGAAGATTTATATATAATTCAAAAACCTTTAAAAGAAAACTTCGTTAATAAATTCCGTTACACAAAGACATTCCTTCAAGATGTAGAAAACAATGAAGATAAGGCTATCATAATAGAAGAAACACACAGTAGAGCTCACCGAGGACTAGATGAAAACTACAAACAAATCTGCAGACTGTATTACTGGCCCAAGCTATTTTTAAAATTAAAAGAATATATTAAAAATTGCAATATTTGTAATGAAAACAAATACAACAGACACCCAACTAAAATACCGATTGGTGAAGCCCCAATCCCATCAAAAGAGGGCGAAAATTTACATATTGATATATTCTACGCGCAAGGTCTTATTTTCATAACATGTATTGACGCCTATTCAAAATTTCTAGTAGTTAAAGAAATTCAAAATAAATTAAACATTGAAAATAAAGTAATGGAACTACTTCAACAATTTCCTCAAGCCAAAGTAATAATGACCGATAATGAGCCGAGCTTCACTTCTGCTCAATTTAAATCATTTGCACAAAGAAGCGGCTTAACTTTACATTACGCAGACCCAAGGCATAGTACCTCAAACGGTCAAGTCGAAAGGGCACATTCGACATTAACAGAATTAGCCCGCTGCATTAAAGAACAATTTAATTTAACTGATTATACCGAAATTGTAATACGAGCCGCGCAAGAGTATAATAAAACCATTCATTCAACAACCAACCAAAAACCCGTTGACATACTTTATAATAAAATCGAGCACGATACTATCCCTATACTGTTAAAAACAACACAAGAAAAGATGTTAGAGGGGCATAACAAAGACAGAAAAGAAAAGGACTATCACGTAGGAGAAGTAATCTACGAAAAGAAACACGGGGAAAGAAATAAGCTTAACTCTAGATATAAAAAACAGGTAGTTAAGGAAAATCATGACAATAAAGTTATTATTAACAACAGAAACCGTACGATTCATAAAGATAATATTAAATTTTAAAACCAATGGATGTATTTTAAATTCCAGATAATGATTTCCATAATATACTTATTATTGCTGGTAGCTACAACCAAAACCGAAATTACGGATTACACAAACCATGATTTCTTTCTTTACAAGGATACCAAAGAGGTCCTCATTTATGAATCATACGCAGATTTATTTCATATAACTAATTTAAGTTTTTATAAAAATATAATTGCACATGAAACAGAATTTATAAACAGTCATAACAATCAGAATTTACATTTGGAAATATCCCACGAATTAAAAATTATTGAAATGCTTATTTCTCAAATATTACCCAGTAGATCAAAAAGAGGTATTAATGAATTAGGCACAATTTGGAAATGGATAGCAGGAACACCAGATCATGATGATTTCATAACAGTTCAAAATAAAATTGATGATTTAATAAAAAACAATAACGATCAATTTATTATTAATTCTAGAATATTTAACGAAATTAAAACTCTATCTGACAATTTTAAATCCGCCTTTAAAGATCAAGTGATCCCACTCAGAAAACACCGCCTTCGTTTGCTAACTTACGATCTTATGAATTTATTGGACACAATTACATTAGCTAAAATAGATGTTTTCAACACGAAAATTCTAAACAATGATGACATACAAGAAATTTATAAACACGAACAAAAACCTGTAATTATTACTGATCTATTAGATATATCTGAATTTAAAATCGCTTTGCACCAAAATCTTATTATTATATATATTAAATACCCTATAATTATCGATCGTTGTGAAGTTTATAATTCACGATCCATTTCACACAGTGATGGAAAATTGTTAATCAATAACCATGTCGCAAAATGTAAAAATAAGTTTTATGTAATGTCTAATTTTAAGTCGGAATTATTTAACAACTATTGCACATTAAACCCAGAAGGTTCTTGTTTTACCAGATTACTAAATGGAGAAAAATCTTTTTGTAATAAAATCAGAGAAAAAATAAAAATATAGATGTAATCCAAGAAGGAGCCATTTTTGTAAACGGAGATAATATAGTTAATGACACTCATTTAGATGGGTCATATTTAATAACCTTTAATGACACCATTAAGATTAATAATAAATACTACACTAATGTAGATAATAAGATATTGGAATACATCACTGCACGAAAATATACTGACTTCTTAATATCCGAATATATTATATCAAATGATTCGGAACTCTCATTCGATAATATAAACGTATTAAATCCTTTTATTCAAATTAAACAAACTCAAATACCAATTACATTAATATTGATTATATTCGCATTTTTGTATTTATTAGCCATGCTTATAATTAAATACAGATAATTCTTAATATTCAAACCACGGCAAATTCAAATTGAAATACAACAAGAAACTAATATCCCCGACAATGAAAATACCGTAGAAGAAAATATCATTGTCGAATTGACTAATCAACTCCAATCATTATACCCATCAGTTCCAATGAATCGGGACGATTCAATTTAGAAGGGGGGGAGTTATGTGACCCATTACTTAGGGGCCCTTGCCCAATTTATGAACAACTTTGAGCCAAGAGCTCTTTTCCAAATAACTCTGACTGACTCCAAGATTAACCCAGAGTCAGCTATTTCTTTAAACAAAGCTTCCAATCGATTCCCACCCAGATCAGTTTCACACTCTCCGCTTCAAACGGATTCTGTAAACATCCAAGCCGATATTGTAAACATCAGAGCCCCAAAAAGGGAGCCCCAAGTCCGCTAACATAAACATCGATTTCCGGCAGAATCTCAACTCTGCAAAATTTCAATTTCAAATTTAAGTGACAAATTTCATCATCCCATTTTCCGACTCTCTTGGATGATTCTCTTAATCAGATTTTTGAGATAAATCTCTTAAGCCGAGGTTTGATTATTGATTATTGAACCAAAGTTCAGGAGTCCGTTTTTGAATCCGAATCGATCAAGTCGACAACATAATCATACAGAGCAGTGTAAAATAAGTTCGGTACTAATAAGTGTTGTGTAAATTAGTGAATAAAGAATTATAAAATAAAAAATAAATTTTTTTAATAAATTCACTAAGCGAAAAATTAATTTGCATGGGGCAAGCGAAGAGGTTGGCTACTCATTTCAGCCATCGATTGATCTGCTCCTGGAAATTTACACAATTAAAAGAAAGGGGGTTCCTCCGCATCCGTCCTTCCGCCGAGCCCCTAAGCCTCCGATCTACCGAGACTTAGTTTGCCCACCCTGCCGTTGGCTATCTATTTCCTGGGTCAAAGACCATTATATCTGCGATAGCCCCTGCTTCGGCGGCCTCAAGGGGGACTGTTATGCCGGGTCAAAATATGGTTTTTTAATGCATTATAATATTTATTTAAATTCTAAGAAGTAATATATAAGAAAAGATTCGCTTAGCTCCTAATTAATATACATTCCTAAAAATACATTCCCTTTTGATTAATTTTCTATGGGGTAAACTCTAAACAATAAATAAATATAACAAATAAAGCATTCATGAATGGCGAGAAGACGTTTAACGAAATTAAGTCTAAACGACTAAATTAATTGGATTCTATAAAAAAAATTAATAACCAAAACGGACGCAAGCAAGATTTTTATACAAGAAAAATACAATAAAGTTACACGACGAACACCTCGAACATGTAAACGAACTTGCGCTTGAACATGAGTGGAATTGGTTACTTAAATGGTTCGATGGGGTGGTCTGACGGACTAACCATATATTCTAAGATTTTTCCTTTTTTTTCTTTCTTTTTATTTTAACAATCTAAAGTGATCCTTAGGCTTAGCGAATATTCCTTGCTTTCTCTTGTCATGAACATAGCTACTTCATTTGCTTTCAACTTTGAAATTTAGTATAATTTGGGTAATCTTTCACTCACCCCTGCCTTGTTGCATCCATCGTTGAAAGCGCTTTCACCGGACTGGAGCGGCTGAAAATTTTAGAAATCACTTACACATAAAAAAAAAACAAGGAAAATTAACTAGGGGGGACACACAAATCATTGGGGCGTTGGAAAATTGTTAGTACAAGATTTTCTTCTTCTTTTTTTCCTCTTCTTCTTTTTTTTTCCTTTCAAAAGGTTAGGTGACCCCTCGAACCTCTTTGGCCAAATTTCCACTCTTTAAACTATGTTTTTTTTCCGCTCGGCATCCGTTAGGCCATAGCCCACCACAAAACTTATTACTTAACACTAATGGAATTTAAAACTACTTAAACTAACACCTCTCAGCCGGCCGAAATCCCACGTGGATTCGGCAGCACTGGTTTTCCCGTGTTGGAACGGCTCCGGTTTTCCGCGCCAGGGTCGTTTGACGCCTCCGACACCCCCGGTCGCAATCGGGTCACTTTCCCGCCGGAAAATTTGTTACTTTGCCCGATTTTCCACGATCGCGGCGAGGAAATGCGCTCTGCCAAGCGCGGTTGGCACTCAACTGCCAGCTCGAGCCAAAGGTTCGATGGTGTGCCTACCGAATCGAACTCCAACCTGCTGACCGAGTCTTTTTCTTAGAGTTTACTTCCTTCCTCCGCTTTTCGATTTTTGGGGACGTTCTTGGCGATGATCCGGAACCCACTGGAACTCCTCCGAAACTCCGTGGCTTCCGAATTTCCCTCCGGCAGCTATTTGCCTTGACGCTGACCCTAATGCAAGAAAAAACTTTACCAAGACTCCTAACCGACCCGTCGCCTTTTCTTACCTCGACGGATCCTTGGCCACAAACCGGTGGACTCTTTTATCCTCTGCTTGCCCTTGGACACCAGCGCCTCCGGTCGTGGTCGTTGTCGTTTTTTTTTTTAAACAAATCTCTTCCACTTCAAAGAAAAACTTCTGATCGTTGAGAAAAATCCACTTGACCACCCCAGAGGAGACGCACTGAGAGAATGAGTACCCTGACGCCAAAATTTGGCGCTGATCCCTCCATGGCCTATGCCCGGAGAGACTCTGCCCCAACGGAAAATTCTGCCATCTTTCCCGGTTGCGCTCCTTTGAATCTCTTTGTGCCCCTTTCTCGTCCGAAACTCCTCTCCTAGATGGCGCACCTCTCCCCACTACATTTCTGCTAACAGATACAAGCGTTACAGGAGGTCAGACCATGTTTACTATATGTTTTCAGGGTCGCTGAATCCGAATCCGAGGTCTAAAAAACTCCAGAATGTCAGGGCTACGACATAACCTCAAAAACTTGATAAAATTTTTATTTGCGATCGGATTTGGATTTAGCGACCCCGAAAACATATAGTAAACATGTGTGGCTGTGTTATCGATAATTATCACAAGCCAGTGGGCTAGCCCAGCTGCTTTTGTATGGCTCACGGCTCACCTTGATCCATCAAAAAGTTAGCTTTTTATTCGGTGATAGCTAGTATATCACCGCTGAGGCGTCGAGGACGTTCCTCCTATATTCTGGGGCCTATATGTGCTCGCCAGTTTTTGTTCGAAGGACGCTTACGATTATTGCTGCCAATTAACCATGCTTTTTTTTAGGACCAGCTGCGGGAAAAAATTTTTGAATTGAGGGAAGCGAGATTTTTAGATATTTCTGAAGTATATTTGGCTTTTTGCAGCTTTTTTTTAATGTTGCCAAAATAATTGGCAATTGCTAAAAAAAATGTGTAGGAAATTACCAAATTTATCAATTTATAGTAATGTATACTTCACAACAACAAAAATTCTCGAAAAGTGCGGTAAAAGTGTGGTTTCCTAAAGAATAACGTCCGTGAAAAAGCTTGGCTTCAAAATCAAGAGTTCAAATTCAACTTAATTTAGTGAAATTCAAGCTTAGAAATGCCAGTATAGGGTAATAGTTTATTATGTGGGAAATAATGTAACACATTTGTATATTAAATATTAGCTGACCCGGCAAAAATTAATTTACCATCAGATGACTTTATAATTTCTGTACAAAGTTTACTTAGTTCTAGAATTATGTATTCAAAAGTCATCTTGAGCGCTGTGAACCATGAGGTAGTATAAAAATAACAAAAGGAAAAAATTATTATACTCTTGCAAAGGATATTATAATTTTGTCCAAAAGTGTGCAACGCAGTGAAGAAGATACCTTCGACCCTATAATGTATATATATTCTTGATCAGGATCATCTCCTGAGTTGATATAAGCATCTCCGTCTTTCCGTCTGTTTGTTTCCACGCAAACTAGTATCTCAGTTCTAAAGCCTTGAAATTTCGACTCAGTTCGACTTGAAATTTTGCACGCACCCTTCTTTCCTTGGCACGCAGTATATAAGTCGGGATCGGCTGACTATATCTTATGGCTGCCATATAACTTATTGATCGGAAATGCTATAACTTCGGTGTTTTTAGAGTTGTCAAGTTTTACAAGAGAGCTATTTTGGCATGTTAATACAACATGCCAAATTTCATAACGATCGGCCGACTATATCTTATAGCTGCCATATAACTGAACGATCGGATATGGTTTTTAGTAGAAATACCAACTTTGGTATTTGTAAGATAGAAGTTTGGGACTTTTTTTAGATGTTGTATTATATTCAATCGGCCAACTATATCCGATGTTTGCGATATATATCCGGCTATAGCTGCAAGGGTATTTTAACTTCGGCTCCGCCCGAAGTTAGCTTCCCTTTTTTGTTTTTAAGTTATTATTAGATCGTAATTCAGCAAGTTAATCTCTTAGTGCTATAGCGTGAACAATATTTTTTGTTAGCCCATTTTTAGCTGACACAAATAAACTGGATTGTTTACCCACTCGAGAGCATGCCACGTATAATTGCCCGTGTGAAACACATGGTATTTTTAAATCTAAGCCACAAATAGACATCGTTTGACCTTGGGATTTGTTGATAGTCCAGTGCACTATAGGTAATTTGCCCGATTTCATGGTATTTAGTCATTTTATCAAAGTTTAAATATTTGGGTTTTTTTATGTAAGCATATTAAAAACACATGACTCCACATGACTCCATACCAAAAATATTATTTAACAGTGCACTTTTAAAGCTTTGCACTGTTTAAGTCAGCTGTTGCAGCCCAAAGGCACGTGTTTGAGAAGAGGCAGTTTATGCTTCAGCTACTTAAACAAGTTATACTGGCTTGTATTAAATGTTGTGTGTACTAATATTTTGCTGTGTGCCTGTCTTAATAATACTTAGTCAATTTTAAAACAGGTCTAAAAGGTAATTTTTGGTAGGTAATGAAAAAAAAAAATTAACTTTACGTAGACTTACAAAAAAAAACATATCGTTGCAACAGTGTAAGTTTAAATTATGTCGTAGAGCCATTAGTTATGAATAAAAGGAAATTTGTCTCAATGTGCAAAAATGCGCACAATCTGCGTAATTTCGTTTTTTGTAAGGTGTCTTCGAGTTTTCGAACGCGGAGCTTTTTGAAGTATGGCGTACGAAGACGGAGAACACAAACCAAGAAAGATCAATTCTTGATTTTATTTCGAGAAAAATAAGTAGAAACATTGATGTTGTAAAACACAAAAACTATTTAAAAAAGAATAGCAGTTTATTTTTCCTAAATATAAATGGTAAATGGAAGATATGCAAGAGAGAAAAAAATATTTTGAGAAGAAGTTTGCAAATTGGCTGCAAATTCGAAACTTAAGAGTTATATTCATTTTCTTGTCTTGTCAACTGCCGATTGATTTGGAGAAATTTGAACAATTTTGTTTTAAAACTGGGGAACAAATTGTGGATTGTTATCCATGGTTGCCAATGACGGCAACTGTTCACAAAATTATTGTCCACTCAAGGCAAATTATGGAAAATACAATACTTCCCGTTGGCTGTTTTGGAGAAGAAGCGTCGGAAGCACGCAAAAAAATGTATACGCAACTACGCAAAAGCGTAGTCGTGTTAATAATAATAATAATAATTTCATGGATGTTTTCAATAGAGCCTTAAATACTTCTGATCCTGTTATTTCTTCAACAAACCCTATGAAGCGAATTCGGAAGCATAAAAGTATGGAACTTCCTTCAGAAGTTTTAAGCCTTTTATTGTGCAATTTTGAAGGCCAGGATCAAATTGAAAAAATTGGAGATGAAATTGACGATTTTTATTTTATGTCTGACGAAGACCTTGAGAATGAAAATATTTTATAAACTTATTAGTGTATTATTTGGTTTTCACTTTATAAATTGTTCTATATGAAATAAAAAAAATTTTTTCTAGTCCTGGGAGGGCAAACAATAAAAAAAAAACAGTTTTGAAAAATCTTGTTTAATTTAATAGTTAATAAATAATATTTCGTCTTATTTGTTCAAAAAGTTATTGATTAATTTATCCAAATGGGAGGGCAGAACCACGCCCATTTTACCAAAAAATATTTGCAACGATCTTCATAAGCCTAATTAAAAAAACCGTTTCGAAAAATCTTGTTTAGTTTAATAGTTAATAAATAATATTTCGTCAGGGAAGTGGCGGAGCCACGCCCATTTTTCTAAAAACATTCCTATCGGTGTCTATAACAATAATAAAAAAACCGTTTCGAAAAATCTTACTTAGTTTAAAAGTTATTAATTAATACCATGAAATCGGCAAAATTCCCCATAGTGCAGTGAGTTCCAAAACTCTGTGGGAATATTTACTGCTTCGCTGTCGTCGCAAACGGTATCAATAGATCTATATAATACCAAGTTCCCTGGCAACAACATTTGTATCTGTCAACGTCTACATTTTTTGCCGCTAAAATTTCGCTTTTTAAAGCCACTCATGATTTATGTTCTGCTTGTGTATATCGGGAAATATTTCTTCAATGAGAGTATCTTGCGAATCAGCGATTGTGCAGAAATCGGTCGCTAATTTTACGTATCCAGTTTCATCTATAGCAACTTTTCCATCACCGATATCTAAGAGTCGTTTTAAAAATGTTTCAGCAAATCCCGAAGCATATGAACGCCCATATTTACTTTTAGTTTTAATTTTTCAACGCCACAATAAAGATGATTTTAGGAAAGCCTTGATGTTATCAGCGTGTGTTGAACGTGGAATGACTGAAATGGTTTGTCTGAAATCACCTGATAGAACCAACAAAGTTCCGCCAAATAGTTTGTCGTTGTTTTAAATATCTTTTTATTGACTTTGAATCGCCATGATTGTCGTTGTTTTAATCTTTTTCATTGTTTTCAGCTCGTGTACCTTCTGTCTCTTCTTAATGCAGTTGCGCTATTCTAACACGTACATCAGTATTGTGTTGCTACATTTTTTCTTCGGTTCTTTCGGATCTTCTATTTCGTATGTTTCGAGATCTACTTGTATTACGGCTCAAATCACCCCCTTTGCGTTTTCTTGGCATTGCTCACTGTATAAAACACTCATTAATAGAATTAATGTATTTACTTAACGATGATTTTTTCTTCAGTTTAAATTGAGTTAAAATGCTATGGTTGCGTGAGTTTGTCAGTGTGATGGGGTAGCAACTCACTTTATATTCGATTTTTGGTATGTTAAACAGGATTTAAGAGGATGAAAAATAGATGTTGGCGGATTCTCAGACCTACTCAATACGCTCACAAAATTTCATGAGATTCGGTATAGCCGTTTCGGAGGAGTATGGTAACAAAAACTGTGACACGAAAATTTTATATATATAGAGTTTAATTTACAGATAGAGAAAATTTAATTTAGAAAAAAGCTTCTTTGATTATGATTTACCTCAAAATGTCCTTCAAAAGATTGGTTCGATGAAATTCTACATATTGTACCATAAATTATTTAAATTTTCGATTTCTGCTTCTTTAATTTTAAAACATTATACAAAATAATTCAACTAAAATCATTAACAAAAAAAGAATAATATTAAGTAAAAAACAAGAAAGGAAAGCTAACTTCGGGCGGAGCCAATGTTTATGTACCCTTGCAGATAAAACCGGATATATACCGGAAACACCGGATATAGTTGGCAGATCCTTATGATAACATCATAATTATAGCAATTAATTACAAAAAAAAAACTAAAAAAAAGTCGCAAGCTTCTATCTTCAAAAATACGAAAGCTGATATTTCTACCAAACACCATTTCCGATCCGATCCTTATGAAATTTGACATGTCGTAATGGCCATATAACTGCCATATAGCTACCATATAACTGATTGATCGGAAACGGTATAGCCTCGGTGATTTTAGAGTTGGAGAGTTCAAATTTTACATGAGAGCTATTTTTGGCAAAATAACGACATGCTAAATTTCATAAAGATCGGCCGACTATATCCTGTAGCTGCCATAAGAATAAACGATCGGGAACAACCCAACTTTCGTGTTATTAAGATAGAAAGCTGAAACTTGGTACAGATTATATTTTTGGTTAGTTAATCCGACTAACCAAATTTCATCACGATCGGCCGACTATATCTTATAGTTGCCATATAACTGAACGACATATAACTGAATAACTGAACTTTGGTATTTTTGAAGAAAGAAGTTTGGGTTTTTTTTATATTTGGAGGCGAATTAATAATTTGTCTAAATTCAATTCCAAGCATAACTCAGCTCTGCTTCTTCTTCGTCTTATCTCTATTTCTGCATTTTTTCTTTGCACTCTCCAAAGCTCCCGCTTAGACTTCCTATTTGGCACAGTGGTTCAAGGTATATTGTTTTTTTTTTAATTTTTTATATATACATTTTGTTTTATTAATTAAAAATATGGAATTTAAACTGGTCTGTTCTATGAAGTCTTGTAACAAGACAATATCCTCATCCCAGCATACCATCCATTGCTGGCTATGTGAAAACGTCGTACACGCCAAGTGTGCCGGGTTCACGGCCTCAGTTTCGGATGCCTTTTCCCGTGGGTCTGGTATTCATTATTGTTGTGAAAATTGTCGTGATGTCCAAGGCGAAATGAGGTCGTTCATGAGACAGACTAACAATGGATTTACAATTTACAACTTTGGAAGAGCTGATCACTGGTTTTCGTAAAATCAATGACCAGCTCTATGCGCATGACACTCAGTTTAGTGGCCTTAAGCTACTAAATGAGTCCCTTAAGCGTAAGAAATTCGCTGTTTCTGATCCGCCTGCTCAGCCGACACTAATGCATGATTCCACCTCAGGAGTGAATTTTGAAGAGTACAGCGATATCGTGGACCAAGCGAGTAAAAAATTTTTTGCTAACACTTGAAGCAAATGTGGAAGAGGTGCTCATTTATCTTATGTCAGTAGCGAATGTGTCTTCCATCAGAGGTTGTGGACATATTAGAGAGCTCATCAAATCCCGATGACACCACGGCGGGTGACGATGAAAGCTCTTTTGATATTGTTCATTTGCAACATCAATATAATATTGAATTGGAGAACGAAGAGCTGGACTTTTTCTAAGAGGTGTGTAGGGAAAATATATGTCTTCTATACATAATTAATTGTCTTTCTTTAGATGGATTTTCTTCTTAAAACTGTAATTCATTGTTTAAGGCGTGCCACGCTCACTATTTTCTATGAAATACAATAAAATACTGTCACAGAACTAGTTAATAAGTACTCTAAAATCTGCAGAAATTTACATTAGCTAAGAAAAGAAAAGGGGCGGTGCCACGCCCTCTATTTTTCTTTTGGAAAAAGATATTGGTCAATATAACCCCATTGAAAAAAACAGAAGTCAAATATCTTGCTCCGATCTTGAGTTATTAATTTTTGTCACAAAAACTGGTCAAATTCCCCATAGTGCTATATACATTTTTACGTTTTTAATCTTATAACTGAACGCGACCAGCTCGTCGCGGTGGGCGACTTTAATATACCAGAATTAAAGTGGTCCAACGTCGGTAACTCACCATCTTTGTCACTTATAACTTACCATGACTTCACCGCGGGCATGTTTGACATGTCCCTAGGTCAGATCAATCATGTTAGAAATTCGCTAGGTCCGCTTTTAGACTTATGTTTTGTATCTGATCCTGATGGTACTACTCTCTCCAGAGATTTTCCCCTTTCAACCCCAGAGGATCCATATCACCCCCACGCTGGAGGTCTCAATCGAAACCACTCCTGGTATCGATCAGATGTCTCCGAGCGTGGTAAATAAGATTCGCTGTTTCCGTAAAGCTGATTTTCAGAAACTTAATAGCCTTATAGATACATTTTACTGGTCTGATATTCTGGCGTGCACTGATCTTAATGTCACTTTAGAAAAATTTTATTTTACATTAAATACATTTTTTCACTCATGTGTGCCTTGGAAATATCCGTCTCGGTTTACAAGGTGCCTCGCTGACTTAAAAAATAAAAAAAAATAAGCTTTTACTTAATTATAAAAAAACCTGCAGAAGTGTTGATTTTTCAAGATACCTACTAGCTCGGTCGAATTTTACCGTGCATAAATGTTATAATGATGAATGTTATAGTAATTATATTCACCGCTGCCGGATTCAATTTACTCAGGATCCAAAGCAGTTTTATAATTTTGTAAACACTAAGCGTAAACACGTATCTTTTTCACCCCTGCTTACGTTTGAACATTCCTCTGCTACTTCTGATCAGGCCATTGCCGATCTATTCGCAGAATTTTTTTCAAACAACTGATTCTCCTCCTAAATTGACTGATCAGCCTTACGCATATAACATTCAATCAGCAAATCTTATTTTCTTTATGTCTTTACCCTTAGTAAAACCCATTTATTCGCCAGGCTCCGACGGAGTACCAGGGTGTGTGCTAAAATATTGCGCCAGGGCTCTGTGCAAACCTCTTCTAAGACTTTTCATCTTATCTTTGGAAACCTCGATTTTTCCCCTTAAGTGGAAGGAATCATTCATAATTCCCCTACATAAAAAAGGGAAAAAGTCCGAGGCTGCCAACTACAGAGGCATCTCTAAGTTGTCGGCAATTCCAAAGTTATTTGAAAAATTAATTACCCCTCTTTTGCAACACCTATTCTCTTCGATTATCTCTCCCTGTCAGCATGGCTTTATAAAGCGTCGCTCCACCACCACAAATTTACTGGAGTTGAAATCCTTTGTCATAGATGGCTTTTGTAAGGGCAAAGCATTTTTGATTCAGTTAATCACTCACTCTTGTTGAGCATACTGAATATGCTGGGTTTTCCTATAGATCTCTTAACGTGGATCTCCAGCTACTTAGATGGAAGGACACAAAGAGTCTTATTTAAAAACATAAAGTCCCGTCTGGTCCATGCTACATCTGGCGTCCCTCAATGAAGTCATCTTGGCCCGTTATTATTCCCGCTTTTAAAAAAACGACTTGCCCCCCTGCTTTAAAGAACCATCTAGTTCTTATGTATGCAGATGATGTAAAGCTTTGTCTTCAGTACAAATCCATCTGTGCCCAATGCAGTCTTCAGTCTGACCTTGATTACTTTCAAAAATGGTGTTTAGCAATGATCTAATAGCCAGCATTTACTAACACGCTTAAAATGTAATATTCCTAATAGAAGGACTCGAAACTTTAGTCCTCTGTTCCTCAGCCATTGTAGTTCGACATATGCACAGCATAACCCTTTTAGGGTTATATGTTCGAACTAAAATTGTCTCTACTCTAAAACATATCTTTCCAGTCCCTCTAATTTAAAATATAGAACTTTAAATTTCCTTACTAACTTCTCCTAGCTTAATAAATTACAATTAGCTTAATATGAACTAACAAATCGTTTCTCGATCTCCCCCCGGTCGTCTGGTCCTCTAAGCTTTATGATGAATACAGGAATGCTAGCTGATGCTCTTATTGATGCACAAGCTATTTCCAAATTCTGAAAGACCGCGAAAAAAAAAATAAATAAAAATAATGATATTCTCATACGGATTCGCCAACTTTATCCGATACATAATGTTTACGATATATATCCGGTTAGCTGCAAGGATATATGAACTTCGGCTGCGCCCGAAGTTAGCTTTCCTTGCTTGTATTCAAGAACGTCTGTGCCAAGAAATAAATGAAGCTAGTCTTTACCACTTGAAAACAGCATGGATCGCATTACCGGGATTCGTGTTTACCAACCCGTTGTCACCCATTAAAATGAATGCCTTTCCTGACGCCATGATAGAACATGCGCATCGCATGTACCAGGTGGAGAAGTAAAGGAGACTTTGGAATCGATCTGGCTTACAGGTCCATCGTTTTTAAGGTGCCCCCGGTTTAATCTGCCACAAAAACATATACAGATGAAAGCGAAAAAAATAAAAGCAAATAAAATAATGCTTTTGGATTAAACGCAATGGTCTCTACCTCAGAAGGATTTTCCATTTTTCCTCTTTCCTTTGCTGCGAGTTTTCGTTTATATGTTAAGCGAATATAAAAGATTATTAGTGAATTTTGATATTGTTCCTTCCCCTTTTGAATGTAATGAAGCCTTTAAGAAATTTGTCGAGATGGTCCATGAGCTCAAGTTTCAAAAAGAAATTTAAAAAATCCTAAATCCGTTTGTACATGAATTATTTGAGGCTGCGCTTACCTTTTTGTTGTTGCGGGTCGAAGGCGACTTGCTAATGCTCCTATACCAAATTAAACCGTGCGACAAAAAAAATTCGAGAAACTTTTAAAGAGACCTAGTTGGAATTGTTTATTAGGTCAAACAAAGTTCAAAACCGTGTTTGAAATATTTCTAAGACCCTCAAAATAATAATTGAATTAAAAAAAAAAACGGGTTTCCGGGACTTTTTTGCTCTTTAAAATTCCTAAGCGCGTAATTTTAAACCGTTTTTAAAATTATTGACGTTTTTCAATAGTTAAATCATTTAACTTAAATTTTGTAGATTTTGAAAAAAAAAAGACAAGAAAGCTAAATTCGGGCGGAGCCGATGTTGATATATCCTTGCAGTTAAAACCGGAAACATCGGATATAGTTGGTCGATCCTCATGAGAATATCATAATATACCCAATTTATTAAAATAAAGCTAAAATAAAGTCCCAAGCTTCTATCTTCAACAATACCAAGGTTGGTATTTTAGCCACATACCGTTTCCAATCGTTCAGTTATATTTCAGCTATAAGATATAGTCGGCCGATCGTAATTAAATTTGGTAGGCGACTGCTATAAAATTTGGTAGGATCAACTGACCGAAAATAGAATCTATGCGAAGTTCCCACTTTCTGTCTTCAAAAACACGAATGTTGCGTCATTTCTAATCGTTCAGTTATATGGCAGCTATAGGATATAGTTGGCCGATCTTTATGAAATTTGGTAGGTCGAATAATCTGACCAAAAATATAATCTGTACTAAGTTCCAGCTTTCTTCTTCAAAAACACAAAATGGGTCATTTCCGATCAATCACTTATATGGCAGCTATAAGATATATTCGGCCGATCATGTCAAATTTGACCCTCTAACTCTAAAAACACCAAAGTTATACCATTTCCGATCAATCAGTTATGTGGCAGCTATCGGATATAGTCGACCGATCCCGGTCGTTCCAACTTATATTCTGCGTGCAAAGAAAAGAAGGGTGTGTGCAAAATTTCATGTCGATAGCTTTAAAACTGAGAGACTAGTTTGCGTAGAAACAGACAGACAGACGGACAGTCGGACATGCTCATATCAACTCAGGAGGTGATCCTGAATATGAATATGTATTTTTTAAAGGGTCGGAGATGTTCTTCACTGCGTTGCACACTTTTGGACAAAATCATAATACCCTCTGCAAGGTTATAAAAATCAGAGAACTGCGAAGTTTCCTAGGCCTGACAGGATATTATAAAAAAAATACTTTAACATTGCCAAACCATTAAAAAGAATTTCAGAAGGCTAAGAGCATGTTTCTAAGAGCATGTCAAAAAATGTTGCAATGACTCTGGACGAGACTGCGATTTAGGTATTTGATCAATTTAAGGATCACCTAATTTGCCAAATAAAAGAGCCCAGCCCAAAAGCTGGTGGCGGTTGACTGGGCGGAGATTACAAGTAAGCCGAGGGCGCGAGTATGGCTCACAGAAAAGCCCTCCGACCCTAAAACCATCATGGCAATGCTGAGGATGTGCAATACGACGCTTCTCATGGGGGGCTGGGGAATCGCCAAGGTGGATGAGGCGATAGGACTGCAGAGGCAGGTCGTCCTCACACTCAACAAGAAGACCGGAAAGATCCTGAAAAAATCGGAGCACCGAATCAAATACGGATTCGAGCACATGATGGACGGTCCGCGTCGGAATGGAGGGGAACTCTCTGATGAGCTCCGAGACGGAGGCAGAAGTTACTGTGGCGAAAAATCTTAAGAAACCCTGCCCACCTACTCCACCTCGCCGAGAGATGAGCTGACCTCCTGGTTCCTGGCCCTCATCCAGGAACCGTGGATCTTTGGAGACAGGATTCTTGGGTTGGGGGCGACGGAGAATAGGCTCTGCAAAGCCGATACAACAGGTAAAAGGCGAGCCTGCATCCTCGCAAAAAAGAACCTTAACCTCTTTTTGCTACTCAATTAGAGTAATGAAGACCACGTAACCGCAGCCATAGAGAGCCCAAATGGCCCACTAAGGGTGTGTTCGGCGTATATGGGCCACGACCAGGAGGCCCTACCCCCGCACCCGCTACTCAAACAGCTAGTGGAAGGCAGCAGGAAGCACAAGATCGACCTGATCATAGGTTGCGATGCCAACGCCGATCATCATCAGTGGGGAAGCACTGACACGAACAAGAGGGGTGAGTTAATCTTCGATTTTATGCTAGGCTCCAACAGGGGTACAGAACCCACCTTCATAGTCAAGAACAGAAGGGATTTCTTGACATCACTCTATACTCTGCCTCCCTAGTTGACAAGATTGTTAGTTGGGGAAACCTAGAGAAACACTCTTTCATGGACCATAGATACATGGAATTAGTGGTCAATTTACGAGCTGAAGGTCAAGTGCATTTTTCAAAGCTTATAAAAGATATTTCTGACTATCCAGAACGTGTTAGGTGTTATGAAAAAGCTTCTAAGAAATCTCTTAAACCACAACAGCAATTGTCTCCTAAGGATGCATTGTCTGTAGAAGAAGCTTAACTATTGCGCGAGCAGTATGATGTGATAAGAAGAAGTGATCCTGAAAAATTCCCTTCATATAAAACACTTCAAGGAGCTAAAAAACTTTGCTATCCAACAGATATTATTGTAACTGAAACTGGCGTTTCAGTAAAACTGCAATCTCTGTTAGACCCTACTATTATGAGATTATGCCAAGCGTTATGTCAAAATCATAAGATTATGATTACTGTCATAAATACCCTGAGTGATGACCAACTTCAGGAATTGTGTCTAAGTGGGGCTTTGATCGATCCTTGGGAAACAGCTCTTATAAACAAGCGTTTCAAGACTTTGAAGCTAACGATTCAGCTGTATTTATCGTTTGTCTCGTACCGCTTCGTTTGATGACTCAGGATGTTATCATATGGCATTACCCAAGCCCTGCGTCAACAAGATATTGTAGACCAATAAGATTTGAATTTCAGAAGGAGTCCGTTTATGTGTCCATTCGGACAAATCGGAAATGAGATTGAAATCTAAATATCGAGTCTTCAAGAAAGCGTCATAAGTAGCGGTTCAAAAACATTAAAACATGGGAATGTGTGCAATGCCCCTACAGAAACAACTTCAACTATGAAATGCTTCTTGTGTGGTGGAACTTCAAAATATTTCAATGATATAGATAACATTGTATTAAAGAAAGTGAATATGGATCATTTGAATTTTGGTTTGTCTGTTCTACATGGTTGAATTTGATGCTTCGAATACTGCATACTGTCTACTGCATTTAGCATATAAGCTGACTATAAACAAATGGCAAGCTCGTGGGGAAAATGAGAAAAAACTCGTTGCTGAAAATAAAGCTCGTATACAAAAAGAGTTTAGAAAAAAATGTGGACTAATAGTGGACAAACCGAAGCCTGGTTTCGGTAATACTAACGATGGAAACACGGCGTTTCTTCCAAAATCCAGAGCTATCAGCGCAAATTACTAATGAAGATATGGATTTAATTAATTTAAACTTAAATTTAACTTTAATTAAAAAAAATCCACGTTATATTGATAGCTGTGGCGAGTGGGATTGACATAGATCCCGAAAAGTACAAGATATTTGCACTTGATACTGCCAGATACTTCGTTTCCTTATATTCATGGTACTACATGCCACCTACAATACATAAGTATTTGATCCATAGACCATTTGATCCATAGTATTTGATCCATCTTCTTCCTAACGGACAATTGACAGAAGAATCACAGGAGGCAAGGAACAAGGACTTCAAGCGCTACAGACAGCACAATTCGCGAAAATGCAGCAGAGAAAAATCTATAAGTGATATTTTTAATTTTTTTTCTGATCCTATGATCAGCAGCAAGCAAAAACCAGCAAAAATAAAAGAAAAAATATTCCGAAAGAAGTACTGTTTGTACTGTCAGAGGATGAAGAAGATGATGATGACAAAGATAATGAAGAAGATAATAATGTTCAGATGTATTCTCAATAATAATTAAGTATAAGTAAGTAATTAAGTAATTAAGTAAAAATGTTATTCTTTGAAAACATTTATTTTCCACTTATGGGTATCTTTATTAGAACATTACATTCACTTGGGAAGTGAAATTACCACCATAAAATAAATTTCAACCTAATCCATTCAATTCTAAAGAGATAAGTCCGCCATATTGGGTCCGCCATTTTGAATTTATGGCTTTTTACTTCAAATTCGCGATCAGTGACCCAAAAAACGTAAGGTACCGAATTTCATCTCAATCGAAGTAAGCGTTTATTAAAAGGCATCTTTTCAGAAGACCAGAAAGTCTGCTGCAGGAAAGACACGTGCTGCCAGCTGTCTAACCGGTTAAGTTCAGCTTTGTGACATCGGGCTCGATAAAACTGACTGACGTACCCTCAGTTAAAAAATGAGCTGGGCTTAGAACATCGAGGTCTGCAGGATTCTCTGAAAGAGACAATAAAGCTTGTGAACTTATGACAGCCCCAATATGGCATAGCAAAGCTCGCAGCTCCTTGAATCCAAGAACTGAAGATCCAATAGCCCGGTAAAAATGTTGCTTGGCGGTTTTAACAGCCGCTTCCCACAGACCACCGAAATGCGGAGATCCAGAAGGAATAAAATGCAATTCGATTGATTAAATAGAGCAAACTCCAGCAGTGCCCGTGGATGCTCATCGCTTATAAATAATCGGATCAGCTCCATCAGCTCGTTTTTGGCTCCAACAAAGTTGCTTGCATTGTCAGAACAAATTTGTTGAGACCTTCGGCGGGTGCACATAAAACACTTTAGGGCCTGCGAAACAGAATTTGTTAATGGATCCTTTACTATCTCCAGATGAACGGAGATGAATATCCATATGAATATTTTACTTGAGCCTTATTACGCACTTTTGGCTTATAATAAAAAGGCCCATAAAAATCTACTCCAGTGACTCCAAGGACCTGGCAACCGATAACTATTTGCTCCGGGAGATGAGTCCAGGCAGATATGCTCCAGCAACCGAGGCGTGGTGTAGTGCCTTCGTCACCGTTTTTTTCCCCCCAATTGGCCAATATTGGGACCAAATATATTGGACTAGGCATGAAAAACAGCCCTGAGTATGGTTGTAAAATCCTTTAAAACCTGTATGGTCCTCCTTTAAAACACAATGGTGTGGCAGGATGTATTGGCTAATGACGCTCGCATCAGCAAGAACTTCAGACAACATTTGAGGAAGAACCTGAACGATGATGCAGCTGGCGATCTGATTTGACGAACCCAAATTCTTCAAGGCTCGCATATGGGCATTGAATTTGTCGGATAAGCCTCAAAGACCTGTTATTGACTGAAGCCCAGAATCTCGTTCACATGCGCCAGAATCTCGTTCATAATTTAGCACAACATCATAAATCTCTTCGGAGATTTTCAAGAAACTAACGGCTTCGAAAGCGGACTCCCGAAGCCCCCGAATCGCAACCTTTGAAGCTTTTCCACCTTACTAATACGAGGATTGCTGCCGACGATTGTAGAGAAAATCAAGTAGAACTCAGCATATTCCAGGTATTCCCGCAGAAGGTAAACGCTTGAAAACTTTGACTTAACCCTGGGTCAGCCTGCATGGTGGACATTTCGTTGGCAAGGGTGGAGGCAACAATTCAATAAGAGCGAAGGGTCGTATTGGGCTCGATTTTGCCATGTATCGTCGCTACGAGCTACGAAACAGTCCATCAGAGGTCACTACTGATCTGAGAAATGTCCAAATCCTCAAGCTCTCGTGGATGGCCTGGAAGTCACTGAACGTGGTTAGTATCTGGCTATGTCGGACGTGGAGCATGGCATCATCCACCTTGGAAATAGGCTGACGAGCTCCTTGGATCATCTGTAAGTCCTGGAGAATACCCAAGACCTTGCACTTTAAAATAGTTTTACGGGTTGGTGTGGGTGCTCCCGTGCCTGCGCCGCTGGAGTTCATAATTGATTATATTAAGTTCCGACCAACCCGACGTAAATAATTCCGGCCCAAAAATTTTATCGCTCATAAATTTATTTTCTCGCGGCGAACCCTATCTGTCCCACTGTGCGCTCAGAACCAGAGCGGAATTGTGGAACGTATATATATATATAGTTGTATGCGGGCGAACTCCCTTGCGTTGTGGAACGTATATATGTATGAAATCTAAGCGAGGGCGAATGCATTTGAGTTGTGGAACGAAAGAATGTATATGCACTGGCGAAATTTCTTTAATGTTTATGTCTATGTATAGTATATTTTATTTTATAATTCGTTTATTATTATGTACAAACGTTTTTCTTTTTAGCCTCGTATGAAAATTGTTCACAAAAGACTGTATACGAAATGTTTGTTTCACACCACATATGGTTTCGCGGGTCTTGTTTGACCTTAGTAATTTTTTAAATATATTAACTATCACGTCGGGGATCACCAATGTTTGGTCTTAAAATTTTTTAATGCCGGTAAATAAAAAGTCAAAATTTATTTAATTTTAAACGTTATAAAAATCTCTATTTGGCCGCATTTGAAATTGAAATTAAACAATGGAAAGCCAATTTAGGGTGCGAGCGCCCGTTATAAGATAATAAGCTAAATGGATGATGATAAATGATTTAGGCTGGAGTCCTACACCTGGCCAAGCTGGAGTTTTAATGGCTCAACCACACGTACTCCCTTATAAGCATCAACCGTTGTCCAGCCGTCTTTTCAAGTTCAAAAAATGGCTTTCCTATTGGGAAATAAAGTAAAAAAAAACAACAGTTACTTAACTGTTAACTAAGAAGTTAATCATGATAGAAGTCTCACTTGTCCCCGCCCCATCGAGGCCAAAAGAATGCTGTTTAAACTAAGAGTTCAGTCATGCCGTTTTTTTAACCGTTTTTTCCTCTTGAAAAGTATGGTTCTTTCTATGGTCCCCAGCGTTGGGAAAATTTCACAAACAACATTAACACAGTCCAAAAAGCCTAGTAAAAAATACTGGGAACAATCAACGGCATAGCGTGTTATTTTCAAAAAAAAAAAAACATTCAAAAAAACGTAAAAGCGAAGCATAAAAAAAACTTAATTAAGCTCCATTCTCATCCCTACCATCTCGTTTGTGAGCTTATAATACTAAACGCTACAGTTGCGCAACTATGTTACCATTATTGATCAATATTTAGTGATAATACTTGTAACATTATTGTTAATAATCGAATGCGAAGTCAGTTGTCTAACTTATGTGGGACAACCGAATATTTGTACTTTACTTACTTATGGAAAAATTAATCAATTGATCAGAATTCATCAGATCAGATCATTAAGAAACCTAATGTGTTTAGTATTAACTGATTTTCATTAAAGTAAGGTGAAACATGAGATGAAAAGCTATAAAGCACTTTCAAGAGAGTGAACTGCATGGCTTTTCAACTCTGTAGCAGTACCTTATGTCTGGTCGTTTCACAACCGTTCGTTACACAAAAAGAAATTCCGACATAGCAACGAAGTTGACTATCTTGGCACACACCTAGAGAGGAGGCTTACCTAAAAACTAAAGGCTAACAATCCCCACTGACTCATAAATTACCACTCAACACTTACCAATATAATATATAGTTCTCCTTTACAGACAGACATACGCTGGTCGAATGACGTATGGCTCGAATCGCGGGTATAGATCCGAGATTAAAGAAAAGTGTAGAAGATTACAAGGAAAAGTTTTACTCAGGTAAGACGTTAAAAATAGTAAATTTTGAATTAGACCAAAGCCAAGTTATGTAGTAGAGACAATTGTAATCCATTCATAATACTCTAAGTGATCATGCTAGGTATATGTCGATCTACAACGGCTAAGGAGTAGAGGACACAAGTTTCTACTCCTTTTACTAGGAAAAATCCATTTAGAGCATGTTTGTAGATGCATTACTATTAACAAGGCTCTAAGGCTGTAATAAGGCGCTCAGCAGCAGCTGCCTGCAAACTACGTTTACTAATTATGTATTGGTATGTACAAATTCCCTTAGGGTCCCCTTTGGTCTCAAGCCGTCTTTTTTAGGCCGGTCGACTTCAACGAGCCTATCTTTAGAAAGCTTTAGCTCTGCAACTTCTAGTTGGGCCGCCCTCTCTGTTATCGAAAGACTTAGATTCCCAATATCAAGTCGGGCCCTACGAACATACATTCTGTACATGCAGTGACACCCCTTAGCACCTTAAATTAGTTTTGGATCATCCAGTTTCATCTGCCCGCCGAATAAATAACTTATTGTAAAAAACTAATTTTTGACTTTTTTTTGATTGGACTAATGTCATTAAAAAATCTCAATGATCAAACAAGGGGTGTGTATGAAACGACAACCAGCATCGTTCTACAAGACTGCGCTTATTTAAAAGGAGTAAGTGGTTAACAGAGTCAAATGTTTTTCTTAAGTCAGTGAAAATTTTATCTGTTTGTAAGTCACTCCGAAATATATCCATGACACAGGAAGTTAGTTTCAACAAGTTGCTAAACTGAGAGTCAAACGCATAATATTTATCATTTAAATCCGCTCATAGTTTGTCTTATTAACGAGAAAATTTTTTTTTTGAAAGCTCGTCAATACAAGCAGCAATAGTTGCTAGCGCGTTGTGAGAAAGCAGAGACGTGGAACATAACGATTTTCGGGGCAGACGCGCAGCCGTGTTTAAAAAGAGCGGCAAGATTAGCATCAATGAAGAAGCAAGGAGTGGAGGCGACGCAAAGTGCAGCGGGCCCTCAAAGTCCGCATAGCAACAGCAGAAGTTCGTGGCCGAGAGGGACGAGGAGGCACGGATGGCGACCAGTCAACGGGAAAGTGGCTTGATCTTGAATGGCGGGAGCAGAATCCAGGAGGATTAACGAGCGCTCCAAGCAGTTTTTAAGGAGGCCCATTGGAGCGAATCGGGTTGAGTCTTTTTATGGAAGCTTATAGCGTTGAGTTGGAGGACCGCCTTTGAAGAGTCCTACATTCAAATGTTAGAGCGTTTCTTAAAAAGGACCCGCTGGTTTGAGTTGAAGGACCGCTTCTAGAGAGTCAATTACAGCACACGCGGAGCGATCCGGTTTTTTTATAAAGTGCAAAGCTTTTTTAACTTCAATATAATGTTGGCAAACACCGATTTACAGCAAAATGTAGATAAAAACGCAATGCGAAAAAATAACATGACACGTTCGCTTAAAGAAGTGAAAAACTCGTATATGTTAGTCGGAGATTATTTGGTTAGCCCAATAATACCTTTAAATTATGGGATAATAACTCTTATAAAACTCTGATTGATATTTTAAATACTCTCTTACCTATTCTTCGACGCTCAAATTCTTTAAATGTTTTTATCTTCTTCTTAGCTCTTTTGCCCCAGTAAGTATAGTTTACAGCTGCGTATTCAAGAAGAGCTGCAAAGACAAATACGAAACACATGACAAGGTAAATGTCAATAGCCTTCACATAGGATATACGAGGCAGAGAGCTACGAACTCCTGTACTGATTGTAGTCATGGTTAACACAGTCGTAATTCCTAGAGCAACTCTTGCACTTGTGGCTTCATGATTAATCCAAAATGAGACCCACGAAAGCATCACGATCAAAATGCTAGGAAGATAGGTCTGAAAAACAAAATATCCAATATTTCTTTGCAATTTAAATGAAAGCGAAAGTCGTTGGTATATTCCAGTGGCCAATCGTTCTTTACGATCATTTGTTTCATAACCAATAATAGTAAACTGAGGCAAATCCGCATCCTCTACACCTCTTACTGGCATTGGTTTCCAATACATTACAACATCGCTTACTGTATATCCATCTGTAAATAAAAAAGGATAATTATTTTGTGAATTAAGTAAACAGCAATGAAATTTATATCATTTGCTATCAAGCTTCAAAAGTTTAGACTTAAGCTTAAAAATTTAAAAGTACAGAAGTTCAGAGGATTATCTATACAAATAAATAAAAAAAAAAAATTCGATAGTGATAAGAAAATTAGTTCAATGTTCAATAGCCCAAATTTATTGTTAAAATTATTTTCAAGAAAGTTAAAAAAAATTGTTTATTGTTAACAAAAAAATAAGAAAGGCAAGCTAACTTCGGACAGAGCCGAAGTTGATATACCCTTGCAGTTAAAACCGGAGAAAATATAATCAGTACTAAGTTCCAGCTTTCTAAATTCAAAAATTGGGTAATTTCCGATCATTTTAGTTATATGGCAGCTATAGGATATAGTCGGCCGATCCTTATTAAATTTGGCATGTTGAATTTTTTTGCTAAAAGTAGCATTCATAAAAAATGAACTCTCTTACTTTAAAAACACCAAAGTTATACCATTTCCGATCAGTCAGTTATATGGAAGCTATAGGATAAAGTCGGCCGATCCCGGCCGTTTCGACTTATATACTGCGTGCAAAGGAAATGAACATACTTATATCAACTCAGGAGGTAATCTTGATGAAAAATATATACACTTTATATGGTCGCAGATGTCTCCTTCACTGCGTTGCACACTTTTAGACAAAATTATAATACCCTCTGCAAGGGTATACAAAAAATACTAACTTAACACGGTTAAGTTCGGGTGTTAAAAATATTGAAACACGGTTTTGTGTTATATTCAACCAAATAAACAATTCCTACTGTGGGAGTCGGCAATGAGCGCTGACGTCACAAATGAGAAAGCCGATGCTGACAAAAAGAGTGCGAATGGGACGACCAACAAGGTGGGGGTAAGTAGTCCATGAGAAACTGTGCAGATCGGCAGTCGATAACATTATAGGTGTTTATCAATAAAATAAGTGCTTAACCGACTTAAAAGTCTTGAATATTGTGGATACCTGGGGATATTAGGGAGAGTTAAAACTGTGCAAGCCGAGAAAAAAAGTAAAGAAAAAGAGAAACAAGAAAGGAAAGCGGAGCCGAAGTTGATATACCCTTGCAGTTAAAACCGGATATATATCGCAAACATCGGATTTAGTTGGCCGATCCTTATGAAATTTGGTAGGTTGGATGAACTGACCAAAAATAGAATCTGTACCAAGTTCCAGCTTTCTATCTTCAAAAACACAAAAGTTGGGTCAATTCCGATCTTTCAGTTATATGGCAGCTATAGGATATAGTCGGCCGATCCTTATGAAATTTGGCACGTCGTATTGTTTTGCCAAAAATAGCTCTCATGTTATAGAACTATAGATATAGAATAAGAACTTTCTAACTCTAAAAACACCAAAGTTATACCATTTCCGATCGTTCAGTTATATGCAGCAGCTATATATCGGCAGCTATATCGGTTATATCGGCAGCTATAGGATATAGTCGGCCGATCCTAATGAAGTTTTGTAGGTCGGATTAACTGACCAAAAATAGAATGTGTACCAAATTCTAGCTTTCTATCTTCAAAAACACGAAAGTTGGGTCAATTCCGATCTTTCAGTTATATGGCAGCTATAGGATATAGTCGGCCGATCCTTATGAAATTTGGCACGTCGTATTGTTTTGCCAAAAATAGCTCTCATGTCAAATTTGAATTCTCTAACTCTAAAAACACCAAAGTTATACCATTTCCGATCAATCAGTTATATGACAGCTATAGGATATAGTCGGCCGATCCCGGCCGTTCCGACTTATATACTGCGTGCAAAGGAAAGAAGGGTGTGTGCAAAGTTTCAAGACGATAGCTTCAAAACTGAGAGACTAGTTCGCGTAGAAACGGACAGACAGACAGACGGACAGACAGACGGACAGACGGACAGACGGACATGCTCATATCAACTCAGGAGGTGATCCTGATCAAGAATATATATACTTTATAGGGTCGGAGATGTCTCCTTCACTGCGTTGCACACTTTTGGACAAAATTATAATACCCTCTGCAAGGGTATAAAAAGGCTGTGCGAAAGAGTAAAATCTCGGCAAGCTGGAAGAAGAGCCGAGGAGTTTCATCTTGAGCAAGCCAAACATGAGATTGACTGTAAATGAATACGAATCAAAACAAAATTATTAAGCGGCTGCGTTCAAACAAGCCACAATTATGCTAAAATAATATACTTAATATGTCTACTCTGTCAGGTATCTGACGACTCGTGTAACAGATATGTGCATTACGGCATACTACGAGTCATCGAAAACAGTATTCCCCAATCGATGACTATTTCCGAAATCGCCAAGCATTTAGCAAAAGACGAAGAACATATCGATGCAATGGCCTGTCTGGAGTACGACTTTTGGAAACCAGGATCTTTAAAACTACTCTATCCATTTCGACTATCAGCTAAAGAGGCCCGTCTTTTGTGAGGTAACCGCATCGTAATCCCGACAACACTTCGAATCCGAGTAGTTGAGCTGGCCCATGAAGGACACCCGGGAGAGTCTGCTATTGTTAAAGAGAAGCCCCAAATAATAGGTCTTACTCCATGAGTTCCGTTTGGACTCTATTTTTATTTTGTAAAATTCTCTTATAAGAAATATATGTACATGAAAATCTTAAATCTATTTAAAACTACTCATCAACGCACTGCAAGCTGACCCTTTCTCAAGTGCGATAAGTGCACCACTTATGTATTTGCGTTAGGCTGCAAGGGATCCGTTTTAGACCATGCTGTTTATCTCGTATATCCATGGGTCCGATTCCTTGAACCTCTATCTTTTGAATTTGATCTACAATCGTGTTCAATGCTTCAACATTCTGGAAAGGGCCAAAAAAAGTGTACATTTGATGTTGTTTTAGATTAACATATTATATAACATCATTAATCTCTTTACATTAAACTTTACTCTCTATCTTAGATTTTTAAGTGGACTTGGATTTTTGCCTTTTTTATATAATTATTGGTTTTTATGTTTAATAACAATTATTAAACTTTTTCAGAAACTTTCCAGGTATTTTTGTTTTTTTCCTTTTTAAATTTAAATACCATTTCAATCAAATGACTCAAAATTCTGCAACTAACCAAAAAAAATTGATTTTAGTTTTTTGGTATACTAATATTCTTTTTATACCCTTGCAGAGGCTATTATAATTTTTATACCCTTGCAGAGGGTATTATATTTTTGTCCAAAAGTGTGCAACGCAGTGAAGGAGACATCTCAGACCCTATAAAGTATATATATTCTTGATCAGGATCACCTCCTGAGTTGATATGAGCATGTCGGTCTGTCCGTCTATCTGTCTGTCCGTTTCTACGCGAACTAGTCTCTCAGTTTTAAAGCTATCGCCTTGAAACTTTGCACACTCCTTTGCACGCAGTATATAAGTCGGAACGGCCCGGATCGGCTGACTATATGGTATAACTTTGGTGTTTTTAGAGTTAGAGAGCTAAAATTTGATACAAGAGCTATTTTTGGCAAAATATTTCGACATGCCAAATTTTATAAGGATCGGTCGACTATATACTATAGCTGCTATATAACTGAACGATCGAAAATGACACAACTTTCGTGTTCTTGAAGATAGAAAGCTGAAATTTAGTCTAAACAGAAACAGATTCTATTTTTGATCAGTTGATCCAACCTACCAAATTTCATTAGGATCGGCCGACTATATCCTACAGCTGCCATATAACTGAACGATCGGAAATGGTTTTTGGTAGAAATATCAACTTTGGTATTGTTAAAGATAGAAGTTTGGGACTTTTTTTAAATTTTGTATTATAATAAATTGGGTTATATTATCATATTCTCATAAGGATCGGCCAACTATATCCGATGTTTGCGATATATATCCGGTTTTAACTGCAAGGGTATATCAACTTCGGTTCCGCCCGAATTTAGCTTTTCTTTCTTGTTTTTTTGTAGCTTTGCTTTTATTTATTGAATCTACTCTTAATTTTAAGACTAACAATAAGTAACACTCTTACAATAAGTAAGTTACATAGTAACTAACACTCCGAGACACTCCGTGTCCTGTCCTGTGCTCCTCTTGGCGTGCCTTGCGCTGACCCCGCTGCTTCTCCACGAGGTGCATCAGCGTGTGGTGGTTCTGACCACACGTCTTACAGCCGTCCCCACGCCGACAGTATCCGTCGGAGTGCTCGTGGGCCAGGCAGCTCGAGCAATACCGGTTCACAAGAACCGCCCGGAGCCGCTTCTCGGCACTGAGGCATAGGAAGCGCCGACACTTCTTTAAGGGATGGATCCCATTGCAGAACCGGCATCGGTAGGATTGAATTCCTCGAGTACATATGCTCTCCAGCGATTGGGCGTTGCGTGGGCGTGGCGACTTACTATCTTATGCAATTTATCCTTAGAGCTTTAATGTCTTCCTAAGCCATGAAATGAATCATTTATTAATCCGCTTCATAAAAAAAGCACAAAAGCACTTATTGAGAACTACCGTGGAATTGCTAAGCTATCTGCGTTTCCCAAGCTGCTATTTAACTGGTTACTTCCAACTGCAACATTTTTTTAAAAGCATTATTTACACTTCCAAACGTGGTTTTGTCAATCATCGCTTTACCACAACTAACCTTCTTGAAATTTTCAACCTATGGTTTAGCAACTAACCTTCTTATACCTCGAACATAAGAACTTAAAAGGGTCGTGCTGTGCATATGTCGAACTACAATGGCTAAGGAATAGAGGACTAAAGTTTCTAGTCCTTCTATTAGGAATATAAAAGTTTAAGCGTGTTAGTAAATGCTGGCTATCTACATCCCCGTTGATTAGGTAATGTAGAAAAACTACATCCAGCATTGTGCTACGATTGGTTAGGCTTGGTAAGTTTATTTGTAGGAGGGTGCTATTCACAAGAACCGCCCGGAGCCGCTTCTCGGCACTGAGGCATAGGAAGCGCCGACACTTCATCAAGGGATGGACCCCATTGCAGACCCGGCATCGGTAGGATTGAATTCCTCGAGTACATATGCTCTCCAGCGATTGGGCGTTGCGTGGGCGTGGCGACATCGTGTTGACTATGGCTGGCGTAAATATGATGAAGGAATAAAAAACATTATCAGAATCGGTGTGAATGATTGTTCGGAACTACGGGTAGAGCTACGAGACAGCACAATGGACAGGAACATTGGAGTGGAAGAAATGTTAATTATTGTGGGGAGGCGGACGCTTCCAACGGAAGAAGCACTACCTTAGCAACGGCCCGCTTGACGTGCCCTCGCGCGGTGCGGATGTCGATCACGCGGACATGGCCATCGAATCCTGGATACACCGCGTCAACCCTGCCTATCTTGTGCTTGACCGGTGCGAGAAGTGGACCTCCCACAAGAAAGTGCCCGGGTATAAGAGCCAACAGATAAGCAGGGTCTTCGGACATTGGCGCGAGTGGCCGCGAATTCAGGCACGCCTCGATCTTCGCCAGGAGAGTAGCCAGCTCCTCAAAGGTGTATTTCCGCGTGGCGGTGGACCAAGGTCTTGAAATTCTTGATGCCTGCTTCCCATAGGCCCCCCATGTGGGGAGCTCCCGGAGGAATGAAATGCCAGAGAAGCTGCTGGTGACTATAGGCACCGGTCACAGCCCCTTTTAGGCCCTGGAAAAAATCGAGGGATAGTAGAGCAGCTGCCCCCATAAAGGTCTTCCCGTTGTCGGACTGCACTTTGTGCAGTTGTCGGGCGGGGGCATCCTCTCCGGAACACGAACCGTGCGAAAGCCGCCAGAAATTTCTCGGTCGTAAGGTCCGACGTAGGCTCTAAATGGATGGCCTTAGTGGAGAAGCACACAAACACCAACCCATAACCCTTTGTAATGAGACAGGCCCATCCCGTATAGTTTTTTATCTCGAAAGGACCGGCATAATCCACACCGGTGTACGTGAATGGGCGAGAGAAGGACGTCCGTTCCTTAGGTAGCTCTACCATGAGTTGCGTTGCAACTTCTTCTAGTGGATGACACATACCTTACCAGAATAGACGACGAACTTGACCACATTTCTTATCCTTGGAATTCAGAATTTGGCCCGGATCAGACGGAACATCAGCTGATTGCCGCCGAGCAGCGTGATGCGATGCGTAAATTGAACCAGGAGTCGAGACAGATGGTAGTCGTACGGAAGGATAATAGGGTGACGTTCGTCATATTGGAGAAGCTCAGAGGACGTGACCCTGTGCTTGGGGTCGACCCAAATTTGCCGATAAATCTTCTCGATGTTGGCGTTGAAGACAAACCTAAAGTATCGCCACTTTTGGATTCGAATCGTCAGGTCGGATTGTAAGACCGGGCCCGCGTAAAGAATGTCGTTCAGACTGGTCCCGTTTGCGGACGGGCTCGAAGCATTGAAGACCACCCGCACCTTGGTGGTCGTTCTTTCGGGCTTGAAGACGGCATGATGTGGAAGATAGTAGGTAGCGGAACTGCTCGCGAGAGAGACCTCGGTCATGTGGCCAAAGTCGATGTATTCCTGGATTACTAGTCATAGCGGGCCTTAAGGATGTAGTCTCATGTTCCGGCCTACTTTTTAGAGGTTATTTCAAAAAATTTTTTTTGTAATAAAAAATAATGCGATCGTTTCAATTTTCACATATGTTTTTATAAGCATCATAAACTATTTGAAAATATTTTGTTTAATTTATTCTTGTGTAGTTCAATACACTTAATAGCATGCCAAAGTATGCATATAAAAAAAGGCAGGTCCCTGGCGCAGGTGATTTCGACTGCTAGAGTCATCCGAAACAAAAAATTAGAATAGATTATTGTTTTGTAAGCTTATGGCTTTGTCCCTTACTAGAATGAAATATTTTCATCAATAAACAACAAAATGGCGAACACACAAAAAAATTTTTTTTTTTAATTTAAAAAATGTATCTTAAATTAATGATAAAAAAAAACGAATCGTTAAAAATAATTTATTCTAGTACGGGACAGAGGTGTTACTTTTTAGAACAACATATCCAAATTTCAGTTAGATCGGTACCATAGAATTTTGTGAATCACCTGCGCCGCACACAAAAATGTCGTTCCGAGAAAAACGCGTTTAAAAATTTAGACGCTACCGAGAAACTCATACTTTTCGGTGTAGGCGCGCTCTCGATTATGGGCTGTATCTCTGTCATTATTTGATATTTTTATTTGAAACTTTAACAGTACATTCTTAATAAACAATACTATCGAAATATTTGAAAAAAAAAAATTGATTTTTTCAACCTCACACATGAGACTACATCCTTAAGGGGTGGATCCCTCTTCAGGCACTGCTCATTACACAGGAACTGATCAAGAGCAAATGTGAAGTGACTAGCTCGGAACCCTTCTGCTCGGGGTCGGGTAAGGGGAGCGTCACAATGTATTTGCTACACACGTCTCTTCTCGTCGTCTTGACAAAATTGTGCTCGCAAACTAAATTCGGTTCCGAACTGATCTGTGTGGGCACATATCAGTGCCCACACACCACCTCCCCTGTCTGAGGACAGCAAAATGAAGTACCTAGAGATCAGGGACCTCGATCCGCTAGCGACGGAAGTGGACATCCGGCTTGCACTGACCGAGCAGTTCGAAGTGGATGGGAAGGCGGTCAGGTTAAGGAGCCTTCGTGCGAAATCCTGGGGCACGCAGACCGCTATCATCGGTCTACCCAGCAGAATTGTGACCGCAGTTGCGAGCAAAGGGAGGGTGAGGATAGGATGGACTGTGTGTCGGATTCGGGAGAGGCAGAGTCAACCGAGGTGCTACCGATACCTGGAAGTTGCCCACATCGCGAGCCAATGTCGAAGCCCCACGGATAGGAGCGGATGCTGCATCCGCTGTGGCAAAAGCGGGCATAAGATCGCCAATTGCCCCAACGAGAGCACCTGCTTCGTTTGCGCATCAAAAGGCGAGAAGGAGGCAAAACACCTGGCAGGAAGTCGACGGTGCCCGCTTTCCAATGGAGCAGTAAAAGACAAGACAGGATGCAAGTGATCCAGCTCAACCTGAATCACTGCAGAGCGGCGCAGGACCTTCTGCGACACACCGTAGGCGAGGTAAATGCTGACATAGCTATACTCAGCGAGCCGTACAGCGTTGGGCCAGGCGAGGAGTGGGCGACCAACAATCAGGGCAAGGCGGCCATCTGGATCTGCAACAGTTCCGCGGAAGGGCCATGTCAAGTAAGGAGAGGCGAAGGGTTCGTGAGAATCCAGTGGGGAGGTACATGAGTGTATAGCTGCTACCTAGCCCCAAGCCTCTCACTCGATGCTTACTGCAAGGCTCTAGAGGAACTTGCGGTAGATGCCAGAGGCAAGCACCCAGTGCTAATAGCAGGTGATTTCAACGCGTGGGCACAGGAGTGGGGGAGTACCACCACGAATGCTAGAGGCAGAGCCTTGCTGGAGACTCTAGCACCCCTGGACCTCGCCCTTCTCAACGAGGGCAACCAGGAAACCTTCAACAGAGCAGGCGCCGGTTCCATCATCGACCTGACCTTCGTCAGCAGTAGTCTGGCACGGACATCAAAGTAGGAAATCGCCGACATCTACACGGCCAGTGACCACGAGGCCATACTTTGCTCGCTTGGAACCAGCCAGGCGATCTCGAGCATTTCCCCCTGCGGCAAGGCGTTTCGGCAGGATACGCTAGACGTCCAACAATTGGAAACCCATATGCAAACGGCGGAGCTTGAACTCCACGAGACAGCCAACGAATCGGCGGAGGCGCTTGCTACGGTCCTTGATGCGGCCTGCAAGGCAAGCATGAAGGAGCGCACGAACTTTGCTCGGCATCATAAGCCGGCCCCGTGGTGGACAAGCCAAATCTCGTCTCTCCGCAAAGAGTGCCTAAGGTCTAGACGATCCCTGCAGCGAGCTCGAGGCACACACGCGCAGTAGCAAAGGCACCTTGAGTTCAAGGCAGCTAGGAAAGCGCTGAAAACAGCCATGCGGGACAGCAAGCGAGAGTTGTTTCTCAAGCTATGCGATGAAGCGGAACACGACCCATGGGGACAGGCGTACAGAATGGTGTCAAAAAAGGTCAAGGCGGGAAGCCAGCCCCCCTCCGACCCGGTAGCTCTGAGGGCGATAATTGACGTCCTGTTCCCATGCAGTAGAGCGGAGGGAATCCGCCCGGCTATTGAGAATTTGGAAGACGAGTCGATGGAAGCAGTCACAGCAGAGGAGGTGCTAGTGGCCGCTCGGAACCTAGCCTTTAAGAAAGCTCCCGGTCCGGTCGAGCGCTAAAAGTGGTTCTGGCCCAAATACCAGAAAAGGTAGCAGCCATTTACAATCAGTGCCTGTATGAAGGATCCTTCCCGAAGGTGTGGAAGAAGCAGAGGCTCCTTCTGCTAATGAAGCCAGGTAAACCACCCGGAGAGGCCGCATCTTACCGACCAATCTGCCTTCTAGACACGGTAGGCAAGGTACTGGAGAAGATCCTGGCCACGAGACTCCAGGCGGCGATAAGCAGGGAAGGTGGACTGGCAGAGGAGAAGTACGGGTTCCGGAAAGGGAAGTCAACGGTGGAGGCCATTATGAGGGTAAAGAACCTGGCAGCAAGCGCCATCCAAGGCACCAGATGGAATGGGGGTGCCAAGCAATACTGCCTGGTTACCACCCTGGACGTGAAGAACGCCTTCAACACGGCGAACTGGTCGCGGACTCTCCAAGCCCTGAAGGAGCTGAGGATCCCGGCATATCTGCTAAGGATGGTGGACAGCTACCTGAGCGATAGAGTACTCCTGTACGACACGCGGGAAGGGCAGAAGGAACGAGTGATCTCCGCGGGAGTGCCCCAGGGCTCTGTACTGGGGCCGCTCTTGTGGAACACTATGTACGATGGAGTACTCCGCAGGACCTATGGAGGAGGGTACTACCATCGTAGGATTCGCCGACGATATAGCCCTAGTGGTGGTGGCGAAGACAGTTCGTGGGGTGGAAACCCTAACAAACTCCGCGGTGGCGAAAGTGGAGGCATGGATGTCTAGCGCCGGTCTTCTCCTCGCCCCACATAAGACAGAAGCAGTGTTAATTTCGAGCCGGAAGAAGGTCGAGACTGTGACAGTACTTGTAGGAGGAGTGGCCGTAACCTCAAGGAGAGCCATAAAATACCTAGGGGTCTGGCTGGATACAAGGCTCTCGTTCCGGGAGCACCTAGAGTACGCCCACAGGAGGGCGAGTGAGACGACGAGAGCCCTCTCGCGGATGCTCCTCAACATCAGAGGCCCGAGGCAGGAAAGGCGAAAGCTCATCACTAGCGTGGTGAGCTCCCAAATCCTCTACGCTGCCCCAGTGTGGGCCGAGGCGATGGGAGTAAGGTCCTACGCGCAGGGAATCAAGACAGACCTCCGCCTCTGCGCGTTACGGACATCCTGCGCCTTTAGGACGGTATCGGACGACGCGGCCCTAGTGATCGCAGGGCTGATACCCATCCAAGAGCTGGTCCGAGAAAGGAAGGAGCTGGCCAACGAAACGAGGTCACGAAAACGAGGACTTAGGACTGCCTTTCTTCGGTGTCGGTCAGGAAGAGGGAAGTGAGAGCCACAAGTCTGACAAACTGGCAACGGCGATGGGAGGAATCAGCCAAGGGACGCTGGACGTTTCGGCTCATTCCGGACGTGGGGAAGTGGACCGGTAGGAAGCAAGGACAGGTAGATTTCTACCTCAGGCAGGCCTTTAGCGGCCATGCTACTTACTTCCGAAGCTACTTAAAGCGATTTGTCCACGAAAGCGAGGACTTTTGCCCGTCGTGCGGTAGCGGAGTCACAGAGGACCCTCTTCACGTCCTCTTCGAATGCAGGAGATTTGTGGAGGATCGCCTAACCATGGAGGAGATCCTGGAAGAGCCCTTCACACCCAGCAGCATGGTGCCTCTAATGCTGCAGACGCCGGGGAAGTGGGAAGCCATAGCCGTATATGTGGCCAAGACCATGATGGAGCTGAGAGCCCTGGAGAGGGCACGTAACGGGCGGGTGGAGTAGGGCGTCAGAGTTGTGCAAAGCATTGCTTCACGGCCGTACCGCACAAATTAGGTTCAAGCTTTTGCTGCCCAGTCAGGGAAAAGAAAATGTACAGTAGGTCTATATGATAGTTTGTAAGGAGCAAATAAATATGAATATAAAAAAAAAAACACACCACCTCCCAGAATTTGGTGATGAGCTGATCCAGTGAGTCACCGAGGCTGCGGGCAACTGCGGAAGAACGTAACCCGAATTCTCTAATTTTAGCCCGGGTCTAGACGGCGACGGAATTTTATTTAGTAGACTGCGCGGAAATGGTCTGATTAAGGCCGGAAACTTGGGCTTGAATCGTCTTGAAGGGAAGCTTGACAAGGTTGAACAGTCGTTCCGTTATGAAAGTCGCTTCGGACCCTGAGTCTATCAGTGCTCGTGCCTGGAAGCTGCACCCCAAATGGCACACGTTGATAAGGGCCGTGCCCAGTAGGACGGCTCCTGACCCGGAAGCGAAACACACCTGCACATCCGACTGATCCTCTGAGCTTGTGCGTTTGTGCTTCTGGCAGTCTGTTCGGGTCGAGCCCTTGCTGGGGTAGGCACACTTGGGGCGGTGGCGAACGGTTGGCCGCGGTGCAGGAGGGTGTGGTGTCGGCTGTGGCATGTGAAGCAGGTATGGGCGCTCGTGCAGTCTCGCTGCTGGTGCCCTCGGGCAAAACAGTTTAAACATAACTGCTTCCTCTTAATGTAGTCAAAGCGCCCAATTACGTCCATTTCTAGGAAACGCCGACATAAGCGAATGGGGTAAGCGAAGCCTTAGAAACAATGGCGTGGGCATCACCACTGGCTTCGGAGAGAAAGTGGAACAACTTCTCCACCGGGGCGAGCCGCGAGTTTTAGATGTAAATGCCCATAAACAAGTCTCTGAAGGTGTGCCACCGAAGAAATTCACCCACAAAGACCTTGGTATCCACCGGAGATAAGCGGCAGCCTGTAGACGGGGGCATGTGGACATTGACGGAAGCCTGAGTGGATTGGGAGACAATTTTCTCCCGAAGCTGGGCAATACACCTCGAATAGACGGAGTAACAACAGCTGTACTTCGATTCCAGCCCTGTCGAGGTGGCCGCATTGTCGTCTGACACGGCTAGCAAATCGGAGTAGCTCTCATAGCTCTTCTCCACCTTCTCCCACAGTGCCAGAATTCGGTCCCGATGGACTTCGCACATGTATTGGGAGCCTATATCCGTTTCTGGGGCGCCCCGAGTATTTATGTTAGCCTCAAATTAGCTTATTGGATCTGTTGTGGCGATGAACTTTTTCAGCGCCACTTCGACAACACTTTGAGCCATTTTCGCAACGGAGCGAATCTGCCTCTGTGAAGGATCAGGGATTGTATTGACGGATTCGTCACTCCTTGCCCTTGGAATGGCACTAGTCGCCTTAGGCTTCAACAGAGGCGTCCGCGGAGGTGCGGATTGAGATCTGTCCAAACGGATGGTTGGGATCGGACGCGGCTTTTTGTCGTCTCCCGTGGGCATTCTCAGAGTCCAATTCGCTAGTCAGCGCTTGTCAACTGACTTGCGCAACAGGTGCCTCGTACACTAATCAGGTGGCCGGTCACACTAATGTGATAAGAACAGTGAGATCGCGGATGAAATGCTATTACAAGGAGCAAGTGGGAACTAGTGCCGCCGATGTCGAAAGAAATGTCGTGTGCGGCACAATTTGAATGTGGAAAGAAAACTTCACGAACTAAAAAAAACCCAAAAGGAGGCGAGTTTGTTAAGATTACCGAAACAAGTACCGAAAAATTCGTGCTCGTTCGAAAAAAAATTAATGATGATCTATATATGAATATTTATACAAGTGTGGTTCGTACGTAGATATTGTATTCTTAACTATTTGACTTTGGCTTGGATTTAACAAAAAAAAATAAATAAATAAAAGTAAAATTAATAAATTAATTAATACTAATTAATTTTTGACTAATTGACGGAGTTAAAACCTTAATTTTTAATTAATTGATTTTAAATTTCACGAAGAAGGTGGAATTGAAACCGCGGTTCTATTCAGACAGAAGGTTGATAATAAATAGATATATAATTTTCTACTTTAATTATTTAGAGGCAAACCACCGCCTCTGCGCGCTACGTACGTCCTGCACCTTTAGGACGGTATCGGACGACGCGGCCCTCGTGATCGCAGGGCTGATACCCATCCAAGAGCTGGTCCGAGAAAAGAAGGAGCTGGCCAACGAAACGAGGTCACGAAAACGAGGACTTAGGACTGCCTTTCTTCGGTGTCGGTCAGGAAGAGGGAAGTGAGAGCCACAAGTCTGACAAACTGGCAACGGCGATGAGAGGAATCATCCAAGGGACGCTGGACGTTTCGGCTCATTCCGGACGTAGGGAAGTGGACCGGTAGGAAGCATGGTCAGGTAGACTTCTTCCTCACGCAGGCCCTTAGCGGCCATGGGTGCTTCTGAAGCTACTTAAAGCGCTTTGGTCACGAAAGCGAGGACTTTTGCCCGTCGTGTGGCAGTGGAGTCACAGAGGACCCTCTCCTCTCCACGTCCTCTTCGAATGCAGGAGATTTGTGGAGGATCGCCTAACCATGGAGGAGATCCTGGAAGAGACCTTCACACCCAGCAGCATGGTGCCTCTAATGCTGCAGACGCCGGGGAAGTGGGAAGCCATAGCCGTATATGTGGCCAAGACCATGATGGAGCTGAGAGCCCTGGAGAGGGCACGTAACGGGAGGGAGGAGTAGGGCGTCAGAGTTGTGCGAAGCATTGCTTCACGGCCGTACCGCACAACTTAGGTTCAAGCTCTTGCTGCCCAGTCAGGGAAAAGAAAATGTACAGTAGGTCTATAAGATAGTTTGTAAGGAGCAAATAAATATGAATATAAAAAAAAAAAACACACCACCTCCCAGAATTTGGTGATGAGCTGATCCAGTGAGTCACCGAGGCTGCGGGCAACTGCGGAAGAACGTAACCCGAATTCTCTAATTTTAGCCCGGGTCTAGACGGCGACGGAATTTTATTTAGTAGACTGCGCGGAAATGGTCTGATTAAGGCCGGAAACTTGGGCTTGAATCGTCTTGAAGGGAAGCTTGACAAGGTTGAACAGTCGTTCCGTTATGAAAGTCGCTTCGGACCCTGAGTCTATCAGTGCTCGTGCCTGGAAGCTGCACCCCAAATGGCACACGTTGATAAGGGCCGTGCCCAGTAGGACGGCTCCTGACCCGGAAGCGAAACACACCTGCACATCCGACTGATCCTCTGAGCTTGTGCGTTTGTGCTTCTGGCAGTCTGTTCGGGTCGAGCCCTTGCTGGGGTAGGCACACTTGGGGCGGTGGCGAACGGTTGGCCGCGGTGCAGGAGGGTGTGGTGTCGGCTGTGGCATGTGAAGCAGGTATGGGCGCTCGTGCAGTCTCGCTGCTGGTGCCCTCGGGCAAAACAGTTTAAACATAACTGCTTCCTCTTAATGTAGTCAAAGCGCCCAATTACGTCCATTTCTAGGAAACGCCGACATAAGCGAATGGGGTAAGCGAAGCCTTAGAAACAATGGCGTGGGCATCACCACTGGCTTCGGAGAGAAAGTGGAACAACTTCTCCACCGGGGCGAGCCGCGAGTTTTAGATGTAAATGCCCATAAACAAGTCTCTGAAGGTGTACCACCGAAGAAATTCACCCACAAAGACCTTGGTATCCACCGGAGATAAGCGGCAGCCTGTAGACGGGGGCATGTGGACATTGACGGAAGCCTGAGTGGATTGGGAGACAATTTTCTCCCGAAGCTGGGCAATACACCTCGAATAGACGGAGTAACAATAGCTGTACTTCGATTCCAGCCCTGTCGAGGTGGCCGCATTGTCGTCTGACACGGCTAGCAAATCGGAGTAGCTCTCATAGCTCTTCTCCACCTTCTCCCACAGTGCCAGAATTCGGTCCCGATGGACTTCGCACATGTATTGGGAGCCTATATCCGTTTCTGGGGCGCCCCGAGTATTTATGTTAGCCTCAAATTAGCTTATTGGATCTGTTGTGGCGATGAACTTTTTCAGCGCCACTTCGACAACACTTTGAGCCATTTTCGCAACGGAGCGAATCTGCCTCTGTGAAGGACCAGGGATTGTATTGACGGATTCGTCACTCCTTGCCCTTGGAATGGCACTAGTCGCCTTAGGCTTCAACAGAGGCGTCCGCGGAGGTGCGGATTGAGATCTGTCCAAACGGATGGTTGGGATCGGACGCGGCTTTTTGTCGTCTCCCGTGGGCATTCTCAGAGTCCAATTCGCTAGTCAGCGCTTGTCAACTGACTTGCGCAACAGGTGCCTCGTACACTAATCAGGTGGCCGGTCACACTAATGTGATAAGAACAGTGAGATCGCGGTCGAAATGCGATTACAAGGAGCAAGTGGGAACTAGTGCCGCCGATGTCGAAAGAAATGTCGTGTGCGGCACAATTTGAATGTGGAAAGAAAACTTCACGAACCAAAAAAAAACCCAAAAGGAGGCGAGTTTGTTAAGATTACCGAAACAAGTACCGAAAAATTCGTGCTCGTTCGAAAAAAAATTAATGATGATCTATATATGAATATTTATACAAGTGTGGTTCGTACGTAGATATTGTATTCTTAACTATTTGACTTTGGCTTGGATTTAACAAAAAAAATAAATAAATAAAAGTAAAATTAATAAATTAATTAATACTAATTAATTTTTGACTAATTGACGGATTTAATTGACGGAGTTGAAACCTTAATTTTTAATTAATTGATTTTAAATTTCACGAAGAAGGTGGAATTGAAACCGCGGTTCTATTCAGACAGAAGGTTGATAATAAATAGATATATAATTTTCTACTTTAATTATTGAGTGGCCGGAAAGGTGAATTAAAAAAACGGACCCTTCGCTCGAACGCAAAAATAATAATTAAATAAATTGTATTAGTTATAATTATAAATATTAATTTTTTAAATAATTTATTTTTTTTGAGTTTTTTTATTTTGCAGCCGGGTATGCCGTCGGCACCCTGTACGAAGTTCACCCCAAAGGAAAAAACAGCACCAAAGAAAAAACACAACACGGTAACTGCGGCAGTTAGGCTGGTAATTAAAGCGACACAATCACGGATTTGTAGAGAAATGGCGTTTTGTAAAAAAATTTGATTTTTATTTAATTTTATCAGTTAGATATTTCCTGAAATTGGAGGCAGAAAATATATGAAATATATGGACATGCATGCAAGTACGGATATATGTAAGGGCATGTGGGGCATATGTTGGCACAGTGGAGCGTTGATAAGTGGACTGTATAACTGGGCGAACAGAAAAGTTATGTGGTGTAAAAAATGACACTGTTTGGGGAAGAAAAAAAAACAAATATTATTTCCGGAACTAATTCACACCGGCTGGCCAATATTAATTATGCCTTCTTTTTGTCACCACACAATTTCACTGTTAACTTGCGAATTTTTCGCGGATTAATTGCACCAAAAAAATATGTATGTGTGTATGTATGTATGTGGGTGCACATATGCTTCGACCGTTGGCAAGCGAATGGATAACGGAGAGGCCGAAAACGGCGGGGAATATGGCGAAGCACACAAAACGGAGACGGATGGAAAAATTTGCTGAATTTGAAGACGAAGAAGAGTATAAAATCTCAAACTGCCGTTGTGTCGGAAAACTTGGACTTGGAGTTGACACGGATGGGAAAAAAAATCTTGCAGCAGTGTGAACGAAATTTAATGTTCGGACCACTGCTGAAGACCGGCAGAGAGACGGAGACGGAAAAATGTTGTACTTATCTTTTGGCGGAACAATGCCAAGAACTGCTGGTAGATGGAAATCCAAGATTATCATCGGACGCGCCGAAAACGAACTGGCTGAACTACAAAAAGTACGCGAGTGCCCACATCGAACTCGTCCCGGAGCATAACATGGAAACGGACATCGACTACACTACGAGCGCCCTGGAAGAAGTAATTGTTGCGGCAGATATGTCTACTCCTCAAGGATCTACTTCCTATCCAAGAAAAATACTTCAATTCCAATCAGCAAATCGAACACCTCGTGCGAGAAAGAAGGCACACGCGTCGTGAATGGTAAAAAAGCAGATCACCAGCTTCAAGGCAATGCCTTAAGGAAGCAAGCCGATCATTCGACCAGGCTCTTTTCCTGAAAATCCAGAATCATTCTCCAAAAAGTACAAAGTACCCCCTGTGGAGGGCCCACCCAAATCTTAGCGCCCCAATTGAATCGACCACCCCGATAAGAAACTCTTCGGGATGCTGAGCTCGCAGCGACGAAGACCGAGCTGAAACGTTCGCCACACATCTCCAAGGTGTCGTTCAGCCAAACCCAGCCTCGAATTCATTCCTCCTGCCATTAATTCAGCTAGAAGCTACAGCTCTTCAAACTAAACCTTCATTCCGGCCGAAAGAAATCGAAAAAGCCATAGGAGGGCTAAATTCAAAAGAGGCTCCCAGTGGGGACCTACTGACGCCGCGCATACGCGAGTTATGTAGTCCAAGTTCTTGTTCTCCATTTTTTTCTTTCTTGCATTTAAAAGTGCAAAGATTAAAAGCTTCCATAAAATAATTAAAAAGCTCGCTCGACGATTCAAAAAGCATGCGTGCACAGAATGAACCAAGATGTGAACAAGACAAGATCATTAAAGTAAAATAAAAACTATTATACGAATTCAAATAAAAAAAAAAAAGGACATTGTTTATATTGAATGAAATGTTAACATAAAACGTTAACAAAACTGGCGCAGTCGACGGAGTAACCTAAAACATTTAAATACCCACTTAAGTGCAGTGTCGAGCGAATTGGTGCCATACACACATATGCACATATGTGGTTGGTCGTGGGTAATGGACAGTAAGGGCTTGAGGACGGACGGGACGACCGTTAGGCATTGCTTCGCCCGCAGCAGGCCCCAACTCTCCACCCTACCGCCTCTCCTGCTCGATGCTCCTGAGCCTCTGCATTAACGCTGCAGCGAAGGATGCTACTGCGTCCCACAGCATCTGGGTTTCCAGCATTGTCTCCACAAGGTTTCCTGGGTGGAGTGAGCGGCCCGCCGTCGCCTCCAGTCGGTGGCGCTCTCGTGCAAACCGGCGGCACTCGAAGACAACGTGCTTGGCGTCCTCGACTACCGATCTCCCGCACTCCGGGCACCAGTCCTCCTCCGCGTGGCCAAAACGCTTTAGGTATTGCCGGAAGCAGCCATGACCACTCAATACCTGCGTCAGGTAAAAATCGACCTGTCCGTGGCTTCGAGACACCCACCTTCTAAGATTGGGGATGAGAGTGTACGTCCATCTTCCTTTCGTCGATGAGTCCCAGCAGTCCTGCCAGGCTGTGAGCGACCTCTCCTTGGCCTCCTCCCTTGTAGATATATCGAGGGCGCCACCAGCAACCTCATAACGAGCGCGAGCTTCCTTTAGCTCCTTAAGCTCTCGAGCGCGCTCTTTCAGCGGGACCATCCCCGCGATGACCAGGATGGCGTCGTCGGAGACTGTCCTGAAGCCGGACGCCACCCTTATTGCTCCCAGCCTGTACGCTGCGTCAACTCCTCTTCTGTAGCTGGGCGTATTCATCGCCTCAGCCCAGATGGGAGCCGCGTACAGAATTTGCGCCGAGGCAACGCTCACGAGGAGCCTTCTCCTGTTCTGCTTTGGTCCTCTGGTATTGAGGAGGATCCGGGTGAGGCCCCTGATAGTGGCTGCAGCCTTGCCCTGGATATATTCTAGGTGCTCACGGAAGGAGAGCCGGGCGTCGATCATCACCCCCAGGTATTTGATGGCCCGCTGGGAGGTTATGGCCATTCCACCAACCTGAATCGTCGCCGTTTCTAGAACCTTGCGGGTGCTGACCAGCACCGCTTCCGTCTTTTGTGGGGCTAGGCTTAGTCCCGCATTTTGGAGCCACTGTTCCATTGATTCAATCGCCTTGTTAGCCGCTCTCACCGCTTCCTCCTTATGTTTGGCCACAACTACCAACGCTACGTCGTCTGCGAAGCCGACGACGTCGCATCCCACTGGGAGCTGCAGTCTCAGGATCCCGTCATACATGGCGTTCCACAGCAGCGGTCCCAGGACCGATCCTTGGGGCACACCTGCCGTGACGCCGTAGGTCTCCGTGCCCATGTCCGTGTCGACAAGTAGGACCCTGCAGCTGAAGTAGCTGCTGACAACGTTCATTATAGAATTGGGGACGTTGAACCGCCTTAGGGCTGCCAGGGTATTGCTCCAGTCCGCCGTGTTGAACGCGTTCCTGATGTCCAGGGTGACTATTAGGCAGTATTGCTTGGAGCCACCCTTCCACCTAGTTCCTGCTATTGCGTTTCGAGCAATTCCCACCACCGCTGCTATGGCATCCACTGTGGACCTTCCCTTCCGGAACCCGTACTGCTTTGGCGACAGCCCTCCCGCCTCCTCTATTGCGGCTTCGAGCCTCGAAGCGATCACCCTCTCGAAAACCTTGCCCGTTGTGTCCAGCAGGCAGATTGGCCTATAGGACGACGCCTCCTCCCTTGGTTTCCCTGGTTTTTGTAGCAGCAGGAGCTTCTGCACCTTCCACCTGGTGGGAAAGGTGCCTTCGCGGATGCATCTGTTGAACAGCTCCGCAAAACTTCCCGGCTGCAGTGCCAGAGCCAGTTTCAGGGCTCGGTTAGGAACCGAGTCCGGGCCGGGTGCTTTGTTGGGGGCCAGGCCTCTCCCTATGGCCAGGACTTCTTCTTCCGTTACCTCCTCCGCCATTTCGTTGTCTGCTGGGGGGTGGGAAGCTGGGTGACTTGGTTGCCGGCTGGGAACAGCGCTTGCACTATGGACCTTAGTACGATCGGGTCAGTGGGGGACTGACTTCCTGCGCGCAGCCTCTTCACCACTATCCGGTACGCGTTGCCCCATGGATTTTCATCCGCCGAGTCACACAACTCCAGGAAGCATCTCCTTTTACTGTCTCGGATGGCCACCTTCAATGCTTTGCGCCTGTCCTTGAAGGCTTGGTGCCGCTCCTCAAAGGCGTCGCTGCCTCTCGCTCGCTGCATAAGCCTCCTTGCTCTCATGCACTCAGCTCGGATGGAGCCAATCTCCTCGCTCCACCAGTAAACAGGAGCGTGGTTTCTGCGGTAGCGGCTTCTCCGCTGCATGCTCGCCATGCACGCTGCCTCAAGCTTAGCTGCAAGGGTGTCAGCCATTTCGTTGGCTCCGCTTGGCGGGACGTTGCCGATGTCACGTGCTGCCTCGGTGAAGTTCCTAGCCTGGAGCGTACCGACTCTGTAGCCTTGGTTCCCTCTGTTCGGTTCCCTCGGTCGTTTTTGAGGGTTGCCAATTGAGCACAATATTGCTTCGTGGTCGCTGGCCGTAAAGCTCCCGCTTATCCTCCAGTCAGCGCCCGCCGCTAGCGAGGGGCTCGCGAACGTCAGGTCAATGATGGATCCTGCTCCGGCTCTGCTGAAGGTGTGCTGGTTTCCTTCGTTCAGCAATACGAGATCGAGTGAGGCGAAGGTTTCTCTTACCACTCTCCCTCTCGCATTCGTCCTCGGGCAGCCCCAGTCCTGAGCCCACGCGTTGAAGTCCCCTGCTCTCGGAGCAGGACGTCGGAGCGGCCTCTGATATCTTTTCCCAGGCAGTCCATCATGCGCTCAAACTCACTGGTGGTTAGGCTAGGTGCCATGTAGCAGCTGTAAAGCCATGCCCCACCTATCCGAGCCCTTACGAATCCCTCCGCACTGTGCACTGAGTGCATTGTCGCGCCGGTTTCACCGCAGCTCCAGATGGCAGCCTTCCCCGATAGGTCCACTGCCCAGCGGTTGTCTGAGCCAGTCCTATGGGGCTCGCTTAGGAGCGCTATGTCCGTCTTCGTCTCCCTCGCAGTCTGCGACAGCACATCTTGAGCCGCCCTGCAGTGGTTCAGGTTCAGCTGAAGCACTAGCATCCTGTCGTCCTAGGTCCACCTCCTTTCGCTGACATGGGGCAACTTCTGCTTCCCGTCTGATGCCTCACATCCTTCCGGCCCTTGTCTTCACACGAGAAGCACCGAGGGTCCTTTTTGCAGGTGGCCGCCCTATGGTCCGAGTCTCCGCAGCGGAAGCAACAGCCGCTCCTGTCCTTCGAGCTCTTGCAAGCGCTTGCGATGTGCCCCATCCCAAAGCACCTGTAGCAGCGAGCCACGACCTCCTTTTCCTTCATACGGCATACTGACCACCCAACCTTCACCTTGCCCACAGCAGTGATGGCCTTGGCAAGGCTCGCGGGGAAAGCCACGATAGCGGTCTGAGTCTCGCCATAGGTGCTTCTCAGCTTCTTGACCTTCAAGGCGCCTTGGTCCACCGCCGCCTGCTGCGCGATTGCCCCGATGATGTCCTCCGAAGTGGCTAGTGCGTCCAGTCCTCGTAGCTCGACGAGCGACTCCTTGGTCTCCTCCGAGTACGCCCGCACCTCTGCCTTGCTCCCTAGGACCTCCTCGATGCAGCCTTTAAGGGCCTCTGTGGGGTTATCCTTCTTCCTCGCCAATTCCAGAAGCAGCCCTCCCTTGGCTGTCTTCCTCACTTTTTGACGCATGGGCCAAGGACGTCCAGCTTCCCGTCCTCCCTGCGCGTTACCATGCTTAGGATCTGGCTGTACGACAGACCTGCTGCTTGGATCACTATGGCGTCGGGTCTGGCTCGTCTCCGCTCGGGATTTCTAGGCTTGGCCTTCGTCCATTCAGTCCTTCTCAAGCTTGTTTCGGCGCCGCTTCCTTTGCCGGCAGCAGGGTTTGCATCTGCTGGTTTAAGCCTTGCCGCTGTGTTGGCCTTTGCTTCTTTGACTCCCGCGTCCCTCGCAGTAGTTTTTCGGTGCGCACTCCAGGGGCCCGTGCTGTTCGGGATGCTGCCGGTCTGCACAGCCTGATCCTGGGTCCAGACCTCCGTCGGAAGGGTCTGCTGCTCCTTCTCCACGGTATCGATGCCGGCTCTCTCGCATCTGGGGCACACTAGCTTGGGCATGATGACCGGTTCTGCTTGCTCCTCCGGAGCACTACCGACCAGAATGGAGTGGATGTCCTTCAGTCTGGTTATCAGGCTCCTTTGCATCGCGGAAATATGTCTCTTATTCTTCTACGTGACCCACGATAACAGCTCGTTCACTATCGTGCCCAACTCCGTAAGGCATTCTTCGTTTCTTGCCGGCGGGCTGCCAGCCTTATTTTTCTTCGGGGGAGCCGCCCTCTGGTCCTTGTCCGGGCTAAGCATCTCCCGTGGCCTCTTTGGTGTATCCTTCTCTACTACAGCTGGGCTGCCAGCCTGTGACGCAAATAGCGGCGAGCGCCGCATTTTATTGCTCTTTTTGAACGGGTCTCCCGTTTTGTGCATGAGGAAAGTGCATAGAGCATGGCTAATGCATCCTGCGGTTGGGGGGTTTCAGCACTGCCTTCCATCGGTGCGCCTGGAATTTCCTCCTGGCGGGAGCGATGGGAGTTATACCGCTCCTGCTCGGTCGCCAGAGCCCCTTTTAAGGGGTGAACCGCCGTAGCGGAGGGGTTGGCAGTTGGTCAGCTCCATGACCTTCGTCACCTCATGGCAGGCCAGAGTTTTCTAGCCCCTTTCGCTCTAGGTTGGTCAAAGGACCTGAGGCAGCAGCCCTGAAAGGTATGCTACCCTTTTGCTTTGCCTTGAGTCGCTGGCGCCCTCTACCGGGCTCCTGTAGTCGCGTCATTGCGACGTCCGGGAGCCCTGGTGCCCTTGGTCCGGATCTAGCGCCCTCTACCGGCAGGCAATGTTAGGGCGTTTCCCAACACTGCCCACCAGCTGGTTACGATCAGCTGCCATGACCTGCGCAATTCTGGTGGGGGCAGCCACGTTTGCTTAGCTCGGTCAACTCAGGAGAAAGGTGTCGCGAAGAGAGTTCCTAGAAGAGAAAGCTCTCTTCGCGCCTCTTACCTCGGCGGTTGGCGGCTCATCCTAATCTTCGCGGAGGCCATCTATTGACCTATCCAGGGAGTGTTGTGGTTCGCTCGGTAGGTGAGTCCGTCCCCAGCTGTCCGGTTACCCACTACCCGATCCTTTTTTTGATTCTGCAGTATTTGGCCGCGTCACTCGGGAGCGCCCGCGCGGCACGTCCGCTTTCTTCGACCCGCACTTTCCTTCCCCCACCAATCTTTGCATGTATGTATGACTGTGTGCATTAATCGGCAATTACACACACCAGCATCCAAGAGCGGACTTATTCTGTTCGTAAGTGGATCGATGACAAGTTCATAAGAACGTTTGATATCGATAAGCGACGAGAACTAACAGAACTAATTCTGTTTGACTATTACAAGTTCTAAAGAACTCAACGGATATTGATTTTGAATACGAACAGAGGAGACCATACAAGAGCTCTTTCATCATTTATTCGTGAAGTGGAGATGATATTTTCACTATTACCCCCCACATCTACTGCAGGAGCCTACGTGTTTCACCGTGTCATACTCAACAAAATCCAAGGCGGAGCTCTACATGTTGTGAGAACCATCGAGAATTCCGAGCCGTCGTGGGATGACATAAGGATGATTCTTATTCGGAATTTTGGCGTAAAGGAGTCCTTTAATCAACTTTACCAAGAAGCGTTTATGCTAAGTAACAACAACAACATTACAGAGTATTTTAAGTATTTAAGAAGCATAATGTGTAAAATTAATGAAAAATATGAATATGATAACGTAAAGCATTCTGAGTTTAGTCCCAAAAATATTGAAGAATCTATGCTAAGAACATCCTTGAAAAATATTGATGTAAATTAGCTTCAGTCATAATTAATAGAAATGTAAAAATTTAAGAGAAGCTTTCGATTTATTGGAAACCGAAGGCCTTATTAGAACTCAAAATGTTAAAACAAAATTTCCTCAAAGTAACGAAAAGCCGAACAAAACGGAAAATCTAAACTATCCCAATACAAATAATCAAAGAGACCGATATTACAAACTAAATTATAATAATCAAGGTCAGAATATAAACCAAAACAATTTCCAAAATGTAAAAGCTTATTCAGGGAACTTTTGATCTGGAACACAAAATTTAAAATTTAAATCAGAACTGTACAAATCAAAGCCATATTTCAAAAATGGAAATCGATCATGTCGAAGTAGATAAAACTAATTGTAGCCAATTTAAAAATGATAATCAATATCAAAGCTTCTCTTCTGAATCAATGTCAGAGCCAATGATCTGTACTTGCCGTGCAAATTTTCATATAGTTACCTCGAAAAATCACTTCCCTTAATTAACCTAACTATAAACAATGAAATAATCACAGCCTTGATTGATTTTGGTTCAACAACTTCCATGTTAGATAGAAATAAATTGTTAAAATATCCTCGAAGAACTTTGCGTCATCCAATAACATTTTCATCTCTTAGTTCAAAATCGCTAATAACGCAAGAAATAATAACTAATTTACCTCTAATTTTACTAATTTACCTAGAATCTGTATTAAATTTCAGCTTTCTATCTTCAAAAACACGAAAGTTGGGTCATTTCCGATCGTTCAGTTATATGGCAGCTATAGGATATAGTCGGCCGATCCTTATGAAATTTGGCATGTCGTTATGTTTTGCCAAAAATAGCACTCGTGTCAAATTTGAACTCTCTTACTCTAAAAACACCAAAGTTATACCATTTCCGATCAATCAGTTATATGGCAGCTATAGGATATAGTCAGCCGATCCCGGTCGTTCCGACTTATATACTGCGTGCAAAGGAAAGAAGGGTGTGTGCAAAGTTTCAAGACGATAGCTTCAAAACTGAGAGACTAGTTCGCGTAGAAACAGACAGACAGACAGACGGACAGACGGACAGACGGACAGACGGACATGCTCATATCAACTCAGGAGGTGATCCTGATCAAGAATATATATACTTTATAGGGTCGGAGATGTCTCCTTCACTGCGTTGCACACTTTTGGACAAAATTATAATACCCTCTGCAAGGGTATAATAAAAATATCCAATTTCAAAATAGTTCACCATACTCTGAAGAGGTAAATCAAATTGAACCAATCGAAATCGACGATAAAATAAAAAAATTCTTTTCAATGATTTAAATCAAGAGGAAAACAATGCTCTTACTAAAATTTTAAGAAAATTTAAACAATTAATATTTCTTGAAGGTCAGTGCCTTAGCAATACAAACATTATCGAGCATCAGATAAAAACAGTAGTGGATAAACCTGTATATTGTAAGGTTTATAGATATCCTCAAGTACATGAACAGGAAATTTATAAGCAAATTGAAGAAATGCTACATCAGGGAATAATACGAAAAAGCAATTCTCCATATAATGCCCCTCTATGGCTTGTACCAAAAAAAGCTGATAACAGTGGAACAAAAAAAGTGGCGTATAGTTATTGATTATCGCAAATTGAATGAAAACACAGTAGATGATAAGTTTCCTATCCCAAATATAGAAGGTATATTGGATAAGTTAGGAAGAGCGCAATATTTTTCTACTATAGATCTCGCGAAAGGCTTTCACCAAATTCTTGTTCAGGAACAAGATAGGGAAAAGACAGCGTTTTCTACTTCTCATGCGCATTACGAGTTTAATCGAATGCCATTCGGGCTCAAAAACGCTCCTGCCACATTTCAACGCCTTATAAATACAGTCTTAAAAGAAGAAATAAATAGAATTTGTGTGGTTTATCTTGACGACGTTCTTATTTTTTCTACTAGTTTTTCAGAACATGTTGGCCACATTCATACAATTTTTAAAAAACTCTCTGTAGCAAATCAACAAATGCAAATTCTTTTCAAAAGAAACTAAGTTTTTAGGTCATGTCCTAACCCCCGAAGGAGTTAAGCCTAACCCAGAAAAAGTTAGCAGCATTCTTCACACTAAAATTCCCAGAAATATTAAGCAAATTAGAGCTTTTCTAGGAATTACTGGGTATTATGGAAAGTTCATAAAGGATTTCTCTCAAGTAGCTTATCCATTGATTAAATGCCTTAAAAAGGATGCCAAGATAGATGTTAATGAACCCAACTTCATGCTTGCATTTGACATATTAAAATGAATCATAACTGAGGCACCGGTACTTAAGTATCCGGATTTTAAAAAGAAATTTCAGCTTATTACTGACGCTAGTAACATTGCTTTAGGTGCGGTTTTGCAACAAGATAATCATCCTATTTTCTATACAAGTCGCACTTTGAATGACCATGAGAAAAACTATTCTTCTATACAAAAGGAATTACTAGCTATAGTGTGGGCAACAGCTTATTTCCGCCCATACCTCTATGGAGTTAAATTCGATATTTTGTCCGATCACCAACCACTTAAGTTTTTTTTTTTTTTTTTTTTCAACGTTGCTTTTATTTCTTGAATCTTCTCTTTGCGAGACTAACAAGAGGTGTATCAAATCTTATAATTTTAACTTAACTAACAGTCATATTGACTGATACGGAGTTAGACGGCCCTAAAAATCGATTGCTGGGTTGGGAGGTCGTTGCGTCTAAGGCGGGATACGCTAGAAACCCGAGTCAATCCCCGAGCGAGAAAATTTGGGTGCGAAGACAGTTTTTCTTTGTATGACTCTTTTTGCTTCTGGATTTCGTCTTTCACTGCGAGGATGCCCAGATCCCGGTGGATGTTTTCGTTGCGAACATACCAAGGTGCCCCTGTGATAGTTCTCAGGATTTTTGATTGTGCGCGCTGTATGATGTCTATGTTGCTGCTGCTCGCGTTCCCCCCACAGCTGGGAGCCATACGTCCAGATTGGCTTTAGGACTGAATTGTACAGTAGTAACTTGTAGTCCAGGCACAGTGGCGATCGTGAGTTTATGATCCAGTGGAGGCTGCTGGCTTTCAGTTTTAGATGCATCTTTTTGCATTCGATGTGCTTACGCCAGGTAAGTCGTCTATCAAGGTGAACGCCAAGGTACGTTACGTCGTTAGCTTGAGGGATCTGCATACCGTTTAGTAAAAACGGAGGGCATGTTTGTCTATTAAGAGTAAACGTTATATGTTTACACTTTTGTTCGTTTATTTTAATGCGCCAGTCGGACAGCCACCTTTCCACTATTGTGAGATGATTAGCCAGTTGGGTTGTTGCCTGCGTTGGGCATCTGGAGCGACTAAGAATAGCGGTATCATCGGCGAACGTTGACGTTGTTAGTTGTGCGCTCGTAGGAATATCCGCAGTATACAAAACATATAGACACGGCCCGAGTGCGCTTCCTTGTGGAACTCCAGCTTCGATGGTGTAGTCGCCCGAAGTAGCTGCGTTGCATCTCACTGAGAATACCCTATTGAAGAGGTATGATTCCAGTAGCTTGTGGGTGTATGTTGGCAAATACGTTTTAATTTTGTGCATGAGTCCGATGAGCCAAACTCGGTCGAAAGCTTGAGATACGTCGAGGAAAATAGCGCTGCAGTATTCTCGTTGTTCGAAGGCTGAGCGTATTTCGGATGTTAATCTGTTCACTTGTTCGATGGTTCCATGGTTTCTTCGAAAGCCAAATTGGTGTGCCGGGATGATATTGCAAGCTTCCAGATGTGGTATTATGCGAGTTAACAAGCATTTTTCAAACAGTTTTGACAAACAAGATAGAAGGCTTATTGGTCTGTATGATGACAGAATTGTGTGGTCTTTTCCAGGCTTCGGTATCATTACAATAATGGATTTCTTCCACTTTTTTGGGAAATAGCCAAGATTAATGATTCCATTAAATAGTTTTCAGACGACCTCTATAGCGCATTTTGGAAGTTCGATCAGCATCTTTGGGGTCAATAGGTCACCACCGGGAGCCTTTTTTGGTTTTAGCCCTCTTATGACTTTTTCGATTTCGTTCGGCCGGAATGGAGGTGCGGCTGGCTGAAGGGAGGACTCTGGCTGAATTACTGGCAGGAGGAATGAATTTGAGGCTGGGTTTGGCTGGAAGACACTTTGGAGATGTGTGGCGAATGTTTCAGCTCGGTCTTCGTTGCTGCGAGCCCAGCATCCCGAAGAGTTTCTTATCGGGGTGGTCGTTTCAATTGGGGCACTAAGATTTGGGTGGGCCCTCCACAGGGGGGTACTTTGTGCTTGTTGGCGAGAGATTCTGGATGTACCTCAGCTGTGCATTTTCTTCCTGTTGGTGAAGAGCCTGGTCGAGTGATCGGGTTGCTTCCTTAAGGCGTTGTTTTGAAGCTGGTGATCTGCTGTTTTGCCAATCACGACGCGTGCGCCTCTTTTCTCGCACGAGCTGTTCGATTTGCTGATTAGATTTGAAGTGTTTGTTTCGGTCTACTTCTTTCCTATGAGGAGTAGAGATTTTAGCTGCCGCAACGAGTACTTCTTCCAGGGCGCTCGTAGTGTAGTCGATGTCCGATTCCATGTTAAATTCCGGGGCGAGTTCTATGTGGGCACTCACGTACTTTTTATATTTTAGCCAGTTTGTTTTTGTCGTCGTCAGACTGAAGGGGTGTTCGGTTATTTCTGGGCTTTGAAGAAGCGTTAGAAGCACAGGCGAGTGGTCTGATGATAAGTCCGAGACTGCTTTGGCACTTATTAGATTGCGAGGTATGTTTTTTGTCACTGCAAAATCAATAAAGTCTGGGAGCTTTCGTGAGTCTGTTGGCCAGTATGTGGGACTTCCCGGGGAAACGTAGTCCAGTTTATTTTTCACATTTATAACTGCATTGTACAATTGTCTTCCTTTGGGAGTCACTAGACGTGATCCCCAGTGCGTATGTTTGGCGTTGTAGTCTCCTGCGGCTATAAATCGATCCCCAAGTGAATTGTAGAAGTCCATAAATTGTCCTTCCGAGATTGAGAAGCGAGGAGGGCAGTAAACGGCAGCAATTGAAAGGATTCCGTTGCTTGACTGAATTTGTATCGATGTGGCCTGCAAGAAGTTTGTTTGCAAACCTTTTGTGAAAATGGTGTTTAATTCGTTCTCTGATTAGAACTCCAGTTCCGCCGTGGGCTTTCCCATCTGGATGATCTGTGCGGTAGATTGTGTAGCCTCTTATATGAAAGTTGTATTTGCTTGTAAGATGCGTTTCCACCAGTAGCATAACGTCAATATCGTTTTCGGTCAAGAATTGTGACAATTCTAGTTTATGCCGTGAGACACCATTGGCGTTCCACATTGATATTCGTAGCGCCTGCATAGATTATTTGGACTGTTGTGCTACGAGCAGCTGTATAACCATGTTCTGGTTTTGAACAAGCGTTTGCATGGTCGTTTTCATGAATGACATAAGCTCCATCATACTTTGTTGGAGGGTAAGCATCATAGTTTCCGTTTTGCTGTGTGGCTGTTCTGGGGCCTGTTGAGCGCTTTGAGAGTTAGGCTGAATTGGAATTTCCCTTCCAGATCGTAGACCATCGGCATAGGAGAAGCCGTTGGTGGTGTTTAGTGGACCGAATGAGGATCTCGCAGCTTTGGCGAAGAAGACGTCTGGCGTGGTTTTTGACGAAACGTACGCATTCTGTGGATTTTGGTTCCGCGTTGCGGTCGCTTGACGCATGCGACTCTTTAACTCCTTATACACAATACATCCTCTATAGTTTGCCGTATGGCTGCCTCCGCAGTTTCCACATTTCTTCACGGTACTGTCCTTGTTTGTAGTGCAGCAAGCGGACTTGTGGGCGTCCCCGCAGACTACACAGACAGCCCGAAGTGTGCAGTAAGACCTTGTGTGTCCATACTCTTGACAATTAGTGAATTGCACTGGACCGTTACGTTTATGTGGCTCTTCAACAGTGATTTTCCGATGCAAAAGATATTGCAGGTTGTAGATTGGGTGGACTTCGTTCTTCTTCAGCGACCTGCTTTCAGGCTCGAGCTCGACCTTGAAGAGGGGTTGTGGCTTTTTATCTTTATTTAGAATGTTAATAACATTCTTGGCGGCGAAGCCCTTTTCTTTAAGGGCGGTTTTTATTTCCTCGGCGGTAACATCAGGTTCTATTCCCTTTACTACCACTTGTAGGCCCTTACTGCTTTTCAGCTGGTACGTGTAATAGTTTTTCTGTACAGTGTCCAGATATTTTGACACTATTCGGAAGTGCTCTTCAGTCTTGGTTTGCACCTTTGTTTCATGGATGTTCCCTTTGATAAGCGGAACAACATGAAAGTTTTCACCGTTCCCGATCAACGACGCAATTTTGTTGACCAGGGCACTCGAGCTTTTTTCCCTAATATAGATTGGAGGGGGCTTGGGTTTTTTGCGGTGTCTTGGGCTGGTTGGTTTTCCTCAGCCTCCGCCAGTAGGGAAATCTGTTAGTAGTGGATCTGTCTGGTTCATTATCGTTATTCAGGACACGGTTAATTTTTGTTTTGTTGCCTGCCGGATTACTCTGCGGGCTAAGCTTGCGCTTAATTTGGATGTAGCGATCCATTCCAGTCTGTGTGGCCGTTGCCGCTTTGGCACTTTCCGAGGTTGTTGTTTTTGTACTCGCTGTAGTCGTTGACGTCGTGGTACTTTGAGTTGCAGGGGTTTTCGCTGTTGTTGCAGAAGTTGTAGCGCTGCTTGTTGTTGGTGCGAAATTTGTTTCCGATATTGGAGGGGGTTTTACACTGCGAACTCCATGACGCGGGAGTCGGAGTGAGCAGAGCGGGTGAGCAAGACCGTGCCCTTTGGGTTTCAGCGGTCAGTAAAGCCGGGTTGCTTTTAAGCGCCGATTTTTCCACTTCGGTATCGCGGGTTGAAAAGTAAGAGTAGAAGCCGTTTCTTTGGTTCACTGAACTTCTACGCTCGTTCTTTTGGTCGTTGCTCAATGAGCTCATTGCGTGGTACGTATTTTTTTTTTTTTTCAATGCACTAGTTTTGGTTTAGCACATTACAACTGTTATAAAAAAAAAAAAAAAAAAAAAACTTGTCTGTCGCTTTTAGTAAATTGTATTTCAGTGTCTTTTCGCTTATTTTGGCGAAAATATAAGCGAAGTGAAGTTTTCCCGGAGCTCGGACAAAGCACGTCCGCTCAGTTCGGTAGTTCGATTATCAACCACTTAAGTGGCTGCTAATTAAATTAATAAAATTAAATATAACGGAAAAGAACTTAATGAAATACTTTATAGATGGCTTGTTAAGCTCAGCGAATTTAATAAAAGCGTTTCATACATTAAAGGAAAAGATAACCAGGTAGCTGATTTTTTAAGTCGATTAAGTAACGACGAAATTTGTGCCGTAAACACAGCCGAATCTTGTAGCTCTTTAGAAAACAATGTTGATGACATTGACACACAACATACACAAGCTGAAGACTTTGTGGACACAACTATTTTAGGTAATTTAGAAACAGTTGTTAATAGATTTAAAATACAAATCATCCTTACAAATAAAAAAAACCATAGAATTCGAATATAAGAATAAAAATAAGAAAATTTATTTAAATTTAAATGATCTCGAAAATAGAATGGAAGAAATTTTGAAACATCATATCATAAAGGGCAAAGTAGGAATATTCAGTGAATATAACGATCATCTATACAATAAATTTCAAAACAAAATTATCCAAATTTTTGAGGGTAATAAAAATGTAAAATTTGTAAAATTTTACGCAAAAGACATTGAAAACGAAGAAGATGTGTATAAAAAAACTGAACGATTCCATAAATATGATACTGGTCATTCAGGTATAAATGAAAATTACCAAAGCTTAAAAAAGATTGTAAATTGATTTATATTATTGAAGTCGAAAAAATTTGAATTATATTTATAGCTGGCCATTATTGAATTATATTTATAGCTGAATTGTATTTGTTAGTTGTTAGTCCGTAAATTTACTCTTAGATAGCTTTGGGCGGAGCGGGAGCGAAAGCTCATATTCGCTCTTGTGCGAATTCGCCCCGCTTCGCCGCAATAGATAAGTTAGGCTTAAGATTAGAGAAAGATTAGAAAATATACTCGAATTTATAACGTTGAAGAAGCAAGACCTTTCGTTTTCGTTTTCGCCCAGTTTTTTATTAAATATTAGCAGCCACCCTTTTTGTTTTGTTATTTAAAGTGTGAGATAAAACAATCTCGTTAAACATTTTGGCGCCCCCGGGTGGACTTAGTGCGAGATATTTAATAAATAAACAAAAACAAAGTGACAGTGACACTGTGTAATTACACATAATTACACACAAAAAAAAAAATAATAATATATATATATATATACATACAATTTAAAGAGCTGCTCGCGACGCGTCCGTGCTGTGGAAAATAAAACCCAAAAATCACCGCGTCGTGAAACCCTCAAGCCTCGCAGGATCGTCACCGCAGGATCATCACCGCAGGATCATCACCGCAGGAACTTCGCCACTTATCAAAACCAATCTCCTTCCATGCCGTGCACCTGCATCGACTGCAACAGGAAAGTGGCAGCGGGATTAAAGGATCCCAAGGCAGAACCCCAGGTATTTGTGCGAAAAATTGAAAGTTGAGAAGAGACAAATTAAATCTTCGTCTTGTGCTGAAATATTGCACCCTCCTTTCAATTCTTGGCGCATACGTACTTGAAATTAGTAGAGCTTAAAAATTTGAGTAGTTAGTTAAATTATTAACAAACTGCCTGTGGCTAAAATTGACAAAAACATACATAAATACATATCCACATCACTGTCGCCCTCCCCTTTACCCCTCGTTCGTTTTCGCCAAACAAAATAGTTAAATTTAGTGCAGCCAAACATTTATTTATATACAAATATATGTACAAATATAATACATATTTACGTGCATAAATAATTTGGCGTACATACAAATATATGCAGCGGTAAAATTTTCGTTTTCGCTCCAACCGTTGTCCGCTGCTATATATGTATGTATGTATGTATATGCATTAGTTTGGCGCATTTTATTTTACCGGAACGCCAAGTGACGCGCTACCCTATAATTGTGGGGTATACACCTTTTTCGGTGTCATTGGCAACCAACTATTTTTTTGGATACTCAGTGCCTCGACTATCAACATAATTCGACTATCAAATAATTAATTAATTATTTATCTTTTTCGCCATATTAATTAATTAATTTTCGTTTTCGCTAGATATTAAATTAAATATTTTTTTCGTTCGTTTTCGTTTTTTAAATTTAATTTATTAATTAAATAATTAAAATTAAAAAATGTTGTATATTAGTCAAAATTTTTATTTTTTTGCTAATTAACAAATAAATTAAAAAATTTTTTATTTAAAAATAAAAACAAAAATTTTAAATTTTTTATCGTCGTCTGTTTATTAAAAATAAATAAATAAATTTTAAAATGGAAAGTAATAAACAGAAAGTAAAATCCACGACTCTTGATGAATTAAGAAGAAGATTAAATGTCAGAGTAAAAAGCATTCGCCGGTTAGAGGAACGTTTGGAAGCTGGGTCAGTTCCTTTAGTGAAGACCGAGCTAGAGTGCCGGCTTCAGGTTTTAAATGAGACAATATTTAAGGCAAACGAGTTGCAAGACCAGATCGAGCAATTAGATGAGGAAGATGAATTTGGAGCCGAGTTGGAAGAATTAGAGATAACAACTAAGGCAAGGGTGATGTCTTTATTAAATGCTTTCACGTTAGCTGAAGAGTCCCCACCAGCTACTGCAATTTCTGCAGCCCCAACTCGAGCTCGACTTCCCAGTTTGGCATTGCCAAAATTCAGTGGAAACTATTCGGAGTTTAAAAATTTCATGAGTCTCTTTGAGACATTAGTAGACAAGGATGTGAACATTCCTGTTATCGAGAAATTTAACCATTTAATTTCTTGCCTCTCTGGTGAAGCCTTAGGAACTATCAAGGCATTCCAAGTCACCGAGAGTAATTACGACAAAGCTATTGCTAGTCTAAAAAGAGTTTACGATAACGAATGTCTCATCTTTGCGAACCAAATAAGCAAATTATTCAGCCTTCCGAAAGTTTCCCAGCCGTCTGCGTCGTCGTTGAGAGGTCTCATCGACACAGTGTCATCGATCTATGGGTCACTCTTATCCATAGGAGATGACACTAAAATTGCAAACTCAATGATCATTCATTTAGTTTTGAGTAGAGTAGATCCAGTGACCAGAGAAAAATGGGAAGAGTCACTGGATTATGAGGAATTGCCGCTGTGGTCCGATTTCGAAAAAATATTAAACCGTAGGTACCAGCACCTGTCCGCTGAAGAGACTGGCAAGCCAAAACAGGAGAAAATTGGGTTCGGGAAGCAGCATAATAGGAGTTCGTTGGCTTGCTCCGCTTCCAATAAACAAGCTTGCAGTTATTGCAACGCACAAGACCATAGTCTTGCCCAGTGTAGTCCGTTCGCTCGCCTTGCTGTAATGCAACGGTTTGAGTTTGTCAAGTCAGCCTCATTATGTTTAAATTGTCTGCGAAAAGGTCACACGGTTGCGAAGTGTAAATCGACTAGATGTCAAATTTGTGCAAGATCGCACCACAAACTTCTGCACCGATTTACTGTGACCGAAAATAACTTGGCGTTACCACCACCAAATGAACATCCTCCCCCAGCGCTACATCTTGATGGCCCTTCTACGTCACATGCTTTGCATGCGTCATCACTAGAAAGGGTTTTGTTAGCGACGTCGATCGTAAGCGTTAGAACTAAAAATGGCGAGCATATATTGGCCCGAGCACTACTTGACTCTGGGTCACAAATGAACTTCATTACTGAAGAACTTGCTCAACGCTTACAGATCCGTAGGGAGGAATCGTGTATCAACTTGCTTGGAATTGGTCAAGCTAATTCCCAGGTTAAGAAAAAGATACACACTGTGGTGAAGTCAACGATTAATGGTAGTGAGTTTCCGTTCGACTTTTGGATTTTGAGAACTATCTCGGGTTATCACCCTGACCAGTCAGTGAACGTGAAAGATTGGGACCTACCAAAGAACTTGCCGCTAGCAGACCCATATTTCTACAAACCTCAGCGGATAGATATGTTAATTGGAGCTGAGTCATTTTTCGAATTGTTGTCCGTTGGCCAAATAAAACAAGGGCCAAACCATCCCATCCTCCAAAAAACTCTCCTTGGATGGATAGTATCGGGAAAATATAAGGCAAATACCTCAACTCCTCAACAGCCTGTCTCTAGCCTGAATTGCCAAGAAGAACTACTCGAGTCGATAGATGGCAATTTGAAAAAATTCTGGTCGTTGGAAGAAGTACCAACTTCCAAAAAGCTTTTGTCACCTGAACAAGAGTTATGTGAGGAACATTATCAGAAAAATACAGTTGTGCTGCCTTCAGGTCGATTTGAAGTCAGGCTTCCATTTAAATCGGATCCAAGCGTTTTGGGAAACTCGTTCGAGGTAGCCAAACGCCGTTTTTTGTCGCTCGAGAAAAGATTATCTCGAGATCCGAATTTAAAGAAAATGTATGTGGAATTCATGGAAGAATACGAATCCTTAGGTCATATGTCCCCTACAAGCAATGATGTTCTTGCTACTCCACACTACGTCATACCCCATCAGTGTGTCTTACGGCCTCAAAGCACATCGACCAAATTACGAGTCGTGTTTGATGCGTCTTGTAAGACATCAACACATAAGTGTCTTAACGATCTGTTGATGGTTGGTCCTACCATCCAGGAAGAGTTGTATTCAATTCTTCTTAGGTTCCGGCTGAACAGATTCGCTCTGATAGCCGACATAAAAAAGATGTATCGCCAAGTAATGGTAAATGAAGCCGATAGGCGATACCAGTTGATAGTGTGGAGGAAAGACCCATCAGAGTCCTTGAAACTGTGCAAGCTCAACACCGTTACATATGGCACTGCGCCAGCCCCATTCCTGGCCATAAGGTGTTTGAAGAGGTTGAGTGAATCTGTGAAAAATACATTCCCTCGAGCTGCCGAAGTTATTGGGTCCGACTTTTACGTCGACGACATGTTAACGGGTGCTGGTTGCATTGAGGAGCTAAAGACAATTAAGTCTGAAGTAACTCAGGTTCTTCAAAACGCTGGGTTTGAATTGAGCAAGTGGTTTTCAAACTCGCCTGAAGTTACTGCATCCGAGAGCACGGTTAAGCCAATAACACTTTCGGACTCAGAACTGACTAAAGCATTAGGAATCGCTTGGGTTCCTAAAGAAGATGTATTTAAATTTGAAATTGATGCTTCAGTCATGGGTCAAAGGGCGACCAAGCGGAACATCCTTTCGGTGACATCGAAGTTGTTTGACCCCCTTGGCCTATTAAGCCCTATACTTATAAAAGGAAAGATCCTATTGCAGGAACTTTGGCTAAATAAGCTAGATTGGGATGAGTCAATTCCACTGCACTTAGAAACAGCGTGGAACAAAATACAAGTTGCCCTGTCGCAATTAGAGGACATCTCAATTCCGAGATTCGTGTTTACTGAGCCGATGTCACCGATTCAAATTCATGCCTTTTCTGACGCATCGATGAGAGCCTATGGAGCCTGCGTCTATATTCGTTGCAAATCTGCAGAAGGTATTAAAGTTTCATTGTTGACGGCAAAGTCCAAAGTAGCGCCGCTCAAGACAAAGACGCTCCCCCGTCTTGAGTTATGTGCCGCTCACCTTCTCGCAGATCTCTGCCGCAAGATAAAGCCTCTAATAAAAGTTCCGATCGAACGAAGTGTATTTTGGTCGGATTCAGAAGTAACTCTTCATTGGATTCGTTCCCATCCATCGTCGTTGTCAACGTTCGTATCGAATAGAGTAGCTGAAATTCAAGAGTGGTCAGAGGATAGCACGTGGCGGCATGTACCAACTAAACAGAACCCGGCAGATATAGTGTCCAGAGGTGGAGACGTAAAGGAGACTGTAGAATCGATCTGGTTTACAGGTCCATCGTTTTTAAAGGAACCGGAAGATAAGTGGCCGACGAGCCCCCGGTTTGATCTGTCACCAGAACTTCTACAGATGGAAGCGAAAAAGAATGCGGTCGGATTAACCGCAATCGTATCTACCTCAGATTTATTGGAAGTGATAGAAGGTTATTCCTCTCACCTAAAACTGCTGCGAGTGTTCGTTTATATGTTCCGCTTTATAAGGAAATCGAAGAAATTAGTAGTGAATTCTGATATTGTTCCCTCACCTGTCGAATATAATGAAGCATTTAAGAAAATAGTCGAAATAGTCCAAGAGCACGAGTATCAAGATGAAATAGAAAAGATCCGAAAAAATTTAAGTGTTAGCCCTAGCCTACAAAAGTTAAATCCCTTTCTACACGAATCTTCAGAGGCTGGGCTTACCTTTTCGTTGTTGCGGGTTGGGGGGCGACTAGCTAATGCTCCTATATCGTACGATGCCAAGTTTCCAGTATTGTTGACAAAACGCTCTCAATTTGTTCAGAGCTACGTCCGATACTTGCACGAGTCGAATTTTCATGTGGGTCCACGAGCACTTGTGAGTCTTTTGCGACAGCGCATATGGATCGTAAATGCGCAGGAAGTCTGCAGTCAGACAGTACGGTCATGCATTCGCTGCTTTAAATGCAAGCCTCGTCTGATGACTCAAATCATGGGTGATTTACCCTTAGATAGAATTCGTGCTCTCCGCCCATTCTCCATATGTGGTGTTGATTTTTGTGGCCCTATAGATACGACATTGAAAATTCGTGGTAGGCCACCCTATAAGTCCTACATTGCCTTATTTGTTTGTTTTGCGTCCAAGGCAGTTCATTTAGAAGTAGTTTCCGACCTTTCAACTGATTCCTTTTTATTGGCTTTTCAAAGGTTCGTTGGGCGCCGAGGATGTCCGCAGATCGTGCACTGCGACAACGCGACGAACTTCGTCGGAGCGAGTCGCCACTTCGCAGACCTTCGTCGGAGAATCGAGGACGAGGTCGACGCGGTCACGCAATACGCATCAAAAAGCGGATGCGTATTTGCGTTCATACCGCCGCGGGCTCCGCACATGGGCGGACTATGGGAGGCAGGTGTGAAGTCTGCAAAACACCTACTCCTACGAGCGGTAGGGAACGCCAGACTGACCGCGGAGGAGCTGCAGACCGTCCTCGTTGGAGTCGAGGCCGTCCTGAACTCACGACCCCTGGGGGCTCTGAGTCAGGACCCAAGCGACGGCGAGGCGCTTACTCCCGGGCACCTGTTGACAGGCGGGCCGCTCATCGCCCCACCAGCACCGCGGACCCCGGACCAGCAGGGTCTAACGTGCTTGCGGCGATGGCGGCTTGTCTCGTCAATCAAGCAAATGTTTTGGCAGCGATGGTCCCGGGAGTACGTCTTGGGCCTACAGGCGCGGTCGAAGTGGCAGCACCAGGAGGACGACATCCGGACGGGCGAGCTGGTCCTGATCGCAGAGGATCACCAGCCGCCACAACAGTGGCTCACGGGACGAGTTGGAGCAACAACCGCCGGCGCGGACGGAAGGGTCAGGGTCGCCGTCGTCCGAACTAGCTCTGGAGCGGAATATAGGAGAGCGGTCCACAAGCTGGCGCGGCTGCCAGTTAGTTGAAGCCTGATGGAGGCCTTCAACGGGGCCGGTGTAAATTGATTTATATTATTGAAGTCGAAAAAATTTGAATTATATTTATAGCTGGCCATTATTGAATTATATTTATAGCTGAATTGTATTTGTTAGTTGTTAGTCCGTAAATTTACTCTTAGATAGCTTTGGGCGGAGCGGGAGCGAAAGCTCATATTCGCTCTTGTGCGAATTCGCCCCGCTTCGCCGCAATAGATAAGTTAGGCTTAAGATTAGAGAAAGATTAGAAAATATACTCGAATTTATAACGTTGAAGAAGCAAGACCTTTCGTTTTCGTTTTCGCCCAGTTTTTTATTAAATATTAGCAGCCACCCTTTTTGTTTTGTTATTTAAAGTGTGAGATAAAACAATCTCGTTAAACAAAGATTATTTATTTTCCAAAACTTCAACATTACATCCAAAAGTATATTAACAATTGCGATATTTGTAATCAATGTAAATATGATAGGAACCCAGTAAAAGAAAAATTTAAATATACAGAAACACCAAATGATATAAAAAAATTGTTTATATGGATATCTATACAAATTCAAAATGTAATTTTCTAACTTTTATTGACCGATTTTCAAAATTTGCTACTGCATTCTACCTTGAGGATCGCAATAATCAAACCATAATCGAAAAAATTCGCTTGTACAAATCCCAAAAAGGAAACTTTGAAAAATTAATAACTGACAATGAATTTAATAGTGTAAATATAAAAGATTTTTTAAGAAATGAGAACATAGAAGTTCATTTTGTGAAACCGAATAGTCACACTGGCAATGCAGACCTTGAAAGATTCCACAACACTTTAACAGAAAAGATAAGAATAATATACCTCGAAAACAAAGGTCTATCAATCAAAGATAAAGTCAGTAAAGCTATAGAATATTATAATAACAGTTATCACTCAACAATACAAAATACACCAATGAATGTTGAATACGGAAATTGTGACAACAAACTTGTACGTAACAACATTCTAAAATATAAGGAAGCTTACATTACATCTTTAAATCAAACGAGGGAAAATTTTGTAGAAACTAGAGACGAGGGATATATAAAAAACTATAAATCTCTAAGACACAAAAATGAACCGAAATATAGAAAATTTAATTTAAACAATGTACATAGCTCCAACATAAAAAGAAATATCAGACTTTAAATACGTAATCTACCATAATTGAAATTCTACACTTATGTATATTTTTTATAAACAAATTGTAAAACTCAGGAGAGTCTTAATTTAAGCGATGGGGAAGTTATGTAGTCCAAGTTCTTGTTCTCCATTTCTTTCTTTCTTGCATTTAAAAGCTTCCATAAAATAATTAAAAAACTCGCTCGACGATTCAAAAAGCATTCGTGCACAGAATGAACCAAGATGTGAACAAGACAAGATCATTAAAGTAAAATAAAAACTATTATACGAATTCAAATAAAAAGGACATTGTTTGTATTGAATTAAATGTTAACATAAAACGTTAACAAAACTCGCGCTAGCGAGCCAGGATTGGAAGGTGCCATATTACCGACGGTGCGTCGGGCTCCCGCTACACCGGGACACCGCGCATACGCGCTAGCGAGCCCGAATTCGTAATGGCGAGGCTGGTGACCGGGGTGCTCTCACTCGGTGTTTGACTTGGGCGTGAGTTCTCGAGTCGGTCTATCCTTGTGACGCAGGACCACGCCTGTTGTTTGCGATTTCAGGAGTCGGTAAGGCATACGCCAGACTTATCCTTTCCTCACTTCCTTGCAAAGCTACCTGCCGTGTTTGGGATTGGCACCACTCGACTCTGATGCCCTGGGCTCGTAGAGAAACCGTCCAGCAACGGATCCTTTTCTCCCTTGTCCTGTATATCTTATGACTACCGGGCGTACAATCTCGAGTCGACCTATCCTATCCCTGTTGGTTGCGATTTCAGAAGTCGGTAAGGCATACGCCAGACTTATCCTTTCCTACCTGCCTACTCGATAACACTGCCCCGGGTTTGTAGAGAAACGTCCAGCAATGGATACTTTCCTAACTTGTTCTTTTCGCTTTCCTTGCGTTTGGCTGTCGGAATCTCCACAGCCAAGGAGATTCACTTTCTAAGGCACGCCTGTGCGGTGTGCTCGTTTGTTTACATTTTTATTTTTTTTTTATTATTTTTCTTGCACAATAAGCTTGACCACAAATAGCCTATTTACATTTTCTTATATTTATTTATTAAAATATTCTGCTAGTTGCCGTCGGCTTTCCTACGCTTCAGCTTGTTGATTCCCATGGGGGGGGGGGGGGCTAGGGTTACCCTACAGCTCCCTTTACTTTAGTTGCTCCCGCGGAGGGGGGGGCGAGCGTTGGCCCTAAAGCTCCCTTTCTCACTGTTTTGTTGGTTTTTTATGTTTTATGCCAGATTTAATTGAATAAAATCTTGCATATAATTATACCCTTGCAGAGGGTATTATAATTTTGGTCAAAAGTGTGCAACGCAGTGAAGGAGACATCTCCGGGTTAGAAAGGTTATAGGGTTATAAAGTATATATATTCTTGATCAGGATCACCTCCTGAGTTGATATGAGCATGTCCGTCTGTCCGTCTGTCTGTCCGTCTGTCTGTCCGTCTGTCTGTTTTTACGCAAACTAGTCTCTCAGTTTTAAAGCTATCGACTTGAAACTTTGCACACACCCTTCTTTCCTTTGCACGCACCCTTCTTTCCTTTGCACGCAGTATATAAGTCGGAACGGCCGGGATCGGCCGACTATATCTTATAGCTGCCATATAACTGATTGATCGGAAATGGTATAACTTTGGTGTTTTAAGAGTTAGAGAGTTCAAATTTAACATTAGAGCTATTTTTGGCAAAATATTACGACATGCCAAATTTCATAAGGATCGGCTGACTATATCCTATAGCTGCCATATAACTGAACGATCGGAAATGACCCAACTTTGACCCAACTCGTGTCTTTGAAGATAGAAAGCTGGAATTGGTACAGATTATAAATTTGGTCAGTTGATCCGACCTACCAAATTTCATTAGGATCGGCCGACAATATCCTATAGCTGCCATATAACTGAACGATCGGAAATGGTACTTGGTAGAAATATGAACTTTCGTATTTTTGAAGATAGAAGTTTGGGACTTTTTTTAGATTTTGTATTGTAAAAAATTGGATTATATATTCCTATTGCCATAAGGATCGGCCAACTATATCCGATGTTTGCGATATATATCCGGTTTTAACTGCAAGGGTATATAAACTTCGGCTCCGCCCGAAGTTAGCTTTCCTTTGTCCTTGTTAGCTTTCCTTGTTTTATTTTATTTTAGGTTTTTTCGTTTATTTTTTTCTTTTATATTCTTTTCCACTATTTCTAAAAATGTTTATGTAGAAAATATGTTTTTTTGTTCGGAATGTCTTGAAAGCTTTTGAGGGTGCGTTTTTCTCAGCTTCTTTTTACTTTTATAAATATATATTTTTGTACTTTAATGAACCACAGTTAATCAAAATTTTCGTAAATTTTTCTATATAATATAGTTTATTTACCATATTTATATACATATATTTTTTTATTTATGTAACTGTGGACGGCAGTCCACGGGTTAAGAAGCAAGCAAGCCTTGCTCATTTGTTATCAGTTTTGGGAGAAATTTGCGTAAATGTAAGGGGATTTTTATTCACTAAATTTGGGGAATTGGGACTTTTTTTTACTTATTTTTAATTACTTACAGCTCTCTATTTCCACGGTGCAATTTTGAGAATCTAAAGGATAATAATGTAAGTCCATCATACATGCAAGGGTAGTTGTGAATCTCATTCCATAAGTTACAGAACCATCGCCACCCAAGCGCACCAACTTGTTTCGTTCAGTAACAACATGTAGAAAGCTATATAAATAAGAAAAGATAGCTATAGTCAAGTTTCTCGAATATATGATACCCGGTATTCACCTCATCTTCATCTTCTTTTATATATTCTTCTTTAACTACGTTTTAAAAGTCAACATTCAAAATTTAAACAAAAAAAATGTTGCGCCATTAAAAGTTGTTGATTAACGATTATTTAAGAATCTATTAGCAAGGTAGTATAAAAAGTCTAAGCATTTTTAAAATTATCCGGATTCACTGAATTTTGATATGTACATTTTTCAATACTTTTTTAAACGCTACAACAAAGATTCAGTTAATGGAGTGCCAAAATTTTATACAAACTTGACGCATGGTTGGCGTGGACGGATCGTTAACTTTTGTTGCCTCGGAGATCTACGCATTCATATTTGTTACAAGCCAGTATATAATTGGTAGAAAATAGGTAGGATTTTTAAACAAACATAAGTCTATAAGATTCCATGGGCTCATACGGACTGACGCATGTCGACTTGGCTGTTGCTGTTGATCAATCATGTATCTATGGTACTTTATGGGGTCAAATATAATATTAAGTTGCATATATACATTCCAAAACTCCCTTGTACTCCACGAGTACCGGGTATAAAAATTAGCGGAATCTGATTTTATTTTTACCTGTTTTTGTCATTTGCAAAAAAGGTATCCGGCACCCAAATTTTTTCCGTGAAATCTCCAGATAATGTAAGAACATCACTCAGTCCAGCTTCTTCGTAATCGACACCATTGCTTTGTTCAAAAATGTTAAAGGCCAATCGCTCATCTCGCCAGTACTGATTAAGATACATTGTTATTGTATAATCCTAATGAAAAATAAATCTTTATAAATATTGTGATTTTTTTAATAAATCACAAATTATAATTACATTAATAATATTTTAATCTATATATTTTTGTCTTAGGAGTTTGTGTGATAGCTCCTGGGATGCCTAGGTTACCATAAAGCAAACGGGTTGCAGGTTGCGAATAGCGAAAGGTCCTCCCTAGAAGGTCAGCTAAGAATAACGAAAAGGGCCTAAAGCAGGACACTCCTCGAGAGGCCCTTCTTGCGCCAAGGGCCTAAAAAAATAAAAATGGGAGCCAGCGTCCTCCATCCATTATAGCTAAAAAAGGGTCTACTTTTAAAACGTTCAAAGCCAGGAGTCATTCAAGATTTTTTCAACAAATCCTTAAAAAAAATATCACACCAAAACCACCAGATTTTTCGCAAGCCGTAGAAAATCTATGAAACTATGCATCAGTACCGCTCTCAGAACTACTCCAAAAGATGCCCTTAACGCCTTACTTACATCTGAGTAACAGGCAAAAAAAACGGATTTTCTGGAATTTTTTTTTGGCCAAAAAAAAAAAGCCTACCGAAAATTTGTAAATGAGGTTTTATTATTTTATATTTGAAGTACAAAATATTTTTTTTTAATAAATCGAAAACAAAATCGCGGCTCTGCAGCCTTTTTTCATAGGCCCTTTGTTGAAGGGCGTTCATTGCCGGACAGCTAACGTCCTTAATTTTTGATCTAAAACAAAAAATAAAGAAACTATTCTATACATCAACAGCTATCGACACACGCCTATTTCTAAGCATCTTTGCTCCGTCATCGGGAACCGTTACGTTCTACGTCGATTCCATCTTCCCACGGGTGGCGGTGTTTAACCCTTTGCCATAACCCGTTACGTTTCACATAGATTCCGTCTTCCCACGGGAAGCGTTGTTTCGCCCTTCGCCGGAACCCGTTACGTTCCACGTAGATTCCGTCTTCCCACGGGTGGCGGTGTTTCGCCCCCCGTCGCCCCTCGCTCCTCGATCCAAGGTACCTGGCTTTCACATTCCCCCCACCCCAGGTACTTATCCTGGCAACCTTCCACTTGGCCGCCAGGTTGATGACCGGTGCTTGACCCCCTTTTGCCGCTTTCGCACCTCATCGGCCATCCTTTGCCCCCGGCTATATGTCTTAGAATGTGGGGAGACTAACTCTCCTCACAGTGTTCTTGAAGATAGAAGTTTGAGACTTTTTTTAGATTTTGTTTTGTAATGAGTTGATTATATTATGATATTCGCATAAGGATCGGCCAACTATATCCGATTTTTGCGATATATATCCGGTTTTAACTGCAAGGGTATATAAACTTCGGCTCCGACCGAAGTTAGCTTTCCTTTCTTGTTTGTTCTCTTGCACAATTTTTAAGTCTTTAAGAACAGTTTCACTCCGAGCTTCAAAGAGTTAAGACGTGCAACTAACCTACGCTCCAAGCTACAGCTTATCAGTTCAATCTACCAACTGATCATCCGATTCGAAAACTTCTTCGCGATTAACCGAAAAAAACGAAACCTATAAACAAGTGAACTTGCTTTACTTACGAACCAAGGGCCCGAGCCCAAAAACAACTACAATGTCTCGTCCACCCGACCGACCGCCCGACCGACCACTGACAATGATTAACACGATAAAAAGTGAACCAAAGTACATAATTATCACCAGAACTGATAATGGGAATTTTGAAAAAATATCACCTTTTATTATTAAAAAAGTGATAGACTACACCTGTAATGGACCAGTCGAAACATGCAAAAAACTTAGAACTGGTACCCTTCTCGTCAAAACAAAAAACCATACTCAAGCTCAGAAATTACTTAAAATGCAACTATTCCACACCTTCCCGGTACACTCCGAAGAGCACAAAACTCTAAACTCCACCAAAGGCATTATATACTCCAACGATCTAAGGAATATTGATGAAAATGAAATCTTGGAAGAACTTAAACCTCAAAACGTAATTGACGTCCGAAAAATATTAAAAAAAGACAAAAACGACAGCAATAAAACGACAGAAACAGGCCTTATCATACTTACCTTTGCAACAATTACCCTACCTGACAAACTCTGGATAGGATACGAAGTGGTTAACATACGACCATACATTCCTCATCCAATGAGATGCTTCAACTGTCTCAGATTTGGACACCCCTCCTCCCACTGTAAAAGCCCTAAAACATGCGCCAACTGCTCCAAAGAAAATCACCCAACAGACAACGAACCATGCACCAATACCCCAACCTGCATCAACTGCAAATACGAAGATGATCAAATGAAACACCACAACGCTATGGACAAATCATGCCCCGCCTTTATCAAACAAAAAGAATTAACAGCCATCAAAATAACGCAAAAAGTAGACCACAAGACAGCCCGCTTCATATACAATACACGCCATACCCACCCACCAATATCCTACGCCCAAAAAGCAGCTGTTACTGTCCACATAAAACCAACTACGGAAACAAAAACGAACGCAACCTCTACATCAAAAACACCAACCCCAAATCCTATAACTAGACAAATTATCACCTATGAAGACTCCCCTGAAGAACACATGGACACCACTGCATCAACATCATTATACTCCACACGCTCCGAAATTTCGGATGAACTTAAATTAAAACAAGAAAGAAAAGCTAACTTCGGGCGGAGCCGAAGTTTATATACCCTTGCAGTTAAAACCGGATATATATCGCAAACATCGGATATAGTTGGCCGATCCTTATGGGAATAGGAATATATAATCCAATTTTTTACAATACAAAATCTAAAAAAAGTCCCAAACTTCTATCTTCAAAAATACGAAAGTTGATATTTCTACCAAAAACCATTTCCGATCGTTCAGTTATATGGCAGCTATAAGATATAGTCGACCGATCGTTATGAAATTTGGTAGATCGGATTAACTGACCAAGAATATAATCTGTACCAAGTTCCAGCTTTCTATCTTTAAAAACACGAAAGTTGGGTCATTTCCGATCGTTCAGTTATATGACAGCTATAGGATATAGTCGGCCGATCCTTACGAAATTTGGCATGTCGTATTATTTTGCCAAAAATAGCGCTCGTGTAAAATTTGAACTCTCTAACTCTAAAAACACCGAAGTTATACCATTTCCGATCAATCAGTTATATGGCAGCTATAGGATATAGTCGGCCGATCCGGGCCGTTCCGACTTATATACTGCGTGCAAAGGAAAGAAGGGTGTGTGCAAAGTTTCAAGTCGATAGCTTTAAAACTGAGAGACTAGTTCGCGTAGAAACAGACAGACAGACGGACAGACGGACAGACGGACATGCTCATATCAACTCAGGAGGTGATCCTGATCAAGAATATATATACTTTATAGGGTCGGAGATGTCTCCTTCACTGCGTTGCACACTTTTGACCAAAATTATAATACCCTCTGCAAGGGTATAAATATTCACAACCAAATCAAATAAGTTAGGAACTACCTTGAAATGAAAAGACAAAAACAACCAAAAAACTAAACCCGAAAAGAAAACTAGTAAGAAATGTAAGATATCTGATAACATGAATATAATGAGCACAGATGAAGATTTAGACCTATGAAATGATATGTAACATATTAATAGAAAATTATTTTAGTTCTAGTTATCCTTAAACTATGCCCTATTCATGCTTAAAGTATTACAATTAAATATAAATGGATACCTCAATAATTATAATCACCTACAAATACTCATAAAAAAAAACAACCCTAAAATAATTTCCATTCAAGATACTCACCTTCACTCTACCAATCATATTCCCATCACAATAAACTACACTCTTTACCACATAAATACCTCAAACAATCCATACGGCGGGGTCGCTCTCCTAATCCACAACTCTTTGCAACAAGAACAAACCCAAATCCACAATATAAGCTTTGACTCAGTCGCCGTAACAGTACAATCTAAAGTAAAATTTACAATAATTTCTAGTTATATACCTCCCAACAAACCATTCACCCTACAAGAATTACAAGACACTTATAACAATATAAACGCTCCTTGCCTAATAACAGGCGATTTCAACAGCTGGCACAAAAGTTGGGGATCACAAAATAATAACGCACGAGGCAACCTGTTGTTTAAATTTATAAACCAATCCTTGCTAACCACACTCAACAATGGCTCCCTAACCCACTTCACCACACACCACACATTCACACATATTGACCTCTCCTTAGCTTCCCCTGAACTATTCCTACACGCTAAATGGACAATTGACAATCAACTCTCAGGTAGTGACCACTTCCCGATCTCAATCCAACTTTTTGGAAATGAATCAACTGACTCCTCCATTAGCAAACCAAAATTCAATATTGATAAAGCTAACTGGCCTCTCTATCAAAAACTTAGCAAACAGCTCTCCGATGATAGACCACTCAGCCAACAAATAAACCAAGAAACAGCACACCTTTGTACCATCATGAAGCATAGCGCCCATTTATCCATACCACAATATCACCCTAACTCATCTAATCAGGTCCCCTGGTGGGACTCCGATCTACAAATTCTAAAAACCAATAAAAAAATAGCCTGGAAAAACATGTGTCGTAATATAAACACAGCCAACATAATAGCCTACAAAAAAGCCAACGCCATTCTTAAACGAGAAATAAAACAGAAAAAACGCATAGCCCTATACGAATTTACTTCAGACGTATACTTTACTTCAAACCCACAAACCCCAATTCCAGCAATATGGAAAAGAATCAACAGATTCTGTGGCCTTAAAACTAACACACAGATACACTGTCTCATTAACCCTAACAACCCATCTGACATCCATACAAGCAAATACGACATTTCCAAAGCCCTCTGCGAATTCTGGTCAAATGCATCACTTAACAATAATTTCCATCCTACTTTTATATCACACAAAGAAAACATTAGCTTCAATTTCTCCCACAGTACATCTCCACTAACCCAATCCATAGAATGCGATATTTCAATTATCGAATTAAAAAGCGCTTTAAACCAATTAAAAGGCAAGACACCAGGTAGAGACCGTATTAGTTACCCAATGATCAAAAATCTACCAGATTCAGTAATGCAAAGGCTACTTAAACTATATAACAATATCCTCAACGCACATATTCCACAGCAATTCAAAGTCAGCAACGTAATACCAATATTAAAACCAGACTCAAACAAAACCGAAATATCCTCCTACAGACCCATATCCCTGAATAGCTGTCTATCTAAAGTCATGGATAAAATAATATCTAAGCGACTATGGTGGCTAGTCAACAACAGCCAGCTACTCGATAGTCGTCAAATGGGTTTCAGAAAGGGTAAATCGGTATCTGACTCTCTAGCAACGCTAGACTATCTGACTACCACCACCCTCTCCAGAAAAAGCCACATTTCAATAATTTCACTAGACTTCTCAAAAGCATTTGACAAAATAGGAATTCACACAATCTTAGACGAACTCGTATATTGGAAATTAGGACCAAAAATTATGAAATACATAATAAACTTTCTAACTAATCGAAAAATTTGCGTTCAAATTCAAGACATACAATCTCAACCCTTGCCACTTGAAAATGGAATCCCCCAAGGATTACCATTATCAGTTATTCTGTTTGCCATTGCCTACAATAAAGTTAATAGAATCATAGGTCTTCACAAATCATTTGAATTTACAGCATACGCTGATGACTATACAATTATAAATAGGCACAAAATAACAGACAAAACAATAAACGTAAACCCACTGCTTACTGACATTCAAGAATTGTGTAAATACTCTGGAGCCAATCTTTTTATACCCAAATCTAAATTCCTACACATTTGTCGAAAAAAAAATGCAACTTTAAATTGATTAGTACCTTCAACTTAGAAAATGTAAAGTCTCTAAAAATACTGGGTATTACCATAACCAATAATTATAAATGGGATGCGCACATAAAACGACTAACAACACAAATTTCTAAAAGACTAAATATTATAAAATGTCTATCTAGCACTAGTTTCAACTGCCACATTAAAACTATTATCTATATAATACACTCAATTATCATGTCAAAAATTGATTATGGGTTATTTCTATACGGAAAAGCACACAAATCAAAACTTAGCAAAATAAAAGCAATGTACCATTCAGCTATTAGAATAGCCTTCGGGGCCTTTCGCTCCTCACCAATAAACAACCTACTATACGAATCTAACATAAAACCTATAGAACAAAGGATTAAACTTGCTACATTAAAAAACTTTAAAATGATATCCACCGCAAAAAAAACACCCCTAGAACAAATTAGAAAAAAAATTTCGAAAACAAAACGAATCCCAAAACTGACATCAGCAATAAAAGACACTATCGACCACTGCAAAGCACTACAACTTCAACCTTTCCCCATAACTAATAAAAAAGAAACCACGCCAACATGGTCCTTCAACTTTTCGAAAATAAACAAATCCTTACACACCTTATTAAAGCCAAATACACCACCAATAGTCTACAATAAAAACTTCCTAGAAATTAAATATACTCTCAAAAAGCACACATTCCTATACACAGACGGTTCCAAAACCGACAAGGGAGTTACCTACAGCGTAACCTCCTCACAACAGGTGATAACTCAGAAATTACTTCCTTCCTATTCATCCATTTTCACCGCTGAAGTAGCAGCCATTCTCCACGCATGCAGATATGCGGAAAGGCAAAAAGGAAAATTTGCTATTTGCACTGACTCACTCTCAGCCCTTACAGCACTGGAAAACCCAAATAACTCAACGTACTACATATTAGAAATTAGAAAAATAATGTCAAAATACAAATACAAATACACACTGATATGGGTCCCAGGACACTGCGGCATAATAGGCAACGAGCTGGCAGACAAAGCTGCTAAGCAAGCAACCTCACTGCCACTAATATCAGAACAAAATTACAACATAAACGATACTCTTAAATGCATTAGTAACCAGATGAAAGCCCAAAACGACCTAATCTGGTACAACACATCTGTTCACTACAAACTAATCAACACAAAAAAACATAACAATTTAGATCTATTAAACCCAACTACCTCCCGATTAGACACCATTAAATTTATGAGACTCCGAATTGGACACACTAAACTGACTCACTGCCACCTATTCGACAAAACACCTCCCCCCACATGCCAACAATGCAGCCAAAACCTTACCCTATCACACATATTCCTTGAATGCCCCAGATATATTGAGCAAACACATAAATTCCTCCAACAATCTTTAGAAGAAATAGTAGACCCCATGAATATATCCACAACAATCCAATTTCTGAAATCCATTAACCTCTATAATAACGTTTAAATTTAATTCGAATGTACATACAAACCTAGATTAAGTACACATATGCATATACATCTACATATGTATATCTAAGTCAAATGTCACATCGAGTTTAAGCAAAAGGCCTTTGTAGCTATTGCTTAATGCAAACAAAAATTACCCGCACTTTATAATTGAAAAAAAAATTTTATTACTACATTTACTACAGGCCTAGCGAATTTTTCTTATTTTTTTACATTTTTTTATTTTTCTTGGGTTTTTTCTCAGCTTCTTTTTACTTTTATAAACATTTATTTTTGTACTTTTATGAACCACAGTTAATCAAAATTTTCGTAAATTTTTCTATATAATCTAGTTTAATTCCATACTCCAAACGAAGCCCTTTTACGCCTTACTTAAGGCGGGACATCTGAGTAACAGGCAAAAAAAAACGGATTTTCTGGAATTTTTTTTGGCCAAATGAAAAAGCCTACCGAAAATTTGTAAATGAGGTTTTATTAAATTGTATTTAAAGTACAAAATAATTTTTTTTTTTGTTAATCGAAAACAAAATGGCGGCTCTGCAGCCTTTGCAGGCCTAGTAGGCCCTATTTTGTTGAAGGGGTCCGTGGCCGGACAGCTAACGTCCTTAAGTTTTGATCTAGAACAAAAAATCAAATTTGGTTAGTTTCTATACATCAACAGCTATCGACACACGTAGGATTTTTGCGATATATTAATTTTTTGCAAAATGGTGAGTGATTGAAAAAAAACGTTAACATTATCACGAAAAAACGTCACAAAATTGTTGATAAGAAAAAGGTAAGCAATATACAAAAAAAGTGTGGCGATAGACAAAGGTATTTTGAATATACTGTCAAAATCTCAGATCGATAGGTTAAGAGTTATTCGAGTTATGTTTCCGGCCGTCTAAAAAAAAAAACGGTTTCGAGAAAAACGCGTTTAAAGTTTTAAATACTGTGGGATGGATGCCGCAGAATTGAAAATTTCGACACTTAGACACTTTTGCCGGACTCTATCTTTTGATATGTTATTTTTTAAACCCTAAAAAATTTTTAAAGCGAAAAAAAATTTTTAGATTTTTTCAAAACTCTACTCAGATGTCCCCCCTTAACCTACTCGATTCAGAACAAACTGGAATGAAACAAGCAAAACGACCCTAAGCGCAGACTTCTGTAGTCCTAGGGAACACACAAAACCCCTTCCAGCACCATCATGCCCAGAAGGGAGGAATGGGACGCCTAAACCCTAGGCGCAGAAAAACGCGATAAGCTCCTACAAAAATGGCTACTCGATCTATAGCAACTCACAAAAAGTCTCAGCCTAAATCTCTTAGCCTAAAAGATAATCTCTTCACTAAATGCAGAGCCGGATTTAGGTGTGTGGGGGCCCTGGGACAAAAGACTTGTAAGGGCTCTTTATGTAGCACAAAATTCGATTTTTTGATCGACTTATAATTTTCTTCGAATAAAACTTACTTTAATAGATACGTATTTACTGTGCGTTTATTTACTTTTAAATCTATCATTGGTCGTTATTTTTGGTATAAGTATATTCGTAAATGTATTGCTCCTAGATCGTACAAACTATTCGATCAAGCAAAACCAAATTTATTTTTATAGATCGTTTTCAAGAAAAATCATCAATGATCTCTTCGAAATTTCTCGTAGCAAATCATATTCATTGCTGAGCAATGATAAATTGCTGATAAATTAAAATCTACTTCTTCTTTCATTATCGAAAATGAACATTAACCACTGCAATTAGAAACCATCAACCTGAGATAAATTCGCAAAGTAATCTCGATATTAGCGAACGCGGTGCCAAAGTTTTACTACTTGTCAGTAGTAAAAACAGCCGATAAAAACCGATAATAAAACAGCTCTATTGATTCATTCGGACTTTTTTCTGCTTTGAAAGAATCGATAAGGGATACAAATTGTATCAATTCATTAGTGAGACACGGTTTTAAGTCATCTTCATAAATTTCAACCAAATTTTCTGCAGCCGACCGTAACTCCGTTTCATTTAATTCATCCAAATGATTGAAGAAATCAAATTTTTCGCAGGCCATTTCATATGCGAGCAGAATTGTAATACGCACACATATATTAATATAAATATCGAGCACCTACTGTACCAGGAGATTTAAAAGGGGCACACACTGTAACACTTTGTCGCTGTGTTTACATAATTCGAGGTCTCGGTCATAAACCTTAAGTGGCTGAAATGCCAAACGCTCGAAACTGCATATTCAGCATATTTGTAATACGAACGGACTTCTTATATGTGCATGTACCTCCGCTTAAGCGATCATAGCTATATATTTAAGAATATATAACCGTCTTTCCGCTGCTGCTGTTGGCAGCGCAGCTACGAGAATTTAGACTTCCCGACTCCTACAAATATTGTAGAGGAGAAGAACCGATTGGGAGCTTCGAGCGGCAACAACGGCTGCTCCAAATAAAAAAAATAAAGAATCAAAAGGAATATACACACATCGACTATATACATATACTATAATCGACTTGGTTACAACTGGATGGGATCCCTGGAATGTGAGGCATATTACATAGCAACCGTGACAGCGATGGAAAGACATCCAAGGACATAACTCAGGAACAAACGAGAAAAAAAGCTACAAAAAAATTAGGTATTTGCCAAAAAAGTACATACATTGTACAATTGTCGGAGGCGTTTCGTCGTTGAAAATGTAAGCTGGTTTAAGTCGATCGATGGAAACTTTGTTGTCCTATGTGTGGCCTTTGAGCGTAAAATATTTGTCGTGTTTTGTTACCACTTCGAAAGGACCCTCGTAGTTTGCTAACGGGGTTTTCACTCGATTTACTCGAACGAAGACGTGGGTACAATGGTTTAGATTCGGGTGCACAAATTCTTGCGGTGTATGGGGTGCACTGGCTTAGTGGTTGGCAGTTGACACATGGTATTTTGAAGAGCCTCGGTAAGCAGCTTTTAACGTTCTGCGCCAGCGTTTGATCATACCATTGGCTTGCGGGTGGTACGCCGTTGTACGCAGGTGCTTAAAACCACAAATTTCGAAAAGCTCTTGGAATAATGTAGACTCGAATTGTCGACCTAGATCGGTTGTGATGTGGAGAGGAATTCCGTTCTGAGCGAACCAGCCCAATATCAGTGCGTTGGCTACAGATTGTGCTTTAATGTCGACTAAGAGAATTGCTGAGAAACGATCGATACATGTGAGGCAGTATCGGTATCCCTTCGATGAAGGCAGGAAGCTAACAACGTCAATATTTATGTGTTAAAAACGGGCGTCGCTGTTTGCCAAAACGTAGTGTTTGTCGACCAGCTTGTTTGTTGCTTTAACTTCTGGACGGCTCTGCGAATGTAGGGCTTCAACCAAGGCTTGCCGTAGGCATCTGGGCACAAATGGACGTATATGGTTTTTGGCGACGTGGCAGTACAATTGCTTGTTTGAGCCTGAAGGAGACAACTTTGTTAGTGAGATGGTATTTTCGGCTTCAGAATTGAGTAGCGATTGTAGTTCCTCATCGTTTTCCTTTTTCAGTGCCATCTCGTCGATTTTTATGTATTTGATGGCGTCGATGCGTGAAAGAAGATCAGATCAACGTTGTGTTCTTCTCCAGAGATGTGCCGGATATCGGTACTAAATTGGCTAATAAAATCCAGTTGCCGAGCGCGTCGGGTGATGCTTTCTCGCTGTTTTGACCGAAGGCGTACATAAGCGGCTTGTGGTCGGTGAAAATTACGAAGTTTCTGCCCTCCAGTGCGTACTTGAAGTGTAAAATGGTCAGTTCTCTATCGTAACTGCTGTACTTTTTTTGCGTTGATGTGAATTTCCTGGAGAAGAAACCCAGTGGTTGTATCTGCCCGTATGGCGTCGTTGGATGCATCGGTGGTTAGCGTTCATTGCGAGTTTGTTGCCATGTTCAACAACGTCGCGTTGGCAAGCGCGTTCTTGCAGGCGGTGACGGATGCGCCTATCGAAGGCGGCCGAGGATCGTGCGGAGGTGGGTCTCGTGCAGCGCCTCGGATTCTAAAGTGATCAGAATGTCGTCGATGTATGCAAAAACGAAGTCGAGGCCTTGTATGACGTCGTTTCTGTGACGTTGGAAAGTTTGCGCGGCGTTTCGCGGACCGAAGATTATGAACAAAAATTCGAATACCTCAAAAGGCGTGACTATTGCTGTTTTGGGAATATCTTGTGGTTCGAAAGGAATTTGGTGATATGCTTTTTGCAGGTCGATTTTCGAAAATATCTTCTTACCGTATAAAATGCCCGTTACATCCAGTATGTACGGACTAGGATATCGCTCCGTCACTGTTACGTTGTTCAGTGCTCGGTAGTCGTTGCACGGTCGCCACCCTCCATTTGCTTTTTTACCAGGTGCAATAGGCTGGACCAGTTGCTAGTTGAGGGACGGCATATTCCTTTCTCGATGAGTTAGGAGAACTCGGATTTTAGAGCTTTGAGTTTGTTGGGCGCTAGTCTTCGAGCGCGGGCGTGAACAGGCGGGCCGTGAGTAGGTTGGCCGAGATAAAGTGCGTTACTTCGGACGTGGCTGGCAGCCGGTTCGAGTTCATCGTTGCGAGATCGCGAAATTCGTGAATCAATGTAGCGTATTGGTTACTCGTGTCCTAGGATAAAATCGCGTTGATTTTACGTTGAGGCGCGCAACATTTTGATTCGAGCATCAAAGCTTATCGATGCGTTTGCGTCGTTTCATATCGAAAAGTCGAAATGTTGAAGAAAATCGGATCCGATGATCGCGCAGTTGACGTCAGCTATCACGAAGGTCCAAACAAAGTTTCGTCGCAATCCCAGTGACAGTGCTATGCGTTTTTCTCCATAGGTTTGTATTTTCGTGCCATTGGCGGAGAAAAGAAGCTATGGAGTGAGCATAGTTTTTGCGTTTTTGCAAGGTGGCATCACTAAAATGTCGGCGCCGGTGTTGATGAGAAACTGCGTTCTGGAGAAATTGTCGTTGATGGCGAGGCGGGAAATAGTGTTTTGGTCTTCTTCGAATTTGTCCGCCGAATCCGAAGACTGATTAGTCTTCGTTTAACTCGTTGAGCAGTTGTATGGAGCGCTTGTCACCAAGGTCGGTCTCCGATTTTAACTTATGGATATTCTTTTGTTCGCTTTCGCAGAAGCGTTCCAGAATGTACGATTTCACATTTTCGTACTTGTCTGTGCGTGGTTGGTTGACGATGGCGTCGGCAATTCGGGCCAACACCGGTGCTTCGATTGACGCTAGGATCGTGTAAAATTTCGTTTCGTCCGAGGTTATTCCCGCGAGAACGAATTGGGCTTCGATTTGCGCTAGCCATAATTCTGGGTGCTCAGGCCAAAACGGCGGTATTTTAACAGCTACGCGGTTGATAACTGCGTCAAAACCGCGAGTAACGGTATCGTGAAAAATCTCGGCGTCATCTTTTGGGGCGTCGTTGTTTGCCATTGTAAGCAACAGTACTCGCGTGTATGGCGTCGGCAATTCGGGCCAACACCGGTGCTTCGATTGACGCTAGGATCGTGTAAAATTTCGTTTCGTCCGAGGTTATTCCCGCGAGAACGAATTGGGCTTCGATTTGCGCTAGCCATAATTCTGGGTGCTCAGGCCAAAACGGCGGTATTTTAACAGCTACGCGGTTGATAACTGCGTCAAAACCGCGAGTAACGGTATCGTGAAAAATCTCGGCGTCATCTTTTGGGGCGTCGTTGTTTGCCATTGTAAGCAACAGTACTCGCGTGTATATAGTGATCTCGTAAGAGTCGCAAATTTTATTTTCTTATATAATATTTATTACTCACTATACACATATATTTAAAACTAGAAAGATGATTAAGAGGCGAATGCGTAAAGACTCAGCAGTTATCGAGTTTGGTCGTGCTAACGAGAACTGAAGAGGGTTGCCACACTACTAAATGCCACAAATACAGATCAAGTAGTTTACATTAAAAATATTCATTATAAACCACTTTCAAACTACTAAGTAGTACAAACAGACTTAGAAATCCGACAAAAATTGTATTATCCCATATTTCGAATAACTTCCCACCTCAATTCAATGAACAACTTACAACATAATGCACCCAGTATAGTAATGTATTTGGACTAGAAACCGAATCGATTAACTGATGATGGTCCTGTATATATAAAAAATTAGTCAACAAGATGAAAAAACAAACAAGTCAAAAACAAGTCTAACAACAAGAAAGCAAAGCTAACTTCGGGCGGAGCCGAAGTTGATATACCCTTGCAGCTAAAACCGGATATATATCGCAAACATCGGATATAGTTGGCCGATCCATATGATTACATCATAATAAAACCAATTAATTACAATAAAAAATCTAAAAAAAAGTCCCAAGCTTCTATCTTCAAAAATATGAAAGTTCATATATCTACCAAAAACCATTTCCGATCGTACAGTTATATGTCAGCAATAAGATATAGTCAACCGATCGTTATGAAATTTGGTAGGTCGGATTAACTGACCAAAAATATAATCTGTACCAAGTTCCAGCTTTCTATCTTTAAAAACACGAAAGTTGGGTCATTTCCGATCGTTCAGTTATATGGCAGCTATAGGATATTGTCAGCCGATCCTTATGAAATTTGGCATGTCGTAATATTTTGCCAAAAATAGCTGTCATGTCAAATTTGAACTCTCTAACTCTAAAAACACCAAAGTTATACCATTTCCGATCAATCAGTTATATGGCAGCTATAGAATATAGTCGGCCGATCCCGGCCGTTCCGACTTATATACTGCGTGCAAAGGAAAGAAGGGTGTGTGCAAAGTTTCAAGTCGATAGCTTTAAAACTGAGAGACTAGTTTGCGTAGAAACAGACAGACGGACAGACGGACATGCTCATATCAACTCAGGAGGTGATCCTGATCAAGAATATATATACTTTATAGGGTCGGAGATGTCTCCTTCACTGCGTTGCACACTTTTGGACAAAATTATAATACCCTCTGCAAGGGTATAAAAACTCATTTACGATAAAATAGTGGAACCCTCTGTATCACTTTACAATAACCCATCAATTAGTACCAAAACAGTCACTTCCAAATTAGGAAAATAAAAAATGGCAATTAGTAATTGACTATCGTCAAATTAATAAAAAAAATCTTGTCTGATAAATTTCCGCCCCCTAGAATCGACGATATTTTGGATCAGCTAGGTAGAGAACCATTTTTCTCATGCCTTGACTTAATGTCAGGTTTTCACCAAATTGAACTCGAAAAAGTTCACGCGATATAACATCCTTTCCAACAAACAATGGTTCATATTGCTTCACTACAGAGCACTTATCTACTTATTTTCAATGGAAAATCCCAGTTGCAAACTAACGCGGATGAGACTTGAGTTAGAATGGTGGTCGTCACCCCAATACATTGATATGATTTTAACGCATTAGTGTGAGTAACGAATATCAGAAAGTAGGCTGTGAACAAACGTTTCACACATTTATACTGTGTGTGTGTGACAGAGCTCGGGCAGAGAAATGCCCTCGGGATAGGGCCGTGCCAACCACTGAATTAGAGGATTATAATTTTACGGTGGAGTACCTAAAGGGTAAAGATATTATGTAACCGATGCGCTCTCTAGAATAACAATCACAGACTTGAAAAACGTTCAATTAAATATTCTAAAAGTCACTACCAGAAACCAAAGTATAATAAAATCTTGCGCAGGAAAAGAACACAAAGAATTGCAAAAGCAATCTATAGAAAAAGCTTCAGAGCCCTTTAGTGAATGAAAATTACAACAAGATATGATGTTAGCGATTTGTATACTAATGGATCCTACGTCTTAGGTAAATTCTTCCAAAGGCTTGAAAAGCAGATTGGTATTCAAAAAATCAGACAACTCAAAGTGACACCGTGGGAAAATATCTTTGAACATGTTTCAATTGATAATTTAAAAAATATGGGCAATTATATATTGAAATCATTAAGAGAAGCGCTACTCAACCCGGTGCCCATAATAAAAAATAATAAAGAAAAATAAGCTATATTGTCTACATTCCACGATGATCCAATAAAAGGTAGTCATAAAGACATTACAAAAATATTGGCCAAGGTCCAGAGGCACTATTAATGGAAATATATTTCCAAAGGCATAAAAAAGTACATAAAGAAATTTCCTAAGTGCCGAAAATCTAAAATGACTAATCACACCAAGACCCCATTAACCATAACCGAAACTTGCAAAGAGCTTTCGATAGAGTAATTGTGGATACGATTGGTCCACTACCAAAATCTATTAATGGAAAAACTAATCTACGTTTTAACAAAATACTTAGTAGTTATACAAATACAAATTAACAGTGCAAATACAGAAGCAAAAGCTATATTCAAAGATTTTATTCCAAAGTACGGTCCAATGAAGACGTTCATTACGGACATGGAAACGGAATATAAACATTCAATTATTAAAGATCTATGTAAAAATTTGAATATTGAAAACATAACTTCGACTGAACATCATCACCAGACTGTAGGTACCGAGGAGCGCACAGTGGTCCGGCTTGTATGAAGAGAGCGGCCAAAAATACTTCTAGTTGAGGTAGGGACTGGAAACTTGGCACAAAATATTTATATTCTTATTCTAAAATAATATGTTAAAATCAGCCAGATCGGGCAACTACATCATATAGCTGCCATATAACTGATTGATCGAAAATGCTATAACTTGGGTGTTTTTACAGTTAGAGAGTTCAATTTTTTTAAGAATGCTATATTTGACAAAATAACACGACCTACTAAATTTCATAAAGATCAGCCGACTATATCTTATAGCTGCCATATAACTGATTGATCGGAAATGATATAACTTCGGTGTTTTTAAAGGTAGAGAATTCTGATTTGGTACGAATGCTATTTTTGGGAAAATAATTCAACATGCCAAATTTCATAAGGATCAGCCGACTATATCCTATAGCTGCCATATAACTGAAAAAACGGAAATTACCCAACTTTCATGTTAAGATGGTGTTAGTATTTTTACGATATTAGACACATAGGCAAATTTTGGCAAAAAATTTTTGCACATTTGTTACCCTTGGAGACCGACAAACACATTGGTATATAAACGAATTGTAGAATTTTGTGGGATCACTACTAAAACTTCAGCTAAACATGAAAAATACGTTCAAAATATAGGAAAAAAACATGAATTAGTTCATAGTAATATAATAATAACAATAATTATAATAAATATATCAAATTATATCTTATTTTATAGAAAATACCTTCAACTTCAAAATCCATTACAAATAATTTGAATTTGAACACGTAAATAATGATCTGACCACTTCAAAGTGCGGTATAGTTGTGAAATATTCGTGATGCGCGCAGCCGCGCTTTACAAATGAGCATCTTCAAATCATTTTTTAGAAAATCCAGTTAGATTTTTAGACAAATCTGGTTTGTCATGAAGAAGCTTGGACATTTAAGAGGTGATTTGTTTACTTTTCGATTATTTTTGTCGTTATCAATTTTTTTATTTTTGGCCTATGGGAGCAACCACTGTGGAGCGAAGCCACAGAACACTCAATGAGTTCATTCGTTTATACATCTCAGTTGGCAAAACGGATTGGGATCTATGGCTACAATACTTTGTCTATTGTTTTAATTGTTCATTGTCTATTGTTTTACTTCGACCCCCTCTATGACACATGACTATTATCCATACGAGCTAGATTTTGGTATAACATTAAATTTACCAAAAAATTTTATTAGTATATATATCATAAAACTCCATAGAAGATTATGCAAAGAAATCAAAATTCAGATTAGAACAGGCATTTAAGAGAGCTAGACTAATGCTAGAAGCTCATAAACTAAAACAAACAATCATTTACTTCAAAACGTTTAGATTTTGATTTAAACATAGGAGATCAGGTTTTATTGAAAAATAAAACAGGACATAAGCTAGATTTTAAATATACAGGTCCAATATACATATACATATGTATATTACATATATAAACAAGAAAGGAAAGCTAACTTGGGGCGGAGCCGAAGTTTATATACCCTTGCAGTTAAAACCGGATATATATCGCAAACATCGGATATAGTTGGCCGATCCTTATGGGAATAGGAATATATAATCCAATTTATTACAATACAAAATGTAAAAAAAGTCCCAAACTTCTATCTTCAAAAATACGAAAGTTGATATTTCTACCAAATACCATTTCCGATCGTTCAGTTATATGGCAGCTATGGGATATAGTCGGCCGATCCTAATGAAATTTGGTAGGTTGGATCAACTGACCAAGAATTAAATCTGTACTAAGTTCCTGCTTTCTATCTAAACACGAAAGTTGGGTCATTTCCGATCGTTCAGTTATATGGCAGCTATAGGATATAGTCGGCCGATCCTTATGAAATTTGGCATGACGTAATGTTTTGCCAAAAATAGCTGTCATGTCAAATTTGAACTCTCTAACTCTAAAAACACAAAAGTTATACCATTTCCGATCAATCAGTTATTTGGCAGCTATAGGATATAGTCGGCCGATCCGGGCCGTTCCGACTTATATACTGCGTGCAAAGGAAAGAAGGGTGTGTGCAAAGTTTCAAGACGATAGCCTTAAAACTGAGAGACTAGTTCGCGTAGAAACAGACAGACGGACAGACAGACGGACAGACAGACGGACAGACAGACGGACAGACAGACGGACAGACGGACATGCTCATATCAACTCAGGAGGTGATCCTGATCAAGAATATATATACTTTATAGGGTCGGAGATGTCTCCTTCACTGCGTTGCACACTTTTGACCAAAATTATAATACCCTCTGCAAGGGTATAAAAAAATTATATAATTATATTAAATTGCTATAAATAATATCATGTCTTAAAGTTTGTAAGATGTATATTAGAAATTAGCAGGGACCTCAAATAAGACTTATGAGTTCAAAAAAATTTAACGACAAAAAAGCCTTTGTGGGGAGTGGGAGAAGGACACATAAACCATTTTTTAACGGTGAATCCAGAAACACAATAAACTTTTATTTCAATGAAGATTGAAATCAAATGATTTAAATAAATGATTGAAATCAATTTTTTCGCAGGCCATTTCATATGCGAGCAGAATTGTAATAGGCGCACATATATTAATATAAATATCGAGCACCCACTGTACCAGGAGTACTAAAAGGGGCACACACTGTAACACTTTGTCGCAGTGTTTACATAATTCGAGGTCTCGGTCATAAACCTTAAGTGGCTGAAATGCCAAACGCTCGCCTTAGCCGCACGCCGAAACTGCATATTCAGCATAAATGTAATACGACCGGACTTCCTAAAAGGAATAGTCTCAAGAGGAATATACACACAAATCGTCTTGGTTACAACTGGATGGGATCCCTAGACTGCGAGAATTCATTCCAAAATACAGTGTAAGAAAAAATACGAAATACAATGCCATTTCCAAGCTATTCATTTTCTGAAAGAGTGTTTTTGCTTTGATTCTCACGATGTCTTTCGGCTCGTCATTCTGATAAATTTCATCTAGAGTTTCCTTTAGTTTCCCTTAGTTTCCAAAGCTTTTTCTGTAGTCAGAGAAAAAAAAACCAAAACCTATTAACCGTCTCGGAATTTCTATTATTTCACCTGAAAAAATTTTCAAACCATTTCCGAATTTCACTAAATTAATTGTTCTTTTTATTTTTATATTTTTGCTGCTTCCCAAAACATTAAATCGACTCCGAGATCAGCTTTCTTGGTAATAGCGCGATCGGCACAGCATTTTGAAGACTAGGAACCGAACTCATTTTTTTTAAGATTAAAAATAACGGAATATTCTTGGATTGGATAAAAGATGATTATTATATTTTTCATTATTTTTTTCAGCTTCCGTTTTTTTTGTCCTGGAATACGAAAATTTTCAAATTTTTCAAAACAAAAAAATATTTTTAGATAAATTTGTGGAGGCCCCCAGTTACTGTGGGCCCCGGGGCAGTTGCCCTCTAAATGGCAAAACAGTATGACATCAGCCTCATCTGGGTCCCTGGTTACAGGAACATAACAGGCAACTGCATACAAGACGAACTGGCTCGTATAGGCACCACCACAAATCCATGGAGGTTACTGGTATTCCAATGGCCTCATTTAAAGATCGACTCAAAGAAGCCATTAATAATAGGAACCAACTCAGAGGACTGGAATCAACTGGGACTCCGTCTCAAATTGCCGGTTAATCCACCAATCTAAATCAATAAAACACTCCTCTCCAGGCAAAATTTTGCGTGAAAAAATATTTGTCTTAATATAAACATAGCCAACATAATAGCTTACAAAAAATCTAACGCGATACTCAAATGAAAAAGAAAACAAAATAATGAAAATCCCTGTACGAATATAAGTACATATGTACCTCAGACAAAAACTAATAACCCCCAATTCCAACACAATGAAAAACAAGATAGGAAACGTAACTTCGGCCGGAGCCGAAGATGATATACCCTTGCAGTTAAAACCGGATAAATATCGCAAACATCGGATAAAGTTGGCCATTCTTTATAAGAATACCATATTAAAAACAATTTATTACAATACAAAATTTAAAAAAAGTCCCAAGCTTCTATCTTCAAAAATACCAATGATTTTTACCAAATACCATATTCAATCGTTTATTAGAATGGCCGTTATAATCGTTATAATATGTTATAAGACATATTCGGCCGATCGCTTTGAAATTTGTTAGTTCGGATCAACTAACCAAATCTTTCAGTCTCAAAAAACTCCAATTAATCAGTTATAAGGCAGCTGTAGGATAAAATTGCCGTCCGACTTACATATATACTGCGTGCAAAGGAAAAAACGTTTCAAGTGGAAAGCTTTAAAACTAAGAAACCTGAAACTAAAACTTAAAACTATACTTTACGAGGGTAGGCTGATAAAAAGTCGACCAAACAAAGAAACAATTTTTTTTTTAACTTCTTTTATATTTTATTCGATTATTTTTATTATTTATTTTTATTCGAGTGTTTTCTATCAGCTGATTACTGTAAAAGTTTCATGCGGTTTTATCAATACTGCTAATTTTGGCGGGACACATTCACTTTTGCATTGTCGTCAACATGAATAAAATCGAATATCGTGCTGTCATAAGATTTCTGTTTTTGAAAGAGAAATCCAACGACGATATTAAAAAGGAGTTAGACAAATCGTTTTCAACAATCAAATATTGCACTGCTGAATTTAAACGCGGGTGGACAAGCATTTTTGACGATGATCGCCCGGGTCGTCCCAGAGAGGTGACAACACCAGAAATTGTGGATAAAGTCCATGGAATGATATTGGATAATCGCCGAATCAAGCTGCGAGAGATTGCAAACGCTCTAAACATATCTCCGAAACGCGTTGGAAATATTTTACACGAATTTTGACACGTGAGTATGGACCGTATATGGACTAAACGGCACCGAAAAAGGCAAAGATCGGTTTGTCGGTCAACAAGGTGATGGCAACGGTTTTCTGGGATGCCCGAGGTGTAATTCATGTGAATTATCTGGAAAAAGGCAGAACAATTACGGGAGAAAACTTTTCCAATCTTTTGGGACGATTTGATTCGGAGTTGAAGAAAAAAAGGCCGCACATGGCGAAGAAAATAGTTTTGTTTCACCAGTTCCCGCTCACAAGAGCGATGTCGCCATGTCGAAATTATGTGAATTGCATTACCAAATTTTACCCCATCCCCCCTATTCTCCAGATTTAGCACCCTGTGACTATTATTTCAGTCAGATGAACAGGTAATGAAACAAACAACTATTTCGAGGACCTGGACAAATCCTATTTTATGGAAGGTATTGGAAAACTGGAGGAACGGTGGTCCAAGTGCATTCGTCTAAAAGGAGATTATATTGAAAAATAAAAAAGCAAAATTGAAAAAATACGTATTTTCTTTGTAAGGCCGACTTTTTATCAGCCTACCCTCGTATAGGGTCAGAGAGGTCTCCTTCCCTCTGCATGGATATTGGGGTGTAATGCTAAAAGTATCCTCTTCTATTTTTTGCGAAATAATACGACACAATTTTACAAAATAATACAAAATAATACAGAAAATTGGAACTTCGTACAGATTTTTTTTAATGATATTCTCAAAGGTATCGGCCAACTGTATCCGATGTTGGCGATATATATTCGGGTTTAACTGCAAGGGTATATCAACTTCGACTCCGAAGATTGTTCCACAATGGTTTGACACTTACAATTAACGTTAAAGATTAAAAGAAACCTTCTAAATTCATAAAAATTTAAAATCGTATAACTTATGAACCGGTGATGCTAAAAAACGTTGTGTCATTTGCAGAATTTTTCGATTGTCCAATTCTTTTTTTTCAAGACCAAACCCAAAACCTTAGGATGAAAAAAAGACATTAAAAATATGTATATATATTTTTAACGTTAACAAACAAATTTTTATTTCAAAATTGTCTCTTACGATTTTAGTAATTTTACTTTTGGAGATAGCCCTTGAAAGCCTTCAGCCAACTGGTACAACAGGGGGACCTACCCGCAAGCAATTGCGTGCCGTAACTGTGTACCACTGGTAGTTCGACTATACTCTCCACGTGAGGGCGGCTGGTAACAGGTCCCGGTAAGGTCATAACCAGGCTTAACATAACAAGCGGGCTATGTCATGATGGTCGAACCTCTCCCCTTACTCGTGGGACCCAAACATGGACAATATCGTCCCAAATAAAAACCAAAGTGAAGAACGGAACTTCCTAAAAAAGTCCGGAAATGGGGTCAGTGACCCGTCAAACTCCAAGGCCCTGAAAAGCCTAAGAGTTGCTGCGATGGAGAAGCCCCCTACAGGAGGGCAACATCTGGAGGCGGGACGCGCCGGTGCGAAGGAGGGTGCCAAGGCATCTTCTTTTAAAGCTGGCCATGGGAATGGCACGGAGAGGAAACTCCCAAGATCAACCTCTAAACCAACCGGCGGGACCCTTAATGCAAACCCTGTTCCAGTAGCGTCTCACTCGACGCAGCAAAAATGCTCCTATAAAAATAGGAGAAGAACATCCCTCATTCTAATGATGGCGGATTAAGGAACATCCCTCATTCCAAGGATGGGCTCATTCCCAAGGACCTTTGGCGACAAGTGCTAAACAAGTTACATGGGTGCTTCGTGGAGGAAATGCTGCGAAGCGGAGGATCCCCACCAGAATGCGAAGACGCAGGATGGTACCAGGGTAGCGTTAAGGTAATTGCCTGCCAAGACGCGCGATCGGTAGACACCTACAAGCGTATGGTAGCAGCGCTAAGCTGGTGGCAGTTGACTGGGAGGAGATCCCAAGCAAACCAAGGGCGCGAGTAAGGCTCACAGAAAAGCAAGCCGACCCTAAGACCATCCTCACTATGCCTATGATGTGCAATTCGACGCTTTCCAACGCGGACTGGGGAGTCGCCAAGGTCGAGGAGGCGGTGAGACTGCGGAGGCAGGTCGTCCTCACGGAGGACATCCAGGAAGGGTACACCTCAGAGAAGAGCGACTTGGCAAGGGCACTTAAAGGCGTCGGAATGGAGGAGAACTCTCTGTTAAGCTCCGAGACGGAGCCAGAAGTTACCGTGGTGGAGAATCGTAAGAAGGTGCCTGACAATCTTGCAGTTGAACCTCCACCACAGTAAAGCGACGTCAGCTGCCCTCCTACTCCAACTCGCCGACAGTGGAGCTGATGGGGCCCTCATCCAGGAACCATGGATCCTTGGAGACAGGATTCTTGAGTTGGGGCGTCGGAGTATAGGCTCTGCAAGGCCGAAGAACAGGTAAAAGGTGAGCCTGCATCCTCGCAAAAAAGAACCTTAACCTCTTTTTGCTACCCAATTTCAGTACTGAAGATCACGTAGCCGCAGCCATGGGGAGCCCAAAGGTTCCGCTAAGGGTGTGGTCGGCGTATATGGGCCACGACCAGGAAGCCCTCCCCCCGCACCCACTACTCAAACAGCTGGTGGAAGACAGCAGGAAGCATAAGATCGACCTGATCATAGGTTGCGATGCTAACGCCCATCATCATCAGTGGGGAAGCACTGACATGAACGAGAGGTGTGAGTCAATCTTCGATTTTATCCTAATAATAGGGGTACAGAACCCACCTTCATAGTCAAGAACAGAAGGGAAGTACTTGACATTACTCTTTACTTTGACTCCCTAGCTGCAAAGATTTTTAGAGGGGATTTCTAGAGAAACAGTCTTTCTCGGACCATCGATACATAGAATTAGTGGTCAATTTTGAGAACTTTAATCGACTAACAGTACGCAACCCAAGAAAAGCGAACTAGGAGTTACAAAACTAGAAAGATCCTTGGGAAAACCTCCAGAAAGAGACGTTGACAGTACCTTCTGAGGTATTAATGTATCCTACGTTTGGTGCAGTTGTTGCGAGGACCTTCCGGTGGCATGGTGGACACGTTAACGGCGACGTGCGCCAAGGCATTCAATAAAGCTTCTCCCAAAAGATCCTTGGGATCAGATCAGAGCAGTAGCAAGCAGATCGGGCAGTAGCAAGTCAAAGAAACCAACATGGTGGTCGCAAACATTTGCGCCCTTTAAGACCAGGGCCCGCAAAGCCTTTAATTTCGCCAGTAAGGCGAACACGGAGACGGCCTTGGAGACGTACAAAGCGAACCATAGGCAAGGCAACAAAGAACGGCGTAGGGCAAAAAGGAATGCCTGGACCAAGTTCTGCACGAACATTCAACAAACATCAGAGGACTCCCGATCCGGAAGGTCCTCGCAACAACTGCACCAAACGTAGGATACATTAATACCTCAGAAGGTAACTGGACAACGTCCAGCAAAGAAACCCTGGAGGCGCTCACAGAGGTACACTTCCTGGGATGCTCTCTAGAAGAAACAACCCGGGAAACGCCCTAACTAAATCGAATAGCTATTGAGTGACAGGTATCTCAGCTGGGCGATAAACAGCTTAAGGGGTTATATACAGTTGTACCCCGCAAAAATATGGATTTTTATCGATTTTTTTTGACACCATAGAAAATATTTATGAAAAATGTTTTACCGACGTTGTTTAGTACATGTTTCTGGGTACTTAATTAAATTTGTTCATAAAAAAATATTACATAACAAAAATGTTATAGCCGAATTCCCGGATCGTCTTTTTTCGATGGTGTCTTGCGGTGGACATGATTTCTCGAAAACGGTTCATCCGAAATCCAAAATTCAAAAAAGTTTAGTTAGTATATTGTATTATCTAGTCCGTGAACAGGGATTTTTAAAAATTTTGATTAAAACAAAAATGGCCACGTTTTTAACAAAAAATGTACTTTTTCAAGGTATAAGATTTTCGTTTTTTGTGCTTTAAAAAAGGAGATTTCAAAAAAATTGAAAATTCCTCGTTCACGGACTAGCTAATATCATAATAAATAAGTGCTCAAAATTTGGTGTTGATCGGATTAGTAGTTTTTTAGTAATCGTGTCCACCGCAAAGGTAATTTCCCAAAAAAAAGATTCTGAGATAATCGCGTTTAAAGTTTCAAGTTTGTTCAAGTTTTATATGCAGATAGTGCGCTATAAATAGCTACAGCTTCGGTTTTAATGATCCGATCGTTATGAATTTTTGTGAGAGTATTCCCAATAGAATATACTTAAAGAATATGCAATAACAAAAAATCGATTTTTTCATATATCACAACTGTATATAACCCCTTAAAGCCTTTCAAATCCCCAGGCCCAGATGGCATTATACCGGCTTAACTAATAAAAGCCGGTCACAATCTGAGGTCTTGAGTCAAGAAAGTTTTCTCAGCAATTTTCAGAATAGTCATCGTACCCGCAAAGTGGTTGCGGACGAAGGTCGTTTTTATACCCAAAGGGGGAAACAATCGCACTGCACCCCTAAGGACTTCAGACCTATAAGCCTGTCGTCCTTCCTCCTCAATACAATGGAGAGACTAATCAGCATTCACATTAATCTTACCATCAACCCAGATGGTATCTCGGGATCACAGCATGCATATAGAAAGGGCTGATCCGCAGAGACGGCACGCCACGAGATCACTTCGTTCGTCGAAAAGGCACTTAGAGAAAAGGAATACGCACTCATTGCTTTTCTAGACATATATATCCCTAGAAGGTTGTGGGTGCAAAGTTATTGTTTATGCGGATGATGTCGCAATTTCTTGATCTGGGAAATTTTCCCAGACTCTATGTGACCGCATGACGGACAAATTTAGGGTTCTCTCAACATGGACAGTTAGGAATGGACTAGGTGTAAACCCATCTAAAACCGAGCATGTCCTCTTCACCAGGAAGTACAAAATAAGTAGGGATTACGTACCTAAGGATTATGCTAGACTGGAAACTGGACTGGACTCAAACACTATGGATAGAGCTAAAAAGGCAACAATCGCGCTTTATACAAGCCGGATAGCCATTGGCCTCAAACGGGGAATGTCCCCAAATATAGTCAGATGGCTTTAAACAGTGGTCATAAGACCCATCCTTTTCTACGGGGTGGTGGTCTGGTGGCCTGCTCTCACAGACTCGACAAGTATACAGAGATTTTGGAAAATGCCAAGGATGGCGGAGGTTTGCATTACAGGCAGCCTACGAACCACACCGACAAACGACAAGACTTTATACTCGACCTATTACCTGTAGAGATAATGGGGGCCAAGAAAGCCACGCTATCGGCAATAAGGCTACGCGAGACGGGCATATGGAAAAGGACCTACTATAGACATACCAAGTTGGACCTACACCATTGCACGCCAACGGGGGCTACAGACTACTGCGTACCTGTCATCCCACCTTAACATATAAGGTATTCATTTGAACAAGGGAGGAATGGGCCACACAAATCCCGGGACCAGACCAGGTTCTCTTCATATTTACACAGACGGTTCAAAATTGAATGGCCAGGTGGGAGGCGGTTTCCATTGCGAACGGCTGGGTCTAAGTAAGTCCTTCAGACTCCCTGATCACTGTAGTGTGTTTCAACCAGAAATAATAGCTATCGGGGAAGCACTTAGATCCCCAGCCCTTATTGGCAATCAAGACACAATCTGTATCTTCTCAGACAGTCAAGCGGCACTCAAAGCCCTTGACGGATTCTCATCCAACTCAAGGACAGTAAATGACTGTCGCAGATTTCTTAACGAGATGGCAAAGCAGTATGACATCCACCTCATATGGGTGCCTGGTCATAGGGACCACGAGGGTAATTGCGCCGCCGACAAACTAGCAAAAGCAGGTACTACCAATCCTCTCCGCCCGGAGAAGGAACCGGTAGCTACGTGTAGGCAAAAATGCTGGTATCACATCGACCGCGCAGCACTAAGGAAATGGAGAAATCTCCAAAACTGCAGGAATTCATGCATGATATGGCTTATCCATAGGAAGAGATCAATGATGCTTATCGCCCTCAATAAGCAGGACTGCAGTATGGCAGTCAAAGCCATAACGGGACACTGGTTAATAGGAGCACACGCGGCTATATTAGCGGTGCCACATTGTGACTACTGCAGGAGCTGTGGGGATGTAGAAGGGGAAGAGACAGTCGCACACCTCTTGTGTCAATGACCTGCACTGGGGCGCAGCACTACTCACGGACCTAACAGACCTCGTGGAGATCGCTCCACGCAGACTCGTAGCCTTCATTCGTAGATCCGAATGGGACTTCGAGCTTCCACGGAGTAGGAGGGGGGAGGTCCCCTGGTAGGACCTTTTTTCTCTTTCTGTACCACAAGGTCTAGCGGCTCATTGGAAATAATCCTTTCGTGTTTCTGAAGAAAGAAAGACTAGACGATAACTATTTATGGGTGTATGTTCCAGCCATAAAGTTTCTCTTACTGTACAGTGGTGGGTGGCAAAACGCACACATGTGTATGAGTGTATGCGTAGCAGAAAGAAACAATGAGAGCAAAGCATTCACTGAGCGAAAAAAACGTAGTTTTTTATTTCATTTTTCGTTAAGTCAAAAGTTGGAATGGGCACTTAAATAGTTTATTTTATTTAGGAGAAAGTTTTTCTAGCAGCAGTTTTTAAACAAATAAAATACTACTCATCCCAATCTATATTTTCTTAAGAGAAAACTTGTTCCAACCCAAATTCTTCGAAAATTTTTTATCAGTGGAAAAATTTTAATTTTTAAGTTTGGGCTGTCAAATGAGGAAAAATGAGAGCAAACGAGAGAGTTTTTAAAAACTGTGAGCGTGCTCACACTGTCAGTGTGCCGGCAGCGCTGCGGCAAAATGTTCTTCCCTTTGCACGCGTGCTGTGGAAAAAAAGAGTTTGCCCCCCACTGCTGCACAGTAAGTCAACAGCACACCAAAACAATTTACAGTGCATTGGTTACGGCCACTAACCATACAGCATATAGACAACACATTTTATACAACGAAAATGGATGCAAAAATTTCTTGCGACAGGCCCCAGCAGGCCCCAGAGCGAGATCTTACTTTCTTTCTTACGCTCATCGTTCGTTCATCGCTCATATTCTCATTGAATGCTTTTTGTTTTTCAGTTTCTGAAAGGAGCGCGATGAAGAAGGTTGGTCTGCGGTTCGATTAATCTTTGTATGTGTAACGATTTGTTCTTCTCCTTCCGCTCGCCACAATTGCCGCGGCTAGCTCACAGAGTTTGCGAGTCTGTTCCACTGAATTTATAGATCGACGTGATTGCCCGAGCCCGCAAATAACACAAACAGCTAGAACTTTACACACTCTTTATTAAGAGACTTCTTTCAAAATACAAAGGTTTGCTCTCAATACCGCTCCGTATTCTCGCCGCTCCTCCGGGTTCTGCCGGTTCCGTCGCCGGCGACCATTGTGGGTTGTTTCGGATGTTTCCGCCGCAGCTCCGTCGCCCTCGTTACTCCTCGTGCTGCGTTGCCTGCGACTCCCCTAACTGTCGCCCTTTCGATGGCCATAAGCGGGCCTTCCCACCTTTTGGGAAACACCCCCTTGGGTCGTCTGCGACTGATCAAAAGTTTCTTCCGCTCCACTTCTTTAGGCAACCACCGCGCATACGCGCTAGTAGCCCGGGATTGGGAGTTGGCCACGACTTTGCACCTCCGCTGCTCCAGGGATCCACCGCGCATACCCGCCAGCGGGCGCGTATTGTTTGCCGTCCGTGCCTCCTCGCCTCTCCCAGCCACGGACCTCTGCTGTTGCTATGCGGACTTCCAGGACCCGCTACACTTTGCTTCGCCCCCTCCAATCCTTGCTCCTCCATTTATGCTAGCTCCGCGGGTAAGACCTCCGTCTTCCAATGGGAGTTTCGCTCCTCGCTGCCCCTTTCGCTCCATGATCCAAGGCACCTGGCCTTCACATTCCTCCGCAACCCCTCGTACTGATCCTGGGGATATTCCGCACGCCGCTAGGTTGTTGGCCGGGGCTTGACCCCCTTTTGCCGGTTTCACCAAAAATTGTGTGCGCTGGCTTCGAAACAAAATCGCACGCATGTGAATCTGTGACACTCATACATAAAAAGATCAATGCAAGTGCTCAAAGATCAATAAAAAGATCAATCCAAAGATCAATCTTCATCGCGCTCTTTTAGAGATTGAGAAACAGAAAGCATTCAATGAGAATAGATGAACGAACGACGAGCGTAAAAACGAGAGTAAGATCTCCTTCTGGGGCCTGCTGGGGCCTTTCGCAAGATATTTTTGCGTCCATTTTCGTTGTATGAAATGGGTTGTCAACATGCTGTATGGTTAGTGGTATGGCACTCCAATTTACCTGTACTTATTACAGCTGTAAAACTATAGAATAAGTGAGAACCCTGTCAATCAAAACAGACAATACTACCCTACTCATTCACACCCAAATATATTGTGCAGAAAAAGAAGTGTGCCCACTTTTAGATTAAGTGATTCATTTGTCGTTTTGGATGCATTCATGCAGAAGTCAAATGAATAAGATCAGTTTTAAATCCCTTTCGTATATTAAAATAGTTTCATATATTTAAGTAGAATAAGAACAATATTACAAAATCATATACATTATTGTTTTATTTGGTAAAGAAATGGTTGTCTTTAGTAGCGGTGATGTTTGGATATAAGTAATTTTTCTTTGGCCCCTATTTAATGAGTCAGAGCCTAAAAGCAATCTGATAAGTAAATTTGTATTTGAGGCGACTCGTGAAATTTTGCGCGTATGTTGCAATCGAAGTTTTTTAATATCTTTAATTCTTGCCTCAGCAGCTTCTTCAGAAACCTCTTTAATCGACAATAAAGATTTTTTTCTAATATCAGAAGCATGAAGTAAAACTTCAAAAGTAAGTCCCATTAAGCTAAGCTTGGAATAACCAAAAATATCAAAACAAAAAGCTTTGTTAAGCTAAAAGTTTCTTATCTATTGATAATATTGATAATAATAATAAGATTACCTAGAATTGATCTTTGGAGTATCGGTCTAAGCATAAAATAAGCAGCGGCTAAGTTCTTCTCTCTTGTGGCTGCTAAGATAAGCGCATCGCTCGCGGTTCAACTTAAATATATATTTAACCCCCAGCAAAATAAGACAGGTGGAGGGAAACACACATCTTATGCGCCGAGTGAAGTAAGCAGTGCTCAGTGCATAAAAAGTGAAGTAAATTTTGTTTGTGGTGCCAATTCAAGGTAAATAAAACCTTTGTTTTCGGACTCACGTGTTTTTTTTTCATTCCAAATTATTTTTCGTAAGGTCGAATTGGCACCCAGTAAAAACCCATTAATTTTCTTTGTTCTTACATTGGGAATAAGCTTATAAATTCCCAATTAGCTAATGCCACTCCTGTAAATGGCTCGTAGCGCCACATGGGGAGATCAGATGGATTAATTATAATTGGTGTGAGAAGTGGAAATTTCTTGGGAAGTAAGGAGCATGTTCCAATAATTAATTAATTAAATAAAACCCGCCAATGCACTATTGGAAAAAGTCCATATATGGGAAAAGTGCAATTGTGGCAGAGGCCAGCATATGCACCCGAATTCTTCCCATCGTGCAACAATGACGTCACCCATAACCTCAAGACATTTATGGTTGTCCAATGTAGTTTCTGGAATTATTCATTTGATTCAGATTTCCTTTTTTTTATTTTGGTAATATTTATTTTTAGAGCTTGGAGTCTAATAGTGTAAGAAAATAACGTTTCCAGTTCCCTTAATTTTGTATTTCTTATTAAATTTCTTAAATACTAAAAATGAATGGTTCGAAAATGTTAATTAGTTTGGTGAATATACTATATATAAAAAGTATATACTATATACATAAAAATAACCTTTAAACCCAAAATTATAGATTTATCGTTCAACCTGACAGAAGATCTTTTGGACATGGAAAATAAACTTAATGTAATTTACATGTGAATGTAAATTGTAATTTCGTAATTTTGTAATAATGAATGAACCCTTGCAGAGGGTATTATAGTTTTGGTCAAACGTGTGCAACGCAGTGAAGGAGACATCTCCGACCCTATAAAGTATATATATTCTTGATCAGGATCACCTCCTAAGTTGATATAAGCATGTCCGTCTGTCCGTCTCTCTATCCATCTATCTGTCTGTTTCTACGCGAACTAGTCTCTCAGTTTTAAAGCTATCGTCTTGAAACTTTGCACACACCCTTCTTTTCTTTGCACACAGTATATAAGTCGGAACGGCCGGAATTGGCCGACTATATCCTGTAGCTGCCATATAACTGATTGATCGGAAATGGTATAACTTTGGTGTTTTTAGAGTTAGAGAGTTTAAATTTGACATGAGAGCTATTTTTGGCAACACATTACGACATGCAAAATTTCATAACGATGGGCCGACTATATTTTTTAGCTGCCATATAACTGAACGATCGAAAATTACCCAACTTTCGCGTTTTTGAAGATAGAAAGCTGGAACTTAGTACTAATTATATTTTTGGTGAGATAATCCGACCTACTCAATTTCATAAGGATCAGCCAACTATATCCTATAGCTGCCATATAACTGAACGATCAGAAATATTTTTGGTAGAAATATCAACCTTGGTATTTTTGAAGATAGAAGTTTGGGACTTTTTTTTAGATTTTTTATTATAATAAATTGGGTTATATTATTATATTCTCATAAGGATCGGCCAACTATATCCAATGTTTGCGATATATAGCTGGTTTTAACTGCAAGGGTATATATACTTCGGCTCCGCCCGAAGTTATCTTTTTTTCTTGATTTATATATTCTTTAATATTATAGTATGTTTTGCTCTTAAATTAATAAATTTATATATAATAAAAATTAATGGAATCTTTGAATATTGTTTTGATTATGGTTTTTGGGTGTTCCAAAATTAAAAATATTTATAATGTTAATCTAAATCAGTGGTGGGAAAACTCTCATTTTACATAGCACGCGAGTATAGGGTAGGAAATTCTGCCGCAGCGCTGCCGGCACACTGACAGTGTGAGCACTCTCAAATTTTTTTTTAGAAGCTCTCTCATTTGCTCTCATTTTGATTCATTTGACAGCCCAAACTAAATATCAAAATTTTTCCACTGAGAAAAATTTTTTCAGAAATTGGGTTGGAAAAACTGTTCTTCATGGAGAATATAGATAGGGAAGCGTAGTTTTTCATTTCATTATTTAAGAAATGTTGCTAGCAAAGCTTTTTTTTAAATAAAATAATCAATTTTAGTGCCCATTCCAGCTTTTGAATTAACGAAAAATGAAATAAAAAAATACTTATTTTTCGCTCAGTGAATTCTCTGCTCTCTTAGATTCTAAATCTTTTCCTATAAAATTTGAATTGAATATAATTAAGTTACCTTTGAGACATTTAAAGAAATAAATTTAGGAAATAATATTAGAGAATACCCGCTATGGTATACAAGATTCTCTTCATGGTTCTTAGTACTATATTTATATAGCCTTATATATTATTATTTCATATTAATTCGACTTATTATTTCTTAGGCCGACTAATAGAGATATAAATTCTTAGATAATCTTTTTTCGGTTAAAGATTTCCGAAAATGATATATCTATTTAAATACATTTAATTATCTACTTAATTTAAATTTATCTATTTTTCTTATGCAACATAATCACAATGATTAAATTTTATAAGGTTTAAAAATGAATTGATAAACTATTATATTATATAAGCTATGTGGGAGCAGAGATTATAAAGTACATAGATAGGACATCTCATACAAAGAAAAATTTTCTATGGCGGGTTCCAGCAGTGGAACCCGCTGAAACGAGCGGGTTCCATTGCGCGACAAGTTAAGTTTGAGAAATTTTTCGTGCGACAACGAATGAGGAATAGCCGAGTGGTAGAGTGCTTGGCTGGTGTGCAAAGTAAAACGAGTTCAAACCGGGCTCGGGACATCCATTTTTTTTAATTTTAAATCTCTTTATGTTATATTTTTAATCTTTTATGTATTTTCCTAAATTTAGAATCCAATAAAAAAAATACAAAATTGTAAAATCACCTTAACATCGTCTCAGTTTGTAGTGAAACCCGCTGTAAAAATGTCTATAAGTGCGGGTTCTACGGCATTTTGGCAGGCCGCGTCGTGGAACCCGCTCTCAAATGTTTTAATTTTTTCCGTCGTGGAACCCGCTGTAATAATGAAAAATTTGGGAGCGGGTTCCACGACAAACGGCTGGCAGATGAGAGATGGAAAAAGAGAATTCTATTTTTAGATCGTAACATCTTTGGAACGATGAAAGTTTGAAACGTTGTAATCGAACCAATATAAGAGTAACAAGAAAAGAAAGCTAACTTCGGGCGGAGCCGAAGTTTATATACCATTTATATACCATTGCAGGAATATGAATATATAATCCAATTTATTACAACACAAAATCTAAAAAAAGTCTCAAGCTTCTATCTTCAAAAATACCAAAGTTGGTATTTCAACCAAAAACCATTTCCGATCGTTCAGTTATATGGCAGCTATAGGATATAGGCGGCCGAAATTTGGTATATAAGTCGGAACGGCCGAAAGCTAACTTCGGGCGGAGCCGAAGTTTATATACCCTTGCAGCTAAAACCGGATATATATCGCAAACATCGGATATAGTTGGCCGATCCTTATAAAATTTGGTAGGATGGATCAAAATACATTCTGTACCAAGTTCCAGCTTTCTATCTTCAAAAACACAAAAGTTGGGTCATTTCCGATCGTTCAGTTATATGGCAGCTATAGTATATAGTCGGCCGATCCTAAGGAAATTTGGGAGGTTGGATCAACTAACCAAAAATAGAGTCTGTACCAAATTCCAGCTTTCTATCTTCAAAAACACGAAAGTTGGGTCATTTCCGATCGTTCAGTTATATGGCAGCTATAGGATATAGTCTGCCGATCCTTATGAAATTTGGCATATCGTATTATTTTGCCAAAAATAGCTCTCATGTCAAATTTCATGCTCACTCTCTAACTCTAAAAACACCAAAGTTATACATTTCCGATCAATCAGTTATATGGCAGCTATAGGATATAGTCGGCCGATCCCGGCCGTTCCGACTTATACACTGCGTGCAAAGGAAAGAAGGGTGTGTGCAAAGTTTCAAGACGATAGCTTTAAAACTGAGAGACTAGTTTGCGTAGAAACAGACAGACGGACAGACGGACATGCTCATATCAACTCAGGAGGTGATCCTGATCAAGAATATATATACTTTATAGGGTCGGAGATGTCTCCTTCTCTGCGTTGCACACTTTTGGACAAAATTATAATACCCTCTGCAAGGGTATAAAAATAATAATAATTATAAAACAAAGAAAAAGTTCAAAGTCCTTACGAGGATTTGAACACAGAAAAATTACTTACACATAGAGTAACTACTCTATGCAATACGCTACCATCCAGTCTCGATGTGCGGCGATCAAAAGTACTATTTGTTCTACCAACTACCACATCGGCACATCGAAAACAGAAATGAGAAATTGAAATTGAAATTTGGAAGCCAAATCATTTTTACTCCGTCGTGCAAGCAGTCACACATACACACATAGGTTCACATTTTTGTTGACGGATACATGTAACGAGTTCTAAAAATAGAATCGTATGCATGTGCATTCCCCCCTCACCAACAAGCTCGACGCAATAAGTTGACCGTTTTGGACCCTGATGTCCCATCTATGTATGTACTTTATAATCTTTGGAGGGAGTCATACCCGATGAAGATGGTTAGTGAAATTAAATTGCCAATCTCTTTGGGATCACCAATAGGTATTTCGCGGAACTGGTGATCATTAAAGGGTGGGCAACGGCTGCGGCAAAACATACGCCCAGCTTTACGTCATCTGCAGAAACTCCACCAGCGCACTGAAAACGGCCTTAAAAACTTTAAAGGTCGAAAACAATGCAAGAATCCTTTTTGTCCCACTTCCCACTATTTCCTTCAATACGTAAAAACCTATAAGACATCTGGAGACACCTCCGGCCCTATTCCCTATATATTCTTGATCAGGATCACCTCCTGAGTTGATATGAACATGTCCGTGTGTCCGTCTTTCCGTCTGTCTGTCCGTCTGTCGGTTTCTACGCAAACTTGTCTCTCAGTTTTGAAGCTATCGACTTGAAACTTTGCACACACCCTTCTTTCCTTTGCACGCAGTATATAAGTCGGAACGGCCGGGATTGGCCGACTATATTCTATAGCTGCCATATAACTGATTGATCGGAAATGGTATAACTTTGGTGTTTTTAGAGTTAGAGAGTTCAAATTTGACACGAGAGCTATTTTTAGCAAACCATTAGGACATGCCAAATTTCATAAGGATCGGCCGACTATCCTATAGCTGGAATATAACTAAACGATCGGAAATGGTAGAAATACCAACTTTGGTATTTTTGAAGATAAAAGTTTGGGACTTCTTTTAGATTTTGTATTGTAATAAATTGGATTATATATTCATATTCCCATTAGGATCGGCCAAAATATCCGATGTTTGCGATATATATCCGCCCGAAGTTAGCTTTCCTTTCTTGTTTTTATATTATTTGTATCTTCTATGCCTTTTACCATATATAATCCAAAATACTTATTTTCTAGCTTATGTTCTGTGTCATTTCTCAGCATGACTAATTCTGCTATATTAAGTATAAAGTCTTTGAATTTGTATCTAATTCCATCAAATTTTATCTGTATTTCATCCATACCACGACAATGTGACCATCAACGCTCAACTGGGGATCCATATGGTCAGCGCCGAGGTTAAAAGATTCGCCGCTAAAGATAAGGACAGGATGGAACGACATCCCAACACGTATGCCACCAATTTGCTGGGCAACTTCACCACCACCAAAAGACTTAAGAGGAAGCATCCACTGGATATACCAAATTAATTATTTTGAGAATCATAACTTGTATTTCTCAAATTCCTTTTGTTAAGGTTCACACACAAAATTTAATTATTGTCCCTGCTTGTGATTTTAAATAAAACTTTCAAATGTTAAAAATGTTTATGGTTCTGCCATAAAGAAGGGATTGTTTATGTCGACCTAAATGTAAAAAAAATATATTAATTAAATGTTTTTTTTTTTTAGATCACCGAAATTATAATGCGTCTATTGCGTTGGAAATTCCTTTTCTTTATTTTTGTATCCTGCGCAGGATTTATGTTTACTTTCATATCTTGAAGTGACTTTAATTACATTCCTGTTAATTTATTTACATTCGTTAGTTGTTAGTATTGAAGTGGTAACTTTCATTGAGAATAAGTAACCACTAAGGTTGATGGTTTGTTATAATCGTAAAATATTTGTATATATCTAAATACCTGGCATCCTACAGGTTGAGTTCTAATGCGCAAGGAAAAACTCTAGCCGAATTAATAGACAATCGATCAATACGCGCAATTATTTGAAGGGAGCAAGGTGGATCGAAGGAATAATTGATCGATTAACTGGAAAGATTCTGAACGTAGTTCATAGTTATTTATTAGTTATTTATTAAAGGGGGAGATACCGACCACTTCAATTGTAAAAGTTAATAATATTGAAAATCTTTGCGTGTGGATTTAAGCCTGTTAGAGCTACGCTACTTTGGAGATATTACACAGCTACGGCTGGAGAGTTCTACTTAAGACTAAATTAAAATACTACCCGGGCTGTATTTTGAAGCTCAGCCTTCGCTGAGCTGCGGCGCAGTTGTCCAGTTGTAGTGTCAGCATTCCGTATCCGGCCAGCAACGATCACTTGTTGCGCAAGTGCTCGAGCCGGTCCGCGGACAGTTGCCCTTGGAATTCATGGTCAGCCCCTGTTTCGTTACGCGTTGAACTGGGTAAACTGTTATTCTCTTATATACAAGCTTAGGATTAGGAAATTTAATGAGGAAATGCAGAATGTCCGAAAGTTGAAAAACTTTTACGTCAGATATTTCTAAATATCTACCAAACTAATATTAATATTTGTAGGCTGTTTGTCTCTGAATTCGCTTGCGTCGGCACCATTTAGAATGGCGGGACTTACAATATTTAATTTTGCTAGGGTAAGGCCCATGGGAATGTTTGCTAGGTCTGTAATGATGATTATATTTTTTTCTTTTTTATTTTTTATTATCAATCATTCAAAAGTTACATTTAAAATCTGTTCGGAATTATGAACAATAATTAAATTTTGTAATGATTCCTTAGCTTAATGGAATATTGAGTAATATGATGTTATAATGTATAAATATGATTTTTGCTTGTCCTACGAAGCTACTTTTAACTTTAATTTTTTGTTTGAGCCTTGACGTTTTAATTAAAATTTTATGTTGGGCCCTTTAGCGGGCGTGAATAAATCTAGAAATGCAGCTCAGTCACGTTCGTTCGAGTGGCGAAGGTCCAGTGGGTGAGTCCGTTTCAGCCTCCTAGTGGTGTAGCTGTTGTCTAACAGGTTGATGGCCTCAGGATTGGGATGTCGATCTAGCCTCTCCACGTATCTGTTGGCGAATCGCTGAACTTCTGCTCTCACGGATGGGACTCCCAGTTGGGCGTGGATTGTTGCGTTATCGTGGTACAGGTGAGCTCCGGTTATAGCTCTTAAAGCTTTGTTTCGGGCGATCTGGATGATATTTTGGCTGCTTAGACACGCCGTTCCCCATAGCTGGATACCAAAGGTCCAGACTGGCTTTACAATGGCTTTATATATAAGAAGCTTGACCCTTTGCTTCAGCCTGGACCTCCTTCCAATGAGCCAGTTGAGCTGACGTAGCTTGATCCGGATTTGTGTCCGGAATTGGGGTGCCTCCGAGACTGACTCCAGGACAGTCGCCTCTCCTCATTGTAAACGTCGTTTGGCCTGACTTCTCATGGTTGACGGCGATGATCCACCTTTGAAGCCACGGGTCGAGGATGTCCAGCTGGCGTTGGAGTCGTGCAGAAGCCTCCTCTGGCAAGATTGAAGAGGCCAAAAATGCCGTGTCTTCATCAATGAAGACTAAATTTTTTAAATTTTCAGTTAGGTATTTTACTTAATTAAATAATTTGGAATTAATTGTGAATTGTTTGTTATTATGTATTTTTTATTAAGTCGTCTATTTAATTGTGTACAGTTATGAAATCATTATGATCAGGAGTTTTTGCTATCCATTTGCATAAAGTTTCTATTTCGTTTATTCCTCTTTTTTAACTTTTTGGCATTATTTCTGATAATATTATTCTGATGAGTTATAAATCCATTGAAATTTCCCATTTTATATCTGTTTTTGCTGATTTATTTAAACTTCTCGTTTTGGTGTTAGTCATTTCTTCATAAAAACTTAAATTAGTTACGTAAAATAAGTCTGCGCATGAATCGTACGTCAATATGTCTTTGTGGTCTTTAAATAATAAATATTGTGTCGTCAAATATTTCGAAACTTGTTAAAAGTATTAAGTTTAATCAAAGATTATAAAGTACATAGATGGGACATCAGGGTCCAAAACGGTCAACTTTTTGCGTCGAGCTTGTTGGTGAGGGGGGAACGCACATGCATACGATTCTATTTTTAGAACTCTTTACATGTACCCGTCAACAAAAATGTGAGCCTATGTGTGTATGTGTGACTGCTCGCACGACGGAGTAAAAATGTTTTGGCTTCCAAATTTAAAAAAAATTTCAATTTAAATTTCTCGTTTCTTTTTTCGATGCGCCGATGTGGTAGTTGGTAGAACAAGTAGTATTTTTGATCGCCGCGGATCGAGACAGGATGGTAGCGTAATGCATAGAGTAGTTACTCTATGTGTAATTTTTCTGTGTTCAAATCCTCGTAAGGACTTTTGAACTTTTCTTATGAACTTTTTCTTTGTTTTATAATTATTATTATTATTTTTTTTTTTTAATTGTAATATTTTTCTTTAATTTTACAATTGTAAAATTGTTTTATTCTTCATTATGTCCCGCTAATAAAATTTCAAGGGAGTCCTTCCGGCATTTTGTCATCCGACACGTACGTCACTTATTTTTACAACAATTGTAATAGAATAATAATAAGGTAAAAATTAAAAGTAAAATAAAAAATAATAAAAAAATAAAAGTAAATATAATAAGAATCATAAAACTAAAACTTTATCAAAATTGCAACAACCGCCCGCTAATGAAGTCGAACCAAGGACCCCATGAATAAGGACCACGCACTATCCATCTAGGCTACCCTCGAAGTTCATTTTATGATACTTAAAATTGGTGTTAAAGGAGGCGCTAGAATCTATACTAAAAACAGAGTAAGAATAGTAAAAGATATTTCTGATCTCTTTACTCTTACATTGGTTCGATTACAACGTTTCAAACTTTCATCGTTCCAAAGATGTTACGATCTAAAAATAGAATTCTCTCTCTCTCTATCTCATCTGCCAGCCGTTTATCGTGGAACCCGCTCTCAAATGTTTTCATTATTACAGCGGGTTCCACGACGGAAAAATTGAAAACATTTGAGAGCGGGTTCCATAACGCGGCCTACCAAAATGCCGTAGAACCCGCACTTATAGACATTTTTACAGCGGGTTCCACTACGAACTGAGACGATGTTAAGGTGATTTTACAATTTTGTATTTTTTTGTATTGGATTATAAATTTAGGAAAACACATAAAAATAATAAAACAATAATATAAATAGATTTAAAATTTAAAAAAAAATGGATGTCCCGAGAAGGGTTTGAACTCGTTTTACTTTGCACACCAGCCAAGCACTCTACCACTCGGCTATTCCCCATTCGTTGGCGCGCGAAAAATTTCTCAAACTTAACTTGTCGCGCAATGGAACCCGCTCGTTCCAGCGGGTTCCACTGCTGGAACCCGCCATAGAAAATTTTTCTTTGTATGAGATGTCCCATCTATGTACTTTATTATCTTTGGTTTAATATAAGTACCCGGGAAACATTTTTCTGAAAATAGTAAAATTACTTTTTTTTGCAATTAAAATTTAATATTATCTTTATGAATAGTCCTATTTCTATTTTTGATAATTATTTTGTTAGGCATATTTTCCTTAACTACCTGTTTTTTATTTCTTGAATTAAGCTTATTTCGTTCCCTATATTATTACTCATAAACTACTTTTCCTACTGTTTTTCTTCTCCGTTTTCGGTTTTTTTGTCCAACATTTTTGAAGGTGTATTTTTTAATATAAGAGGAATATTTTCGTGCTCAATTTTATTATAGAGGATATCAAAAGGTTTTAGGTTTGTTGTGGAGTTAATTGTCTGATTAAATTTTTGAGCTGCTCTAATAACTAGGTATTTCAGAATAGTCAGTTAAATTAAACCCTTCTTTTATGCAGCTAGCTATTTCCGTTAATGTCCCGTGTTATCTCTCAACTTGCCCGTTTGAAGAACTGTGTCTTGGGTCTGCGTAATGTAAACTTATCCCACATCTTTGTGCAAATGATTTATTATTTGTCATAATTACTTTAGCTTGGGGAAATCGCTGAAGTAGTTCCATTACTTTGTTTTCAATGTTTAATTTTGTTCGGATTTATTTTATCACAAGGTATTTTGAATAAGCAACTATACAAGTTAGAAATGTTAAATTTTAGAAATGTTAAAATTACTTAGAGAACCATTGATAGAGCATGCATGCAGAACAACAAAAACTTAAAATCAATCGGCGTTTTAACTGATGTCGGCTGAATTATACCCTGTTGCTTTCTCAGTATAATGATTTTAAATGATTCGTAAAAATATATATGTACATACAGAAATTTACTAATAACACCTGATCCTATTCCTAAATACATTTAAAATGTATGCTGAAATATTAAAAATTTTATATAATTTCTTTCGTCATTTCACCCAATAACGAATACCCGAATTTCTTTAGGGTAGCCTAAAACGTTAGGAAATTTAAAAATACCGTTAAATACCGCCCCGTTGTTAATAACAGTTGTTAATTAAACTGATTTAGCGGTTTAGAAGAGACCCATAATAATAATTATACATTTTCAAAACTACTTTCAGTTTAATGATTGGTGTTTTGATCTGAGTCTGACTGGTCTGTTTGTTCTATATCGCTGAAAGTGCAGAATGTCAGAATTTTGTAAAAACGCTTATGCTAGATACTTCTAATATTTCTACCAAACTAATGTTAATATTAATAGGCTGTTTGTTTTTGAATTCGCTTACGTCAGCACCATCTAGAATAGCTGGGCTTACAATATTTAATTTTGCCACGGTTAGGCCCACAAGGATGTTTTCTAGGTCTGTAATGATGATTCTATTTTTTCCTAAAATGATTTCTTACAAGTGTGTTTCTTTATTTTTTCGTATTTCTGAATCTGATCCATTGCGTTATCGAGCTCATTTAAACGTTCTTGAAATTGTAGTTTTATTTCTGTCTGACCTACGTCCGCCCTCATTAACTGGTTCTGATAGAATCTTACCTGTCCCAATTGTTAAAGTCAGGTTTACTTGCAATAACTTCAAGAGCCATAAAAATGAAATTAATACTTTTAGTAGCCCTATGGTAGAACTACAGGCTGGTCACCAACTTGCGAATATGTCTACGGTCCGTTGCTATAACTGGTGTTATTTGGTCGTCTATGAATGTCTTCGTCATATTTCTCGTAGGTCGTCATGTTCATTGCGTGCTGTAGGTATCCGTTATTCTCCCAGATTACAATGTCATTGTTCTATCGGACATTCTATCGGAATACAGTCCGCGTTCGTGTAACCGTTGAGTTTTAATATCGCGTCCATCTTATAAGCCGTTAGTATGAAAATTAAAAAATATTTCCGTAATGTAGAAATAATAAAAAAAGGAACAAAACGTAGATTGTCCTCGTGGACCACCTTTCCTTTAATTAGGGTCCCCAGGTCTGCATCAATAACATCTTCGGAGCACAATGGCGTAAGCTTATTCCCCATGCGTTTTTTTGCTTTCAGGAAAACCTTATCGCTAACTTTGTAAGTTTTATGAGTCCTATCTTTGTTTACGTGTTCGAGGGTTTTTTCTTGAGATTGATGCATTTTTTCGCTAATTTCTGTCTCGAATTCTGCGGATATTGAGTATAAAATGTCTACGGGTTTTTCGTTAGTCACCGAGTGAATGGACTTATTGTTGCCAGAAGAATTATCTTGATGGTGTCAGTTAAATTGTACTCTAGCTTCAAACATCGTGCTATTTCAGCCAGGGTGCTATGGCTGCTATGGCTATAGCTAAGAATCTTTCTACTTGGCCGTTTGAGGTGCTGTGTAGAGGTGGTGCGTTTGAAACGGTAATGTTATAGTTTTCAGGAGAATGAATTTTATAGTATCGGAATAAAACTTTTCGTTATCGCAGTGGATCTTTTTCGCTTTTGGCAAAAAATTCGCTCTTTGCATTATTGGAGTTTTCACGTCCACAATAGCCCTAGACGTGATAACCTGTACTGTGGTGAATTTCAAGAATTTGTCCACGCACGTAACGAAAAGAGTTCCGTCTGTGGAAAAAATGTCAATGTGGGGGATTTCCCCCACAGAAGTAGGTATAGGTGATTGTGCTACTGCTTGTTTGGATGGGTGGCGTTTGCACTTTGCCATGGAACAGATTTTGCAGCTCGATGCCACGTCCGTTGCTAGCCGGAACAGTTTTGGAAAAAATAGTCTCTTAGGACTTTTTTTACATTTTCTTGGGCTGCTCGATCGAATACAATAGGTGTTCGGTCACCATGAATTCTTTCTGTTCCGATTTGTCCGTTATATCTTGTATAAAGCTTTTTGAATGTTTGAATGAAGTGTTCGGGAATAACTCCAAGAGTTGGTGTTGAATAAATACCAGAAAATATTGCGTCTCTTCAATTATTATTTGATTCCTGAAATAGTTAACCAGGGTGTCCGTTGTGGCTATAGTATACGTTAGCGAATCCTCACTATGTATGGTAGCCATATAAAAGTCCTGTTCTTCTTCTAAAGCGTTAACGTTTTGACAACGGGACAAGGCGTCAGCTACAAAGTTTTCTCTGCCAGGTGTATAAATCACCTTTGCACCGTGGTCGTCAATAATTTATTTCCAACGCTTTAATTTAACATACAAATACAAACATACCATACAAATAATTGCGAAGGTTTTTAAGTGCCCAAAGTATAGCAAGTAACTCCCGCTCGTTGGTTGCAAAGTTCTTTTCGTTATCACGCAGAGTGCGTGATATTATTGCAATTGAGTTTTCTCCCTTAAAAATGTTAGTAAGAGGCCTTGTCTTGCCGCAAAATTCTTAATAAAGCATCTATAGTAGCTTGCTAACCCTATGAAAGATCTCAGCTCGAAAAGGGTCTTTGGCTGGGGAAATTGCTTGATGGCCATTACCTTTTCGGGTGAAGTCCGTAAGCCCTTTTGCGTCACTATGAGTCCCAAGTATTCAACCCTCGTTTTGAAGAACTTTGGTTTTATGTCATTAAGATGCTCCTTTGTCTTCGAGTATATTATGACATCGTCAACATAAAAATAGCATATCTTTGAAATTCCATCTCGTAGGATATCATTGATAGCTTTTTGAAAAATGTTTTTGTCATTTTTTAGTCCAAATGGCTATCTACAAAATATGTATTTACCATTTTTTATTGAAAAAGCCGTCTTCCGTCGATCTCTTTCTGTCAGCTTTATTTGGTGGAACCGGCTTTAAGGTCGAGTGTTGTAAAAAACTTTGACTCGCCCAGGTTCAACAATATTGTCGAAATCGCGGGGATAGGGTATCTATCGTCTATAGTTTTTTCGTTTAGTTTTCTAAAGTCGATAACGAGCCGCTTCTTCTTGACCCCGTTCTGGTCGGTTCCTTTTTTGTCAACAACCCACGTTGGGTTATTATAAGTAGACTTGGATGGCCTTATTACGCCATCCGCTAAAAGTTGTTCTATTTCTGCGTCGACGAACTCAATTACACCCATGGGGTGCGGATACGACTTTAAGTATACTGGCTCCCCATCTGTTTTAATTGTAGCAATAGTACTGTGTAGGGGGGCGTTGGTTCCGCAAAAGGTTCCAGAAATGGGGATGAAATTAAAAGTCGGGGGCGTCTTCAGTTTCAGTATAAAGAACGCGTTCAGCTTTATTGGCTGCGTACATCGAATTGATCTTAAAAATTTGTGAAAAAAAGAGGTCGCCGACAGCCAACGAGCGAGAAGAGAGGGCACAGAGGGGCGAGTGTGGACGCGCTCTTCAGCGCGGGTGCGCTCTTTAGCGTGGGTGCGCTCTTTAGCGCGGGTGCGCTCTTCAGGTGAGTGGCACCACGGCCCCTCACCTAAACATTCCGCCCCCCTTGCAATCGCTCGGGTCGCAATAGCTCCCTCGGTGTTATGGCTGTTGGCAGGCTCCGGACACGACCCATCCAAACACGGTGCTCTGGGCCACTGGCAGTCCGTCCTGGATCTTCAGGAAGCCCGGTTGAATAATCCGTGGGTACATATCTACGCCCAGGACGACGGAGATTGTCACTGGCAGATGGAATCGCTCATCCGCCAGGGTCACGCCTCGGAAGTGGGCACGCACCGCCTCGCTCAGCTCCCGGGACGGCGTACGAACTCGCACGTGAGGCTCGATCTTAAACATGACCTCCAGCCGAACGCTATCATCGGTCGTTGACCCCACGGTGGCGGAACACACCTGTTTGTCCCCCACGCTGGTAGTGGGCAGCCGGAAACACGCTGCGAGCGAGGCGTCGATGCAGCTCGAGAGCGTGCATGGGTGCAGTCGGCAGCACGTTGACGCTGTTCCGTCGCAGCAGCGATGAGAGGGTAGGCGCAGCGACCGCGTCCAGCGGGGGCCCTCGACGAGAGGCGGAACTTTGCCTAGGTGCGGATGACGCGGGCGGATGAGCGGTGGTTGGCAACCGAGGAGTGGCGGAAGAAGGCCGAGGATGTAACGACGAGTGCCGGGACGTCGGTGGCCGTGGATCGGGTTGGGATTGCCGGAAAGTGGCGGACCCAGGCCGAGGAGCACCCGAACCGCGCCGGGAGTTGGCGGATGACGGCCGGGCGCCAGACGAGACACTCTGTGTCCTGACTCCCGCGCTCCGTGACCGGTGCTCCTCTTGGCGTGCCTTGCGCCGACCCCGCGGCTTCTCCACGAGATGCAGCAGCGTGTGGTGATCCTGTCCACAGGTCTTACAACCGTCACCCCGACGACAGGATCCGTCGGAGTGCTCGTGGGCCAGGCAGCTCGAGCAATACCGGTTCACAAGAACCGCTCGGAGCCGCTTCTCGCTAAGGCGTAGGAAGCGCCGACACTTCTTTAAGGCGTGGATTCCATTGCAGACTCGGAAACGGTAGGATTGAATACCACGAGTACATCTGCTCTCCAGCGATGCGTGGGTGTTGCGTGGACGTGGCGACATCGTGTTGGCTATGGCTGACGGAAATATGATAAAGGAAAAAATAACATGATCAGAATCGGTGTAAATGAAGGTTTGGAACTACGGGCAGAGCTACGGGACAGCACAATGGACAGGAACATTGGAGCGGAAGAAATGTTGATTACTGTGGGTAGGCGGACGCGTCCAATGGAAGAAGCACGACCTTAACAACGGGCCGCTTTACGAGCCCTCGCGCGGTGCGGATGTCGATCATGCGGACATGGCCATCAGAGCCGGGATACACCGCGTCAACCCTGCCTAAGCGCCACTCATTGGACGGAAGGTTGTCTTCCTTGATGACGACCATATCCCCAACTCGCCACTTGTTTCTCTCCTTGAGGTACTCCTCCTTCCCCCGGAGCTGAAATTGCTGCTGAAGCGCCTTGAGGTGTTGCCAACGATTGATGATGGAATTGGTGTCCCCCTTTATCTCGGGCTCGACCGTGGCGAGAAGTGGTCCTCCCACAAGAAAGTGCCCGGGTGTAAGAGCTAGCAGGTCTTCGGACATTGGCGCGAGTGGCCGCGAATTCAGGCACGCCTCGATCTTCGCCAGGCGAGTAGCCAGCTCCTCAAAGGTGTATTTTCGCGTGGCGGCGGACTTGTAGAACAAGGTCTTGAAGCTCTTGACCCCTTCCCAAAGGCCCCCCATGTGGGGAGCTCCCGGAGGAATGAAATGCCAGAGAAGCTGCTGGTGACTATAGGCACCGGACACAGCCCCCTTTAGGCTCTGGAGAAAATCGCGGGATAGTAGAGCAGCTGCTCCCACAAAAGTCTTCCCGTTGTCGGACTGCACTTGACGGGGGCATCCTCTCCGGGACACGAACCGTGCGAAAGCCGCCAGAAATTTCTCGGTCGTAAGGTCCGACGTAGGGTCTAAATGGATGGCCTTAGTGGAGAAGCACACAAACACCAACACATAACCCTTTGTGATGAGACAGGCCCTCCCCGTATAGTTTTTTATCTCGAAGGGACCGGCATAATCCACACCGGTGTGCGTGAACGGGCGCAAGAAGGACGTCCGTTCCTTAGGTAGCTCTCCCATGAGTTGCGCCTGCAACTTCTTCTTGTGGATGACACATACCTTACAAGAATAAACGACGGACTTGACCAAATTCCTCACCCTTGGAATCCAGAACTTGGCCCGGATCAGACGGATCATCAGCTGACTGCCACCGTGCAGCGTGATGCGATGTGTAAAATGACCAGGAGTCGAGACAGCTGACAGTCGTACGGAAGGATAATAGGGTGCCGTTCGTCATATTGGAGAAACTCAGAGGACGTGACCCGGCCGCAGGCTCTCATAAGGCCTTGCGAATCCACGAAGGGGTTCAGATTCTGAATCGGACTGGATGCCGATATTGGACGCTTTTCGCTTAAACAGCCCATCTCAGAGACGAAGTGTCTGCGCTGAGTGACGGAAACTAGAAGACGTTCAGCCGACGTAACCTCATTAGCGGTCAGGTGCTCTTCAAACGAGGGTCGAATCTTCCGCGCGCGCTGGATGAAGCGATTAACATGGGCAAGGACTCGTAATGCCTTGTCGAGTGTGGAAAAACTCTCAAGGAGATCTTCGGGGGGTACTTTCGCGACATGGACCTTGACTGCTCGCTTCTCGAGTTCAGTCACGGGGGCATCATAGCCTTGAGTGGGCCAGTCGCTGCGAGGCCTCTGCAGCCAGTCAGGACCGTGCCACCACAACTGGTTATCCACAAGATCTTGGAGAGCTACGCCCCGGCTAGCGAGATCCGCAGGGTTATGCTCGGAGCGGACATGTGCCCATTTCTGCACGTCGGTGAACTGGGTGGTCTTGGTCACCCGGTTGGCCACGAACGTTGTCCACTGGCACGCTGGCTTATGCAGCCACGCAAGGACAATAGTCGAGTCGGTCCAACAGTATAGGACAGACGCGGCCCCTGGCATTTGTGGCAGAACGGCGGTGGGCATCTCGGACAAGAACAAGGCACCGCACAGCTCTAGCCGAGGGAGCGACACCGTTTTAACTGGGGCCACTCGAGTCTTTGAGTCGACACGAACGTAAATTGCTGCGCCATACGCCTTCTGTGAAGCGTCGCAGAACCCGTGGTGTTCGACTTTTAGGTGTGGTCGGAACGCGACCCATCGAGGAACACGAATCTGATCGAGCACCGAGTAATTCTTTAGGAAGTCAACCCATCGCTGACAGAAATCTTGAGGGAGGGCGTCATCCCACCCTAGATCCAGAAGCCAAATGTCTTGCATGAACATTTTTGCCCGAACAATAAAAGGAGCGAGCCAACCTGCTGGATCGAACAATTTGGCAATTTGGGAGAGGACTTGGCGCTTTGTGAAAACCGAGCCGGAAGTCAATTCTGGCGGGACAAAAAAGAATTCATAAGTCGTCGCTTTCCACCGCACGCCGAGTGTCTTGGCCGTGCTCTCTGCATCGATGTCGAGAAAGTCAGCACGGAGACGGTGATCGGAAAATCGGTGATTAATATAATCGGAAAAATACTGATGCTATCTAGCATTTGCCAAGGGAAAGTTTTTCCTTATTGTGCTTTTGTTTTGTTCTCGTCGCTCGTGTTTGTAATGTTTTTAAAATATTTCTATTTACTTATATCATTGAAAGTAAATAGCATTTACACGATTATACATTTTTAATCTTTGGTGTGCAAAAGGTGGCACTAACGCTGGAAGATTAAAAAGAAATATTGAAGTTATGCAAGAGCAAATTGAAAACAACGGTTACATTCCCAAGCTAAGCCAACTATCAAAACAAATTGATTGCATATGCAAAAGAATTGCTACTTTTTGGATAAGATACAAACGGAAAAAAACTGCAATTATGCAATATTAATCAAGTTGATCATCAGACAACTTTTGTCTTCTGATCCATTAATTACAGGACTAAGGAAATTACCTTGCAAATTTAAGTCCAATTTAAAGAAATCAACTTTAAATTTGTTAGAAGAATTTAATTAACTATTATGTTTTCTTTGTTTTTTTGAATTAATTTATGTTTTTTTATTTTATTTTATATGGCGTCTAATTTGTTTACAAAAGTGTATTATTATTAAAGTATTTGAATATTACTTGAAACTGGTACGTATTTCTGTTTACAATTTTTGCTATGATACCTGCATAATATAGTTTTCCGATTTGGACTATATTTGGCAAGCATGTATAAAACTGGCCACACGCATAAAATTTGTAAGTTTTGTTTACATATCCTGAAAAACAAAAAAGTTTTTCCCACTTAATACTTATTTTTATCCTATCCTATGGCAGCTATATGATATAGTCGTACGATATGGCCAATTTTACTATGCAATTCAAATATTTTTTTAGAATTTTGGTTTAATTTTCGTTACAATATCTGAACTAGAAGTACTCATGGCCACGGCTCAATACAAGCCCAACCTCTGTGTGCCGTTGTGTCGAAATACTCGGACTTGGAATTGACACGGTGGAAAAAAAAATCTTGCAGCAGTGTGAACGAAATTTAATGGTCGGACCACTGCTGAGACGGAAAAATGTCGTACTTATCTTTTGGCTGAACAATGCCGGGAACTGCTGGTGGATGGAAATCCAAGATTATCCAGCTCGAAGGACCAAAATGTTGTAGGGGGCCGTTGCTTCCGCAAAAGATTCCAGTAAGAAAAATGAAAGAAGTCAGCGGCGTCGTAAACTAAGTTTCGCATTCAGCTTTATTCGCTGCTTACATGGAACTCAAAACTTAACTTAGAAGAATAAACGGACGATCGATGACGGCCGACGAGAGAGCGAGAGTGCATAGAGGGGCGAGCGCGGATGCGCTCTTAAGCTGAGCTGAGCGGCACAACGGCCCCTCACTTAAACATGCCCTTAAGTACGACTTGCAGGCCCTTGCTGTTTTTTAGCTGATACGTGTAAAAGTTTTTTTTTTTGTCGGTGAGGTATTTCGATAATACTCCGTAATTATTTTCAGACTTCGTTTGAAATTTTGTTTTCTGGATGTTGCCCTTTACGAGTGATATTATGTGGAAGTTGTCCTTGCCAATAAGCTGTATAATTTGGTTGACAAGAACGTTGGAAAATCTTTATCGTATGCAAATTTGCGGGGCTAAGGCTTCCTTTTTTCGACTTCTGTAGATTAGGCGTCATCCTCATAGTCTGCCAAGATTTTAAAACTGTTTGTGTTCGTGGGCGTTTCTATTGCAGCTATGTTAGCGTTGCCACGGGTTATTTTGCGTTGAGAGTTTAGGGGGCTCAGCTTCCTGTTGAGCCGGCTTAATTTTTTCTTTGTTTTTGTTCTCTTTTTCGGGCAGCGCAGCGGCAGAAGTATTAATGTTTGCGCTGCTAGCTGATGACGTCGTTAAACGCGCTGTCATTACAGTTGCGGTTGTTTTTGTTGTTACGGTTGACGTTGTCAAAGAAGTTGCGGTGCTAGTTACTGCGCTCTTTGGCCGCTCTCTTGCTCTCTACGTTTAAGAATTCGCTCAAGTTTGGGGTGATTGACTGTGTTTGGGAAGAGCTTGCATTACTTTCGGTTTCTTTGAAAGAGAAGTAAGCGTTGTTTCTTTGTACTGAGAGCCGTCTCTCGTCTTGCTCACGTTGACGCTGTGTGCGAACGTCGTTTAGACTTATTGCAATCGAGGTTGAGTTTGTTCAAGTCTTAAATGTTATGTTTTATATTAATTTATTAATTAATCAATATAAACATTAGCGATTTCATCGCTGAAAGCCTCTTTTCGCGTTGTTGTTGATTTACGAAACCAGTCACTGCACTTTTTTGATGTTATTAAATACTTTTTCCCGGAGCACAATAAATGCACGTCTGCATGCGACGACGATGCGATTTTGATTTCAATAAATAATATATATTTAAACTACAACTAATTCAAAAATTAAGAAGTACGGTTTATCTGACTAAAATAATCATAGCCGCGAGAGAAATATCATAGCATAAATGAGAAATATCCCGAGACAATATCCCAATGCCCCATCCCGGTGACATAGTGGAAAGGTTAGAAAGACATTCGGAAGTTTAAGAAAATTCACACCGTTTGTCGTTTGTCACACATGCTGGACAACATGCGTATACAATATAGAACTGCACAGTATGGTTTACGTAAAAATTTGACCTCAACAACAAGCAGTGCTACCATTTTTGCAACCGCAGGGTCAACCACTGCAATGAAAATACCGATTGTATATGAACAATTTACTTTTGGCAAAAGTCTGGTTTTCAAGAAATCGTGATTTTTATCGGACGTCGCCGAAAACGTACTGGCTGAACTACAAAAAGTACGTGAGTGCCCACATCGAACTCGTCCCGGAGCTTAACAAGGAAACGGACATCGACTACACCACGAGCGCCCTGGAAAATGTAATTGTTGCGGCAGATCAAATGTCTACTCCTCAAGGATCTACTTCCTATCCAAGAAAAATATTTCAGTTCCAATCAGCAAATCGAACAGCTCGTGCAAGAAAGCAGGCACACGCGTCGTGAAAGGCAAAAAAGCAGATCACCAGCTTCAAGGCAATGCCTTAGGGAAGCAAGCCGATCTCTCGACCAGGCTCTTTTTCTGAAAATCCAGAATCATTCTCCAAAAAGTACAAAGTACCCCCTGTGGAGGGCCCACCCCAATCTTAGCGCCCCAATTGAAACTCTTCGGGACGCTGGGTTCCCTGAGACGAAGACAGAGCTTAAACATTCGCTACACATCTCCAAAGTGTCGTTCAGCCAAACCCAGCCTCGAATGCATTCCTCCTGTCATTAATTCAGCTAGAAACTACCTTTCTGCCAACTGAACCTTCATTCCGGCCGAAAGAAATCGAAAAAACTCTTGTTTACTCGCATAATAACATATCTGGAAGCTTTCAATATTATCCCGGCACACCATTTTGGCTTCCAAAGAAACCATCGAGCAAGTGAACAGATAAACATCTGAAATACGCTCAGCCTTTAAACAGTGAGAATACTGAATCGATATTTTCTCGACGTATCTCAAGCTTTCGACCGAGCTTGGCTTAATGGACACTCTACAATAGGGTATTCTTAGTGAGATGCAATCCAGCAACTTTGAGGGACAACATAATTAAAGCTGAAGTTCCATAAGGTTCTTTATGTTTTGTATACTGCGGATATTCCTACGAACGACCTCAAAGTCAACGTTCGGTAAAGATACCGCTATTTTTAGTCGCTCAAGATGCTCAACCTGAGCAACACACTAACTCGCTAATAATCTCATAGTAGTAGAAAGGTGGCTGTCCGACTAGCGCATTAAAGTAAACGAATAAAAGTGTTAAAATGTAACGTTTACTCTTAATGGACAAACATGCCCTCCGCTTTCATTTAACGGTATGCTGATTCATCAAGCTAACGAAGTAACGTACCTTGGCGTCCACCTTGATAGACGACTAACCTAGCGTAAGCACATCGAATGAAATAAGATGCACCTAAAACTAAAAGCCAACAGCCTCCACTGGATCATAAACTCACGATCACCACTGTGCCTGGACTACAAGTTACTACACTACAATTGAATCCTAAAGCCAATCGCGATAGCAGAAATATACACATCCTACAGCGCGCAAAATCCACCGGGACCTAGGCATCCTCGCAGTGAAAGACGAAATCCAGAAGCAAAAAGAGTCACACAAAGAAAAACTGTCTTCGCACTCAAATTTTCTCCTAAGGGGATTGTCTCGGATTTCCATGGGATCCCGCCTGCGACGCAACCACCTCCCAACGCAGCAGTAGATTTTAAGAGGCATTCTAAATCTGTAACAGTCAGTATGACTGTTAGTTAAGTTAAAAGTATTAGATTTAATACACTTCTTGTTCGTCTCGCAAAGAGAAGATTCAAGAAATAAAAGCAAGGTTAAAGAAACAAAAAAGATTCGGCAGATTTGTAAAATAGTTCAAAATTAAGCTAAAGTGTCTTTCTTGTGGAGTTTCAATTGTTTTGAACTTATTCAACATTGTTGAAAACATAAAACCAAACGGAATATTTTTTTTAGGGTTACATCTGTGCTGAATCGACGATATGGCCACAAATGATTTAGCCACAGAGAAGAACTGGATGATATCTAAAATGACTCTAATAAAAACAAGAAAGGAAAGCTAACTTCGTGCGTATCCTTTACAGTTAAGATCGGAAATGTACAGCACATATTAGATAAAGTTTGACGATCCTTACAAAAAAATTGTGTCTTAGAATGTAAAATTTGCAAAAAAAAGTCCCAAGCTTCTATCTTCAAAAATATCAAAGTTTGGGTAGTTTCCTCTAATTGAGTTATATGGCAGCTATACATAAGAAGTCAGATGCTCACTATCCCGATTGCCAAAGGTACAACCCATAGGAAATAACATCTCTCTAACATAAGAAATACCAAAGATATGGCATTTCCGATCAACGCTGTAGTGGACCTTTTCATCTTATATACTGCGTGCGTTCACAATATTAACGATAGTATGAGTGTATTTATTGGTTTAAATGAAATGCACCAAAAAAATTTATGCTAAAACTATGTGCCTTAATAAAATAATGTTTCCTTCTTTATTTTTTTCACATTTATATCAGCTAAACGTTTTCCTTCCTTTGCAAGTAATGTACTTGCTCTTCGAGTTTTAAATAAGTCCTTTAATAAAAAATTTTAAAAATTGTATATTAAAATAAAAGATTATATCGATTACTTCATAACTTACATACTGTGCTGGTCGTTGTTCCTTCGGGATTTTCGTTAAAAAGGGTCGACATTTGAAAGGTTGAGTCTTGTCTTGTAGGTCTTGAGGATGGGGGCTCCTGATAGCAGCGGTACCAAGTTTTTTGGCTAGGCTGTTGGGGTGCTCATTTAGACGTACCATTCCATTTTCCATTTCTGAGCAAGTTCCTGCAGCTTGTCTCCGATTTTAGGCACGTTGAGATCTTGTTCGATGTCTCAGGTTCGCATAAACCACGGAGCTCCAGAGATCCTTCGAAGAGTTTTCGCTTGCAAAACCCGGATTTTGTTCATAAACATAGAGTCCGGACTATGGAATTGTATATCTGCACCTGGCAAGGTGCGAATTTGGTTGCGTGGTGTGAGGAGCCAGGACATCCGAGCCATTTGAGTTCTGAACGAGTTTTGGATACAGGTAATGTGGCTGCCAAATGTGAGTTTTTTGTTTAAGGTGACACCGAGGTACTTGTATGCAGGAAGGGCTCTGATTGGACTATCGTTGAGGTTGACTCCTGGGCAGGTACTTCGGCAATTGGTGAACGTTACATTTGCAGAGTTGTCTGCGTTTGCACGAATGTTCTAGTTTGTGGCCCATTGAAAAAATGCGTCCAGATACTCCTGCTATGCAAATGTGGCTGCCAAGATACTACTGCTTTTGGTCAGGACAGCAGTGTCATCCGCGTAGGTCGCAATTAGCACGTCTTGCTCATTCACTTCAGTGATTGGAGTTTTTTTAGGCATATCTGAAACATAGATAGAGATAGAAAACGGCGGAGGACACTACCATGAAAATAAGACGTAAGAAGGCGTAAGAAGACTTTTGCCTATATACAGAAGTCCAGGGTGCCACACTCGGTCAACAGACAGTTGAATGTCAAGGAAGACAGCAACTGCATGTTCCTCTTCTCAAAGGCTTCTAAGGCAAAGTTAACAACTCTGTGCGATTGCTCAGGAGTTCCATGTTGAAGACGAAAGCCGAACTGGAATTCCGGAATCGCACTGGTGACATCCTCAAAAGTAAGTAGCCGGTTCAGGATCAGCCTTTCCATGATTTTTTCCAGGGATGGTAAAAGACTAATTGGAAGGAAGTCTAAACTTTTATCACCACGTTGTTTATACCCATGCAGAGGGTATTATAATTTAGTCCAAAACTGTGCAATCAGTATTCCAGCTCGATGTAGAATCTCGATGTCATATTCTTGAATTCTTAACCACCATCGTACAATATGAGATATAAGTTCCTTATTATCCATTGATGATTTCAAGGCATCTCAATCGGTAACGCCTCGAACATTCTTTCCATAAACGTGGTACCGCTCCAAGAATTCAACGATAGCTAGAGCTTCCAGCTCGTAACTATGATAATTCTTTTCGGACTTCGATGTTGCTCGACTGAAATAGGCGATTGGTTTTAATTGACCCGCTTCATTTTGCATTAGTACAGCGGCCAAACCAACAGTACTGGCATCCCTGTGTTATTCATGTTTAGCATCAAGGCGTTAAAAAAAAGTCACACAAATTGGAGTTCTTCGGTAACATTAGTTGTTGTTGGGAACATAAAAATGGCTTTCGTCTTTATTTCTACCTGGCTGATTCCTTCTGCTACTAGTTTTTTGGGTTAGTGGCCAAAGAAGAGGTGGAGGGTTGGTCAGTGGATTCGATATTGGAAAGTCTCACTCCCACTGGTTTTTTAAATTTTTTCTTTACGGAACTAGGCTGATGTTCTTGGACGAAAAGATGGCCAAAAATTGGAAGAACAAATCGTCTTGAACATCAGCGCGTACACTCCATCAGTGGTGACGAAGGCGGTAAATTTTTTGCTCCCAGGGGCTACTTCAATTTGGTAATAGCCGCTATTTAAGGTAAAATAGTGAGGTTTTGCCACCGGGCTGGCATACTCTGACTTAGATGGCTAGATAATATCCTGATGCAAGAACATCTTGGGAACTACTTCCTTCTTCGGTTCGGAAATTCGGTAAGGTGGATGAGAAACTACCTGGTTGCTCTCAACAGCTATATTGGGTTGGACGATCTTTTTTTTTCCTAATCCTTGCAGTCCTGTAAAGAAAACATCCTCGAACTTGTTTAACAACAGACGCATTTGGTTTCTTTGCTGGTCATTGTTCATATTTGCGAGAAGCTTTAAGGTACCACATTCGCTTGCGATGGTTTCTGGTTGCAGTACAGCTCGCTTGATTTCGGCGTTGCCTGGCTCAAACTTAAGGGACAACTGGTCGCTTAAAATGACATCATGTCCCAACAAAAGGTCTTCTTGCAAAAGTGTGTCGTCAGCTACGTATAGTTTTGCCTATATAGTTGTTCCTTGGATGTCCATCTTTATAAAAACTTTTTCGTTAAGAATATATGATCCTCCACATATTCCGCTTATCTTCATACAGCAGGTATGCCGATCTGTATTTAATTTTTTGGCAACTGACTACCGCACAATATTAGCCTGACTACCAGTATCAATAAAGGCGTTATAGTTTTTTTAATTTATTTGTACGATTCTGGTGATCAACTTGTCGTGACCCTTGCAACTTGGCACCTTTCTGTGATTGCGTGAAAAGTATTGCATTTGGTACAGCGGGACTTCCGCTCCTTACTCGGGAACGAAAAGTCTAAACTCGCCACTCTTGAAACACGTTTTAGCATCCTTCGATTTGGCTGGCTTGGTGTCGCCATCTTGCTTCGTCTCTATATTGGTGAATTTTGGTACGAGCTCCTTATTGTTTGTTATTTCTCGGCGCCTGGTTATAAAATAAGATTCGGCTGCCTCTCTAAGTTGCTTTATTGTTGAAAAGTCTATAGCTGCAATGCTGTTTTGTAACTCTCGGTGCTGCAAACCTGCGCGAACATATCTTATAACAGCTGCTTCGCTTAAATTGTACTGCACTCCTAGGGCTGACAATAGGAAACCGTACTCCTTTACTGTCTCTTTGGCTCGTCTGGGTGCATTGGCCATGTTAAAATGGACTTCCGCTTCATCAGGGCTTGTTTCAATCTCGTCCCTTATAGCTTGCGCGAAGTTGCTTCATGTTGTGAGTACTACTGGAGATGAATCGAACCAAAACTTGGCTGGTGCCTTGATCCTTGTATAAATTGCAAGTTATAAAAATTTCTCGTCCCAACGATACGCGAAAACCACTTGTCGACACGATCGATGAACTGGAGCACTGATACGGCGTTCTCAACTCCTGGATCAAACCTTGGCATAGTTTCCGCAATCTCTTTTACAGACGCATGTCGAACGTTGTTTGCTTTTTGAAGAGTAGGAATATCTTCACTTCTAACATTCCGACTGACTTCTTCTGCGCGGTGGTGCCTTTTATCTCCTGTCTTTACATTTACATTCTGCCTCTGCATGCTCACCAATTGCGCAATCATATGCTTCAGCTCGGTCATCTCATTTTGCAGTTCTTAAATGGCTGCCGCTTCTGACGTTATCGTTTCCTCTCGTTGGCTTGTGTTTCCACTGAATGGTATTTCCATATTTTCCGACTCCTTAAACTCCACTTGTCGCCGCACTAACTCTGCTCTGGATCCCCGAGGTGCAAGATTTCGTTCTCTTAACAAAAACCTTAACTGGTCCACCTTGAGTTCAGTTGACCATTTTTCCGTGTTTCTCTCCAAACTTTTTATTCTTTTCTGCCAATTTTACCACGACGCCCATATACACACAATCTCTTTGTATGTATACTGTCTGGTTCTTCTTAACTCACCACGACGCCCATATACACACAATCACTTTTTATGTAAGTTAACAATGCAACTGTGATCGAAGCCAAGAGCAAGAAGACGAACGGCACATGATGTCTTCAACGGGTGCTGGTCGTCAGCCGCGATCTGTGCGCGATCGAGTTAGGGTTACGATTAAGCTCTTCCTCTCTTAGGTTAGTCAGCTCGGAGCCAACAGTGAATGAGTAAATGAAACCCTACTAAAGTCACCGCATTTCTTTGCCTTTTACCGCAATAGTGATAGCTGGAGCCACAACCCGGCTACCAGTTTACTAGAAGGGGTACAGCACCGTCATCATCACTGATCGTGGCCACCTCCTGGTCTCGATCAATTCTCCGCACCTCAACAAGACTGCGGGGGCACCTACTAAGTGGACGGCCGTTGTGGGCATCTTGCCACATAAGAACATACATAAGAACCCGTGAGTAGCACGTGCCACGGTGGTAACCTCCTACATTAGCTGTGCAAGTTGAGAATATTGTGGGCAAACACGCTAGCTCAATATCTTCTAACACTATCTTGTTTACTGTCTGGATCTTCTTAATTTTGAATCCGTCTACCACGCCCAAGTAACGAGTAATCTCTTTCCATTACCTTCTTTCACCCTGACGGTTCTACTCTTTTTTCCAAATTTTCCGACTATCTCTCCGATTTTTGCATAACCAAAACAAGAGTATCCCACTTCTGAACTGTATGGCTAAGGCTGTTGAGTGGTCTCGTAGGTTTATTTTTGCTTGTGGTTATGATAAATAGAGGTGAACGTTATTGTCGAATTAGTCTTAACTTATTGCGACCTTCCTGATTCGCTTCTAGCTGAAAATCTCCTCACTCGCTGGATCAGTTACCAGTCCCGTTCTGGTATTTCCGGTGATAGTCCCACTGTCGGACGGATGGTTACATCGCCTAAAAGTTGACGTTCGATCAGCTGATTACAAACGCTGATGTTTGAAGTTAAACTTAAAAACAGCTATTTCATTAGGAGCTACCTTAAGATGGTTTGACAGATTATTCCTGACATCATCAACAGTAGCATCCGGCATAAGGCGACAGACAAATATGGAATTACGGGGAGCAACTGCCCTCAGCGTATGTTTGAAAGATCTAACTTAGGCGATGAGTAGACGACGGTAAAATATTTGGTATTGAAAATGCATCGGTTAATACAGCTCGGAGAGACTTTATGTTGGATAATTCGCTAAAGCGCAACAGAAATAACTATCAACGATTAATTTTATATTTATATTAAGTTATATACATTTTTCGCGTTTTTTCAGATTTTTGGAAATCTTGTGCATCAATTAAAGCATTGGATACTATTATAGGATGGAAGGTGAAGATTTGCATCCCACTTTACCCCTCTAAGTGAAAAAGTTAAGAAATTCTTTTGTACGGATTGTATGCGGTCCTGATGTATTCCATATTGGGGACTCCAGACACATGAACCGTATGTGTCTCCCGTATCGGACGGACCAATAAAATGAATAATGTTTTGTTTATGTACGGGTCTTTAAATTGTTTTGACCACCATTTAAGGGGACCCCCCCCATTCTCGGTTTTAAAAAATCGATTTTTTTTTTTTTTAATTTAATTCGAACTTGTAACTATTCAAGAATGTTCCCTGAAAATTTCAAGTAAAAATTTCAAAAACTCTTCAAGATATAGCCGATTTATGGTGGAAGCCTCAGGCGACGGCGAGAGCCGTCCCAAAACTTTAAACGCGTTTTTCTCGAAACAGTGTTTTTACGACTGGCGCATGAGGTTACTCAAAAACTATTAATCCAATCGGTTCCAAATTTTAACACGTTATTCTATACATATATAGCTCTCGTATGATCTAGGATAAATCAAATCGGTGAAGATCTTCTTTACTTTTCAACCCGATTTATGGCTGAAAATAATGAAAATTTTCAAAAAAAAATTTCAAAGGTCCGCCATTTTGTTAATTTTTGAGCGAAGTTAATAATCCTAGTTCATACGAGAGCCAAACATGTACTCTTTCTAATCCCGTTGGAATTTTTGGATTCCGATGTTCCAGTGAGCGGAAATCACATGCGCCGACGAAAAGAAGGGCTTTTCTTTGATCACAAAAAACAACAACAAAAACAAAACAAAAAAAAATTCTGTGAAATGGTTTTCTTCCTTTTTGTGTCTTAATATATGTAAGCACAGTTACAACCCTAAAAAATAATTTATGTTCATTTGCCAGCCCATTGAAAATCGTCAAAATTTAAAATCGAGAATGGGGGGGGTCACCTTAATAAAACCAAGGACTCCTTTAGCCTTATTAACTTTTGAGGAAATATGGTCGACAAATTTAAGTTTAATATCTAATAGGACGTTGTAGGTAATATCTAATAGGATCATTGACCATAGGTAATTTTTGTAAGCAATTTTTTTTTTGTTTTGTTTTTTGTATTTTGTTTGTGTATTTTTGTTTGTAATTTTTATACCCTTGCAGAGGGTATTATAATTTTGTCCAAAAGTGTGCAACGCAGTGAAGGAGACATCTCCGACCCTATAAAGTATATATATTCTTGATCAGGATCACCTCCTGAGTTGATATGAGCATGTCCGTCTGTCCGTCTGTCCGTCTGTCTGTTTCTACGCAAACTAGTCTCTCAGTTTTAAAGCTATCGTCTTGAAACTTTGCACACACCCTTCTTTCCTTTGCACGCAGTATATAAGTCGGAACGGCCGGGATCGGCCGACTATATCCTATAGCTGCCATATAACTGATTGATCGGAAATGGTATAACTTTGGTGTTTTTAGAGTTAGAGAGTTCAAATTTGACATGAGAGCTATTTTTGGCAAAATAATACGACATGCCAAATTTCATAAGGATCGGCCGACTTTTTTTTGTGCAATCCCATTAAGGGGTTATATACCTTTTTTATTTTCAAAAAAACGAAAATTTTTTTAGTGGTTCATCTTGAAGAACAACTCCTTGACAAAATTCTCCCAAATTTTCATAGAGATTGGAGCGGTAGAAAAAAAGTTACAGCGCTCCTAATCGCACGCCTCGTTGCGGCCTTGAACTGAACTTGAAACTTTAAACGCGAATATCTCGAAATGGTGTTTCGTGAAATATGACTTTGCGGTGACATGGATTGGCGGAAAACTACTGAACCGATTTAATTAAAATTTTTTTTTAAATGTTCGTAATGAAATTCTCTTGTGCTTGAACGATCGACTTTTCACGCGCAAACTTCTTTTCGGCGAAATAAATTTTTTAGTGAAATTTCTAGATACCAAAACGTTCATTTTTTGCATAAAACGCTGCCATATCCAAACAAAAACAAAAAATTTTAAAATCGATCGTTCAAGCACAGGAGATTACTCTAAACTAATGAAATATTTTTACTTTTATGGTTTAAGTTGACCTGTTTGACCTGGGGAACTGTCACCGCAAGGCTCTAAAAAAAAGGCCTCTAAGAGAAACAGCCACCCCTTAAAAACTATTTAATATTTTTTCACCAAATTTTGCACAAACATTGTTAATAAAGTGTACTATCAAAAAACAACATCCGTGTAATTAAATAATTGCTACATACCTAAAAAAAAATCCGAACTTTGCTCATTTTCTTCGACAAAGAAGGTATATAACCCCTTAATAGAATACGTAGCCTGCAGAGGGTATACGATAGCCTACGATAAAATGACATAAGCTTGCATTTTGAACCATTAAGTATTAAATCATTAGCTAAACACCATTTTTTAAGTTATCAAAGTCACCCTGAAAAGACTGCATTGGGTAAAGATGGATTTGTACTGAAGGCAAAGCTTTACATCATCTGCATACATAAGAACTACAAGACATAACAGGAGTGAATAATAACGGGCCAAGATGACTTCCTTGAGGGACTCTAGATGTAAATTTGTAAAGTAAATTTGTAAATTTTAGTAAAAATTGTGGTGGTGGAGCGACGTTTAATGAAGCCATGCTAACATGGAGTGATGATTGAAGAGCAAAGGTATTGCAAACAAGGAGTAATTAATTTTTCAAAAAACATGGAATTGCCGACAATTTAGAAAAGCCTCTGTAGTTTGCAGCAACCGAATTTTCTCCGTTTTTATGTCGGGGAATTGTTAAAGATTCCTTCGACTTAATGGGAAAAATCGAGGTAAATCGAGGAAAAGATAAGTTGAACAGTCTGTGAAGAGGTTGGCACCGAGGCCTGGCACAGAATTTTAGCACACAGCCTGGTACTACATCAGGGCCTGGCGAATAAATGGGTTTGACCCTTTGAAGATCAGATAACAAGCTATTCTCGGAGAAAAGCGGACAGAAAGTAAGATTTGCTAATTGTATGCGTATGGCTGATCTGTCAACTTAGGTGGAGAATAAGTTGTTTGAAAAAATTCTGCAAATAGATCGGCAATGGTCTGATCTGAGGTCGCAGATGAATTTTCAAACGTAAGCAGAGGTGAAAAAAATACATGCTTACGCTTTTGCTTACAAAGTTATAAAACGGCTTCGGATCCTGAGTAAATTGTATCCGGCAGCGACGAATATAATCCCTTTAACATTCAGGGTTGTATCCGGCAGCGACGTATATAATCCCTGTAACATTCACGTTAAAATTTGACCGAGGAAGTGGTTATCTTGAAAAATCTACACTACTGCAGGTTTTTTTATATTTAAGTAAAAGCTTATTTTTAATATTTCTCAGGTTAGTGATGCACCTTTTAAACCAAGGAGGACTTGTTGAAGCGGACGGATATTTCCATGGCACACAGTAGTCAAAAAATGTATTTGAAGTACAGTAAAATTTTTCTAAGGTGACATTAAGATCGGTGCATGCCAGAATATCGGACCAATCATATGAATCGATAAGGCTATTAAGTTTGTGAAAATCAGCTGTACGGAAATACGAATCTTATTCGCCACACATGGTTTCGATTGAGACCTCCAGCGATAGGTATGGATCCTCTGAGGTTGAAAGGGGGAAAGCTCTGGAGAGATTGGTACCATCAGGATCAGATACAAGACATAAGTCTCAAAGCCGACCTAACGAGTTTGTAACATGGTTAATTTGACCTAGGGACATGTCAAACATGCCCGCGGTGAAGTCATATTGCGTGATAAATGATAGAGATGGTGAGTATCGACGTTTGACCACTTTAATTCTGGAATATTAAAGTCGCCCACAGCAACGAGCTGGTCACAATTAAAAACGGATTGAAAGCGGACAAATGCTGCTAATTGTGGGCGGTTCGGACGAAGGTGGTGTATATGAACATGTAACGTGTAAAGATTTCGCGGACAAAAGGATTTTTATGCAAATAAATTCTATGTCCCCAAGCTCTTGTGATTTCATCTCTTCAGAAGCAAGAGTGCAGTCTACCAAAATGGGGACTCCACCCCTCCTTCGCTGAGGTCTAGCCCATCTGGGAGCCCATATGGGAGTCCATATGGGAGTCCATATGGGAGCCCATATGGGATGCAAAGAAAGAACTATCAGAGTATAGTTTGGGGAGTTTGCTACTCCCTAGTATTCTGATAGGTACATGTTAGTGACGATACTAGTTTTTTGGATTAGTGGACGAAGAAGAGGTGGAAGGTTGGTTTGTGGTTCTGATATGGGGAAGTTTCACTCCCACTGGTTTTACCACTTTTTTCTTCATGGAACTTTGCTGATGTTCTTGGACGAAAATGTTCTCTGGCCAAAAACTGGGTAAACAAATCGTCTTGAAAATCAGCGCAGGCACACGAATCTTGAAAGAAGGCGTGCGTTTTACATATTTATATTTATTTATATTTATATTTATAAATTTTATATTCATATTTATAATAACGCGGTTGCGTTATTGACGGTTGGGCAGGCTGAGGCGGATCACAAACAGCGTAATTCTTACGGTCAGGGGACTCAGTTAGCAGCTGAAGGCCGCTAAACTGAGTGTCAAGTGCATAGAACTGGTTATTGATTTTACGAAATCTAGTGATAAACTCTTTAAATGCATTCTTAGTCTGTCTCATAAACGACCTCATTTCGTTTTGGACAGCACGACAATTTTCCCAACAATAATGTAAACCATATCTACGGGAAATGGCATCCGAAACTGAGGTAGTAAACCCGGCATACTTGGCGTGTACGTTGCTTTCAAATAGCCAGTAATGCTTAGCTAAGCTATGCTTGGATTTGAAATTAAATAAATTCTTGATTCGCCTCTAAATATACGAGAAGCGAGACGGTTTAGGATAAACTGATATTTATCAAAGTTCTATTCTGAAGTAAGTTATTACAGGTTTACGGTAATATTTATAATAAACGCAGTGCGCACAAAAAAAAACACGACCGTTCGCTAAAGAGGACGAGAGAGAAGTCGCGAAAGAAAAAACTTTTAATTGTAAAATCAAATATAAATGCTGGCTAGAACGATCGAAGAAACAAGTCCGGATAACGCAAACTGAGATTTAGAGACTAGTATCTCATTTTTAAAGCTACCGACTTGACACTTTGCTTACACCCTTCTTTGTTTTGCACTTATATAATTATATAAGTGCGGTCGTTTTGAAATTTGGTATTCAGGATCAACTAACAAAAAGTATAATTTGTCCGAAGTTGTAACTATAAGATATAGTCGGCCGTTACTGATACAATTAGGTCGTATTATTTTGCTAAAAATAGTACTCATTCTAAACCCGAACTCTCCAGCAAAAAACACCAAGGCTATACCATTTCCGATCAATCTGTTATTAGCAGCGATAGGATATAGTTACCCAATTTCGTTCCGACTTATATACTGCGTGGAAAGAAAAGGAGGGTGTGTGCACAATTTCAAGTCGATAGCTTAAAAACTGAGAGCCTGTTTCGCGTAGAAACACACAGACAGAAGCACATGCTCATATCGGAAGTGAAGTGAAGGTAGAACGAGACGGAAGTGGTTGTGCCGCGTCCCGCTGATCGCGCTGTTTCCCGGCCTCGCGGGGCGTAAAAAATAAGTCGGTGAACTACTAAACACGTAACACGGCTCACCTGGGATGCAGGAACGAAGCTCCGTTACGAAGGACTTTGAAGGGTTCCCCGTGGCTCCGTTTTCCCGGCTTGCTGGCCCCGGAGCACTAATCTGACGTCGCTAGACGGGGCAAGCTTTCTCCCTCTCTTTTGGTGGCATCGCTTTTCCCGCGTTGCAAATTCGCTCAAATTGGGTTGTGCTGTTCAGTGATGCGGATGCAGTACCAGCTGATCGCAGCTGACCGGCAGTGTGACCAGCCCTGATCAAATCGGTAGTACCTGAAGAGGGCGCCACTTGGCGCCGTATCGTCGCTGCTAACGCCACCCGCAGAGGGCGGCATCAGGAGAAATTTCTATAGCACTCTTATGAAGACGGGCGAGATCCTAGGAGCGGTGCACAAGGTCATGGACCCGACCATAGTCCAACCCCTCCGCCGCGGCGGTGCACTCTGGAAACGGGGCCCTGGGGACCGAGCAGGGGCGGTATATCCCCCATCGTAGCCCTGATGGATCACGCCCACCTTCCCCCTTCTTCCCATTACAAATCCTCGTAGCGTCTGTCCCATAATGGGCGGCTACGTGGTCTGCGTCTGAGCCATAGTGGCCGGCAGCGAACCCCAACCTGGCAGAAGGTATAAAATGCAAACCTGGCAGTAGGTATAAAAAGCACAACCTGAAGGATGATGTTCAATAACTTGAATACTCCAGGTGGCAACCACTCCAGTGGAAATCCACCCATGCGGAAACCCACGGTCGGGGCACGGATTCTGGAGGCCCCAAACAACACCCAACCCACGACTGACGAGGCGGTGGCTAGCTTGGCCGCCCCGGGAGTAATAGCGATAAGCCAACAAAATGCGGAGCAATCCTCAGTACGCAGCCCTTTCTACGCAGCTCTAAGATCCTGCGGTCACTCATTCTGCAGGCAACACGGAGCACAGCGATGCCAACAGGCGGTCTTCTTTCGGGTGAAGGCAAGGAAACCCCGAAAAGGACGAGGGAACAAATCAGTCAGCAGAGCAGCCCTGCTCCAGCATGCTGGCGGATTTAGAGGCGATACTGGAGGACATTATACAGCGACCCACGAAAAACAAGTGAGGAGCATAAATCTCAAAATAAAGAGAATGTTTTGCAGGATGAAGGAACTGCAGGAAGGCCTTAGCGGGATCCTTTCCAGCCCCAGCGATGCAGGGACGACGGCGGCAGCGAAGGAGGTCGTCTGTTCGAGGTGCGGTCAGGCAGATACTGCGAAGACGGACCAAAGAACGCAAACCCTCCCAACGCGGTGCAAGGGAGCGGCAGCCCAGACCGACCCGTGGCGGCGGCTTAGCCAGGACAGCGCGGCTTCAACACCAAGAGGCGCGTCACTGGCCTCGGCAAAGGCCCCGAAAATCCGAGCAAGAGAAGGGCCACCCAGCGGACTCCAAGCCACCCGGACGCCAGGACCGCGGGAGGAGGGGGCCAGAGCATGGCCGCACAGACCGCAACGCCAGGACCAGGACGGGAAACAGCATCATGGAGGAAGCCAAGGACGTCCAACCGACCCGACGCGCTAGTCGTGGAAGCCAAGGGAATGAAGTACAGCGAGGTGCTTGCCTTGGTCACTAGACGGCAGGACGGCCAGCTGAAGGAATTCAGCCAAAATGTCCACAAGGTGCGCCGCACCGCTAATGGGAACCTTCTGCTCGAGCCTGCAAAAAACCGTATGGATAGCAGGACGCCATGAGGGAGAACCTTGAAAAGGTACTACAAGGGGCTGCTGAAGGGCGGGCCCTGTCTGAAGGCACTGTCTGAAGACAATGAAGTACCTAGAGATCAGGGACCTCGATCCGCTAGCGACGGAAGTGGACATTCGGCTTGCTCTGACCGAGCAGTTCGAAGTGGATGGGAAGTCGGCCACGTTAAGGAGCCTTCGTGCAAGATCCAGGGACACACAGACCGCTATCATCGGTCTACCCAGCAAAATTGCGACCGCAGTTGCGAGCAAAGGGAGGGTGAGGATCGGATGGACTATGTGTCGGATTCGGGAGAGGTAGAGCCAACCGAGGTGCTACCGATGCCTGGAAATTGGCCACATTGCGAGCCGGTGCCGAAGCCCCACGGATAGGAGCGGATGCTGCATCCGCTGCGGCAAAAGCGGGCATAAGATCGCCAATTGCCCCAACGAGAGCAGCTGCTACGTTTGTGTATTAAAAAGCGAGAAGGAGGCAAAACACCTCGCAGGAAGTCGACGGTGTCCGCACTCCAATGGAGCTGTAAAAGATAGGGCAGGATGCAAGTGATCCAGCTATCTGAATCACTGCAGAGCGGCGCAGGACCTTCTGCGACACAACGTAGGCGAGGTAAATGCTGACATAGCTATTCTCAGCGAGCCGTACAGCGTCGGGCCAGGTGAGGAGTAGGCGACCAACAATCAGGGCAAAGCGGCCATCTGGATCTGCAACAGTTCCGCGGATGGGCCATGTCAAGTAAGGAGAGGCGAAGGGTTCGTGAAAATCCAGTGGGGAGGTACATGGGTGTATAGCTGCTACCTAGCCTCAAGCCTCTCACTCGATGCTCACTGCAAGGCTCTAGAGGAGCTAGCGGTAGATGCCAGAGGCAAGCACCCAGTGCTAATAGCAGGTGATTTCAACGCGTGGGCACAGGAGTGGGGGAGTACCACCACGAATGCTAGAGGCAGAGCCTTGCTGGAGACTCTAGCACCCCTGGACCTTGCCCTTCTCAACGAGGGCAACCAGGAAACCTTCAACAGAGCAGGCGCCGGTCCCATCATCGACCTGACCTTCGTCAGCAGTAGTCTGGCACGGACATCAAAGTGGGAAATCGCCGACATCTACACGGCCAGTGACCACGAGGCCATACTTTGCTCGCTTGGAACCAGCCAGGCGATCTCGAGCATTTCCCCCTGCGGCAAGGCGTTTCGGCAGGATACGCTAGACGTCCAACAATTGGAAACCCATATGCAAACGGCGGAGCTTGAACTCCACGAGACAGCCAACGAATCGGCGGAGGCGCTTGCTACGGTCCTTGATGCGGCCTGCAAGGCAAGCATGAAGGAGCGCACGAACTTTGCTCGGCATCATAAGCCGGCCCCGTGGTGGACAAGCCAAATCTCGTCTCTCCGCAAAGAGTGCCTAAGGTCTAGACGATCCCTGCAGCGAGCTCGAGGCACACACGCGCAGTAGCAAAGGCACCTTGAGTTCAAGGCAGCTAGGAAAGCGCTGAAAACAGCCATGCGGGACAGCAAGCGAGAGTTGTTTCTCAAGCTATGCGATGAAGCGGAACACGACCCATGGGGACAGGCGTACAGAATGGTGTCAAAAAAGGTCAAGGCGGGAAGCCAGCCCCCCTCCGACCCGGTAGCACTGAGGGCGATAATTGACGTCCTGTTCCCATGCAGTAGAGCGGAGGGAATCCGCCCGGCTATTGAGAATTTGGAAGACGAGTCGATGGAAGCAGTCACAGCAGAGGAGGTGCTAGTGGCCGCTCGGAACCTAGCCTTTAAGAAAGCTCCCGGTCCGGTCGAGCGCTAAAAGTGGTTCTGGCCCAAATACCAGAAAAGGTAGCAGCCATTTACAATCAGTGCCTGTATGAAGGATCCTTCCCGAAGGTGTGGAAGAAGCAGAGGCTCCTTCTGCTAATGAAGCCAGGTAAACCACCCGGAGAGGCCGCATCTTACCGACCAATCTGCCTTCTAGACACGGTAGGCAAGGTACTGGAGAAGATCCTGGCCACGAGACTCCAGGCGGCGATAAGCAGGGAAGGTGGACTGGCAGAGGAGAAGTACGGGTTCCGGAAAGGGAAGTCAACGGTGGAGGCCATTATGAGGGTAAAGAACCTGGCAGCAAGCGCCATCCAAGGCACCAGATGGAATGGGGGTGCCAAGCAATACTGCCTGGTTACCACCCTGGATGTGAAGAACGCCTTCAACACGGCGAACTGGTCGCGGACTCTCCAAGCCCTGAAGGAGTTGAGGATCCCGGTATATCTGCTAAAGATATAGGGAGATAAAGGGAGTGCCCTAGGGGTTCTGTACTGGGGCCGCTCTTGAGGAACACTATGTACGATGGAGTCCTCCGATTACCTATTGAGGCGGGTACTACCATCGTAGGATTCTCCGACGATATAGCCCTGGTGGTGGTGGCGAAGACAGTTCGCAGGGTGGAAACCCTAACAAACTCCGCGGTGGCGAAAGTGGAGGCATGGATGTCTAGCGCCGGCCTTCTCCTTGCCCTACATAAGACGAAAGCAGTGCTAATTTCGAGCCAGAAGAAGGTCGAGACTGTGACAGTACATGTAGGAGGAGTGGCCGATACCTCGAGGAGAGCCATAAAATACCTAGGGGTCTGGCTGGATACAAGGCTCTCGTTCCGGGAGCACCTAGAGTACGCCCACAGGAGGGCGAGTGAGACGACGAGAGCCCTCTCGCGGATGCTCCTCAACATCAGAGGCCCGAGGCAGGAAAGGCGAAAGCTCATCACTAGCGTGGTGAGCTCCTAAATCCTCTACGCTGCCCCAGTGTGTGCCAGGGCGATGGGAGTAAGGTCCTACGCACGGGGAATCGAGGCAAACCACCGCCTCTGCGCGCTACGTACGTCCTGCACCTTTAGGACGGTATCGGACGACGCGGCCCTCGTGATCGCAGGGCTGATACCCATCCAAGAGCTGGTCCGAGAAAGGAAGGATCTGGCCAACGAAACAAGGTCACGAAAACGAGGACTTAGGACTGCCTTTCTTCGGTGTCGGTCAGGAAGAGGGAAGTGAGAGCCACAAGTCTGACAAACTGGCAACGGCGATGAGAGGAATCATCCAAGGGACGCTGGACGTTTCGGCTCATTCCGGACGTAGGGAAGTGGACCGGTAGGAAGCATGGTCAGGTAGACTTCTTCCTCACGCAGGCCCTTAGCGGCCATGGGTGCTTCCGAAGCTACTTAAAGCGCTTTGGTCACGAAAGCGAGGACTTTTGCCCGTCGTGTGGCAGTGGAGTCACAGAGGACCCTCTCCACGTCCTCTTCGAATGCAGGATATTTGTGGAGGATCGCCTAACCCTGGTGGAGATCCTGGAAGAGCCCTTCACACCCAGCAGCATGGTGCCTCTAATGATCCAGACGCCGGGGAAATGGGCAGCCATAGCCGTATATGTGGCCAAGACTATGAAAGAGCTGAGAGCCCTGGAGAGGGCACGTAACGGGCGGGAGGAGTAGGGCGCCAGAGTTGTGCGAAGCATTGCTTCACGGCCGTACCGCACGACTTAGGTCCAAGCTCTTGCAGCCCAGTCAGGGAAAAGAAAATGTACAGTAGGTCTTTAAGATAGTTTGTAAGGAGCATATAAATACGAATTTAAAAAAAGAACATGCTCATATCAACTCAGGAGGTTATATTAAATTATGCATGCCGTGTCATTGAGTTGATCATCATTGTTAAACCATTGCGAGTGTATTAAAAACATGCTCTTAGCCTTCTGAAATTCTTTTTAATGGTTTGGCAATGTTAAAGTAATTTTTTTATAATATCCTGTTAGGCCTAGGAAACTTCGCAGTTCTCTGATTTTCATAACCTTGCAGAGGGTATTATAATTTTGTCCAAAAGTGTGCAACGCAGTGAAGCAGAAATCTCCGACCCTATAAAGTATACATATTCATTATCAGGATCACCTCCTGAGTTGATATAAGCATGTCCGTCCATCTGTCTGTCTGTTTCTACGCGAATTAGTTTCTCAGTTTTAAAGAAATTTACTTCAAACTCAGTCACCGACTATCTCTCTTCGAGTGCGGACGTCGTTGTCTTCCGAACTATCAGTGGTTTCTTGCAATTTGCTTCTTTCACTCTCTCGCCTATTTTTCGGCCTGCGATCTTCTCTTCGCACACGTCGTTCTAGCAACTTTTTTTCAAGTGCACACCAAAAATAATTACCATGGCCCCCGGGCCACCAAATCTTGGTGATAACCGCTTTGCCAGCCTTAGTGCTAGCCCCAAAGCAAAAAAAAAAAGACCATATCAAAAACTTCCCGTCGATTTCCCTGAACTTCCCTTAACCCAGCAAAAAAACCCACGATTTATAGTCGTTGCATCCAAATCCACTCAACCGCTATCCGAATTCTCTTGTTTCGCAGTCCACCGCTCTCTTAAGCTTATAAGCAAAGAAATCTCCTCTATATCAACCTTACGTAATGGTAATCTGCTTCTCCTGGTTAACTCCCGTGAAGTCGCCGATAAGTTTACCAAAGTTTCTGCTTTGCCTGGTATAACTGATGTTGAAATCAAACTTCACCAATCTCTTAATTATGTTAAAGGCACAATTTATGCCCCTTGCTTGATCAATGTTCCCGAAACAGAAATTGTCGAAGAGCTGAAGTCCCAAAATGTTCACAGCGTTTACAAATTTACGAAAATGATTGACGGCAAACCCAAACCCTTCGGCAAAATACTTGTCACATTTGACTCTTACAAGTTACCGAGCAAGCTTGACGTCTCTTGGCATACCGTAAAGGTTAGGGAATACTTTCCTAATCCAATGAGGTGCAAGTCTTGTCAACTACTGGGACACACAATGAAACACTGCAAAAACACCGCAACTTGCGTTTCTTGCAATCTCCCTCCTCATCTTCCAGTGCCCTGCACTCGCATTTTCTGCGCGAACTGTAGTGGCGATCATCCCGCCTCCTCTCCAACATGCCCAAAATATCAATACCAGAGAGAACTTCTCTGCATAAAAACAAGCATGAAATGCAGCTTCCGTGAAGCCCGTATTATTCTACAACAACAAACCAATAAGAACAACGCATCGACTACCTTCGCTTCTGTCGCCAGCTCAGAAAGCTCGTCTACTACAACTGCCCGAACCCCGAACATGATAACCACGAAAACCGACAAATGTACCACAACTCCGAAGCCTGATAGTGAGATCAACACGATCTCTCTTACTAACATGCCAACCTCTTCTAATTCAAACTCATACAAGCCTTCTCTCTCTACTATACCCAATACTCAAAACCCGAGCTCTTTTATCCGCTCGCACTCCAATGTTATTAAAGCTCTTACTGAAGAAGCAAACAATATAATTGTACCTAAATCCCCAACTATATCTACGTCCCAAGTATCTTATCCGATTGCTGATTCTGATTCTATGGATTCACCGGATTCATAGTTCAGTTTTTTCCCTTTACATTAAAGGGAATCACCACTATAATACTAATTTTAGTATTATTTTATTTTTTAAATTTAATCTATGCCAATTAAAATCTTGAAATGGAATATAAACGGAATATTTAACAACTACCACGAGTTTTCTATTTTAATAAAAGAACAATCGCCCGACATTTTATGTTTACAAGAAACAAACCTGCCATTTAACTTTATAAATTTTGTCTGTCCCAAAGGCTACGTGGGTTATTTCCACAATTTACCGCAGAATATCAGTGCTAAGCAAGGTATCGGTATTCTTATTAAACAAAACCTCCCCCACAAACACCGCAACATCAACTCCAACATCCGCTGCTCTGTTTTGGAGCTGAATGTAAGCATTGACATACAGATCGTCAATGTTTACATTCCTCCTAATAAAAGCTTTTCTACATTCGACGTATCTGGTATTCTTGATACAGTTAGACAACCATACATCGTTTTAGGGGACTTTAACTCGTGGTCTCCTCTTTGGGGCTCTCCTCAATCAAACACCAGAGGCAAAAAAATCGAAAAACTAATAGCGGAATAAGATCTAATTGTCCTAAACGATGGATCTCCCACACATTTATCCACCCATAACACCCTAACCCATGTAGACCTTTCCTTGATCATCCCGCAAATATCTCATAGGTGCAGTTGGTCGACCTTGGCCAACCTTTTCGGAATTGGGATGTATATAGATCAAAGTGCGAACAGACAGCAACTAGTTGGAAGACCGGTTGCTTAAGCCACCAAGTTGCCCAATTAACCAAAGGCATTAGGTCTGCAGCTAACTGCAGTATCCCTCAAACCAAACGTGTCGTGCGTAAGTCAGCAGTTCCGTGGTGGAATTATACACTTCAGAAGCTTCGAAATGAAAAGCAACATTTGTTCGCGGTTTACAAGTATGTCAGACACCAATCTAAAAAATTATAAAAGAGCCAATGCAGTTTTTAAAAAATCTGTACTTGTGGCTAAACGGAAATGTCTAGAAAATTTCACCTCCAGGATATCCCCTCTTTCTTCTTCAAAAAAAGTTTGGTCCGACGTAAAGAGGCTGGCCGGTGTGCCACCACAACCATTTCGATTCTTGAAGTGCCATTCAGGTGTCGTAACAGATTCTCAGGGTATCGCCGAAGAGTTCGGGCATCTCTGGTCTAACTTCTCGGCAGATAGTAACTTTTCAGACGAATACATACACCAAAAAGATGCATATTTATCCCTGACTTATCTTCCGACAACACTGACACCCCCTGCCAAAACATTAGATAAACGCTTTACTCTAGGTGAAATTGATAATGCCTTAGCAGGGTCAAAGGGTAAAACCCCTGGTGCAGACAGGATTTCCTATCCTATGCTTAGATAAATGCCACATTCCCTCAAAATTAGACTTTTAGAAATATATTATCAAATCCTAAACTCCGGAACATACCCACACAGTTGGAGATCAGCCACTGTCATCCCAATACCCAAACCCAATAAACCTCCTGCCGAAATTAACAGCTACCGCCCCATCACCCTCCCATCCTGTTTAGGTAAAACAATAGATAAAATTATAGCCCGCAGACTTATGTGGTTCATCACCCGCAATAACCTAATCTCACATAACCAAGTAGCTTTCAATCAAAAACATAGTACTATGGACGCCTTATTGCGTATTCAACACTTCGCGTCGAACGCCCTTTCCACAAAAAATCACGTCTCTATATTGGCGACGGATTTTGAAAGAGCCTTCGATCGTGTAGGGATTCATGCCGTACTCAGTCAGCTTGAGCGCTGGGGTGTTGGTCCAAAACTTTATAACCTTATAAAGGCCTTCATGACCAATAGATCCTTCAGAGTTCGCGTTAACAACAACACCTCTAACACCCACAGCCTCTATAACGGCATCCCGCAAGGCTCCCCTCTTTCAGTTGTTTTTTTTTATTATTGCTTTCGAAAAACTTAATTGTTTAATACGTAGATATAAGGATATTCAAGTCTCAATATATGCAGATGACGCAATTCTGTTTACCAAACTTAAAAATGTAAATACTGTTAAAGATAAATTTGTAGATATATTAAGAGACATAGATTCCTGGGGAGCCATTTCGGGTGCCTCCTCTAGCCATAGAAAAATGTAAAATACTTCATATTTGCCGTAAGCACAGATGCTCTCTTTCTGAAATTAACTTTAAAATTAAAATAATTGAAAATGTAAAAAGTTTAACCATTTTGGGCCTAACCTTCGATACCAAACTCCTTTTTGATCAACACTGTATTAAATTAAGAAAACAGCTCGAGACTAGATTGAATATTATAAAATTTTTGTCATCCAAATATACTAACATTCACATCAATACACTGTTAGGGATTACTCGTGCCCTGATGCTCTCTAAAATAGATTACGTCCTACCAGTTTACGGATGGTGTGCAAAATCGCACCTAAGCAAGCTGCAGGCTCCATACCACGGTGCAATTCGACGTGCCCTTAACGCGTATCCTACCTCTCCTACCGCATGCATCTTGGCTGAATCCGGTCTTCCGAGCATTCAGGCCCGCAGAGAAGAAACGACCATGCAGCTCATTCCCAAATTGCATTTAACAAAAAATGCTCTTTTAAGGAAGGATTTTTCTGCTTTGTTTAAGCAAAAACGAATATACAAAATCATATCCACCCTAAGGCGATGTGCCAACTACACAACGCAGCTTGGCCTACCACCTCCCAAACTAAAGTACACAAAGCCCCCAGCCTACTGGAACAATACAAAACCTAATGTGAACCTGGATATGTATAACGCCTCAAAAAAGAATACCACGAGATCAGAATTCCAGACCCGCTTCCGATCGTTACAAGAAAAACTTGGCTCAAAATCATGGCTCTACACCGATGGATCTACAACAGACGAATCAACTACCTTTGCTGTTGTCGACAGCGAAGGCAAAATAATCTCAGGAGGAATGCCTTCGCCATACCACAAGCCTGCCTCTTCGCCAAGAAACACTTTGGACAATTTGTTATCTGTACCGATAGCCTCTCCACCTTATCTTATTTAAGGAACTGGGGGCACACCGATCCCACAATCGAGGAGATAAGAAAGCTTTCCACCACCAACAAGATAACTCTCTTATGGACCCCCAGCCACCAAGGAATCGTTGGCAATGAACTAGCAGATCAGGCTGCTCAGGCCATGAGACTAAAATGTCTCCTCTGTTCAGTCCTTTCAACAGCAAGGACATAAGTAACCTAATCCGTCATCACCTTAGGGACAAACAAATTGGAGAATGCGAACTTTATAACCACCGATATTTTTCCATCAACAATACTTTTACAAAATTTTCTCTGCCTGCCTACCTTGGAAAGCGGGTATGCTCAACTTTCATTCGCCTTCGCATATTCTTACAGGAACACCACGTCCCTCTTGCCTTTGTGGCGAACGCCTTGAAATAGACCATCTTCTTAACTCATGCCGTCTTCTAGAGAGCGTCAGGGCTCACATTTTCAAACAACATAAACCATCCGACAGTTTAAATGTAGTTTCTCAAGAAAACATAACAAACCTTTATACATTTGTAATCAAATCCAACCTTAATATTTAAGCATTGTAAATAATTAACTAAGTCTCGAGTCGTAGGCCATAGCAGCTAGTACTCTTTTCAGAAACCCATTAGATTTAGTATTATATAGTAGATTTAATTTTGTTAAATAAAATAAATAATACTTCAAACTTTGCGCATACCCTTCTTTCTGTTGAAGATAATGCATTAGCTAATGTTCCGAAAAGCTCCCGGTCAAGAGAAAACATATTCCGGAAGCGCACGACATAGAAAATAATAAATGATAACAGATAACAAATGTTTATGTTTCTTTGAACAGTTGGAACAGGATCGGCTGACTATATCCTATAGCTGCCAAATTACTGATTGATCGGGGATGCTTTTTTGTTTTAAGAGTAAGAGAGTTGGGATTGGCTAAAGATTCTATTTTTTGCCAAGGGATCCAACCTACCAAATTTGGAAAGGATTTGTCGCTTATATAACTGAACGATCGGATGGCACTTGGTGAAAATACCAAGTTTCAACATTGAAGATAGAAGTTTGGGACTGTTTTAAATTTTCTAACAATTTGCAGCGCCACCGTGTTTAGAAAGTGTGGCTGGGCTAGCATCAGCGGAGTAAGGAGTCTGGGTATGGGGCAACGCAAAGCGTAGCGGTCCGCCACAAAGCTGACGTACGCCTTGGGAACAACGCAGCGGGCGCCAGAAAAGCAGCGCGGGAGTCAATTCGGAGTGGGCCACGCCTGAACCAGGTGCTGGCAGGCACTAAGATAACGGATCCTTCCCGGCGTATGCTTGGGCGGTGCGCTTATTGGCAACCACCCGGAATGGCGACTGGTGAGTGACGAGTGGACAAACCCCAGCGCAGATCCGGAGCGGAGTCCGTCGAGAGCGAAAAGTGATTTTAAGTTGATCAAGAAGGCTACAAATCAAGGTTTTTATAAAGTAGTTATGCTGTTCGTATTATTTCTGGGCTCGGGCAATCACGACGAATTATAAATGCGGTGAAACAAACCTACAAACTCTGTAAGCTAGCCGCGACAACTTGTTTCGAGCAAAAACAAAACAGTTCGTTAAACCTGGTGCCCAAACTATTTAATTGAATTGAGCTGAGAAGTAACATAGCACAAATATTTGGAAAAAAAAATTTGATCTAAACGCTTAGAAAAGAGGAGCTCAGCGATGTATACATAGAGCTCAGCCTACCAGCAGACTGAACCATGGCAAACTATAAGATCCCTGATGACGAAATGGGTCGTGAAACCAAGGACGACGAAACTCTGGCTAAGAAGCTCGGGTGGACCGGTGGACCTGACCTAACCAATGACATGGTTAGCAAAAACGTAAGGACTTCATATAAATATCATCCCGAGGACCATGACAGAGTTACTGCAGGGCAGGGCGCAAAGATGGTTCATAATTAAAGACGAGGAGTGGCCAACGTGTGCACGAATCAAGGCGAGTTTCGAAAACTTGTTCCTGCCAAAAGGATACTCAGGCTCAGCAGCGAAAGCAGTAATGAGGAAAGCCGTTCAAGGAATACATGGCACTAGGGAAGACCACAAAAGAGGAGATCGAAAGCCTCATAGAAACATGCATACCATGCATGAAGATGTTTATAACGCCATATGCATGCCCTTCAATAGAGGATGTGATGAGTCTGGCCGAAATGTTTAAGGAGTTGGCACAAGAAAAGGAGGCCTTTAACCGGCAAGTCGGTACTGAGGCACGTTGGAGCCACAATCAATCGACTGTACATGAATGGTGACAGAGAGAAGAACTGCAGCAGGTCTAGCCAATAGGGTACCAGAACAACAGACAGACCCAAAGAGGGCAGAAAGACGAGTTCTACCAACCGGCCATCCAAAACAGGCAATGGACACCAAGGTGGCAGAGAGAGGAACTGCGACAAAGCCCGCCGGAGCAATAGAGTACCCCAGAAAAAGGATGGATACAAGATGGGCAGCAAAGAATGGTTCAGCAACAACCAGTCCGTGCCGTGGGCCAGAAAAAAGATAACACAAGAACGGCGGGAGATGGCCCGCTCGTTGGGGGATCCCAACAGCAACCCCGACCCCACGCCCCCGCTGCCTGAAAGAAAGGATATGCCCGGAGAAGCTACCAGTGAGGCCAAACCTAATGAGGTCGGTTTCGGCAGTGGGGGAAAAAAAAGTATCAGAAGGTCGTTGGCCACCCTCATGGTGGAGGCAAGGGCGGCTAAGAAGGTGGAGCCGTTGTGAGGAATTTTTTCCTTTTCCTTTTTGTAATCTCCACAAAGTTGTAACGAACTGTTATTTGTGCTTCCGCTCGCCACAATTTACCGCGGCTAGCTCACAACGTTTCGCGGATCCGTTCCACCGAATTTATAGATTTGACGTGATTGCCCAAGCCCAGAAAATAATACAAAAAGCTTGAGATTACCACACTTTTTATGTCGAGATCTCTTCACAATACAAAAGGTTTTCCTTCTCTCTTTCTCGTTGCTCCTCCCGTTTCTACCGGCTCCGTCGTCGGCGTCCTCGGCGGGTTGTTTAGGACACGCCGCCGCTACTTCATCGCCGATGGAACTCCTGTTGCCGCGCTGCTGGCGACTCCGCTACCCTCCGCCCTTTTGCTGACCACACGTGGGCCTTCCTACCTCTGCGAAACAGAGAAGAAGTTTAGAAGTTTGCTGCGGACTGTCCCCTCCGCTACACCGGACATACGCGCCGGTACCAGGTTTGGGAGTTTGTATGCAGACTGCCGCCTCCGCTACACTGAGACACTGTGCATACGCGCCAGTGCCAGGTTCGGGAATGCCTATGCGTGTCGCCTTCGCTACACCGAGACACCGTGCATACGCTCCGGTGCCAGGTTTGGAAGTTGCCGTATTACTGATCGTGCGTCACGCTCCCCCTACACCGGGACACCGTGCATACGCGCCGGCGAGCACGAGTTTGTAGTGGCGGGGCTCGTGACCGGGGTGTTCTCAATCGGTCTTTGACTTGGGCGTGAGTTCTCGAGTCGGCCGATTCTTATTTTGCAGGACCACGCCTGTTGGTTGCGATTCCAGGAATCGGTAAGGCGTACGCCAGACTTATCCTTTCTTCACTTTCTTGCAAGGCTATCTGCCGTGTTCGGGAATGGCCCTACTCGAGTCTGACGCCCCGGGCTCGTAGAGGAAATCGTCCAGCAACGGGTCCTTGTCTCCCTTGTCCTGTCCGTCTTGTGACTACCGGGCGTGTGATCCCGAGTCGGCCTATCCTCGTTTCGCAGGACCACGCCTGTTGGTTGTGATTTCAGAAGTAGGTAAGGCGTACGCCAGACTTATCCTTTCTTCACTTTCTTGCAAGGCTACCTGCCGTGTTCGGGAATGGCCCAGCTCGATTTCCCCACCCTGGTTTTGTCTTGTGTCTCGTCCTTTACGTTTCGTGTGCACCGTGCGATCCCGAGTCGGTCTATCCTTGTTTTGCAGGACCATTCCTGTTTGTTGCGATTTCAGGAGTCGGTAAGGGAATGGACCAACTCGACTACACTGCCCTGGGTATGTAGAGGAACGTCCAGCAATGGATCCTTACTTGATCGTTTCCTTTCTTGTCTTTTCGCTCTCCTCGCTTTTGGCGGTCGGACTCTCCAAAGGCGGTCCTTCAACTCAAACAAACCGAATCCTTTTTAGAAACGCTCAGTTGAATGGCGGACTCTCCACAGGCGGTCCTCCAACTCAACGCTACAAGCTTCCTAAAAAGACTCGTCTCGAGCCGCTCCAATAGGCCTCCTTTTATACTGGCTGGAGCGCCCGTTAATCCTCCCGGATTCTGCTCCTGCCGTTAATCCTGCTTCCATAATCATGCCACTTTCCCGTTGGCGGGTCGCCGTCCGTGGCCCACTGATCCTGGCAACATTTCATTTGGCTGCCAGGTTGGTGACCGGTGCTTGACCCCCTTTTGCCGCTTTCGCTCCTGCTCGGCCCCTCCCTTTGACCCCGGCTATCTGTCTTAGCGTGTGGGGAGACTAACTCTCCTCACACTTCCCCCCTTCTTCGGGAAACGACAGAGACGTTTGTTGGACATTGGTGTTGAGGCGTCATGCTGAACATAGCCCCAAAAAAAATGACATCTTCCTGTTCCCTCTCACTTTGGTGTGGATGCCCATCGACTTCCCCTCCTTCGGAAAACGACCGAGCTCTCCCCTTGGACTCTTTAGATGGGCCTGTATACCCCATTAATTAGATTTTTTTTTTTATATTCATAATCCTTTTCTTTCGTAATAAATTTTTTTTTTTGGAACCTACTGTCTTTATTACTTGTTTTTTATTATTATTATTTTTTATTTATGTATATATTTTTTTATATTTCTTTTTCATATTTTTAATATTTTTATAACATTTTATTCCCTTTTGTTTTAAATCCCCCTTATTAGTACTCGTATACCTGGTATAAATGTTGTTTTATTTATAAACATTTTTTTGTTTGTTAATTGATTTTTTTTTTTTTTTTTTTATATTTTTTACTCCAGTCCTTCGCTTTGGCGCCGCTCCTCCACCGTGGCGCGACCGACGTGTACACGCCTCCTTCCTCTTGCTGCCCGCTCGATCGCCCACTCTGTTCTCATCCTTTTTCCTTGCAGGACGGATCGCCGACCACCTCTAGGTCGCTCTTGTCTGAAGAGACCATCATCGTTACCTCGGAATAGTTGGACATCTTGCTCCACTGAATAGAATGTTTGAATAGACCGTGCTCCTCCCAGCGGCCGCCTTTTATTCTTCCTTTGCCGATGATTCCATATTTTGGCTTTATTTTGACTTCCTTTAGCTTCGTCGCGTTCTCCGTGGGCGTTCCTTGCCCAACTCCTGTGCCTAAAGCGAGTTTATCGAACAAGGCTCGCGGCATCCTTGGCTCCCTGCCTTGCGTTATAAAGCACGGCGAATATCCCGTTGACTCCGATACTGCCGAGTTCACAGCCAGCATTAGCTCTGGCCAGTGCTCGTCTCTCGTCATCTGATTCTTCCCAGCGATCAGGCCGATCATCGTTTTGACTGTTCTGTTCGCTCTCTCTGTTGGATTTTCTTGCGGCGTTCATGGTAGGGTGAACTGGTGGCGCACGCCGAGCTCCCCGAGGAACTTCTTAAAGCTGCGGCTGGTGAACTGTACGCCGTTGTCCGTTACCATTATCTTCGGTACTCCATACCGAGCGACAATCCTTTCTCTGATTGCTTTCTGTAGCGCCTGCTTTCCGCAGCGGCACTATCTCCGTCCACTTTGAAAACCGGTCCATTATTACCAATACCATTGTATTTCCATGTTGCCAGGGATGCAAAAGCACATCCGTAAGTACGTCACTTACGGATGTGCTTTTGCATCCCTGGCCAGAAGAACCTGGCGGCCACTCTGGCTATTGTCTTCCTCACGCCTAGGTATCCTGCCGTTGGTGCGTCATAGTTCCTTTTGGGGACCTGCTGCCTCGTCCACGGTTCCAGCTCCACGGTTCTTCTTAATTTCTCTAACACTGGCTGGCGAGATAGCGCGTCGGTGATCACGTTCAGCTTACCCTCGCGGTAGCTGATGACGTAGTCATACTGCTGCAGCTCGAACACCCACCTCGCTATTTTTCCAAGCGGGCTCTCGATGTTGTTGAGCCACTTCAGTCCCATATGGTCCGTGATTACGTGGAATTGATACCCCTCCAGGTAGGTCCTCATTTGCCTGATCGCCTGATCGAGTAATTCTTCTCAGCCAACGTTAAACTGGCGTATGCGATAATTCGTTCGCCCTCCTCGGTGTCCTGGGTCAGGACCGCCCCGACGCCGTAGACGCTGGCGTCCGTTTGCAGCACAAATTTTTTTTTCGAAGTCTGGGCACGCCAGCACTGGATCCTCGGCTAGCCGTTATTTTAGTGTTTCAAACGCCTCCTGATGCATGGGTGTCCACTCTCATTTTGTTCTTTTCCGCAGCAGATCGTTCAAGGGCTTTGCGATCCCCGTAAAATCTGGGACGAATCGCCGATACCATGACGCCATACCTTTGAACTGGCGTACTCCCTTGATGTTTATCGGGGGTTGCAGCTCTGTAATTGCAGCGACCTTCCCCGGATCCATGCCGATCCCTTGTCTCGTTATTCGGTGTCCCAAGTATAGCAGCTCCTTCCTGAAAAAATGACATTTTTCCTTGCTTATCCGCAGGTTTGCTGGTTTCAACCTTCTGAACACCTCTTTTATCACGCGTCCGATCACGATTCTTGACTCGCCGTCGCTCCTGTATCCAGCATGGCCTGCTCTCCTCCCTGTTGCTGGAGGATGCCTCATCTAAGGATGCGCAGGCGTATGGCCTTATGAACATATTCATCCTTGGTGGATTTTCTTAATGGCTTCATTAGGGACTGAAGGTCCACCATGTATTCTTTGAATGGCTCTCCACGACGCTGCTTTCGTTGACGAACTTGGTCCGCCAACTTTTCAAAATATCTTTTCGGCAAGAAATAGTTTTCAAAGCTTGCCTTGAAACTCGCCCATGTTGGCAATTCTTCATCGTTCATGATGAAACATCTGTGAGTCCTGCCCTGCAGTAGTTCTGGCATGGCCCTGGGGATTGTGTTTATGTCTAGACTCTAGACCATATGTCTTTGCGGACCACGTTCGAAACGAACTTTGGCGTAATCCACCGGGGCTGGGACATATTTCCTTGATTGCGGCTCTATGCTCCCTCCTATTCTTGGCTCTGGTACCGCCAAGCTCTCTATGAACCTTCCGGTTTCGCTGGTTGCTCTCTGCCTGAGGGTGGATCTTTGCCCAAACCTTTCCTCGGGTCCGTGCGTCAATGCCATTAATTCCTCATCCTCGGATTCGTCGACCCACTTCGCCACTAAGGATATCATCGTTTCCACAGTCCCGTCCGCTGGTAGGCCGAGCTCTCTACACACTTCGCTCAGCTCGTTTTTCCCATATTTCTGCTAAGTTATTTTCTAGACTCAATGCAATCACGAAGTTTGGGTGCCAGGTGTAACGAACTGTTCTTTCTGCTTTCGCTCGCCACAATTTGCCGCGGCTAGCTCACAACGTTTCGCGGATCCGTTCCACCGAATTGATAGATTTGACGTGATTGCCCAAGCCCAGAAAATAATACAAACAGCTTGAGATTACCACACTCTTTATGTCGAGATCTCTTCACAATACAAAAAGTTTTCCTTCTCTTTTTCTCGTGGCTCTTCCCGTTTCTGCCGGCTCCGTCCTCTGCGGGTTGTTTAGGACACGCCGCCGCTACACCGTCACCGCTAGCACCACAAGTACTCTATTGGAGCCCTCATGAGGACTTCTTTCGCTTCAATGGTACATCTGACCTTCCGGTTTGCTTTATTAAACGTTTTTTTCCTTCAATAGTCGCTCATCCACGATCCCTTAAGCTTTATAGTTTCTGTCGCTGCTGCTGCGTCAATGCGTCTGTCAATGAGAAATCTAAAGGATATCTGGCAATGGCGAGACAACCTACACGAAGCAACCTACTTTTGATTGGATGGAGAACCAACCTGCATAATTCTTAAAGCCAGATGTGAAGAATTCCAACACCATATACTGAATAATGCAAAGTGGGAAATTTTGCGATGGCTTGGTCACCAGACCGGTGAACCCCAGTCACATCAATCACACGTCTTTTGCGACGGCTTTTTGCAAACATTCACAGCCTGTTCTTACTGCCAAATACAATATAAATCCGGGAGAGTGAGCACGGCTCTATTGACAGGACATAGTCAAGTCGAACCCACTAAGCCAATAACAATCCCTTGAATCGAACTCTTTGGACCAGTGTTGGGTGCCAAATTAACTAAGTGGGTGCTAACGCAGTTTTCATCTACCGGAATTTCCATGTCCCGATAAAGAAATTTTGATACTTTGGAAGACTTTCGTCTCCAACCGAATTGACACGATTTTGGAACTCATTAGGATAGCCCAATACCGACATGTAGCTTGTAGGTATGACCAGGTGGTTTGGTTCCGATTGGCTACGGAAAGATGAGAATTGGTGGCCTAAGAACACTTACTCTCAGCCCGTGGACTAATACCACGAAGGAAGAAGTCAGCCAACCAACGTCATGACACATGTTTGTTCAGTTGACGACTCAATAATCCCCTTTTATTCATCACATCACAAATTGTCATTTGTGGGCACGAGTACTAGAATTACGAGAAGCGCTCCACCAAATTGTTCTCTTCAGAGAGAATTTCTCCAGAGACCAGCCGAGTCCAAGCAAGAAAATCTATATCCAGGTACTGCTTCCAGAGCGCTCTTTGCCCGTTTTTAGACTAAAGAACGCCCAACAACTGTCCAAACCCAAAACGCATCATTTTACTGACCTAATGATCAAAAATGCACCTGAACAATCTTCACGAAGGCACCGAGCTCACCTTAGCAACCATACGGCATACATTCTGGATAGTCAATGAAAAACAAGAAGTAAAAGGATTCTACGTCAATGTGTCCAATGCTTCAAACATTGCCCAAAGCCTGGAGGAATCAATTTCATCGGAGCAACTCTCTTCGTATCTGGCAAAAGTAGTTTCGAAATGTCATAGACACTTACATCTCACCCACTCTTACTGTGGGAGGAAAACGTAAAGGCCATTAGAACTCATTTGTGTAGTTCCCTAAAACCCTCTGCTATAACTTATGAAGAACCTATAACGGCCACTCTGTCTCTTAGCAGCAGATCTAAGCGATATGTTTCCACTTACTCCCGCGCATTTCCTTATAGGAGGACCTTTATTGGCACCCCCGGAGACTTCTCCTTCAGAAAAGTCCATCAACGGTCAACGGTCAACTAAAAAAATGTTGGCATCGATGGAGAGCGGACTGGCTCTTACATCTACAAGCACGTCCAAAATGGTGCCAAGAATGAACCAATCTGCAAATTAATCTTTAAGTTGTGATCAAGGACAAACGGTTTTCCCCAAAACGAATGAAAGATGGGTCGAATAATCGATTCACATCCTGTAGAAGGTGGCTTAGTTCGCGTCGGTTCACTGAAGTTATTAGCAATATAAACCTTTACTTGGCCGAAATCTTAGGAAGTCCAAGACCAATAAAAGCCCATATCATGCTGATCCTAGTATACCGGTGGCGGTATGTACATGCGTTAATAATTTTTTCCATGTGTCGCTCCATCTTTAGCGAGCTTAGAATCCATAGTCCATAGTGGAATAGTCTACATATGGGCTATTCCTGGGGTCGGGAACGTACGTTCGTTTACAATAAGTGCCAAAAACTTAAAGAAAAAAACATTTTCTGAAACTTTTTTTTGTTTCCGATAGAATTTGGTGTGCCGTTCCATTTCCATTATTCCTTTCTTTTACACACTTTTACTCCGGAGCGCAAGTAAAATTGCACTGACTTGTTTTGGGAAAACGTTAAACCTTCAACAATTTTCATAATTTCGAAATGAAATTGGTCTCGTTTTATTCAGAATTAACTAGACAATATTGATATGTGTCAAAAATGATACCATTTCTTGGAAGTTGCACCGAAAAAATGGCGTCAAAGTCCGAAAAACACTACAAAAATTCAAAATTGTCAGTTTCTTGCGTGAAAATTTTATACGTTTTGTTGAAATAAATTAAGGGGAGGTTCTTTTGGTTTTTTCCGAAAATTAAGCAAACTTTGAGAATGGATTGCAGGAAAATGAAAAGACATACGAACTTATGCTTTTAAACTTTTGATTCGTTGTTTATTAACGATTTAAAAAAAATTCAATATTCAGGAAATTCAAAATGGCGGCTTCGAAATGGCGGATCTCGTAGACCTCTATTTTTCTGCTTTGTCGAGTGTAGGGCCGCTGGTAGTGAACCGATTTCCTTCATTCAAAAAGTGTTTAAAAGTACATACTTTGTTGTATGCCTTATACCTAAAATTGGCATAAAAAATTGTTTATTTATAATTTTTAAACGAGATCAAAGTAAAAAAAAGAGAAAAAATGTCAATTTTTTTTTAAACGTCCATGAAATTGGTTTATTTTTACCAAAATTAATTTTCGTTAGGTATAAGGCATAGGAAATTCCATCAATTTTAATAAATTATATACATTTCTAATTTAAGTTTACTACCAGCGGCCCTACACTCGACAAAACAGAAAAATAGAGGTCTACGAGATCCGCCATTTCGAAGCCGCCATTTTGAATTTCCTGAATATTGATTTTTTTTTTTAATCGTTAATAAACAACGAATCAAAAAATCAAAAGCATAAGTTCGTATGTCTTTGCATTTTCCCGCAATCCATTCTCAAAGTTTGCTTAATTTTCGAAAAAATCCAAAAGAACCTCCCCTTAAAGATATATTTTTTTTTTCTAAAGCTCCAACATTTAACTAAAGAAAAACAAAAAAAAAACACCACACAACCCAATGCCAAAAAAAAATGTTCCGGCTTCCGTTAAAAACTGAATTGGACAAAAAAAACAAGTTATCGGAAAGTCTCACCAAATCGCAATCAAAAGATTCCACCTCTTAAACAAACGACACAGAAACGACACACTTAAACAAAAATATCACTCCACCATTAAGGAACCTTTTGACCTTAAGAAACTCTCTGAAGTCACCACTGTAGAAGCAGTTCATCACATGATCACTGCAAGAGGTCAACATTATTTCTCAGCATGTACTCTCCCAAACCACGTCGAGGTAAATTAAGATATTACCACGACCAAAGTACTGGCAGTGTACGATTCATCGAAACACTAGTACCACTAGTACTCTATTAGAGCCCACATGAGCCCACATTTAGCTTAAATGCTACATCTGACCTCCCGGATTCCTTTATTAAGCGTTTTTTTTCCTTCAATAGTCGCTCATCTCTACGATCCCTTAAGCTTTATAGTTTCTGTCACTGCTGCTGCAATGAGAAATCTAAAGGAAATCTGGCAATGGCTTGGTCACCAGACTGGTGAACCACAGTCACATCAACCACACGTCTTTTGCGACGGCTTCTTGCAAACATTCACAGCCTGTTCTTACTGCCAAATACAATATAAATCAAACCCACCCAAGTCAAACCCACTAAGCCAATAACAATCCCTTGAATCGAACTCTCTGGACCAGTGTTGGGTGCCAAATTAACTAAGTGGGTGCTAACGCAGTTTTCATCTACCGGAATTTCCATGTCCCGATAAAGAAATTTTGATACTTTGGAAGACTTTCGTCTCCAACCGAATTGACACGATTTTGGAACTCATTAGGATAGCCCAATACCGACATGTAGCTTGTAGGTATGACCTGGTGGCTTGGTTCCGATTGGCTACGGAAAGATGAGAATTGGTGGCCTAAGAACACTTACTCTCAGCCCGTGGACTAATACCACGAAGGAAGAAGTCAGCCAACCAACGTCATGACACATGTTTGTTCAGTTGACGACTTGTTGGAATATATCGATTCCTCCATCAAAATTAACATTGCACATCACTATTATGTATTATATAATTATGTTAAACTGGTCATACTTTAAGCGTGTGTCTTTCCTTTTGATTTTGATTCTCTTTGCTATTGTATGTGGTGTGGTGTTGCAAGTCTAATTGATCAATATAAAAATATAAACTATTGATATAAAGTATTAAGAGTGTTTGATTCATTTAGATAGTTAATTCTACTATAGATTTCCAATAGGTTATGGGCCCAGTCCATGCCTAATATAAGTTTTTTTTTCATATATATAAATCCCATTGCATACCATTGCAACGTGTTTTGAAATTCGTGTGTGCGTGTGTAAAGGAGATAGAAGAAGTAATGGAGAAATCGAGGCGAAACATAAAACCGCTTAACGGAGAGAAGTACTCCGTATGGAAGTTTCGATTTCGCTCATTACTTGCAGAATTAGATGTTCTTAGAGTTGTAGATGAGGAAAAGCCTGATAGTGCGGATGCCGATTGGGTCAAGGCTAATAGAAGTGCAAAGGGTGTGCTCATTGAGCACTTAAGTGATTCTTTCTTAAACTTCGCATCTAGTTCTAGTTCGCATCGCGTCACAGCTCGTGAAATTCTTAAGAATCTACATGCCGTATACGAACGAAAAAGTCTAGCTTCACAATTGTTAGCGCGCAAGCGACAACTGACACTAAAACATTCGGGCGAGATGCCACTATCAAATTTTTTCATTGAGTTTGACGAACTAATTAGTGAATTATTAGCTGCAGGCGCTAAGATTGAGAAAATGGATAAAGTGTCACATTTATTACTCATACTACCTTCATCATACAATGGTGTTATTACAGCAATCGAAACGCTGTCCGAGGAAAACTTGACTTTAGGTTTCGTTAAGAATAGGCTATTGGATCATGAAATTAAAATTAGAAGTGATCAGAAAGATACAAGCAAAAAGGTTATGAAAGCGGTAGCTCAAAATTATAACAAGAAATTTAATAATAACAATACCTTTAATAAGAATAAACTTAAATATAATTCTAAGAACAGAGTGACAAAACCAGTAAGCGAAGGTAGACGTAAGCCATTTGGCAATATCAAGTGTCACTACAGTGGTAGATTAGGCCATATTAAAAAAGACTGCTATCACCTAAAAAAAATAATAAATCTCAATAAAAATAATAATACAAATGAACAAAAAAATGACAATAGACAAGCTCAAATCACCACATCACATGGAGTTGCATTCATGTTAAGCAACTGTATAACAGATAAATACAACTTTATACTTGATTTAAGCAAGGCCAATTCAATTATGCCACGAAGCGTGGTGTTGTACGATTAAAGAATAATTATGAGATAACACTGGAGGATGTACTGTATTGCGAGGAGGCTGCTGGAAACCTCATATCGGTCAAACGACTACAGGAGGCTGGCTTGACAACCCAGTTTGACAGTGATGGTGTCACTATATCGAAAAATGGAATGACAATCGTAAAGGATTCAGGTATGTTAAACAATGTACCAATTATTAAATTGCAAGCATACATTACTTGTAAAGAATCCAATAATTATAGATTATGGCATGAGAGGTTTGGGCATATTAGCAATGCTAAACTATTAGAAATAAAGAAAAACAACTTATTCAATGACACAAGCCTTATTAATAGTTTAAAGTTATCAGAGGAAATATGTGAACCTTGTTTGAGTGGAAAGCAAGCTAGGCTTCCGTTTAACCAATTTAAGGATAAAAAAAATACGAATAATACGAACCATTACAGAGAAAGCCCGTGCCATGGTTAACGGTGCACAATTAGATAAAAGCTTCTGGGGTGAAGCAGTGTTGACTGCAACATACCTAATTAATAGAATTCCAAGTAGAGCACTAGTAAATAAAAAGGGGACCCCATATGAGATGTGGCATAATAAAAAGCCAAATTTAAAATACTTGAAAGTATTTGGTTCAACCGTATATGTACATAATAAGCACAAAAACAGTAAATTAGATGAAAAATCAAAGAAAAGTATTCTTGTGGGATACGAAGCAAATGGTTATAGGTTATGGGATGCTATTAATAGCAAATTCATAACAGCTAGAGATGTTGTTGTCGATGGGACCAATATGGTTAATTCTAGAGCCATCAAATATGAAAGTTTCCCGAATGATAGTAAGGAAAATAAAAGCTTCCTGAATGATAGTAAGGAAAGTGAAAATATCCCGAATGATAGTACGGAAAATGAAAATATCCTGAATGAGAGTAAGGAATGTGAAGAAGTGAAATTTCCGAATGAGAGTAGGAATAGAAAGCAAGTTGATCCTCTGAATGAAAGTAAGAGAGATCTTGATGGCATAGACAACAATAGGAATGATGTTATAACAAATAGAAGAAGTGAAAGGTTACAGAAAAAGCCACATATATCATACAAAGAAGATGAAAGTGACTTAAATAAATTTGCTTTAAATGCTCATGCAATTTTTAACGATATCCCAAATAGTTTCGATGAAATTAAAAGTAGAAGCGATAAAAGTTGTTGGGAAGAAGCTATAAAAGCTCATGCAATTTTTAACGATATCCCAACTAGTTTCGATGAAATTGAAAGTAGAAGCGATAAAAGTTGTTGGGAAGAAGCTATAAAAGCTGAACTGAGTGCTCATGAGTTAAACAATACTTGGACAATAACAAAGAAGCCTAATGATAAAGATAAAAATATTGTTAATAGTAAATGGGTATTTTCTGTCAAACATGACGAAATGGGAAACCCAATTAGATACAAAGCTAGATTAGTAGCTCGAGGTTTTACTCAAAAATATCAGGTTGATTATGAGGAAACATTTGCCCCTGTTGCCAGAGTTTCAAGTTTCAGATTCCTGATATCATTAGCAGTGCAATATAATTTGCAAGTCCATCAAATGGATGTTAAAACAGCCTTTTTAAACGGTGTGTTAAAGGAATATATTTACATGAAACTTCCTCAAGGTGTGTTGTGTGACGGTGATAATGTGTGTAAGCTAAATAAGGCAATTTATAGGCTTGAACAAGAAGCTAGATGCTGGTTTGAGGTTTTTGAAAAAGCCCCAAAAGAATGCGATTTTATAAACTCCCCAGTTGATCGCGGTATATATATTCTTAATGAAGGGAACATTAGAAAAACATATATGTTTTATTATATGTTGATGATGTGGTCATAGCTACACACGATACAAATAAAATGAATAATTTTAAAAAATATTTAATGTAAAAGTTTAGAATGACTGACTTGAAAGAAATAAGACATTTCATAGGGATAAGAGTAGAAATATGCAAAGATAAAATTTTGCTGAGTCAAACTGCTTATATAAATAGAGTTCTGAATAAGTTCAATATGAGTGATTGCAATGCAGTCAGTACCCCTTTACCCCTAAATTAAATTACGAACATCTTAACTCAGATGAAGTTTGCAATGCGCCATGTCGCAATCTGATTGGGCTTTTGATGTACATAATGCTTTTCACACGCCCTGATTTAGCTACTGCGGTAAATATACTTAGCAGATATAGTAGCACAAATAATTCTGCGTTATGGCAATGTCTAAAAAGAATTCTTAGATATTTAAAAGGAAGCAGTGAAATTAAATTGGTATTAGAGAAAACTGCATTATACAAAGACGCATTAGTTGGATATGTAGATTAAGATTGGGGTCAGAATGAAATAGATAGAAAAAGTACGACTGGCTATGTATTTAAAATGTTTGAAAATAACACAATTTGTTGGAATACAAGGAGACAGAATTCAGTAGCAGCCTCATCTACTGAAGCCGAGTATATGGCATTATTTGAAGTAGTTAGAGAAGCTCTTTGGTTAAAATCTTTATTCACAAGTGTGAATTTTAAGCTTGAGAAACCAATTAAAATATATGAAGATAATCAAGCCATTGCCAACAATCCCTCTTGCCATAAAAGATCAAAACATATGGATATAAAATATCATTTTGCTAGAGAGCAAGTGGAGAATAACGTGATTTGCATTGAGTATATCCCTACAGGTAATCAACTCGCCGACATCTTCACAAAGCCATTGCCTGCTGCTCGATATGTGGAACTAAGAAGCAAATTGGGTCTGATGAAGGACAACCATTAATACGTATGTCGACGGTCAAAACATTGTTATCGATAGTTAAGTCAGTATTATTAGGAAATGTAGGATTTTAAGTTATCGGAATTACGGGCCTACTAATAGCGGTAGTGTGAATGCCGCCGAAAAGTGCCTCTCATTGTTTTGTTGATTGTAGGAGGGCACACTGCGGTAAGAAGAAGAATTAATATTTGAATTGTAAACTAATGTATGAATTTATAGAATAAAACGTTCCGTTAGCCACAGCCAAGGCCTTTGAAGTACTCCTTTCTTCGGACCTACGCGTGTGGGGAGCCGTTTAAGGCAACTCCAGATGAAACAAAACAACAGCTTTTATTCGCAGTCCTAGGGAGACTGCAAGGGCAACTTGCGCTGGAGGACGGCTCGACGACCAGCTATAAAGTGTCCAGGAGCGTACGGAGCGCAGTTCCCGTACCAGCAGAGGAGTCGCAGCCAGCGACATAGACGGCGCAAGGAGCGCCAAACACTGAGTACGGACGGAGTCGCAGCCAGCGACACGGAGACGCAGCCAGCGTCAGTTCTGGAGACGCAGCCGGCGTCAGTTCAGGAGACGCAGCCAGCGTCAGGATAGGAAGCGCAAGGAGCGCCAAGCACCAGCGGTCAGGAGGCGCAAGGAGCGCCGAGCATCAGCGGCAGCAGCCAGACGGCACAGGCCCGCCATTTTTGGAGCGCTAGGGCAGCGCCATTTTGGAGCGCTAGGGCAGCGCCATATTTGAACACTTGGAGATGCAGCATTCCCCCACGAGGAGTTCCCGGCTGAACGGAGGGGAAGCCACCCCTACAACAACGCAGCAGCCAGCGAGTAGTGCAGCAGAAAGCCGGCCAAGGGTTACATAACCACGGCGGCGGCCATTTCTCGCCCAGCCACTACAGCGACTACAGGAGCGTCCCAACCAAGGAGCACTGTAACAGCAGCTGCGAGTTCAGAGCCGGAGGTGAGCCAGCCACTCACGGCGTAAATTTTCGATAGGATCACGGCGTTGGAGAACGAGCTGAAGAAGATTAGAGCCATGGACACAACGAGCACCGCCAATTGCGCGCCAATCACAGTTGGCCCAAGCGCAAATGCGCATGCGCAGACAGCGCATGGATTCGCGCTACCGGGCGGGAGCATCCACAACGTAGCAACTGCATCACCATTTGTTGGATCCTACGCCTGGATGACGCCGAATGGAACCCAAGCTAATGGACCAAGGAGGCTCCCGGACTTGCCTATATTTGGAGGGCAGTCCGAGGATTGGCCCATCTTCAATTGTGCGTTTGTGGAGATGACCCAAGCGTACAACTGCACGGACCTGGAGAACAACCAGAGGCTGTTGAAGGCGCTGAAGGATGAAGCACGTCAGCACGGATGAAGCACGTCTGCGAACGTCAGAGCCGTGATGGAGCAGCTGCGCTTTAGGTTTGGCCGACCGGAGCAGCTAATACGCAGCCAGCTGAACAGCGTGCGAGAGGTGCAGCCGATTTCGGAGCAGCAACTGGCGAGGATCGTCCCCTTCGCAACCAGAGTGAGTAACCTCACGGCCTTCTTGCAGTCGGCGAAGGCGGAACAACATCTGGGAAACCCCACACTCATGGAGGAGCTTGTGGCAAAGCTTCCCACCAGCAAACGAGTGGATTGGGCCAGGCACGCTGCATCGATCCAGCCCTTTCCCACTGTAGCGCACTTCAGCGCGTGACTACAGGAGTACGCGAACATCGTGTGTACGATTTTGGACGTCGATGGAAAGGAGCCGAGGCGTCGAGTTCTGCACGCGAGCGTCTACCAGGACCGATACGAGCAGCGGGATGACCGGCATAAAGGTTGACCAATTTGTGGAGGGCAACAACATGCTACGACGAACTGCAGGGAGTTCATCGGAGCTTCGCCACCGGGCAGATGGAGCATGGTGAAGAGGCATCGGCTCTGCTTCACATGCTTACGGAGTGGGCATGCGGCAAGATCCTGCGATGTGCATGGCGAGTGCCAGATCAACGGATGCCGCAGATTGCATCACCGTCTGCTACATGAAGAGGACGAAGGGCGAAGACGGCCGGAGCAGCGAGGTGGTTTCAGGCGCCACAACGAAGGAAACCAGATGTCACCAGTTTCCAGACGCAGCCCTGACAGGAGGTCTTCGCCACGAGGTGGTTACAGGGACCACGAGAGGACCTAGGAGTCGGCTGTCCGCAGGAACAGCCTGGAGAGAAGGGCCCCGTAGCCAGCGGAAGCGCCCATGCAGAGGAACTTGAGTATTGACGTCAAAGGAGGCCGACTTTTGTTCCGTATACTGCCAGTAACGCTGTACGGAGCTGGTCGCCAGGTGGACACATACGCGCTATTAGATGAAGGATCCTCCGTCACGATGATCGACGACGAGCTACGGAGTGATCTGGGAGTGAAAGGCGAACGTCGACAACTGAACATCCAATGGTTTGGAGGAAGAGCCAGCAGGGAGCCTACCAACGTGGTGAGCCTGGAGATCAGTGGAGCTGGGAAGCCCACTCGTCACCCGTTGAGGAACGTGTACGCCGTTTCGAGCCTGAGTCTGCCGATGCAGACGTTATGTCGACGAGATGTCCAGGGCGTTCATAAGGATTCGCGACTGCCGATGAAGCGCTACAGCAACGTGGTGCCGAAGTTGCTCATCGGACTGGACCATGGACATTTGGGATTGCCACTTAGGACGAGACGGTTTGCCAGAGAGGGACCGTTCGCGGCCGCAACCGAGCTTGGATGGGTTGTGTTTGGGCCAGTAAGTGGACAATCAACAACGCCGTCACCGAGGTCCTGCCTTCTAGCCGTGTCAGTGGAGGACACGATGGAAAAGATGGTGGAGGACTATGTCGAGATGGAAGGCTTTGGTGTGAAGCTCGCGCAACCGGTCGCAGCCAGCGACGACGCGCGGGCCCAAAGGATCCTCAGCGACACCACGGTGAAAGTGGGGGTATTTTCTGTCAAACATGACGAAATGGGAAACCCAATTAGATACAAAGCTAGATTAGTAGCTCGAGGTTTTACTCAAAAATATCAGGTTGATTATGAGGAAACATTTGCCCCTGTTGCCAGAGTTTCAAGTTTCAGATTCCTGATATCATTAGCAGTGCAATATAATTTGCAAGTCCATCAAATGGATGTTAAAACAGCCTTTTTAAACGGTGTGTTAAAGGAATATATTTACATGAAACTTCCTCAAGGTGTGTTGTGTGACGGTGATAATGTGTGTAAGCTAAATAAGGCAATTTATAGGCTTGAACAAGAAGCTAGATGCTGGTTTGAGGTTTTTGAAAAAGCCCCAAAAGAATGCGATTTTATAAACTCCCCAGTTGATCGCGGTATATATATTCTTAATGAAGGGAACATTAGAAAAAACATATATGTTTTATTATATGTTGATGATGTGGTCATAGCTACACACGATACAAATAAAATGAATAATTTTAAAAAATATTTAATGGAAAAATTAAGAATGACTGACTTGAAAGAAATAAGACATTTCATAGGCATAAGAGCAGAAATATGCAAAGATAAAATTTTGCTGAGTCAAACTGCTTATATAAATAGAGTTCTGAATAAGTTCAATATGAGTGATTGCAATGCAGTCAGTACCCCTTTACCCCTAAATTAAATTACGAACATCTTAACTCAGATGAAGTTTGCAATGCGCCATGTCGCAATCTGATTGGGTTTTTGATGTACATAATGCTTTTCACACGCCCTGATTTAGCTACTGCGGTAAATATACTTAGCAGATATAGTAGCACAAATAATTCTGCGTTATGGCAATGTCTAAAAAGAATTCTTAGATATTTAAAAGGAAGCAGTGAAATTAAATTGGTATTAGAGAAAACTGCATTATACAAAGACGCATTAGTTGGATATGTAGATTAAGATTGGGGTCAGAATGAAATAGATAGAAAAAGTACGACTGGCTATGTATTTAAAATGTTTGAAAATAACACAATTTGTTGGAATACAAGGAGACAGAATTCAGTAGCAGCCTCATCTACTGAAGCCGAGTATATGGCATTATTTGAAGTAGTTAGAGAAGCTCTTTGGTTAAAATCTTTATTCACAAGTGTGAATTTTAAGCTTGAGAAACCAATTAAAATATATGAAGATAATCAAGCCATTGCCAACAATCCCTCTTGCCATAAAAGATCAAAACATATGGATATAAAATATCATTTTGCTAGAGAGCAAGTGGAGAATAACGTGATTTGCATTGAGTATATCCCTACAGGTAATCAACTCGCCGACATCTTCACAAAGCCATTGCCTGCTGCTCGATATGTGGAACTAAGAAGCAAATTGGGTCTGATGAAGGACAACCATTAATACGTATGTCGACGGTCAAAACATTGTTATCGATAGTTAAGTCAGTATTATTAGGAAATGTAGGATTTTAAGTTATCGGAATTACGGGCCTACTAATAGCGGTAGTGTGAATGCCGCCGAAAAGTGCCTCTCATTGTTTTGTTGATTGTAGGAGGGCACACTGCGGTAAGAAGAAGAATTAATATTTGAATTGTAAACTAATGTATGAATTTATAGAATAAAACGTTCCGTTAGCCACAGCCAAGGCCTTTGAAGTACTCCTTTCTTCGGACCTACGCGTGTGGGGAGCCGTTTAAGGCAACTCCAGATGAAACAAAACAACAGCTTTTATTCGCAGTCCTAGGGAGACTGCAAGGGCAACTTGCGCTGGAGGACGGCTCGACGACCAGCTATAAAGTGTCCAGGAGCGTACGGAGCGCAGTTCCCGTACCAGCAGAGGAGTCGCAGCCAGCGACATAGACGGCGCAAGGAGCGCCAAACACTGAGTACGGACGGAGTCGCAGCCAGCGACACGGAGACGCAGCCAGCGTCAGTTCTGGAGACGCAGCCGGCGTCAGGATAGGAAGCGCAAGGAGCGCCAAGCACCAGCGGTCAGGAGGCGCAAGGAGCGCCGAGCATCAGCGGCAGCAGCCAGACGGCACAGGCCCGCCATTTTTGGAGCGCTAGGGCAGCGCCATTTTGGAGCGCTAGGGCAGCGCCATATTTGAACACTTGGAGATGCAGCATTCCCCCACGAGGAGTTCCCGGCTGAACGGAGGGGAAGCCACCCCTACAACAACGCAGCAGCCAGCGAGTAGTGCAGCAGAAAGCCGGCCAAGGGTTACATAACCACGGCGGCGGCCATTTCTCGCCCAGCCACTACAGCGACTACAGGAGCGTCCCAACCAAGGAGCACTGTAACAGCAGCTGCGAGTTCAGAGCCGGAGGTGAGCCAGCCACTCACGGCGTAAATTTTCGATAGGATCACGGCGTTGGAGAACGAGCTGAAGAAGATTAGAGCCATGGACACAACGAGCACCGCCAATTGCGCGCCAATCACAGTTGGCCCAAGCGCAAATGCGCATGCGCAGACAGCGCATGGATTCGCGCTACCGGGCGGGAGCATCCGCAACGTAGCAACTGCATCACCATTTGTTGGATCCTACGCCTGGATGACGCCGAATGGAACCCAAGCTAATGGACCAAGGAGGCTCCCGGACTTGCCTATATTTGGAGGGCAGTCCGAGGATTGGCCCATCTTCAATTGTGCGTTTGTGGAGATGACCCAAGCGTACAACTGCACGGACCTGGAGAACAACCAGAGGCTGTTGAAGGCGCTGAAGGATGAAGCACGTCAGCACGGATGAAGCACGTCTGCGAACGTCAGAGCCGTGATGGAGCAGCTGCGCTTTAGGTTTGGCCGACCGGAGCAGCTAATACGCAGCCAGCTGAACAGCGTGCGAGAGGTGCAGCCGATTTCGGAGCAGCAACTGGCGAGGATCGTCCCCTTCGCAACCAGAGTGAGTAACCTCACGGCCTTCTTGCAGTCGGCGAAGGCGGAACAACATCTGGGAAACCCCACACTCATGGAGGAGCTTGTGGCAAAGCTTCCCACCAGCAAACGAGTGGATTGGGCCAGGCACGCTGCATCGATCCAGCCCTTTCCCACTGTAGCGCACTTCAGCGCGTGACTACAGGAGTACGCGAACATCGTGTGTACGATTTTGGACGTCGATGGAAAGGAGCCGAGGCGTCGAGTTCTGCACGCGAGCGTCGACCAGGACCGATACGAGCAGCGGGATGACCGGCATAAAGGTTGACCAATTTGTGGAGGGCAACAACATGCTACGACGAACTGCAGGGAGTTCATCGGAGCTTCGCCACCGGGCAGATGGAGCATGGTGAAGAGGCATCGGCTCTGCTTCACATGCTTACGGAGTGGGCATGCGGCAAGATCCTGCGATGTGCATGGCGAGTGCCAGATCAACGGATGCCGCAGATTGCATCACCGTCTGCTACATGAAGAGGACGAAGGGCGAAGACGGCCGGAGCAGCGAGGTGGTTTCAGGCGCCACAACGAAGGAAACCAGATGTCACCAGTTTCCAGACGCAGCCCGGACAGGAGGTCTTCGCCACGAGGTGGTTACAGGGACCACGAGAGGACCTAGGAGTCGGCTGTCCGCAGGAACAGCCTGGAGAGAAGGGCCCCGTAGCCAGCGGAAGCGCCCATGCAGAGGAACTTGAGTATTGACGTCAAAGGAGGCCGACTTTTGTTCCGTATACTGCCAGTAACGCTGTACGGAGCTGGTCGCCAGGTGGACACATACGCGCTATTAGATGAAGGATCCTCCGTCACGATGATCGACGACGAGCTACGGAGTGATCTGGGAGTGAAAGGCGAACGTCGACAACTGAACATCCAATGGTTTGGAGGAAGAGCCAGCAGGGAGCCTACCAACGTGGTGAGCCTGGAGATCAGTGGAGCTGGGAAGCCCACTCGTCACCCGTTGAGGAACGTGTACGCCGTTTCGAGCCTGAGTCTGCCGATGCAGACGTTATGTCGACGAGATGTCCAGGGCGTTCATAAGGATTCGCGACTGCCGATGAAGCGCTACAGCAACGTGGTGCCGAAGTTGCTCATCGGACTGGACCATGGACATTTGGGATTGCCACTTAGGACGAGACGGTTTGCCAGAGAGGGACCGTTCGCGGCCGCAACCGAGCTTGGATGGGTTGTGTTTGGGCCAGTAAGTGGACAATCAACAACGCCGTCACCGAGGTCCTGCCTTCTAGCCGTGTCAGTGGAGGACACGATGGAAAAGATGGTGGAGGACTATGTCGAGATGGAAGGCTTTGGTGTGAAGCTCGCGCAACCGGTCGCAGCCAGCGACGACGCGCGGGCCCAAAGGATCCTCAGCGACACCACGGTGAAAGTGGGGCGTCGCGGCCAGACGGGATTGCTCTGGAAGGATGACCACGCTGTGCTGCCACGGAGCTACGAGATGGCACACAGTCGGCTGATCAACGTCGAGAAGTTGAAGCGCAACGGGCCGTTGGCGCTAGGATACGATCGGATCATCAAGGACGTGTCCAAAGGATATGCGAGGAAATTGCAGCCGGATGAGGTCGCGGTGAAGAGCGACAAGCTATGGAATTTGCTACAATTCGGTGTGGAAACCCCGAACAAGCCCGGTGAGGTCCGGCTTGTGTTTAATGCTGCAGCCAAGGTTGGAGATCGATGTTCCCAACGATTCCTTTGGAGAGATGGTAACGACGATCGAGACCAGGATGTGTACGAGGTGAGCAAGAACTTCGTGGGAGCCGACAAGGAGGCCAGACGATTTGGAGACGCGTTCGAGACGGAGAGGATACAGAGGCGGAGTATGGGAGCAGATGGTGCATTGCGTCAAGCTAGTGCTGCGCCATACCCTGGAAGAAGTCTCGCCGAGGGATGTGGAGTCCCACCATGGAGTACCTGCCTACGCTTGTGCGCCGCGAGAAGTGGTGCCAGGGAACGGAGCCCATCCGCCAGGGCGATATGGTCTTCGTCTGCGATCCTGCCTTGCCCAGACGGGAGTGGCGCAAGGGCATCGTGGTGGAGGTTTACAGCGGAGCTGATGGAGATGGATGGAGGAGCTAATGGACTATCTTGGACAATGTTGCGGCCCGTCTCTAAACTTGGAGTTTTTGGATTTGAGTAAAGCGGGTCTTCACGGGGTCGGGGATGTCGACGGTCAAAACATTGTTATCGATAGTTAAGTCAGTATTATTAGGAAATGTAGGATTTTAAGTTATCGGAATTACGGGCCTACTAATAGCGGTAGTGTGAATGCCGCCGAAAAGTGCCTCTCATTGTTTTGTTGATTGTAGGAGGGCACACTGCGGTAAGAAGAAGAATTAATATTTGAATTGTAAACTAATGTATGAATTTATAGAATAAAACGTTCCGTTAGCCACAGCCAAGGCCTTTGAAGTACCCCTTTCTTCGGACCTACGCGTGTGGGGAGCCGTTTAAGGCAACTCCACATTAAACAAAACAACAACGTACATAAGGATTTTTGGATTATTAATTATTTTCCCGTTTGTTAAAGAAAATTTTGAATTTATAATTTTTGTTATTGAAAACGATCTGATCGGGTTTTTCTGGGTTTTCCCCGATTCTCGCAGCAAATGCTGGATCACTAACACTCCCCAGAAGGCACACCACCCACATTAGAATTAACCCACATTAAATATGTAAAACTGGTCACACTTTGAGCGTGTGTCTTTCCTTTTGATTTTGATTCTCTATTGTACGTGGTGTGGTGTTGCAAGTCTAATTGATCAATATAAAAATATAAACTATTGATATAAAGTATTAAGAGTGTTTGATTCATTTAGATAGCTAATTCTACTACAGATTTCAAATACGACTCAATAATCCCCTCTTATTCATAACATCCTAAATTGTTATTTGTGGGCACGAGTACTAGAATTACGAGAAGCGCTCCACCAAATTGTTCTCTTCAGAGAGAATTTCTCCAGAGACCAGCCGAGTCCAAGCAAAAAAATCTTTATCTAGGTACTGCTCCCAGAGCGCTCTTTGCCCGTTTTTAGACGAATTTGGGATTATGCGAATCAAAGGGCGACTAAAGAACGCCCAACAACTGTCAAAACCCAAAACGCATCATTTTACTGACCTAATGATCAAAAATGCACCTGAACAATCTTCACGAAGGCACCGAGCTCACCTTAGCAACCATACGGCATACATTCTGGATAGTCAATGAAAAACAAGAAGTAAAAGGATTCTACGTCAATGTGTCCAATGCTTCAAACATTGCCCAAAGCCTGGAGGAATCAATTTCATCGGAGCAACTCTCTTCGTATCTGGCAAAAGTAGTTTCGAAATGTCATAGACACTTACATCTCACCCACTCTTACTGTGGGAGGAAAACGTAAAGGCCATTAGAACTCATTTGTGTAGTTCCCTAAAACCCTCTGCTATAACTTATGAAGAACCTATAACGGCCACTCTGTCTCTTAGCAGCAGATCTAAGCGATATGTTTCCACTTACTCCCGCGCATTTCCTTATAGGAAGACCTTTATTGGCACCCCCCGGAGACTTCTCCTTCAGAAAAGTCCATCAACGGTCAACGGTCAACTAAAAAAATGTTGGCATCGATGGAGAGCGGACTGGCTCTTACATCTACAAGCACGTCCAAAATGGTGCCAAGAATGAACCAATCTGCAAATTAATCTTTAAGTTGTGATCAAGGACAAACGGTTTTCCCCAAAACGAATGAAAGATGGGTCGAATAATCGATTCACATCGTGTAGAAGGTGGCTTAGTTCGCGTCGGTTCACTGAAGTTATTAGCAATATAAACCTTTACTTGGCCGAAATCTTAGGAAGTCCAAGACCAATAAAAGCCCATATCATGCTGATCCTAGTATACCGGTGGCGGTATGTACATGCGTTAATAATTTTTTCCATGTGTCGCTCCATCTTTAGCGAGCTTAGAATCCATAGTCCATAGTGGAATAGTCTACATATGGGCTATTCCTGGGGTCGGGAACGTACGTTCGTTTACAATAAGTGCCAAAAACTTAAAGAAAAAAACATTTTCTGAAACTTTTTTTTTGTTTCCGATAGAATTTGGTGTGCCGTTCCATTTCCATTATTCCTTTCTTTTACACACTTTTACTCCGGAGCGCAAGTAAAATTGCACTGACTTGTTTTGGGAAAACGTTAAACCTTCAACAATTTTCATAATTTCGAAATGAAATTGGTCTCGTTTTATTCAGAATTAACTAGACAATATTGATATGTGTCAAAAATGATACCATTTCTTGGAAGTTGCACCGAAAAAATGGCGTCAAAGTCCGAAAAACACTACAAAAATTCAAAATTGTCAGTTTCTTGCGTGAAAATTTTATACGTTTTGTTGAAATAAATTAAGGGGAGGTTCTTTTGGTTTTTCCGAAAATTAAGCAAACTTTGAGAATGGATTGCAGGAAAATGAAAAGACATACGAACTTATGCTTTTAAACTTTTGATTCGTTGTTTATTAACAATTTAAAAAAATTCAATATTCAGGAAATTCAAAATGGCGGCTTCGAAATGGCGGATCTCGTAGACCTCTATTTTTCTGCTTTGTCGAGTGTAGGGCCGCTGGTAGTGAACCGATTTCCTTCATTCAAAAAGTGTTTAAAAGTACATACTTTGTTGTATGCCTTATACCTAAAATTGGCATAAAAAATTGCTTATTTATAATTTTTAAACGAGATCAAAGTAAAAAAAAGAAAAAAATGTCAATTTTTTTTTAAACGTCCATGAAATTGGTTTATTTTTACCAAAATTAATTTTCGTTAGGTATAAGGCATAGGAAATTCCATCAATTTTAATAAATTATATACATTTCTAATTTAAGTTTACTACCAGCGGCCCTACACTCGACAAAGCAGAAAAATAGAGGTCTACGAGATCCGCCATTTCGAAGCCGCCATTTTGAATTTCCTGAATATTGAATTTTTTTTTTTAATCGTTAATAAACAACGAATCAAAAAATCAAAAGCATAAGTTCGTATGTCTTTGCATTTTCCCGCAATCCATTCTCAAAGTTTGCTTAATTTTCGAAAAAAATCCAAAAGAACCTCCCCTTAAAGATATATTTTTTTTTTCTAAAGCTCCAACATTTAACTAAAGAAAAACAAAAAAAAAAACACCACACAACCCAATGCCAAAAAAAATGTTCCGGCTTCCGTTAAAAACTGAATTGGACAAAAAAACAAGTTATCGGAAAGTCTCACCAAATCGCAATCAAAAGATTCCACCTCTTAAACAAACGACACAGAAACGACACACTTAAACAAAAATATCACTCCACCATTAAGGAACCTTTTGACCTTAAGAAACTCTCTGAAGTCACCACTGTAGAAGCAGTTCATCACATGATCACTGCAAGAGGTCAACATTATTTCTCAGCATGTACTCTCCCAAACCACGTCGAGGTAAATTAAGATATTACCACGACCAAAGTACTGGCAGTGTACGATTCATCGAAACACTAGTACCACTAGTACTCTATTAGAGCCCACATGAGCCCACATTTAGCTTAAATGCTACATCTGACCTCCCGGATTCCTTTATTAAGCGTTTTTTTTTCCTTCAATAGTCGCTCATCTCTACGATCCCTTAAGCTTTATAGTTTCTGTCACTGCTGCTGCAATGAGAAATCTAAAGGAAATCTGGCAATGGCTTGGTCACCAGACTGGTGAACCACAGTCACATCAACCACACGTCTTTTGCGACGGCTTCTTGCAAACATTCACAGCCTGTTCTTACTGCCAAATACAATATAAATCAAACCCACCCAAGTCAAACCCACTAAGCCAATAACAATCCCTTGAATCGAACTCTCTGGACCAGTGTTGGGTGCCAAATTAACTAAGTGGGTGCTAACGCAGTTTTCATCTACCGGAATTTCCATGTCCCGATAAAGAAATTTTGATACTTTGGAAGACTTTCGTCTCCAACCGAATTGACACGATTTTGGAACTCATTAGGATAGCCCAATACCGACATGTAGCTTGTAGGTATGACCTGGTGGCTTGGTTCCGATTGGCTACGGAAAGATGAGAATTGGTGGCCTAAGAACACTTACTCTCAGCCCGTGGACTAATACCACGAAGGAAGAAGTCAGCCAACCAACGTCATGACACATGTTTGTTCAGTTGACGACTTGTTGGAATATATCGATTCCTCCATCAAAATTAACATTGCACATCACTATTATGCATTATATAATTATGTTAAACTGGTCATACTTTAAGCGTGTGTCTTTCCTTTTGATTTTGATTCTCTTTGCTATTGTATGTGGTGTGGTGTTGCAAGTCTAATTGATCAATATAAAAATATAAACTATTGATATAAAGTATTAAGAGTGTTTGATTCATTTAGATAGTTAATTCTACTACAGATTTCCAATACGACTCAATAATCCCCTTTTATTCATCACATCACAAATTGTCATTTGTGGGCACGAGTACTAGAATTACGAGAAGTGCTCCACCAAATTGTTCTCTTCAGAGAGAATTTCTCCAGAGACCAGCCGAGTCCAAGCAAGAAAATCTATATCCAGGTACTGCTTCCAGAGCGCTCTTTGCCCGTTTTTAGACTAAAGAACGCCCAACAACTGTCCAAACCCAAAACGCATCATTTTACTGACCTAATGATCAAAAATGCACCTGAACAATCTTCACGAAGGCACCGAGCTCACCTTAGCAACCATACGGCATACATTCTGGATAGTCAATGAAAAACAAGAAGTAAAAGGATTCTACGTCAATGTGTCCAATGCTTCAAACATTGCCCAAAGCCTGGAGGAATCAATTTCATCGGAGCAACTCTCTTCGTATCTGGCAAAAGTAGTTTCGAAATGTCATAGACACTTACATCTCACCCACTCTTACTGTGGGAGGAAAACGTAAAGGCCATTAGAACTCATTTGTGTAGTTCCCTAAAACCCTCTGCTATAACTTATGAAGAACCTATAACGGCCACTCTGTCTCTTAGCAGCAGATCTAAGCGATATGTTTCCACTTACTCCCGCGCATTTCCTTATAGGAGGACCTTTATTGGCACCCCCGGAGACTTCTCCTTCAGAAAAGTCCATCAACGGTCAACGGTCAACTAAAAAAATGTTGGCATCGATGGAGAGCGGACTGGCTCTTACATCTACAAGCACGTCCAAAATGGTGCCAAGAATGAACCAATCTGCAAATTAATCTTTAAGTTGTGATCAAGGACAAACGGTTTTCCCCAAAACGAATGAAAGATGGGTCGAATAATCGATTCACATCGTGTAGAAGGTGGCTTAGTTCGCGTCGGTTCACTGAAGTTATTAGCAATATAAACCTTTACTTGGCCGAAATCTTAGGAAGTCCAAGACCAATAAAAGCCCATATCATGCTGATCCTAGTATACCGGTGGCGGTATGTACATGCGTTAATAATTTTTTCCATGTGTCGCTCCATCTTTAGCGAGCTTAGAATCCATAGTCCATAGTGGAATAGTCTACATATGGGCTATTCCTAGGGTCGCGAACGTACGTTCGTACGCAATAAGTGCCAATAACTTAAAGAAAAAAACATTTTCTGAAACTTTTTTTTTGTTTCCGATAGCATTTGGTGTGCCGTTCCATTTCCATTATTCCTTTCTTTTATACACTTTTACTCCGGAGCGCTAGTAAAATTGCACTGACTTGTTTTGGGAAAAAGTTAAACCTTCAACAATTTTCATAATTTCGAAATGAAATTGGTCTCGTTTTATTCAGAATTAACTAGACAATATTGATATGGTCAAAATGATACCATTTCTGGGAAGTTGCACCGAAAAAATGGCGTCAAAGTCCGAAAAACACTACAAAAATTCAAAATTGTCAGTTTCTTGCGCAAAAATTTTATACTTTTGTTGAAATAAATTAAAGATATATTTTTTTTCAAAAGCTCCAACATTTAACTAAAGAAAAACGAAAAAAATTTAAAAATCGGTTTAAAATTACGCGTTTAGGAATTTTTAAGAGCAAAAAAGTCCCGAAAAACTGTTTTTTCCAAATAAATCAAGATTTTGAGGGTGTTTGAGAAATTTCACACATGGTTTTATACTACACTCGAACTAATGAACAATCAGAACCAATAGGTCTCTTCAAAAGTTCCAAATCACTGTCGCACTGTGTTATTTATTATAGGCAAACATACATATTTACGTTCCACAAAGCAAGTGCATTCGCACGCGCATAGACTTCTTATATATATACGTTCCACAGTGGGACAAGTCGTGTTCGTCGCGAGCAAATAAATTTGGAGCGATAAAATTTGGCGCCGGAAGAATTTACTTCGGGTTGGTCGGAACTTAATAAATCAACCATGAACTAACGCGGCGCAGACACAGGAGCACCCACTCCAACCCGTAGTGCTATTCTAAAGTGCAAGGCCCTGGGTATTCACCAGGACTTGCAGAGGATCCAAAGAGCTCTTCAGCCTGTTTCCAAGGTGGACGATTCCATGTTCAACGTGCGACATTTTAAGATAGTCGCCATGTTCAGCGACTTTAAGGGCCATCCACGGGGAGCTTGAGGATTTGGACATTTCGCAGATCAGTAGTGAGCTCCGATGGACTGTTTCGGAGCTCGTAGTGACAATGCAGGCCGAAATTGAGCACGAGACGACCCTTCGCTCTTTCCGAATTGCTGCCCACTCCACCCTAGCTAACGGAAGGTCCACCATGCAGGTTGACTCAGGGTCAGGTCAAAGGTTTCAAGCTTAGCCTCCCTTCCCTCTTCCTACCTTCAGCGGTGGATACTCTGAATGGCCTGAGCTTTACTCGATTTTCGGTACAATCGTCGGCGGTAATCCGAGCATCAGTAAGGTGGAAAAGCTGTAAAGGTTGCGATCTTGCCTTCGGGAGTCCGCTTTCGAAGCAGTTCGCTCCTTGGAAGTCTCCTATGAGAATTATGATGTCGCGCTAAATTTGTTGGAGAAACGATTTAATAGCCGTCGTTTAATATTTCAGGCTTATGTGAACGAGATTCTTGGCCTCACTCTAGTTGGAGGTGATTCAATAACAGGTCTTCGAGGGTTATCCGACAAATTCAATGCCCATATGAGAACTCTGAAAAATTTGGGTTTGACAAATGAGCTACCCAGGTTAAGTGGGAGGAGAGTCTAAATTCTTCAAGTTCCGACGCCATCCCTACTTAGGAGTCGCTGGCAGAAATTTTGGAGCAGCGATGCAGGACTATGGAGGCTATGGATGTGGCCGCTGACCAGAGCTATGGAGCTGATCCCTCTTCTGGTTGGAGTGCTTCGCTGGGAACGGATTAGGCTGTACCTCGCCCCTTACGAATGTAGTTGGAGGACAGGCCCCAACGGAGGGGGGAATGTCAGGTCAGGCAGCAGCACACCGGTGTAATTTTAATGTTTTAATATATTAACGTTATGCTTTGTAATGTTTATTTATTAGGCTTAAGTTTATACAAAAGCTAGTTGATCGCAAGCCGATTCTCTCTCGGCCGCTCGACTCAACGGACTTTCTTTAGAGAGTTTTAGCTCGGCAATGTCTAGGTCAGGCCGCCCTCTCCATTGTCAAGAGCTTTAGCTTCGAGGTGACTTGTCCGGCCGCCCTCTCTGTATATTGCTTGAGTCCCTGCATGCACCATAAGCTTCTATCTGCGGATCATTCGGTTTCATCTGCATGCAGAAATAAACATTTTTTATAACGTTCATATTAAATAAAAATTCGTCTTTTTATTTACGGCATTGAAAATTATCAATGACCAAACATTTAATTTTAATTTTAATTTCAATTAAAATTCTGGTTGACCATCTGCCGGAATAGCCCATATATAATATACCCCAAATTAAAGGTATTTGTCTGTAGAGTATATATTTTTGCATATTTAAGCAGTAGTTTTCGCCGCTTTAGATTTGATTTTTATTTTTGATATTTAAAATACATTTTTATTAAGTTTTTTTTGTTTTTTTTAATCCCGAAATAATGTTTTTTTTTCTATTTTGTTTTACTTTTTGTTTTTTTTTTTTTTTTTATTGATTAATAATGTAATAATTTGTACTGGCCGTCAGCAAACGGGTACAACAGTGGGACCTACACGCAAACAATTGCGAGCCGTAACTGTGTACCCCGCTGGTATTGCGACTATACTCTGCACGTGAGGGCGGCTAGAAATGACCGTTGAGGTCATGTCTCTGCCGTAGATTATGCGTACATGTCTCTGCTGACAAATTGTAGTCAGGCGGGGAGAAGAAGACTCCCTTCCTTAAATCACCTTAATCCAAGGTAGAACAATCCAAGACCAAAAGATGTGTGTCCGAGGAGGGGTCCGGAGGCTAATATGCGAACTCTGCGGGACCGGCCGACCTCCCAGTCTTAACCAGGCTTAACATGACAAGCGGGTTATGCCCTTCCCCTTACTCGTGGGACCCAAACATGAACAATATCGTACCAAATAAAAAGCAAAGTGGAGAACGGAACTTCCTAAAAAAGTCCGGAAATGGGGTCAGTGACCCGTCAAACTCCAAGGCCCTGAAAAGCCTAAGAGTTGCTGCGATGGAGATGCCCCCTACAGGAGGGCAACATCTGGAGGCGGGACGCGCCGGTGCGAAGGAGGGTGCCAAGGCATCTTCTTTTAAAGCTGGCCATGGGAATGGCACGGAGAGGAAACCCCCAAGATCAACCTCTAAACCAACCGGCGGGACCCTTAATGCAAACCATGTTCCAGTAGCGTCTCACTCGACGCAGCGAAAATGCTCCTATAAAAATAGGAGAAGAGCATCCTTCATTCTAATGAGGGCGGATCCATCAGCCGAAGCCAACCCGGAACAGGTTGGCTGCCCGATTTTAAACCGGGAAAGGCAGGTGTGAGGCTGGATCCGAATAAACGTGCTGGGTCAGATCCTGCCAAGGAGATCGCGCAAAGCGTAAAAAGGCAGAGGTCCACGGAGGGAGAAGCTCCACAGGCTAAGAAGAGCAAGGCCCAGCCGCAGCCTTCCAACCGCTCGTTCGCCGAAGTGACGAAGGGAAGAACCCTATTCCTGGAGTCCTGGACAAGAACTCCAAGGATGGGCTCATCCCCAAGGACCTTTGGCGACAAGTGCTAAACGAGTTACATGGGTGCTTCGTGGAGGAAATGCTGTGAAGCGGAGGACCCCCACCAGAATGCGAAGACGCAGGATGGTACCAGGGTAGCGTTAAGGTAATTGCCTGCCAAGACGCGCGATCGGTAGACACCTACAAGCGTATGGTAGCATCGCTAAGCTGGTGGCAGTTGACTGGGAGGAGATCCCAAGCAAACCGAGGGCGCGAGTAAGCCTCACAGAAAAGAAAGCCGACCCTAAGACCATCCTCACTATGCTTAGGATGTGCAATTCGACGCTTTCCCCGGCGGACTGGGGAGTCGCCAAGGTCGAGGAGGCGGTGGGACTGCGGAGGCAGGTCGTCCTCACGCTCAACGAGGAGTCCTGGTGAAAGCCCTGGAAAGGTCGGAGCACCGGATTAAGTGTAGATTCGAGCATGTGACGGTCCGTATTTATAAATCTGATGCGAAGAGCAAACCAGATAAAATCGGGCTGGAGGCAGACGCGCAAGTGCCAGACTTGAAGGAGCCGACCGAAGTTACCGTGGTGGAGAATCAAAAGAAGGTGCCTGACAATCTTGCAGTTGAACCTCCACCACAGTAAAGCAACGTCAGCTGCTCTCCTACTCCACCTCGCCGAGAGTGGAGCTGATGGGGCCGTCATCCAGGAACCATGGATCCTTGGAGACAGGATTCTTGAGTTGGGGCGTCGGAGTATAGGCTCTGCAAGGCCGAACAAAAGGTAAAAGGCGAGCCTGAATCCTCGCAAAAAAGAACCTTAACCTTTTTTTGCTACCCAATTTCAGTAATGAAGATCACGTAGCCGCAGCCATGGGGAGCCCAAAGGTTCCGCTAAGGGTGTGGTCGGCGTATATGGGCCACGACCAGGAAGCCCTCCCCCCGCAGCCACTACTAAAACAGCTGGTGGAAGACAGCAGAAAGCATAAGATCGACCTGATCATAGGTTGCGATGCCAACGCCCATCAGGCGTTGAAACCCTGGAGGCGCTCACAGAGGTACACTTCCCGGGATGCTCTCTAGAAGAAACAACCCGGGAAACGCTGAGACAGGAGGACAGCCCCTCCTTCCCTAACCAACTCGAATAGCTATTGAGTGACAGGTATCTCAGCTGGGCGATAAACAGCTTAAAGCCTTTCAAATCCCCAGGCCCAGATGGCATTGTCCCGGCTCAACTAATAAAAGCCGGACCCAATCTGAGGTCAGGAAAGCTTTCTCAGCAATTTTCAGAATCGTACATTGGCATCGTACCCGCAAAGTGGTTGCGGACGAAGGTCGTATTTATACCCAAAGGGGGAAAACTATCGCACTGCACCCCTAAGGACTTCAGACCTATAAGCCTGGCGTCCTTCCTCCTCAAGACAATGGAGAGACTACAACATGGTTCTTTCAACATGGGCAGTTAGGAATGGACTAGGTGTAAACCCATCTAAATCCGAGCATGTCCTCTTCACCAGGAAGTACAAAATAAGTGGGGATTACGTACCTAGGGATTACGCTAGACAGGAAACTGGACTGGACTCAAACACTATGGATAGAGCTAAAAAGGCAACAATCGCGCTTTATACATGCCGAATAGCCATTGGCCTCCAATGGCGAATGCCCCCAAATATAGTCAGATGGCTTTAAACAGTGGTCATAAGACCCATCCTTTTCTACGGGGTGGTGGTTGGTGGCCTGCTCTCACAGACTCCACATGTACACAGAGATTTTGGAAAATGCCAAGGATGGCGGAGGTTTGCATTACAAGCAGCCTACGTACCACACCAACAGCCGCCCTAGACTTCATACTCGACCTTTTACCTGTAGAGATAGTGGGGGCCAAGATAGCCACGCTATAGGCTACGCGAGACGGGCATATGGAAAAGGACCGACTATGGACATACCAAGTGTGACCTACATCACTGCACGCCAATGGGGGCTACAGACTACTGTATACCTGTTGACCATCCAACCTTAAAATATATGGTATCCATTACAACAAGGGAGGAATGGACCCCACAAATCCCGGGACCAGCCGGTTCCCTCCATATTTACAAATTTGGTTCAAAATTGAATGGCCAGGTGGGAGGCAGTTTCCATTGCGAACGGCTGTGTTTAAATGAGTCCTTCAGACTTCTCGACCACTGTAGTGTGTTCCAAGCAGAAGTAATAGCTCTCGGGGAAGCACTTAGATCCCCACCACTTACTGGAAGTCAAGATACAATCTGTATCTTTTCAGAGAGTCAAGCGGCACTCAAGGCCCTTGACGGATTTTCACCCAACTCCCGGACAGTGAATGACTGTCGCAGATCTCTTAACGAGATGGCAGAACAGTATAACATCCACCTCATATGGGTGCCTGGACATTGGTACCACGATGGAAATTGCACCGCTGATGAACTGGCAAGGGCAGGTACTACCAATCCTCTTCTCCCGGAGAAGGAACCAGCTAGCTACGTCCCTTACGTAGCTATTCCTAAAAAAAAAATGGCTAAAATGCAGGGATCACTTTGACAGCGCAGAACTGAGAAAATGGAGAAATCTTTAAAAATTTAGGAACTCACGCATGATGTGGCCTATCCGCTCTATGAAAAGATCAATGATGCTTAATGCCCTCAATAAACAGGACTGCAGTGTGGCAGTCAAGGCCATTGCGGCCTTCATTCGTAAATCTGGATAGGACCTCGAGCTGCCACAGGAAACATAGTATAATCTTGGGCACATTAGTAGATTGGAGGGGGGAGGTCCCCTTGTACAAGGATCACAAAGAGCCCCTGCGGCTCAAGTGGATGGGGGTGTCAGTGACTGGCTCCTCATCTCCGCCTCACCCTAACCTAATAGTTGTATTTTAGTTTTCTTCATTAAAAATCAAGAATTGTTTTAATTTTTGATTTGTATAATAAATATTGAGAATAAAAGTTTTTTCCTAATATTTTTAAACTCATAATTTTTGTAGTAGTTTGCAGTAGTTTTGAAGTTATGAGGGGCACCGACTTTGAAAACGTGAGTTGTGGGAAAAAAAGCTTTAAAGTTTTAAACACAAAAAAATCCAGTGTAAAACGTTTGCAAGCAACTTCGTCAATAACTAATAACTTCGTCAATTTTGCTTTAATTGACTTGAAATTTTGACACAATATTCTTCAGATATTATGCATTCAATTTAAAAAATAAAAAAAAAAATGACAAAAAAAATATTAAATACCTTACCCTCCCCTTAAAAGACTTACCAACCAACCAGTTGGTCGGTGTTGTTGATAATTGGATGAAGGTGGTTTTCTTTTACAAAAATTGTATTCAATTATTATATTATATTGAAAACTCTGTTTTTAGGTAGCTAAGGGAAGTTATACACTTACACAGGTGAGTGGAGTAAAACATTCAAATTTAAAGAGTAAAAAAAGGAAGGAAAGCTAATTTCGGGCGGAGCCGAAGTTGATATACCCTTGCAGATAAAACCAGATGTATATCGCAAACATCAGATATAGTTGGCTAATCCTTCTAAGAATTTCAACTTAGTATAATCTTAGAACTAAGTATAATCTGTACTAAGTTGCAGCTTTCTTAAAAAACACGAAAGTTGTGTCATTTCCCATCGTTCATTTATATGGAAGCTATAGGTTATATTCGACCGATCCCGGTCATTCCGCCTTATATACTGCGTGCAAAGGAAAAAGATTGGATGCAAAGTTTCAAGTCGATAGCTTTCACACTGAGAGGCTAGTTCGCGTAGATACAGACATACGGACAGACAGACGATATAGATTATTCTCTAATCAAGAATATATTTACTTTATATGGTCGGAAATGTCTCCTTCACTGCGTTGCACACTTTTGACCAAAATTAAAATACCCTCTGCAAGGATATAAAAATAAAGAAAAATTAAGAGAAAGAATAAAACATGTGAGACATGTGATATAACAACTATATAAGCCAAAACAAAAAACTATACGGTACTTTGAATGTAGTTAATTTCATCATTAGACGACTAAAGAAAATTAAGAACTATATATACATGTAATACCTACCATATTAACTTCTGATATTGCGTCAAAGCTTGCAATAGTTAAGTCCATTCCCACATGAAGAGGTTCTCGACCAAAATTGGGTCTGAGGCGTATATCGTACCCTTGAAGTATCATTGAAATTGTTTGAGTCACATTTTCTAGACGACTTGCAAGCATTTCTTTTCGTTTACATCTGTAAATATTAAATGGGAAAATATATTACTCGCCCACCGAGCTCAGAAAATAACCGCTTTTAAATGAAATAAATCAAGAAAGGAAAACTAACTTTGGGCGGAGCCAAAGTTGAATAGGACGCCAAGATCATAAGCGTGAGTTTCTCTAAAGCTGATTTAAGCCTGATTTCTCTAAGGCAATCCCACAAGGAGTATGCGTGGCATGCAGAGGGCAAGAACGATAAAAATACATTGCATTTTGATCCAATAAGTATTTAATCATTAGCGAAATACCATTTTTGAAAGTTATCAAGGTCACACTGAAAAGACTGCATTGGGTAGAGATGAATTTATACTGAAGACAAAGCTTTACGTCATCTGCATATGTAAAAACTAGTGAGTTCGTTAAAGCAGGGGGCATGTCATTTATAAGAAGATTAAATAACAACGGACCAAGATGTATTCCTTGAGGGACGCCAGATGTAGCACGGACCAGACGGGAATGTATGTTTTTAAATAAGACTCATTGTGCCGTTCCATCTAGGTAGCTGGAGATCCACGTTAAGAGGTCGGTAAAGAATCCCAACATATTCAGTTTACCCAACAAGAGTGAGTGATTCACTGAATCAAATGCTTTTCTAAAGTCTGTGTAAATTACATCGGTTTGATATCCCTTACGAAAGCCATCTATGACAAAGGATGTCAACTCCAATAAGTTAGTGGTTGTGGAGCGACGCTTAATAAAGCCATGCCGACAAGGAGAGATGATCGAAGAGTAAAGGTGTGGCAAATAAGGGGTAATTAATTTTTCAAATAACTTTGGAATTGCCGGCACTTTAAAGATGCCTCTGTAATTGGCTTTTTCCCTTTTTTATGTAAGAAAATTAACTGCTTCGGATCCTGAATAAAACTGCTTCGGATCCTGAATAAATTGTATCCGGCAGCGACGAATATAATTCCTGTAACATTCAGGGTTATGCACGGTAAAATTTGACCGAGCTAGTAGTCTTGAGTCTTGAGTGATCTTGAGAAATCAATGCTACTGAAGATTTTTTTTTATATGTTAGTGAGAGCCTATTTTTAGTATTTTTTAGGTTAGTGAGGCACAAAAAATGTATTTTAAGTTCAGTAAAATTTTTCTAAGATGACATTAAGATCGGTGCATGCCAGAATATCGGACCAATGTATGTAAAGGGGGAAAGCTCTGTAGAGAGCAGTAACATCAGGATCATTGGAAAATTTGACCTAGCGACATGTCAAACATGCCCGCGGTGAAGTCATGGTGCGTGATATAAAGATGATAAAGAAGAAGTGAAGTGAAGTGATAAAGATGGTGAGTTATCGACTTTGGACCACTTTAATTTTGAACCACTTTAATAAATTCTATGTCCCCAAGCTCTTGTGATTTCACCACTTCTGAAGCAAGAGTGCAGTCTACCGAAATGCGGACTCTACACTCTACTCTACTAGTGATCAACTCTTTAAATCCATTCATAGTCTGTCTCATGAACGTCCTCAATGGCATCCAAAACTGAAGCATTGAACCCGGCAAACTTAGAGTGTACGACGTTTTCACATAGTCAGCAATGGATGGTAGGGTGGGATGAGGAGATTGTCTTGTTACAAGACTTTATAGAATAGACCAGTTCAAATTCCATATTTTTAATTATCAATACAAAAATAATATATAAAAAGTTAAAAAACACAATACCTTGAACCACTGTGGGAAATAGGAAGCCAAAGCGGGAGCTTTGGAGAGTGCAAAGGAAAAATGCAGAAATAGAGATAAGACTGGGAAGAAGCAGAGCTGAGCTATGCTTGGAATTGAAACTAAACAAGTTATTAATTCGTCTCCAAGTATACCCCAGAACACGCAAAGCGATAAGGTTTAAGTTAAACTCGCTCCGGAGTTTAACATGGAATCGGACATCGATATCGAGCGCCCTGGAAGAAGTACTCGTTGCGGCAGCTAAAATCTCTTCTCCTCATGGAAAGGAAGTAGACCGAAAAAAATACTACAAATCTAATCAGCAAATCGAAAAGCTCGTGCGAGAAAAGAGGCGCACGCGTCGTGATTGGCACAACAGGAGATCACCAGCGTCAAAACAACGCCTTAAGGAAGCAACGCGATCACTCGACCAGGCTCTTCACCAACAGGAAGAAAATGCACAGCTGAGGTACATCCAGAATCTCTCGCCAACAAGCACAAGGTACCCCCTGTGGAGGGCCCACCCAAATCTTTGCGCCCCAATTGAAACGACCACCCCGATAAGAAACTCTTCGGGATGCTGGGCTCGCAGCGACGAAGACCAGCCAAACCCAGCCTCAAATTCATTCCTCCTGCTAGTAATTCACCCAGAGTCCTCTCATCAGCCAGCCGCACCTTCATTCCGAACGATCGAAATCGAAAAAGTCATAATAGGGCTAAAACCAAAAAAGGCTCCCGGTGGTGACCTATTGACCCCAAAGATGCTGATCGAACTTCCAAAATGCGTTATAGAGGTCGTCTGCAAACTATTTAATCGAATCATTAATCTTGGCTTTTTCCAAAAATAGTGGAAGAAATCCATCATTATCCAGACCGAAGCCTGGAAAAACCCACACAATTCCGTCGTCATAAAGACCAATAAGCCTTCTATCTTGTTTATTTAAATTGTTTGAAAAATGCTTATTAACTCGCAAAATACCACATCTGGAAGCTTCCAATATTATCCCGGCACACCGATTTGGCTTCCGAAGAAACCACGGAACCATCGAACAAGTGAACAGATTAACATCCGAAATACGCTCAGCCTTCGAACAGCGAGAATACTGCAGCGCTATTTTCCTCGACGTATCTCAAGCTTTAGACCGAGTTTGCTCATCGGTCTCATGCACAAAACTAAACGTATTTGCCAATATACACCCACATGTAACTGGAATCATACCTCTAAAATAGGGTATTCTCAGTAAGATGCAACGCAGCTACTTTGGGCGACTACACCATCGAAGCTGGAGTTCCACAAGGAAGCGCACTCGGCCCGTGTCTATATGTTTTGTACACTGCGGATATTCCTACGAGCGCACAACTAACAACGTCAACGTTCGCCGATGATACCGCTATCCTTAGTCGCTCCAGATGTCCAACGCAGGCAACAACACAACTGGCTTATCATCTTATAATAGTGAAAAGGTGGCTGTTCGACTGGCGCATTAAAATAAACGAACAAAAGTGTAAACATATAACGTTCTTAATAGACAAACATGCCCTCCGCTTTTACTAAACGGTATGCAGATCCCTCAAGCTAACGAAGTAACGTACCTTGGCGTCCACCTTGATAGACGACTTACCTGGCGCAAGCACATCGAATGCAAAAATAAGCACCTAAAACTGAAAGCCAGCAGCCTCCACTGGATCATAAACTCACGATCGCCACTGTTCCTGGACTACAAGTTACTACTGTACAATTTAGTCCTAAAGCCAATCTGGACGTTTGGCTCCCAGCTGTGGGGGAACGCGAGCAGCAGCAACATAGACATCATACAGCGCGCACAATCAAAAATCTTGATAACTATCACAGGGGCACCTTGGTATGTTCGCAACGAAAACATCCACCGGGATCTGGGCATACTCGCAGTGACAGACGAAATCTAGAAGCAAAAAGAGTCATACAAACAAAAACGGTCTTCGCACCCAAATTTTCTCGCTCGCGGATTGACTCGGGTTTCTAGCGTATCCCGCCTGAGACGCAACGACCTCCCAACCCAGCAACCGATTTTTAGGGCCGTCTAACTCTGTATCAGTCAATATGACTGTTAGTTAAGATAAAAATATATGATTTGATACACCTCTTGTTAGTCTCGCAAAGAGAAGATTCAAAAAATAAAAGCAACGTTCAAAAATAAATTTAATAAATCAATAATAATAAATAAATAAAATAATAAATAAATTGTCCTTCCGAGATTGAGAAACGAGGAGGGCAGTAAACGGCAGCGAATAAAAGAATTCCGTTGCTTGACTGAATTTGTATCGATGTGGCCTGCAAGAAGTTTGTTGCAAACCTTCTGTGAAAATGGTGTTTAATGCGTTCTCTGATTAAAACTCCAGTTCCGCCGTGGGCTTTCCCATCTGGATGATCTTTGCGGTAGATTATGTAGCCTCTTACTTGAAAGTTGTATTTGCTTGTATCATAAGATGAATTACCACCAGCAGCATAAAGTTAATATCGTTTCGGTCAAGAATTGTGTCAATTCTAGTTTATGCCGTGAGACACCATTGGCGTTCCACATTGATATTCGTAGCGCCTGCGTAGATTATTTGGACTGTTGTCTAACTGAGCAACTGTATCACCATGTTCTGGTTTTGTACAAGTGTTTGCATGGTCGGTTTCATGAATGTCAAAAGCTCCATCATACTTTGTTGGGGGGTAAACATCATAGTTCTGGGGCCTGTTGAGCGCTTTGAGAGTTAAGCCGAGTAGGAATTTCCCTTCCAGATCTTAGAGCATCGGCATAGGAGAAGCCGTTGGTGGTGTTTAGTGGACCGAATAAGTGGTTGCATTCTGTGGATTTTGGTTGCGCGTTGCGTTCGTTTAACGCATGCGACTCTTTAACTCTTTGTACACCATACATCCTCTATAGTTTGCCGTATGGTTGCCTCCGCACCATCCACATTTCTTCACGGTACTCTCCTTGTTTGTAGTGCAGTGAGCGGAGTTGTGGTCGTCCCCGCGGACTACACAGACAGCCCGAAGTGTTCAGTATGACCTAGTGTGTCCATACTCTTGGCAATTAGTGCATTGCACTGGACCGTTACGTTTATGTGGCTCTTCAACAGTGATTTTCCGATGCATAAGATATTGAAGATTGTAGATTGGGTGGACTTCGTTTTTCTTCAGCGACCTGCTTTCTGGCTCGAGCTCGACCTTAGAGAGAAGTTGTGGCTTTTTAACTTTATTTAGAATGTTAATAACATTCTTGGCGGCGAAGCCTTTTTCTTTAAGGGCGGTTTTTATCTCCGCGGCGGTAACATCAGGTTCTATTCCCTTTACTATCACTTGTAGGCCCTTACTGCTTTTTAGCTGGTACGTGTAATAGTTTTTCTGTTCAGTGTCCAGATATTGGACACGATTTGGATACCACTGCCAGATCCAGCAATTTCATCGCACATACACCGAACTTTAGAAAGTCGTTCCAAAGTTCCTCAAATGGAGTCAAAGAAAGACTTGAGATTCTAATAAGATGACGTTATAGTCTAAGTCAACAAAATTCAAATACTACCTACTTGTTGAAAAGCAAATAAACTTTATAATACAAAATTACCTTAAATTCCGCCTTTTATCATGCCACGCCTACTTTTATTTAGTTGCTTAAAATGCCTTTGAATATATATTTCATTTTTCAGATCGATACCGTACTTCGTTAAAAAGTTACAGACTCATTGATCCAACTTTCTTATATGAGGCTAAGTACATGGCTAGTTTGACTCTTTTTTTAGAAATTAAAAATAAATTATAAGTTAAATAAATTTAAAAAAAAAATTATAAAATTTGTTGTAAAAAGATGAATCAGAATTGACTCCAACATAATTGGAAAATGCGTATGTTTTTTTTAAATGCATTAAAATGTCTTAAATACCTCGAAATATCTTATGTACCTCATAGTGAAATCTTAAAGCTTCTCGGCGCGAGCTAGGAATTCATTTTAGACACATGGTTTCATGGTGAAATTTTCTTAGAATTCTTCGTAGATTCCGATTATGGGGGACGATTTTCAGGATTTTTTGGACAGGAACAAATTGACCCGCTCTAATACTCATCATGGGATTGCCTTAAAGAAATTCACTCATCTTAATTATTTCGGCGTCCTATTAAACATTAAGCTTAAATTTGCCGACCATATTTCCTCAATGGTTAATAAGGCTTAAGGACTCCTTGGTCTTATTTAAAGGTGGTCAAAAGAATTTAATGACCCTTACATAACTAAAACATTATTCATTTTTTTGGTCGATATTCACGATACTAGAGTACGGTTGATGTGTCTGATGTGTCCCCATTATGTAGTACATCAGGACCTCATAAAATCCGTAGAAAAGAATTTCTTAACTTTTTCACTCAGAGGTCTAAACTCGTATGCATATCTTCACCTTCCATCTTATAATAGTAGACTCTTACTTATTAACTGTAGCAGGATTGCTACTTATTGTATATAAACATATATTAACTGAAAACTTTCGGTGTTGCTACTTGCTTTCGCTTCAGGCTCTCTCTCTTTCTTGTGCTCTCATTGCTCACATTGCTTTTTCAGCGAGTTATGAGGGTTGATGCGGATCGCGAATTGAGAGCGGAGTCATTCGAATACCAGCAGTGATCTTAGGAGGATCTAGGCATAACTAATAAAAGAATTATTTAAAGCAATGTGCTGGTGTTTTACTTTGGGGACATTGGTTATATCCCTATATCCCTATCAGAAGTGGCCGATTTCGTGCCAAATAATTATTAAAAAAAAATTAAATAAAACGAAAATGGACGTAAACAATGCATCAATTGTGCAATTGAAAAGGAATCAAGACGAAGACGGTGATGGAAATAACGGTAAAGACGAATATGAAGAAGATGTGGAATTAGAGAACAACGAAGATAACAACGATAATGGCGACGAAAACGGGGGCAGAAACAACAAAGCCGAAAGCGAAGTGAACGACAAAGATGGAGGCGAAGGGAACGGAAAAGACGGAGGTAAGACAATGGGAAAAGATGGCGATAAAAATAAAAGCAAAGTTGGCGGCGATCGAAACGGAAAAGACGGAGACAAAAGGAACAGCAAAGATGGAGACGAAAGCAACAGCGAAGACGGCAGCGAAAACAAAAAAAATGACGGCGGCGAAGAAGGAGAAAAGGAGGAAAATTTTGCACTCAATGACAGAAATGAAGTAAGCAGCAGCGGCGGAAGAAAAGGCGCCAGTGAAGAGATGAAAAAAGGGAACGTTGCGAAGTCGAAGATTCTAAAATTTCACAACCCAAGCATTGACATTTCGTTGGGTATGGCAACACAGGTTGTGAGTGATTTTTCTGGAGAAACTTGCGCACGAAAATGGATTACTCAAATGCATAATATTGCAAATCAAGGGAAAAGCAAACGTGTGGCTGCATTCAAACCCTGAAAGCATCAGGCTACCGTTGGTGATGTTAGTAAGGTTAGTAATGGAAATCGGATAATAAGAAAAGTGTTCAAACATTAGGTTGAACATAACATATAAAAGATTAAATAATTTTAAATATTCAAAATTCAAATTAATTAATTCTTTCACAAATTATTAAAAGAAACAAATTTATTAACACAATAAAAGAACAAAAACAAACATTTATACAGTCCACTAAAAATTATAATCGAAGAAAAGGTTAAAGTAACATCAAATTTATTCAAAAATATTAATCAAAAACACATCAAATTTACGCCTCTTTTTGTGGCCCTTTCCAGAATGTTCAAGCATTGAACACTATTTTTTAAAGAAATTCTTCAGTTAGAGTTTCAAGGGATCGGAAATACGATTCAAACAGCATAATCTAAAACCGATCCCCTGCAGCCTAACATAAATAACACAAACGCATAAGCATCATAAATAACACAAACATAAGCGCATCCGCACTTGAGAAAGGGTCGCAGATAGCATGTCAACGTGCAGTGCGTTGATAAGTAGTTTTAAATACATAGGTTTAAGATTCTCATGTATCGTACCTTTAAGAGAACTTTGACGAATAAAATCAGTTTCCATAAGGAGCTCATTGGAGTAAGACCTAATTATTTAGGGCTCCTCTTAACAAGAGTTTTTATAAGTTTCTGGCTATTCAACTGAAAATAAAAGTATTTAAACCATAAAAAAAAAAAAAATTAATTTTTCAAAGTAAATCTAAATGAAAAAATATATATACTAAGTCACTTTTTTGGCCCCTTGCAGGATGTTCAAACATTAGGTTGAACATAACATATAAAAGATTTAATAATTTTAAATATTCAAAATTCAAATTAATTAATTCTTTCACAAATTATTAAAAGAAACAAATTTATTAACACAATACAAGAACAAAAACAAACATTTATACAGTCCACTAAAAATTATAATCGAAGAAAAGGTTAAAGTAACATCAAATTTATTCAAAAAATATTAATCAAAAACACATAAAATTTACGCCTTTTTTGTGGCCCTTTCCAGAATGTTCAAGCATTGAACACTATTTTGTATAGAAATTCTTAAGTTAGAGTTTCAAGGGATCGGACCCATGAAATATGAGTCAAACAGATGGTTCAAAACCGATCCCCTGCAGCCTAACACAAACAAATACATAAGTGGTGCGCTTATCGCACTGGAGAAAGGGTCGCATAGCAGGTCAGCGTGCAGTGCGTTGACAAGTAGTTTTACATAGATTTAAGATTCTCATGTATCGTACTTATAAAAGAACTTTGACGAATAAAATCATTTTCCATAAGGAGCTCATTGGAGTAAGACCTATTTATTTAGGGCTCCTCTTAACAAAAAGAGTTAAAGAAAGTAATAGTTAGGAATAAACAAAAGATTAGAAATGCTGTTAGGTTACAAGAAGCAACGAAGTTTGACAATTTCCTGGAATGGAATTTTCCCCTGGCGGGAGCGATGGGTCCTGCTATTGGTCCTTATTTTAGTCCTGCTCGGTCGCCAGAGCCCCTTTTGTGGCTGAACCGCAGTAGCGAAGGGGTTGGCAGTTCGTCAGCTCCATGACCTTCAGCATCACATGGCAGGCTAAAGTTTTCTAGCCCCTTCCGCACTAGGTTTGTCAAAGGAACTGAGGCAGCAGACCTCTAGCGGGCTTCTGCAGTCGCGTCATCGCGACATTGCCACGTTCCGCAGACCTGGTTCCCTTGGTCCGAATCTCCGGATCTGTTAGGGCGGTCCCCAACACTGTCTGCCAGCTGATTAACAATCAGCTGCCATGACCTGCGCAATTCTGGTGGGGCCACGTTTGTTAAGCTCCTTCGACCCAGGAGAAAGGTGTCGCAAAGAGAGTTCCCGGAAGAAAAAGCTCTCTTCGCCCCTCTTACCTCGGCGGTTGGCGGCTCATCCGAATCCTCGCGGAGTGACCTTTCCAGGGAGTATTATGGTTCGATCGGCAGGTGAGTCCGTCCCCAGCTGTCCGGTCACCCTCTTGCCACTCCTTTTTTATGTTAAGGAGTGTTTGGACGCGGCACTCGGGAGCGCCCCTGCGGCACGACCGCTTTTTTCGACCCGCACTTCTCCGATTTTCATTATGTTATGTGTCACAATTGTTATGTGTAACAAAGACCAAAGGAACCAGACGTTAAGTGTGAAATAAAGCTGAGGTTGAATGACTCGAAACCTTTAAACAGTTCTCCTAGACGGTTAGCTTATACAGAGAGAAAAAATTTACAGAGTATATTAGACGAGTACTTAAACGAGAGAATTATTCGGCCGAGTAAATTAGAACATGCATCTCCAATAGTGTTAGTTCAGAAAAAAACATGTGATTTGCGATTATGTGTGGATTACAGGAAGCTTAACAAGACAATGATTAAAGATAACACAGCCACACAAAAAAAAATATTTTTTCGGGTCTGGAGGTCAGACCATGTTTACTATATGTTTTCGGGGTCGCTGAATCCGAATCCGAGGTCCAAAAACCCGCAGCACGTCAGGGTTCTGACATAACCTCAAAAAACCTCATACAAAATTATATTCGAGTCCGTGGGTCAGACCATGTTTATTATATGTTTTCAGGGTCGCTGGATCCGAATCCATGGTCTAAAAAACTCCAGAATGTCAGGGTTACGACATAACCTCAAAAACTTGATAAAATTTTTATTTTCCGAGTTCCGAGTTCTTACCATTTGTTTTTGGAGTCACTGAATCCGAATCGGAAAATAAAAATTTTATCAAGTTTTTGAGGTTTTGTCGTGGTCCTGGTGGACATGGTCTGACCTCCTGACCCGAAAAAATATTTTTTTTTTGTGTGGCTGTGCAATTATCCATTACTCTTAATTGATGATTTATTGGACAGATTTGTAAATTAGACTATATTTTCGAAATAAGATCTTAAAGATGAATACTTTCGTGTCTTTGTTGAGAATGTATCAGTTTAATATACTTCATTTATGACGCTGCTAGGACAGTTCGAATTCATGCGGATGCCAAAGATTTTTGCAAAAATTATGAGAGTAGGAAATGTGCTAATGTACATGGACGATAGAGCATTATATAGAGTTGATGTACATGGATTGAAGAGCCTTTCAGTGTACTTAAAGAAGTTTTTGAAAAATTAGCAAGAAACAAATTAGAACTCAGAATGGGTATATGCGAGTTACAACAATCGAGTGTTCAATACTTAGGCTTTTTGGTGACGAGTAAAGAAATACAAGCGAATGATAAAGGAATGGAAGCCATCAGAGATTTTCTAGTCCCCAACAGAGTGCATGGAGTTAGAAGCTTTGTGGTATTGTGTTCATACTTTAGAAGATTTATAAAGGATTTTTCGAGGATTGCAAAACCATTTTATTTGTTTCAAAAAGATTGCGAATTTGTGTTTGAAGAGAAAGAGCTAGATTGTTTTGAGATGCTAAAAAATAAGCTCATAGAAGCACCGGTACTAGGTTTATATTATTATAAGGATGAGGTAGAACTGCATACAGACACATGGTTTTGGTGCGGTATTATTACAAAGGAAAGAGGATAAATTGCATCCTGTATTTTATTTTTCGAAAGCTACGCCGAGAGATGAAGCAAAATATCATGGCTTTGAACTTGAAACGATAGCCATTATTTATGCTCTACGAAGTAGAATTAATGTGCAGTTCGAATTAATGTGCAGGGTAGACGGCTTAGAATTTTTACTGATTGTTATTCGTTGACGTTAAACAGAATAGAACTTAACCCTCATATTGCGAGGTGGGTGCTAGAATTGCTAGAATGACTTTGAGTTAGTTCATAGGTTGGGAAAGCTTATGCAACATGTAGATGTTTTAAGAAGGAATACTAACATATGTGTAAGAGAAACGGTGAGTTTGAAGACAAATTATGTCAAGCGAAAGATCAAAATGTTTAAGATGAGAAATGGAGTAATTTATAGGAAAGAAAATGATGGAAAATGGTTTTTTTATGTTCCAGAACAAATGGAAGACAAGATACTGTATAAATATCATAATGAGTTAGGTAACTTAGGTAGAAATAAGGTTATGGATGCAATTGTAAGGACGTATTGGTTTGTAAATATAAAAGAGAAAGTTGTTAGACATATTAATAATTGTTTGAGGTGTGTAGCAATTTCACCAAATTCAGGAAAGGGAGAAGGATTATTACACAGCATTCCAAAAGGGAATGTACCATTTGAGATCATACATATGGATCACGGGAAGGACAAATAAACATCTTTTTGTTGTCATGGACGGGTTTAAAAAATATGTTAGGTTATATGCAACAAAAACAAAAAAAAACACAAAGGAAGCTATTATTGCATTGAAAGATTATTTTAGATCAGAGGTCGGCACCCCAATACATTGATATGATTTTACCGCATTAGTGTTAGTAACGTATAGCAGAAAGTAGGCTTTGAGCATGACGTTTCACACATTTATACTGTGTGTGTGTGGCAGAGCTCGGGCAGAGAAATTTCCTATGCCCCCGAGATAGGGCCGTGCCGACCTCTGTTTTAGATCGTATAGTAGACCGACTTTTATAGTCTCGGGTAGAGGCAGTTGTTCTACATCTGAGGATTTTAAGAAATTTCTCGAAGATTATAATGCAAAGCACGTAAAAATAGCAACAGGGTCACCTCAAGCTAATGGGCAGGTGGAAAGAATAAATCGAATAATAGGACCGATGATAGCGAAATTAGCAGACTCAGAAAAGGGATTGCATTAGGATACAGTCATTGAAGATGTTGAGTTTTCGTTAAACAATACAAAGCAGAGAAGCATTGCGCAAATGCCGAATGCCGAAATGCAAAATGTTATTTGGAATCGCACAAAAAGGAAAAATTATACATGAATTAAGACAAAAGTTAAAAGAATTAGATAATACTGATAATGTTAAGAATTTAGACGAAATTAGGAAAAAAGGAACATAGTGTCAAACAAAGTTACAGAAAGACCTTGAAAGAAAAAAAAAATGAGAAAAAGAAAGAGAGCTCAAAATTTAAGGTAGGTGATTATATTGATTAATTTGATTATTGATTAATTAAAGATGTTGAACGTTTTCAATTGTCACGTATTCCATATCAAGGTGTCTGGAGTAGTCAGAATATTAAGCATTGGATAGGTAAACGAAAATGAAGCTCAACTATTTTGTAAGCTTTTAACTATGTAAATAAATAACTAATAGTATCAAAGTCAAATAGATGTAAAAATCAATTGTAAAACATCACAAGATTAGGGGATCTTCAAATGTCAGGACGGCCGAATTGTAGCAGGATTGCTACTTATTGTATATATATATATTAACTGTAAACTTTCAGTGTTGCTGCTTGCTTTCGGCTCTGGCTCTCTCTCTCTCTCTTGTGCTCTAATCGCTTTCATTGCTCTTTCAGCGAGTTATAAGGGTTGAGTCAGTCGAACACCAGCACTGATATTAAGCGGATTTAGTCATAACTAATAAAAAAATCATTAGCTAGCTTAAAAAATCGTAGGACAATGCTCGGTGTAATTTTTTTCATCACCTTATTAATGGGGATGTAGATAGCTCGCATTTACTAACAGGCTTAAATTTTAACATTCCTAATAGCGGCACTAGAAACTTAAGTCCTCTATTCCTTAGACATTGAAGTTCGACATATGCACAGCACGAACTTTTGTAACGGCTTGCCACATGTCCTGAAGGTACTTCGATCTACTAACAGGGTTCAGCTGAGCTCAGGGAAAGTGGGCGTGGTCTTTGTATCTTCATGGTCGACACGCGAATCGTCGTAGATCGAATTGAAAAAGGCCTGGAAGAAGGATTCCGAAATAGCATTGTGAGGGGTTGAAAACATTCCTTGGCAAAGGTCAATATTGGAAGTGGCTAAATGTTGTCAAACTAGGTGGCGAGATTCCTTCCGGTGCCCAAGCAAAAGATTTATTATAAATTCATTTTCTTCAACGTTATAATTTGGGAAAATTTCTTACAAAATAAATTAACATAATTAAGTATACATATTTTACAAAAAAAAGGTTTTCATTAACCATAAGAATAAAATAACAAGAAAGGAAAGTTAATTTTGGGCGGAGCCGAAGTTGATATACCCTTGCAGTTAAAACCGGTATATATCGCAAACATCGGATATTGTTGGCCGATCCTTATGAGAATATGAAAATATAACCCAATTTATTAGAATAAAAAATCTGAAAAAGTCCCAAACTTCTATCTTCAAAAATAGGGTATATCTACCAAAAACCATTTCCGATCGTTCATTTATATGGCAGCTATAGGATATTGTCGGCCCATCCCGGCCGTTCCAACTTATAAACTGCGTGCAAAGGAAATAAGGGTGTGTGCAAAGTTTCAAGTCGATAGCTTCAAAACTGAGAGATAAGTTCGCGTAGAAACAGACAGATAGACAGACGGACATGCTCATATCAACTCAGGAGGTGATCCTGATCAAAAAAATATATACATTATAAGGTCGGAGATATCTCCTTCACTGCGTTGCACACTTTTGGACAAAATTATAATACCCTCTGCAAGGATATAAAAATACTCGTTGATAGTTTACATTATGGTAATATGGCCGTAAATATAATAAACCAATAGTTATGCTTAAAGATAATAATTCAGGTTTGGTGCTTAAAAAAATATAATATTTCAATTGGATTTCTTAAAAATAATAATTTGGGAAGTATTCAAAAATGATTCAAAAAATGATAATTAGGGATTTTTAAGTTTTTATTTTGTTTGATTAACTATTCGTATTTTACTATCGAGCCAAGATAATATTCCCTTTTTAATTTAAATATATAATAAATTTAATTTGATTCTTGGCATTGCTGGGGTTTATTTTGTTTTGTTACAGGGATATTAAGAAGTTTTATATTAAAAAAAAATTCTTAAAAAAATCCAAGACAACACAGGCAGAAGCAGTCGTAAAAAAGAATCCCTGAAGATTGGGAAAATCTCCTGTAGAAGAGCCTACCGTGGCAATGTCGTGCTCACATTAGATGGATGCCGGGGATAGGTCAGGTGGTACCTCCAAATCCACTGACATCGACGGTCATCCAATAACAAAAATCCGCTAAACGGGAAAATAAACACTAAGCCAATGCAGGGAATGGCGTGGAGCTTAATATTTGCTTACCTCTATTTTGTTTAAAAAAACACACACTAATTTTTTCCCCACGAGGTTGGGTCACAGGTCTAATAATTATTATGCACAATTTAAATAATGATCTGCCCGCAGCGAGTGTTGAATATCAGTTGGGGTCAGCTGAGCCTCTCGATATTTAAAGTTAGCTGCTTTGGGTCAAATGGGTAAATAAGACCAGTTGTTTTGTTTGTTTGGTCCAAAAGAGCGACCACCACACCTTTTAGGGTCTTATGTTCGAACTACAATGGTCTCTACTCTATAATATCTCTTTCCTGTCCTTCCAATTTAAAGTATAGAATTTAATAAACTCCTAGCTTAAAAAATTACAAATAGCTTAATATTTACTAATTATTCGTTTCTCGAGCGCCCCTCGGTCGTCTGGGTCTCTAAGCTTTATGATGAATACAGGGATGCTAGCTGATTCTCTAATTGACGCACAAGCCATTTCCAAATTCTGACAATTCTGAAAAACCTGACAAAAAAAAAAAAAAAACTTGGTATTTTTTACTGCCTAGAGAAGGAACAAGATAGATTCACTCCTAGCCCGTTCTTATCTGACCATGCTGAGAGAACCCTCAGTTTGTCCGTCATGTGGTCGCATAGAGTCTGGGAAAATTTTCCTGAGAAAGCAATAGCGACATCATCCGCATAAGCAATAACATTTCATGCACCACCCTCTTGGAATCGCAGTAGGTTGTTAGCCGCCACATTCCAGAGAAGGGGTGAGAGAAAACCTCCTTGCGGAGTGTCTCTCCTATCGAATCTTTGAATAGACTCTCCTCCTAGTGCATCGCCTCAACAGTCCTATTTACCAGGATCTGCTTTATCAGGTGCACGGATTGATCGTGTAGCCCTAGTCTCGTCAGAGAGAGTTATTGCACATGTCAGGATGTTGTTTAACGAACCCTCTATGTCGTAGGGCGCATAATAAGCGCGTATTTCTTTTTGACAAACTTAGTGATCTCGTGGAGAGCCGTTTTCGTGGATCAACCCTTCCTATACGAGTGCTGTAATTCCAAAATGTCATTTGGGTTGATGGTAAGATGAATGTGGAGGCTAATGAGGCATTGTCTTGAGGAGAAAGGACGACAGACTTATTGGGGTTAAGTCCTTAGGGGAGCAGTGCGATGGCTTTACCGCTTCGGGCATGAAGACAACCTTCTTTCGCAACCATGTCTCGATCACGATACCTGTTCTGAAGATTGGTGTGATAATTTTCCTGATCCATAACCCCAGAAAACCCTTAATTGGGCCGGGAAGATGACATTAGGGCCTGGCGATTTAACGATGAACGATCAGAAATGAACCCAACTTTCGTAATATTGAAGATAGAAAGCTGGAACTTAGTACAGATTATATTTTTGGTCAGTTAATCCGACCTACTAAGTTTCATAACAATCGGTAGACTATATCTTATAGTTGCCATATAACTGAACGATCGGAAATGGTATCTGGTAGAAATACCAACTTTGGTATTTTTGAAGATAGAAGCTTGAGACTTTTTTTTTAGATATTTTATAGTAATTTATTGGTCTTAATATGATATTTTCATAAGGATCGTCCAACTATATCCGATGTTTGCGATATACATATGTATATCCGGTTTGAACTGCAAGGGTAAATTAATTTTGGCTCCACCCGAAGTTAGCTTTTCTTTCTTGTTTTAAATTATTAAATAAATATTTTAATAATATAAAATATATTTTTTTAAATCTTTCAATAATTTAATTATTTAAATTAATTAAATTATGACGAAAACCGCAAAAAAAAACAAATAAATAAAATAGGGCGAAAAAAAAAATTAATGAATTGATGTATAAATAATTAAAAAAATTAATTGGTTGCCATTGACACCGAAAACAAGTATACCCATCCAATTTGTAGTGTAGCGCATACGTGGCGTTCCGTTAAATTTAAATGCGCTAACTAATACATATACATACATACAGCAGTGGACAACGCACTATAGGAAATTTGACCACTTTTTCTGGCCAAAACCCATTTTTTCTGGCCAGCAAAAGTGGTCATATTTTCTATGGTGCAACGGTAGAAGCGATACGAGAAGTTTACCGATGCATATATTTGTTTGTACGCCAAATCATTAATGTACGTAAATGGTACGTATGATATATGTATGTACACATATCTGTATATAAATAAAAATGTTTGACTGTACCATAAATTTCATAAGGATCGGTCGACTATATCCTTTAGCTGCACTATAACTGAACGATCGAAATTGACCCAACTTTCGTGCTATTGAAGATAGAAATTTGAAACTTAGTACAGATTCTATTAATGGTCAGTTGATCCAACCTACGAAATTTCATAAGGATCGGCTGACTATATCCTATAGCTGTGTTCAACCAACCATTCAACACTATTGTATATACGAATTCTTAAGATAGAGTTTCAAGGTATTGGATCCATGAAATACGAAACAAACAGCATGGTCTTAAACCGATCCCCTGCAGCCTACACAAATATGTACACAAGTGGTGCGCTTATCGCACTTGAGAAAGGGTCGCATAGCAGGTCAGCGTGCAGTGCGTTGATATGTAGTTTTAAATAGATTTAAGATTTTAATGTATCTTTTTTATAAGAGAATTTTACAAAATAAAATCAGTTTCCAAAAGAAGCTCATTGGAGTAAGACCTATTTATTTAGGGCTCCTCTTAACAAGCTGCCAAGAACAAAAATCCGCTAAACGGGAAAATAAACACTAAGCCAATGCAGGGAATGGCGTGGGCGTTAATATTTGCTCACCTCTATTTTGTTAAAAAAAATCACACACTAATTTTTTCCCCACGAGGTTGGGTCACAGGTCTAATAATTATTATGCACAATTTAAATAATGATCTGCCCGCAGCGAGTGTTGAATGTCAGTTGAGCTGAGCAGGTCAGCTGAGCCTCTCGATATTTAAAGTTAGCTGCTTTGGGTCAAATGGGTAAATAAGACCAGTTGTTTTGTTTGTTTGGTCCAAAAGAGCGACCACCACACCTTTTAGGGTCTTATGTTCGAACTACAATGGTCTCTACTCTATAATATCTCTTTCCTGTCCTTCCAATTTAAAGTATAGAATTTAATAAACTCCTAGCTTAAAAAATTACAAATAGCTTAATATTTACTAATTATTCGTTTCTCGAGCGCCCCTCGGTCGTCTGGGTCTCTAAGCTTTATGATGAATACAGGGATGCTAGCTGATTCTCTAATTGACGCACAAGCCATTTCCAAATTCTGACAATTCTGAAAAACCTGACAAAAAAAAAAAAAAACTTGGTATTTTTTACTGCCTAGAGAAGGAACAAGATAGATCTTGGATAGATTCACTCCTAGCCCGTTCTTATCTGACCATGCTGAGAGAACCCTCAGTTTGTCCGTCATGTGGTCGCATAGAGTCTGGGAAAATTTTCCTGAGAAAGCAATAGCGACATCATCCGCATAAGCAATAACATTTCATGCACCACCCTCTTGGAATCGCAGTAGGTTGTTAGCCGCCACATTCCAGAGAAGGGGTGAGAGAAAACCTCCTTGCGGAGTGTCTCTCCTATCGAATCTTTGAATAGACTCTCCTCCTAGTGCAGTAGTACGCCTCAACAGTCCTATTTACCAGGATCTGCTTTATCAGGTGCACGGATTGATCGTGTAGCCCTAGTCTCGTCAGAGAGAGTTATTGCACATGTCAGGATGTTGTTTAACGAACCCTCTATGTCGTAGGGCGCATAATAAGCGCGTATTTCTTTTTGACAAACTTAGTGATCTCGTGGAGAGCCGTTTTCGTGGATCAACCCTTCCTATACGAGTGCTGTAATTCCAAAATGTCATTTGGGTTGATGGTAAGATGAATGTGGAGGCTAATGAGGCATTGTCTTGAGGAGAAAGGACGACAGACTTATTGGGGTTAAGTCCTTAGGGGAGCAGTGCGATGGCTTTACCGCTTCGGGCATGAAGACAACCTTCTTTCGCAACCATGTCTCGATCACGATACCTGTTCTGAAGATTGGTGTGATAATTTTCCTGATCCATAACCCCAGAAAACCCTTAATTGGGCCGGGAAGATGACATTAGGGCCTGGCGATTTAACGATGAACGATCAGAAATGAACCCAACTTTCGTAATATTGAAGATAGAAAGCTGGAACTTAGTACAGATTATATTTTTGGTCAGTTAATCCGACCTACTAAGTTTCATAACAATCGGTCGACTATATCTTATAGTTGCCATATAACTGAACGATCGGAAATGGTATCTGGTAGAAATACCAACTTTGGTATTTTTGAAGATAGAAGCTTGAGACTTTTTTTTTATATATTTTATAGTAATTTATTGGTCTTAATATGATATTTTCATAAGGATCGTCCAACTATATCCGATGTTTGCGATATACATATGTATATCCGGTTTGAACTGCAAGGGTAAATTAATTTTGGCTCCACCCGAAGTTAGCTTTTCTTTCTTGTTTTAAATTATTAAATAAATATTTTAATAATATAAAATATATTTTTTTTAAATCTTTCAATAATTTAATTATTTAAATTAATTAAATTATGACGAAAACCGCAAAAAAAACAAATAAATAAAATAGGGCGAAAAAAAAAATTAATGAATTGATGTATAAATAATTAAAAAAATTAATTGGTTGCCATTGACACAGAAAACAAGTATACCCATCCAATTTGTAGTGTAGCGCATACGTGGCGTTCCGTTAAATTTAAATGCGCTAACTAATACATATACATACATACAGCAGTGGACAACGCACTATAGGAAATTTGACCACTTTTTCTGGCCAAAACCCATTTTTTCTGGCCAGCAAAAGTGGTCATATTTTCTATGGTGCAACGGTAGAAGCGATACGAGAAGTTTACCGATGCATATATTTGTTTGTACGCCAAATCATTAATGTACGTAAATGGTACGTATGATATATGTATGTACACATATCTGTATATAAATAAAAATGTTTGACTGTACCAAATTAAACTACAGTGGAGTCCCAATAATTCGGGATGGCAAGGGGATAACTTTTTTTTACGAATAAGACGGGAATTCCATTTATCGAGATTTCTATTTAAGGGGACAGCCAAGGACAGGATTAGAAAGAGTACATGTTTGGCTCTCGTAAGAACTAAGATTATTAACTTCGCTCAAAAATTAACAAAATGGCGGACCTTTGAAATTTTTTTTTTAAATTTCCATTTTTTTCAGCCACAAATCGAGTTGAAAAGTAAAGAAGATCTTCACCGATTTGATTTATCCTAGTACATACGAGAGCTATATATGTATAGAACAACGTGTTAAAATTTGGAAAATTTAAACCGATTGGATTAATAGTTTTTGAGTAACCTCATGCGCCAGTCGTAAAAACACTGTTTCGAGAAAAACGCGTTTAAAGTTTTGAGACGGCTCTCGCCGTCGTCTGAGGCTTCCATCATAAATCGGCTATATCTTCAAGAGTTTTTGAAATTTTGACTTGAAATTTTCAGGGAACATTCTTGAATAGTTATAAGTTCGAATTAAATTAAAAAAAAAAAATCGATTTTTTAAAACCGAGAATGGGGGGGGTCCCCTTAACGGGTCTCAAAAATGAAAGAGTCGAATAAACGGGGTTTTTACATTTCACATTATGTTTACATATGTATTTAACTTTATTAAAAATAAACAAACATTTAAGTATGTACATTTTTCAAATGAGGGGAAAATTAAACAATAACATAAAATTGTAATAATAAAAACCGGATATATATCGCAATCATCGGATATAGTTGGCCGATCCTTATGAGAATATAATAATATAACCCAATTTATTATAATATAAAATCAATTTATTATAATAATATAACTTTAAAAACACCGAAGTTATACCAATTCCGATCAATCAGTTATATGGCAGCTATAGGATATAGTCGGCCGATCCCGGCCGTTCCGTATATAAGTATATAAGTATTTACTGCGTGCAAAGGAAAGAAGGGTGTGTGCAAAGTTTCAAGACGATAGCTTTAAAACTAAGAGACTAGTTCGCGTAGAAACAGAGAGACAGACGGACATGCTCATATCAACTCAGGAGGTGATCCTGATCAAGAATATATATACTTTATAGGGTCGGAGATGTCTCTATCACTGCGCTGCACACTTTTGACCAAAATTATAATACCCTCTGTTGATAGTTGAGTATGAGCATGACATGAGCATGTCCGTCTGTCCGTCTGTCTGTTTCTACGCAAACTAGTCTCTCAGTTATAAAGCTAGCGATTTGAAACTTTGCACACACCCTTCTTTTCTCCGCAAGCAGAATATAAGTCGGAACGGCCGGGATCGGGCGACTATATCTTTAAGCTGCCATAAAACTGATTGATCGGAAATGGTTTTTGGTAAAAATATGAACTTTGATATTTTTGAGGATAGAAGCTTGGGACTTTTTTTTATATTTAATTGTAATTAATTGGTTTTTATGATGTTTTATGATGATATTCTCATAAGGACCGGCAACCTTTATCCGATTTTTGCGATAAATAACCGCTTTTAACTGCAAGGGTATATCAACTTCGGCTCCGCCCGAAGTTAGCTTTGCTTTCTTGTTATATTTTTATTTTGTCCACAGGCAGTTTGTTTGTGAAGTATTTATGTTAGCTCTACTAATTTTCAAGTACGTATGCGACAAGAATTGAAAGAAGGCAGCAATATTTAAGCAAAGGAATATTTTTCCATTTTTTGCACAAATACCGGCGGTTTTACCTAAGCATTCTTCAATCCTGCTACCATTTTCCTCTTACAGTCGATGTCGTGCACCTGCATGGGGCTTGCGATGGAGGTGACGGAATGATATTGGCCCTTTGCTTGTCTTGAATTTCTCGACGAGGTGAATTTACTAAAAAATGTTTTTTTACTTAGCACACACGTTGCGAGCAACCTTTTTGCTTTGTTATCACCTCCTGAGTGACCATGACCATGATATGACCATGTCTGTCTGTCCGTCTGTCTGTCTGTTACAACTCGAACTAGTCTCTCAGTTTTAAAGCTATCAACTTGAAACTTTCTACACACCCTTCTTTCCTTTGCACGCAGTATTTAGGTTGGATTGACCTACTAAATTGCATGAGGATTGGCCTATCCTATAGCTGCCATGTAACTGAACAATCGGAAATGACTTGTGTGTTTTTAAAGATAGAAATATGGAATTTCGTTAAGATTATATTTATGGTCAACTGGAAATGGATCGGAAATGGTTTTTGGTAAAAATACCAGCTTCGGTAGTTTTGAAGATAGAAGGTTAGGATTTTTTTAGATCTTGTATTTTAATATAATGGTTTTATTTTGATATTTTCATAAGGATCTACCAACTATAACCGATGTTTGCGATACATATCAGTTTTAAGCTGCAAGGGTATATCAACATCGGCTCCGCCCAAAGTTAGTTTTTCTTTCTTGTTTTTATACTCTTGCAGAGGGTATTATAATTTTGGTCAAAAGTGTGCAACGCAGTGAAGGAGACATCTCCGACCCTATAAAGTATATATTTTCTTGACCAGGATCACCTCCTGAGTTGATCTGTCTGTTTGTCTGTCCGTCTGTCTGTATCTACGCAAACTAGTCACTCAGTTTTAAAGCTAGCGACTTGAAACTTTGCACACACCCTTCTTTCCTTTGCACGCAGTATATAAGTCGGAACGACCGGGATCGGCCGACTATATCCTATAGCTGCCATAAAACTAATTGATCGGAAATCGTATAACTGTAGTGTTATTTGAGTGAGAGAGTTCAAATTTCACATGAGAGCTACTTTTGTCAAAATAATAATACATGTTAAATTTCATAAGGATCGGTCGACTATATCCTTTAGCTGCACTATAACTGAACGATCGAAATTGACCCAACTTTCGTGTTATTGAAGATAGAAATTTGAAACTTAGTACAGATTCTATTAATGGTCAGTTGATCCAACCTACGAAATTTCATAAGGATCGGCTGACTATATCCTATAGCTGTGTTCAACCAACCATTCAACACTATTGTATATACGAATTCTTAAGATAGAGTTTCAAGGTATTGGATCCATGAAATACGAAACAAACAGCATGGTCTTAAACCGATCCCCTGCAGCCTACACAAATATGTACACAAGTGGTGCGCTTATCGCACTTGAGAAAGGGTCGCATAGCAGGTCAGCGTGCAGTGCGTTGATATGTAGTTTTAAATAGATTTAAGATTTTAATGTATCTTTTTTATAAGAGAATTTTACAAAATAAAATCAGTTTCCAAAAGAAGCTCATTGGAGTAAGACCTATTTATTTAGGGCTCCTCTTAACAAGCTGCCAAGAACAAAAATCCGCTAAACGGGAAAATAAACACTAAGCCAATGCAGGGAATGGCGTGGGCGTTAATATTTGCTCACCTCTATTTTGTTAAAAAAATCACACACTAATTTTTTCCCCACGAGGTTGGGTCACAGGTCTAATAATTATTATGCACAATTTAAATAATGATCTGCCCGCAGCGAGTGTTGAATGTCAGTTGAGCTGAGCAGGTCAGCTGAGCCTCTCGATATTTAAAGTTAGCTGCTTTGGGTCAAATGGGTAAATAAGACCAGTTGTTTTGTTTGTTTGGTCCAAAAGAGCGACCACCACACCTTTTAGGGTCTTATGTTCGAACTACAATGGTCTCTACTCTATAATATCTCTTTCCTGTCCTTCCAATTTAAAGTATAGAATTTAATAAACTCCTAGCTTAAAAAATTACAAATAGCTTAATATTTACTAATTATTCGTTTCTCGAGCGCCCCTCGGTCGTCTGGGTCTCTAAGCTTTATGATGAATACAGGGATGCTAGCTGATTCTCTAATTGACGCACAAGCCATTTCCAAATTCTGACAATTCTGAAAAACCTGACAAAAAAAAAAAAAAAACTTGGTATTTTTTTACTGCCTAGAGAAGGAACAAGATAGATCTTGGATAGATTCACTCCTAGCCCGTTCTTATCTGACCATGCTGAGAGAACCCTCAGTTTGTCCGTCATGTGGTCGCATAGAGTCTGGGAAAATTTTCCTGAGAAAGCAATAGCGACATCATCCGCATAAGCAATAACATTTCATGCACCACCCTCTTGGAATCGCAGTAGGTTGTTAGCCGCCACATTCCAGAGAAGGGGTGAGAGAAAACCTCCTTGCGGAGTGTCTCTCCTATCGAATCTTTGAATAGACTCTCCTCCTAGTGCATCGCCTCAACAGTCCTATTTACCAGGATCTGCTTTATCAGGTGCACGGATTGATCGTGTAGCCCTAGTCTCGTCAGAGAGAGTTATTGCACATGTCAGGATGTTGTTTAACGAACCCTCTATGTCGTAGGGCGCATAATAAGCGCGTATTTCTTTTTGACAAACTTAGTGATCTCGTGGAGAGCCGTTTTCGTGGATCCACCCTTCCTATACGAGTGCTGTAATTCCAAAATGTCATTTGGGTTGATGGTAAGATGAATGTGGAGGCTAATGAGGCATTGTCTTGAGGAGAAAGGACGACAGACTTATTGGGGTTAAGTCCTTAGGGGAGCAGTGCGATGGCTTTACCGCTTCGGGCATGAAGACAACCTTCTTTCGCAACCATGTCTCGATCACGATACCTGTTCTGAAGATTGGTGTGATAATTTTCCTGATCCATAACCCCAGAAAACCCTTAATTGGGCCGGGAAGATGACATTAGGGCCTGGCGATTTAACGATGAACGATCAGAAATGAACCCAACTTTCGTAATATTGAAGATAGAAAGCTGGAACTTAGTACAGATTATATTTTTGGTCAGTTAATCCGACCTACTAAGTTTCATAACAATCGGTAGACTATATCTTATAGTTGCCATATAACTGAACGATCGGAAATGGTATCTGGTAGAAATACCAACTTTGGTATTTTTGAAGATAGAAGCTTGAGACTTTTTTTTTTAGATATTTTATAGTAATTTATTGGTCTTAATATGATATTTTCATAAGGATCGTCCAACTATATCCGATGTTTGCGATATACATATGTATATCCGGTTTGAACTGCAAGGGTAAATTAATTTTGGCTCCACCCGAAGTTAGCTTTTCTTTCTTGTTTTAAATTATTAAATAAATATTTTAATAATATAAAATATATTTTTTTAAATCTTTCAATAATTTAATTATTTAAATTAATTAAATTATGACGAAAACCGCAAAAAAAAACAAATAAATAAAATAGGGCGAAAAAAAAAAATTAATGAATTGATGTATAAATAATTAAAAAAATTAATTGGTTGCCATTGACACCGAAAACAAGTATACCCATCCAATTTGTAGTGTAGCGCATACGTGGCGTTCCGTTAAATTTAAATGCGCTAACTAATACATATACATACATACAGAAGTGGACAACGCACTATAGGAAATTTGACCACTTTTTCTGGCCAAAACCCATTTTTTCTGGCCAGCAAAAGTGGTCATATTTTCTATGGTGCAACGGTAGAAGCGATACGAGAAGTTTACCGATGCATATATTTGTTTGTACGCCAAATCATTAATGTACGTAAATGGTACGTTGGTTGGAGTTCGATTCGGTAGGCCCAGCATCGAACCTTTGGCTCGATCGGGCAGTCGAGTTTCAACCGCGCTTGGCCGAGCGTATTTCCCCGCCGCGATCTTGAAAAAACGAGGAAAAGTACAAATTTTCCGGCGGGAAAGCGACCCGAGTGCGACCCGGGGTACATCGGAGGCGTCAAGCGACCCCGGCGCAGTGAACCGGAGCAATTTCAAACCAGTGACCAGGGAAAACCAGTGCCGCCGAAACCACGTGGGATTTCGGCATTTAGTTAGGTGTTAGTTTAAGTAGTGATAATTCGATGAGTGATAAGTTATAAGTTTAGTGGTGGCTTACGGCCAAACGGATGCAGAGCGGGAAAAGGTTCATGGGTTAAAAGTGGAAAATTTGGCCCAGCGAGGTTCGAGGTATTAGTGGATCACACCTAACCTTTTAAAAGAGAAAAAACAGGAGAGAAAAGAAACAAAAAACAAAAGAAGAAGAAAATCTTATAATAATGATTTCAAACGCCCCAATGATTTGTGTGTCCCCATAGAGAATTTTCCTTGTTATACCCTTGCAAAGGGTATTATAATTTTGTCCAAAAGTGTGCAACGCAGTGAAGGAGACATCTTTGACCCTATAAAGTATATATATTCTTGATCAGGATCACCTCCTGAGTTGATATGAGCATGTCCGTCTGTCCGTCTGTCTGTCCGTCTGTCTGTCTGTCCGTTTCTACGCGAACTAGTCTCTCAGTTTTAAACTTATCGTCTTGAAACTTTGCACACACCCTTCTTTCCTTTGCACGCAGTATATAAGTCGGAACGACCGGGATCGCCCGACTATATCCTATAGCTGCCATATAACTGATTGATCGGAAATGGTATAACTTTGATGTTTTTAGAGTAAGAGAGTTCAAATTTTACATGAGTGCTACAATTACGGCAAAATAATACGTTATGCCAAATTTCATAAGGATCGGCCGACTATATCCTATAGCTGCCATATAACTGAACGATCGGTAATGGTATTTGGTAAAAATATCAACTTTCGTATTTTTGAAGATAGGAGCTTGGAACTTTTTTTTAGGTTTTTTATTGTAATTTATTGGTTTTCTTATGATTTAATTATAAGGATTGGCCAATTATATCCGATGTCTGCAATATACATCCAGTTTTAACTGCAAGGGTATATCATCTTCGGCTCCGCCCGAAGTTAGCTTTCCTTTCTTGTTTTTTTTTGTAAGTGATATCTAAAATTTTCAGCCGCTCTAGTCCGATGAAAGCGCTTTCAACGATGGATGCACCAATGCAGGGGTGAGTGAGAAAATACCTAGATCATACTCAATTTTAATTGTTGAAAGTAAAGGAAGGAGATATATCCATAATACGAGAAAGCAAGGAATATTTGCTAAGCCTAATGACCACTTTAAATTTTTAGAATAAAAAAAAAAAAAAAAACAAGAAAGGAAAGCTAACTTCGGGCGGAGCCGAAGTTTATATACCCTTGCAGTTAAAACCGGATATATATCGCAAACATCGGATATAGTTGGCCGATCCTTATGAAAATATGATAACATAACCCAATTTAATATAAGACAAAAACCAAACCTAAAAATATCCCAAACGTCTATCTTCAAAAACACAAAAGTTGGGTAATTTCCGATCGTTCAGTTATATGGCAGCTATAGGATATAGTCAGCCGATCCTTATAAAATTTAGTAGGTTGGATCAACTGACCAAAAATAGAATCTGTACTAAATTCCACCTTTCTATCTTCAAAAACACGAAAGTTGGGTAATTTCCGATCGTTCAGTTATATGGCAGCTATAGGATATAGTCAGCCGATCCTTATAAAATTTAGTAGGTTGGATCAACTGACCAAAAATAGAATCTGTACTAAATTCCACCTTTCTATCTTCAAAAACACGAAAGTTGGGTCATTTCCGATCGTTCAGTTATATGGCAGCTATAGGATATAGTCGGCCGATCCTTATGAAATTTGGCATGTCGTAATTTTTTGCCAAAAAATGCTCTCATGTCAAATTTGAACTCTCTAACATTAATAACGTCAAAGTTATACTATTTCCGATCAATCAGTTATATGGCAGCTATAGGATATAGTCGGCCGATCCGGGCCGTTCCGACTTATATACTGCGTGCAAAAGAAAGAAGGGTGTGTGCAAAGTTTCAAGACGATAGCTTTAAAACTGAGAGACTAGTTCGCGTAGAAACGGACAGACAGACAGACAGACAGACGGACAGACGGACAGACGGACAGACGGACATGCTCATATCAACTCAGGAGGTGATCCTGATCAAGAATATATATACTTTATGGGGTCGGAGATGTCTCCTTCACTGCGTTGCACACTTTTGGACAAAATTATAATACCCTCTGCAAGGGTATAAAAAGGAAAATCTTAGAATAAATTTTTAGTCCGTCAGACCACCCAATCGAACCATTTCGCTATCCATTTCCACTCATGTTCGAGCGCATGTTCGTTTGCATGTTCGATGTGTTCGTCATGTAACTTTATTGTATTTTTATATATAAAAGTCTTGCTCGTGTCCGTTTTTGTTCTTTATTATTTTTTTTGAAAATCCAATTAATTTAATCATTTAGTCTTAATTTCTTTAATCATCTTTTCGCCACTCACGAATGTTTCATTTATTATATTTATTTCTTATTTAGATTTTACCCCATAGAATAATAATCAAAGGGGAATGTACTTTTTAGGATCTAAGCGAATTTTTTTTATATATTATTTCTTAGAGTTTAAATAAATCTGGTGTTCTAAAAACCAGTATTTTGACCCGACATAACCGTCCCCCTTGAGATCGTCGAAGCAGGGGCTATGGCGGACATAATGGGTTTTGACCCAGGGATTAGATAGCCAAAGGTGGGCAAACTAAGTCTCGCAAGATCGGAGGCTTAGGTGCTCGGCGGAAGGACGGATGCGAAGGAACATTTTATACGTAGATTTCCGGAAGTAGATGCGTGCAAAATTGTTATGGGATAGTGAGAAAAGGCACCTCGGGGGGGGCGTGGCAAGAATACCACTCCAATAGCTGGCAAGCCAGAGCCGGAAGAAATTTGATTATTGCGTGCGGCACCCCTCCCGAAAATGACACATCGCCAGGAGCTGGGATTTCGTAGCTTATATGATTTCCCAGTAGGACAAGTATTATTATTATAAAACCAAGCCAAGGTCAAGTTCACCTTTCCGGCTCCGCAAATTCGAAAATTGTTAAGAATTCAATATCTACATACGAGCCACACTTGTCGAAATATACATATATAGACCGTCATCAATTTTTTTCCGAACGAGCACGAATTTTCCGGTACTTGTCCATTTTCCGTCCCTCTAACGCTGCTTCTACTCCGCATCAGGCAACATCCGCCTAGAATCTCAACAAACCTCGTCCCCTTTGGTTTTTTTTGGGTTCCTGAAGTTTTCTTCCACATTCGAATTGTGCCGCATACGACGTTCCTTTCGACATCGGCGCTACTAATTCCCACTTGTGCCTTGTAATCGCATTTCATCCGCGATCTAACCGTTCTTATCACATTAGTGTGACCGGCCACCGCTTCGTACCTACCTACTGCGCAAGTCAGTCGACATGCGTTGACCAACGAATTGGATTCTGAGAATGCCCACGGGAGACGACAAAAAGCCGCGTCCGATTCCAACCATCCGTTTGGACAGATCTCAATCCGCTTCTCCACGGACGCTTCTTTTGAAACCTAAGGCGTCCAGTGCTATTCCAAGGGCAAAGAGTGACGAATCCGTCAATGCGATCCCTGGTCCTTCACAGAGGCAGACTCCTTCCGTTACGAAAATGGCCCCAAGTGCGGTCGAAGTGGCGCTGAAAAAGTTCATCGCCACAAGTCCACAAGTACGAAGCCATCAGGACCAAATTCGGGCACTGTGGGAGAAGGTGGAAAAGAGCTATGAGAGCTGATCCGATTTGCTAGCAGTGTCAGACGACAATGCGCCCACCTTGACAGTGCTGGAATCGAAGTATAGCTACTGTTATTCCGTCTATGCGAGGTGTATTGCCCCGCTTCGGGAGAAAATTGCCTCCCAATCCACTCAGGCTTCCGTCAATGTCCACATGCCCGCGTCTACAGGCTGCCGGTTACCTCCGGTGGATACCGAGGTCTTCGCGGGTGATTATCTTCGGTGGCCCACCTTTAGAGACTTGTTTACGGCCATTTACATCCCAAACTCGCGGCTCACCCCAGTAGAGAAGTTGTTCCACTTACTGTCCAAAACAAATAGTGACGCCCACGCAATTTTTTCTAAAGCCCCGCTTACCCATGAGGGGTTTGTCGCCGCATGGCAAAGCCTCACAGACCGCTTTGGTCAACATTGGTCAACAGCCAGTTGAAGAGCTTTTTCAACATCCAGGCTATTTCTCAAGAGTCCGGGGTCGCGCTGAAGGAGCTGCAAGCCACCATTCAGAGTTTTCTGACAGCCCTAGAAATGTCCTCCATCAATGTTGAGGCTTGGGACTGTCTCCTGGTATTTATGATTTCGTCAAAGCTCCCCAAAGTCACACTTTCCATGAAGGAGCAATCCGTACATAATAAGGCCGAGATTCCAACATGGAAGGAATAAAATAACTTCCTGACAGAGCTCCATCGCACTCTGGAGGCCATCGACGACGTCAGGCCTAGTGGCTCCATGCAATTTCCGCCAAGGTCGGGACTTCCTACTGCCCCTGCTCGGAGGCTCACTTCATACGAGACTCGAGTGGTTCCGGGCCAAAAAGGCTGCGATCTCTGTTCGGGGGAGGACCTCCTCATTCGCTTATGCCCGCGTTTTCTAGAAATGGGTGTAAATGGGCGCTTTGACTACATTAAAAGGAAGCAGTTATGTTTAAGCTGTTTTGCCCGAGGGCACCAGCAGCGAGAATGCACGAGCGCCCATACCTGCTTCACATGCCACAGCCGACACCACACCCTCCTGCACCGTGGCAATCCGTCCGCCACCGCTCCAAGTCAGCCTACGCCAGCAAACGGCTCAGAGGATCAGTCGAATGTGCAGGTGTGTTTCGCTTCCGGGTCAGAAGCCGTCCTACTGGGAACGGCCCTTATCAACGTGTGCCATTTGGGGTGCACCGTTCAGGCACGAGCACTGATAGACTCAGGCTCCGAAGTGACCTCCATAACGGAACGACTGTTCAACCTTGTCAAGTTTCCCTTCAAGACGATTCACGCCAAAGTTTCCGGCCTTAACCAGACCATTTCCGCGCAGTCTACTAAATTGTGCCATTTCTCCATTCGGTCGCCGTCTAGACCCGGGCTACAATTAGAGACTGCGGCTTACGTTCTTCCGCAGTTGGCCGGAAATCTGCCATCATATCCGATTCCGCGAGATCGTCTCAAGGGGCTGCCCGACATTCCCCTGGCGGACCCCAACTTCTTTGAGAGCTCCCAAGTCGATGTGTTATTAGGAGCTGACATTCTTCCGTCCATTCTCTTCGGTAATTCCAAGACTAACATCTGCGGGTCGCTTCTCAGTCAGGAGACCATTTTTGGATGGGTGCTGACAGGCTCAAATTTGACGCGAGAGTTTTTTTTGGTAAAGCATTACGACATGCCAAATATCATAAGGATCGGTCGACTATATCAAATAGCTGCCATATAACTGAACGATCGAAAATTACCCAACTTTCGTGTTTTTGAAGATAGAAATTTGAACCTTGTACAATATATATTCTTGATCAGGATCCCCTGCTGAGTTGATATGAGCATGTCCTTTGCACACACCCTTCTTGCCTTTGCATATAGTATATAAGTCGGAACGACCGGGATCGGCCGACTATATCCTATAGCTGCCATAAAACTAATTGATTGGAAATCGTATAACTGTAGTGTTATTTGAGTGAGAGAGTTCAAATTTCACATGAGAGCTACTTTTGTAGCTCTTAGTAAACTTAGTAAAGATTATAATTTTGGTCTGATAATCCGACCTACCAAATTTTATAACGATCGGCTGACTATATCTTATAGCTGCCATGTAACTGAACGATCGTTGACGGACAACGCTTATATCAATTCAGGAGGTGATCCGGATTAAGAAAATATATACTTTATAGGGTCGTATATGTCTCCTTCACTGCGTTGCACACTTTTGACCAAAATTATAATACCCTTAGCCGAGGTATAATAAAAAGAATCTTTGGTCGAGGTAAAATACCGGTGGCGAACAAGCATGCTACTCCCAAAATATGTGGTATTAATATTGTTGCAAACATTTAAAAAAGGCTTAAAAAATTACATCTTTAATAATATTTGTCATAAGGCTTTCTTAGTTATAGGGAGGCTGAGGAAGAAGAGTCGCAAGTTAGGAGAGAGGGAGAGGCAGATACAAGTTTTAAAATTTTCTATTCCTATTTTCTTTCTTTTATTTCCCTTAAGTACAGAAAGAAAGGAAACCAGGAGACTTTTTTAATGTCTACGCAGCTAAAATTTTTAAAAATTATTGCCACGCTCCTGTCCACCCGCATAAATACCATAATTTCGGTAGCGCCAGTACAGGAAAGTTTTTTGAAAAACTTTTCTTGCCAAACTATTTTTATACACAGTTAATTTATATCTGAGAGTCAAATTTCATCCAAGTCGGACGATTTCAAATTGACTCATGGAAACGCATGGATCTCGAAGAATATAAAAGATAGACCTACCAGATTTTAAACATGGACTCGAATGGTATCCGCGCAGATCAAGTTTGTGTCAAATTTTTGTCACGCCCACTCATGTTCCCAAAACGGAAATCTCATTATAGTGCCAGTTCATGAATGTTTTTTTGAAAATGTGTTGATGACAAACTGTTTCAATGGCTAATCTACACCTACAAATTAAAATTGAGGCAAATCGATCATTTTTTAGAGAAGTTATAGACTTTTTATATTGCTCTTCTACTGAATCGGTAAAATATCTGTGGGTGGCTATAAAACAAAGAATCCATACCGTTTAAGTTTAAGCTTTAAAAGTTAGTTAAAGTGTGAGTCGAGAATATGAGAATATAGTCACCATTTCTTGTTTTTTTTTTAACTTGCCTTTATTTCTTGAATCTTTTCTGTGCGAGACTTCTAAGAAGTGTGTCTTAGTGTGTAAGAAGTGTAATCTTAAATATGTAACATTAACAATAGTCATATTGATTGATATCTGTTAGAGGGCCCTCTAACACAGGGCCCTCTAAAATCGCAGGTGGGATCTGCTGGAAACCCGAGTCAATCCCGGAGCGAGAAAACTTTGGTGCGAAGATGGATTTTCTTTGTAGGAAAATTTTTACTCCGGGATTTTTTCTTTTACTGCGAGTATGCCCAGGTTCCCATCAACATCCCGGTTGATGTTTTCATTGCGTTCATACCAAGGTGCCCCAGGGATAGTTCTTATCTTTTTTGGCTCTGCTGTTGATGTCTATGTTGCTGCAGCTTGCGTTTCCCCCCCAGCTGGGACCCATACGTAAAGATTGGCTTCAGAACTGCATTGTAGGGTAGAAACTTGTCCTCTAGGCGCAGTGGCGATCGAGAGTTTATTCTAGCTTTTAGTTTTAGGGGAATCTTCTTGCTTCCTATCGAATCCGATCTTCTTGCATCAGAACGAGGTGGACACCTAGGTAAGTAAGTTCATTAGGTTGGGGAGTCTGCATGCTGTTTAGTGCAAGCGGATGGCACGTTTGTCTATTAAGATTAAACGTTACATGTTAACACATTTTATTCCTTTTTTCTTTACCACCTTTTACGCCACCTTTCCTAAGATGATTAGCGAGTATGTTTGTTGCCGGGGTTGGGCATCTGGAGCGACTAAGGACAGCAGTGTTGTCGGCAAACGGTGACGTTATTAGGAGTTTGTTCGTAGGAAAATGAGCAGCGTACAGAAGATATAGTATACACGTACGACTCAAATAGCTTGTGTATGTTTCCAAATGGGTCTTAATTTTGTACATGAGTCCAAACTCTCATTTCGAAAGTTCGATTAAATTTTTGAGATTTGGGTGTACCTGACCATAAGGTCAAGCCAATGTCCGTATAGCAAAACAAGCCAACAGCGGTAGGGGTAATGCAATGAAAAGTTTTAAACATCGGGTGTATCTAGATCTAAAAGGCAATCTTAAGTAGCACCTGCTTTAAATCGATAGCTTTAAAACTGATACACTTATTAGAATGATTAATAAAGTACTGAGCTGATTAAAATTAGATCTAATCTATAAAAGGGTGGCCCACGATAGATTTGCGTTTCAAAATTGCTATAAACAAAAGATTGAGTATATATTTAAAAAATTTTTTTTATTGGATAGCGTCAACATTGCGGTTTATTTATGAAACACGACTTCGTTCATATGGCTATCTCGGTTTGCTTTACAGACGCCCGGTCGACCAAATTTTTAAACACATTTTCGATGGTATGGCCCTCAATGGCCACTTCAATCTTGCGCTTTATGTCGTAAATCATCCTTGGGCGGTAGGCCTAACTCTTTTCCTTGACGGCACCCTACGAAAAATAATCCAACGGGGTCAAATCGCTGCTGCGAAACTACCAGTTGACATCGCCGTTTCCGCTGATTATGCGATTTTCGAATGTACCGCGCAAAAGATCGATTGTGCCGTTGCGCCGTCCTGCTGGAACCATATGTCTATGACTTCCTCTTCCATTCGGGGAAAAAAGTGTTCCAACATGCCGCGATAGAGGACACCATTAACGGCTCTGGCGGCTCCTTCTTTTTTTCAAAGAAAAACGGCATTTTTCGTTTAAAATGGTCCCATTTTCCCATTGAGCCCATTCCGTGAACTGAAAACGATATGATGGTCATGCAGCTTAAGCTACTGAACCAACTACATTTTTATATGGCCTTAGACGGAGGTCTTTATTTCCATATTTCCCAATTTTCTTCGAGACCATAACCATTTCTTAAAGCTTCTACTACATATCTGACACATTGACAATGACATTCGAAATGTCAAAGTCAACTTTATCGATAGTTCAAAAAGCAAACGCTAGATGGGCCACCCTTTAGTTTAGGAGGATACCCGTGGCCACGGAAACTAACAGCTGTCCTGCTTTTGTAGTGTGGTTAGTAGGGCTTTCGGGAAAACACAGTCCAGTTTATTTCTCGCATTTATAGTTGCATTGTACAACTTGCTCCATTTGGGAGTCGTATCTTGAGACGTGATCTCCAGTGCGTTTCTTTGGCAATGTAGTTCCTGCGGAAATTAAACGATCTCAAATCAAGGCCGATCTATCAATTTAGGCGGAGAATGAGTTGTTTGAAAAAATTCTGCGAATAGATCGGCAATGGCCTCATCAGATGTCGCAAATGAATTTTTAAACGTAAGCAGTGGTGGGAAAGATACATGTTTACGCTTTGTGTTTAAAAAATCATAAAACTGCTTCGGATCCTGAATAAATTGTATTTGGCAGCGACGAATATAATTCCTGTAACATTCAGGGCTATGCACGGTAAAATTTGACCGAGCTAGTAGTCTTGAGTCTTGAGTGATCTTGAGAAATAAATGCTACTGAAGATTTTTTTTATATGTTAGTGAGAGCCTATTTTTAGTATTTTTTAGGTTATTGAGGCACAAAAAATGTATTTTAAGTAAGTGTATTTTTCAAATTTCTAATGTTAGATTAACCATGTGGTTAATTTGACCTAGGGACATGTCAAACATGACCGCGGTGAAGTCATGGTGCGTGATAAGTGATAAAGATGGTGAGTTATCGACGTTGGTGAGTTGATGAGATATCTCATGAACGACCTCATTTCGTTCATTTCGTCAACCTTACACTTTGAGTAGCTAAGTAACAAAAGATTGTTTGTACACCACAAAAAATGATTTCTTAGTGTTAAGCTGTTTGTAATTTATGGAGCTAAGAGAAGTTAGTAAAAAAAAATGTAAAATTCTATATTTTAAATTTGAAGGACAGGAAAAAGATATTAAAGAGTGGAGATCATTTTTGAAGTCGAACATATGACCCGAAAAGGGTCGTGCTGGCTAAGGAGTATATATCTAATGTTTCTAGTCCTTCTATTAAGATTTTTAAAATTTAAGCGTGTTGGCGAATGCTGGCTATCTACATCTCTAATAATTAGGTTATGCAGAAAAACTACACCGAGCATTGTCCTACAATTTGTAAAGCTAAGTAAGTCTATTAGCAAGAGTCTATTATTATAAGATGGAAGGTGAAGATTTGCAACCCATTTGATTTGGGGACTCCAGACACATGAACCGTATTCCAGTATAGGGCGGACCAAAGAAATTAATAAGGTTCGTTAGGGGTCGTTAAATTCTTTTGACCACCTTTTAATGAAAACAACGACTCCTTTAGCCTTATTACCCATTGAGGAAATATGGTCGGAAATTTTAAGTTTAATGTGTAATAGGACGCCAAGATCATTATCATTTGCTAAACACCATTTTTGAAAATTTTCAAGGTCATACTGAAGACTGTATTGGGCAGAGATGATTTTGTACTGAAGACAAAGCTCTACATCATTTTCATACATAAGAACTAGAGAGTTCGTTAAAGCAGGGGGCATGTCATTTGTGAAAAGAGTAAATAAGAACGGGCCAAGATGACTTCCTTGAGTGACGCCAAATGTAGCATGGACCAGACGGGAATGTATGTTTTTTAATAAGACTCTTTGTGTCCTTCTATCTAAATAGCTGAAGAATCACGTTAAGAGGTCTGTAGAAAATCCCAGCATATTCAGTTTACTCACTCAGTGAGTGATTAACTGAATCAAATGCTTTGCTAAAGTCTGTGCAAATTACATCGATTTGATATCCCTTACGAAAGCTATCTATGACAAAAGATGTCAGCTCCAATAAGTTCGTGGTGGTGGAGCGACGCTTAATAAAGCCATGCCGACAAGGAGACATGATCGAAGAGCAAAGGTGTTGCAAATGAGGGGTAATTCATTTTGCAAATAACTTTGGAATTGCCGACAATTTAAAGATGCCTCTGTAATTGGCAGCATCAGACTTTTTCCTTTTCTACGTAAGGGAATTATGAAAGATTCCTTCCTTCCCTTTAAAAAAATGGAATAATCGAGGTTTTCAAAGATAAATAGTAAAGTCTTAGAAGAGGTTTGCACAGAGCCCTGGTACAGTATTTAGCATACATCCTGGTGGTGGATGGAGTCATCATGGCCTGTCGAATAAATGAGTTTGACCCTTAGAAGATCAGATAATAAGTTATTCTTGGAAAAAATTGACAGAAAGTAAGATTAGAGAAAGTAAAAATTATATTTGGAGATATTAAATTCGCCCACAGCTACGAGTTGGTCACGATCAGTCATTAGGTTAAAAATGGATTGAATAGCGGACAAATGTTGCCAATATATTGGCGGTTCGAACGAAGGCGGTATATATGAACATGTAATGTATAAAGATTTGGCGGACAAAATGATTTTAATGCAAATAAATACTATGTCCCCAAGCTCTTGTGAATGCACCTCTTCAGAAGCAAGAGTGCAGTCTACCGAAATGCGGACTCCACCCCTCCTTCGCTGAGGTCGAGCCCGTCTCAAAGTGGTGTACTTACTTGGAAAAACTTCGGAGCTAAAAATCTCCGGCTTTAACCAAGTTTCTGTAATGGCTATAATATGGGATGCAAAGAAAGAACTATCCACCTTTATATCATGTGCTCCTATCATGGCTATTTCCTCCACCTTAACATAAAAAATATACATAGTTTATGGGGTCAGAGATGATTCCTACATGATGATGATGACTACAATATACCCTTATACTCTACGAGGATTTTGACACAAACTTAATATGCGTGTAAATCATACGAGTCTATGTTCCAAATCGGATATTTCTATGAAATATAAATGTATATGTATATGTTTGCTATATTTATTTCAAGTACGTATGCGCCAATAATTGAAAGGAGGGTGCAATATTGCAGCACAAGACGTAGATTTTATTCGTCTTTTCTCAACATTCAATTTTTTTCCACAAATACCTGCGGTTCTGCCTTGGGATCTTTTAATCCCGCTGCCACTTTCCTTGTGAAGTCGATGCAGATACAGAACATTGAGCTCGCTGGTGATCCTGGTGGTGATGATCTTTGTCTTTCATGGGCTTGTGGCGATTTCACGACGTGGTGAATTTATTTAAATGAGATTGACACACACGTCGCGAGAAAACTTTTTTGTTTTGTTTAGTAGATGTTTGTTAAATTTTGGTAGTTGTTGTGTGTAATAACAACGCCTTAAGGAAGCAACCCGATCACTCGACCAGGCTCTTCACCAACAGGAAAAAAATGCACAGCTGAGGTACATCTAGAACCTTTGCCAACGAGCACAAAGTACCCCCTGTGGAGAGCCCACCCAAAACTTAGCGCCCCAATTAAAATGACCACCCCGATAAGAAACTGGTCTGGTCTCGCGGGATGCTGGTCTCGCAGAAACGAAGACCGGGCTGAAACATTCGCAAACATCTCCGAAGTGTCTTCCAGCCAAACCCAGCCTCAAATTCATTCCTTCTACCAGTAATTCAGCCAGAGGTCTCCCTTCAGCAAGCTGCAACTTCATTCCGGCCGAACGAAATCGAAAAAGTCATAGGAGGGCATAAACCAAAAAAGGCTTCCGGTGGTAACGCAAAAGGTGCTGATCGAACTTCCCAAATGCGCTAAAAAGGTCGTCTGCAAACTATTTCATTCATTAATGCGATCATTAATCTTGGCTATTTTCCAAAAAAGTGGAAGAAATCCATCATTATAATGATACCGAAGCCTGGAAAAGCCCACACAATTCAGTCATCATACAGACCAATAAGCCTTCTATCTTTTTTGTCTTGATTGTTTGAAAAATGCTTGTTAACTAATAATACCACATTTGGAAGCTTGCAATATTATCACGGCACACCAATTTGGCTTTCGAAGAAACCTATATCAACAAAGCTGGAGTTCCACAAGGAAGCGCACTCGGCCCGTGTCTAAATGTTTTGTATACTGCGGATATTCCTTCGAACGCACAACTAACAACCTCAATGTTCGCCGACGATACAGCTCTCCTAAGTCGCTCCAGATGCCCAAGATGCAAGCAACAACCCACATGGCTAATCATCTCAAAGCAGTGGAATGGTGGCTGTCCGACTGGCGCATTAAAATAAACGATCAAAAGTGTAAACATATAATGTTTACTCTTAATAGACAAACATGCCTTCCGCTTTCACTAAACGGTATACAGATCCCTTAAGCTAACGAAGTAGCGTACCTTGGCGTCCACCTTGATAGACGACTTACCTGGCGTAAGTACATCGAATGCAAGAAGATGCAATTAAAACTGGAAGCCAGTAGCCACTGGATCATAAAACCACGATCGTCACTGTGCCTGGACTACAAGTTACTACTCTACAATTCAGTCCTAAAGGGAATCTGGACGTATGGCTCCCAGCTGTGGGGGAACGCGAGCAGCAGCAACATAGATATCATACAGCGCGCACAATCAAAAATCTTGAGAACTATCACTGGGGCACCTTGGTATGTTTGCAACAAAAAAATCCACCGGGACCTAGGCATCCTCGCAGTGAAAGACGAAATCCAGAAGCAAAAATGGTCAAACAAAGAAAAACTGTCTTCGCACCCAAATTTTCTCGCTCGGGGATTGACTCGGGTTTCTAGCCTATCCCGCCTGCGACGCAATATGTATCAGTCAATATGACTAATAGCAAAGATAATTAAGTATATAGATGGGACATCTCATACAAAGAAAAATTTTCTATATTCTATGGAACGAGCGGGTTTCATTGTGCGACAAGTTAAGTTTGAGGGATAGCCGAGTGGTAGAGTGCTTGGCTGGTGTGCGAAGTAAAACGAGTTCAAACCAGGCCAGGGCATCCATTTTTTTTAAGTTTAAATATATTTATATTATATTTTTATTCTTTTAAAGTGTTTTTTTAAATTTATAATCCAATACAAAAAAATACAAAATTGTAAAATCACCTTAACATCGTCTCAGTTTGTAGTGGAACCCGCTGTAAAAATGTCTATAAGAGCGGGTTCTACGGCATTTTGGCAGGCCGCGTCGTGGAACCAGCTCTCAAATGTTTTCATTTTTTCCGTCGTGGAACCCGCTGTAATAATGATAACAGAGCGGGTTCCATGACAAACGGCTGGCAGATGAGAGAGGGAACGAGAGAATTCTATTTTTAGATCGTAACATCTTTGGAACGATGGAAGTTTGAAACGTTGTAATCGAACCAATGTAAGAGTAAAGAGATCAGAAATATCTTCTACTATCCTTACGCGCCTCCTTTAACACCAATTTTAAGTATCATAAAATCAACTTCGAGGGTAGCCTAGATGGATAGTGAGCGCTCCTTATTCTTGGGGTCCTGGGTTCGATTTCATTAGCGGGCGGCTGTTTCAATTTTGATAAAGTTTTAGTTTTTTGATTCTTTTTATGTTTACTTTTATTTTTTTTTTTTTTTTTGTTTATTTTTAATTTTTACGTTATTATTATTATTTTTAATTGCATTCTATTACAATTTTTGTAAAAATAAGTGACGGACGTGTCGGATGACAAAATGCTGGACTCCCTTGAAATTTTATTAGCATTTTATTAGCGGGACATGAAGAATAAAACAACTTTACAATTGTAAACTTTAAGAAAAATATTACAATTAAAGAAAAATAAAAAATAATAATAATTATAAAAGAAAGAAAAAGTTCAAGGCCTTACGAGGATATGAACACAGAAAAATTACACATAGAGTAACTACTCTATACACTACGCTACCATCCTGTCTCGATTCGCGGCGATTAAAAATACTGGTTGTTCTACCAACTACCACATCGGCGCATTGAAAACAGAAACGAGAAATTGAAATTTGAAAGCCAAAACATTTTAACGCCGACGTGCGAGTACTCACACCACATACAAAGGCTCACATTTTTGTTGACGGATACATGTAAAGAATTCTTAAAATAGAATCGTATGCATGTGCGTTCCCCCCTCGACAAAAAGCTCGACGAAAAGAGTAGACCGTTTTGGGCCCTGATGTCCCATGTATGTACTTCATAATCTTTGCTGATTGTTAAGTAAGGTTAGGTTAGGTTGAGGCGGCGATGCTGAGTAACTGACACTCCCATCCACTTGAGCCGCTGGGGCTCCTTGTGATATCGCAAAGGCAGAGGTCCTACAAGGCGACCTCTCACCTCTTATCTGATAATGTGCCCAACAGTGTGCTATGCTACCTAGGGCGGCTCGCGGTATCATCCAGATTTACGGATGAAGGCTACGAGACTGCGTAGAGCGATCTCCGCAAGGTCTGTTAGGTCCGTGAGTGCTGCTGAGCCGCAGCGCAGGGCATTGACACAGGAGGTGTGCGGCTGTCTCTTCCTCTTCTACATCCCCACAGCTCCTGCAGTAGTCATAATGTCATGCGTGAATTCCAGCAGTTTTGGAGATTTATCCATTTCCTCAGTGATGCGCGGTCAAAGTGATCCCTGCATTTTAGCCTACACGTGGCTAAGGAGATGCCTACTGGTTCCATCTCTGAGAGGAGAGGATTGGTTGTACCTGCTCTTGCTAGTTCGTCAGCGGCGCAATTACCCTCGTGGTCCCTATGTCCGGGCGCCGATATGAGGTGGATGTCATACTGCTCTGCCATCTCGTTAAGAGATCTGCGTCAGTCATTTACTGTACGGGAGTTGGATGAAAATCCGTCAAGGGCCTTGAGTGCCGCTTGACTGTTTGAAAAGATACAGATTGTTTCTCGATTTCCAGTAAGTGTTGGGGATCTAAGTGCTTCCCCGATAGCTATAACTTCTGCTTGGAACACACTACAGTAGTCGGGGAGTCTGAAGGACTTATTTACACACAGCCGTTCGCAATGGAAGCCGCCTCCCACCTGGCCATCCAATTAGGAATCGTCTGTGTAAATATGAAGGGAACCGTCTGGTCCAGGGATTTGTGTGGCCCATTCCTCCCTTGTTGGAATGGATACCTTATATTTTAAGGTTGGATGATTTACAGGTACACAGTAGTCTGTAGCCCCCATTGGCGTGCAGTGGTGTAGGTCCCACTTGGTAAAATCTCTCTATACATGTGGAGTCTGTGAGAGCAGGCCCCCAGACCACCATCCCGTAGAAAAGGATGGGTCTTATGACCACTGTCTAAAGCAGTGGTCGGCACCCCAATACATTGCATTGATTTTAACGCATAAGTATTAGTAACGATTAGCAGAAAGTAGGCTGTGAGCATGACGTTTCACACATTTATACTGTGTGTGTGTGGCAGAGCTCGGGCAGAGATTTTCCTATGCCCTCGGGATAGGGCCGTGCCGACCACTGGTTTAAAACCATCTGACTATATTTGGGGACATTCCCCATTTAAGGCCAATGGCTATTCGGCATGTATAGAGTGCGATTGTTGCCATATTAGCTCTATCCATAGTGTTTGATTTCCAGTCCAGTTTCTAGTCCCTGTCTAGCGTAATCCCTAGGTACTTGGCGCTACCGCTGAGGGAAAGTGTTTCTCCTGATAGTGTTGGAAGCCATAAGGTTGGTATTTTGTGCTTCCTGGTGAAGAGGATAAGTTTGGTTTTGGACGGTTTTACTGGACAACGTCCAGTAATGAAACCCTGGAGGCTCTCACAGAAGCACATTTTCCGGGACGCTCTCTAGAAGAAACAACCCTGGAGACGCAGAGACAGGAGGACAGCTCCTCTCTCCCTTACCAACTCGAATACCTATTGAGTGACAGTTATCTCAGTTGGGCGATAAATAGCTTCAAGCCTTTCAAATCCCCAGGCCCAGATGGCATTGTCCCGGTTCAACTAATTAAGGCCAGACCCAATCTGAGGTCATGGGTCAGGAAAGCTTTCTCAGCCATTTTCAGAATAGGCATCGTTCCCGCAATGTGGTTGTGGACGAAAGTCGTATTCATACCCAAGGCGGAAAAACCATCGCCCTGCACCCCTAAGGACTTCAGACCTATGTGCCTGTCGTCCTTCCTTTTCAAGACAATGGAGAGACTAATCAGCCTCCACATTAATCTTACCATCAACCTAGATGATACCTCGGAATCACAGTATGCGTATCGGAAGAGCCGATCCACGGAGACGGCACTCCACGTGATCACTACTTTCGTAGTCATCGGGCACTACTTTCGACCACTTAGTGACAAGGAATACGCAGTCATTGCTTTTCTAGACATAGAAGGTTCGTTCAACAACATCCTACCAATCTCGATAATCAATGAGCTGACGAGACCAGAAAAAACGAGTAATCCGTACGCCTTATAATGTAGATCCTGGTAAACAGGACTGTTGAGGCGTCATTAGGAGGAGAATATATTCAAAGATACGTCAGAAGAGGCACTCCGCAAGGAGGCGTACTCTCACCCCTACTGTGGAACGTGGCGGTTAATAGCCTACTACGATCACTAGAAGGTTGTGGGTGCAAAAGTTATTGCTTAAGTGGATGATGTCGCAATTGCCATCTCTGGAAAATTTTTTGAGGAACAAACTAATGGTCCTCTCAACATGGGCAGTTAGGAATGGACAAGGTGTAAACCGTCTAAAACCAAACTTATCCTCTTCACCAGGAAGTACAAAATACCAACCTTATGGCTTTCAACACTATCAGGAGAAACACTTTCCCTCAGTTGTTGCGAGTTGTAGCATTCCTTTTTGCCCTACGCCGTTCTTTGTTGTATTGTCTAAGGTTCGGTTTGTACGACTCCCAGGCTGTCTCCGTGTTCGCCTTACTGGCGAAATTAAAGGCTTTGCGGGCCCTGGTCTTATAGGGCGCAAATGTTTCCGACCACCATGGTGGTTTTTTTGACTTGCTACTGCCCGATCTGCTTTTGGGACAAGCTTCATTGAATGCCCTGGCGCACGCTGCCGTTATCGTGTCCACCATGTCATCCAGGACTTTCCTACTGTCAACTTCCCTTGTTGGAGGTTTCCAAGGATCTTTCGTGTTTTTCCTTATATAACTCCCAGTTCGCTTTTCTCGGGTTGCGTACTGTGAGTCGATTGAAGTTCTCAAAATTGACCACTAATTCTATGTATCGGTGGTCCGAGAAAGAGTGTTTCTCTAGGACTCCCCATCTAACAATCTTGTCAGCTAGGGAGTCAGAGTAAAGAGTAATGTCAAGTACTTCCCTTCTGTTCTTGACTATGAAGATGGGTTCTGTACCCCTGTTACTCTTCAGAAGATTGGAGCCTAGGATAAAATCGAGAATTGACTCACCCCTCTCGTTCGTGTCAGTGCTTCCCCTCTGATGATGATGGGCGTTAGCACCGCAACCTATGATCAGGTCGATCTTTTGCTTCCTGTTGTCTTCTACCAGCTGTTTGAGTAGCGGGTGCGGGGGAAGGGCCTCCTGGTCGTGGCCCATATACGCCGAACACACGCCGAGGACCTTTTAGGCTCTCCATGGCTGCGGCAACGGGGTCTTCATTGCTGAAATTGGGTAGCAAAAAGAGGTTAGGGTACTTCTTTGTGAGTATGCAGGCTCGCCTTTTACCTGTTGTATCGGATTTGCAGAGCCTTTACTCCGAGGTCCCCAACCCAAGAATCCTGTCTCCAAGGATCCAGGGTTCCTGGATGAAAGCTAAATAAGCTCCACTCTCGGCAAGGTGGAGTAAGAGGGCAGCTGACGCCGCTTTACTGTGATGGGGGCTTATCTCCAGATTGTCTGGGACATTCTTACAATTCTCCACCACACTAACTTCTGCCTCCGTCTCGGAGTTCAGCAAAGAGTCCTCCTCCATTCCGACGCCTCTAAGTGCCCTTGCCAAATCGCTCTCTTCTGAGGTGTACCCTTCCAGGATGGCCTCCTCCTCATCTGACATTCCTTCCGGGTGCCCCTCTTCGGTGGGCTCCTTTAAGTCTGGCTCTTGCGTGTCTGCCTCCAGCCCGATACCTCCTTCGCAGTCCCACCGCCTCCTTGACCTTTGCGACTCTCCAGTCCGCCGTAAGGAGCGTCGGGTTGCACATCCTAGGCATAGTAAGAATGGTCTTAGGGTCGGCTGGCTTTTCTGTGAGCGACACTCGCGCCCTCGATTTGCTTGGGATCTCCTCCCAGTCAACCGCCACCAGCTTAGCTCCGGGGTAGACCTCTCCAAGCGATGCTACCATACGCTTGTAGGTCTCTACTGATCGCGCGTCTTGGCAGGCAATTACCTTAACGATAAACTGGTACCATCCTGCGTCTTCTCATTTTGGTGGGGCTCCCCCGCTTCGCAGCATCTCCTCCACGAAGCGCCCATGCCACTCGTTTACCACTCGTCGTTAAAGTCGTTAAAGATCCTTGGGGATGAGTCCATCCTTGGAGCCCTTGTCCAGGATTCTAATTAGCGGATGGACGGCTGCAACTGGGTCTTCCTCTTCTTAGCCTGGGGGGCTTCTCCCTCCGTGGACCTCTGCCTTTTCACGCTTTGCGCGATCTCCTTGGCAGGATCTGACCCAGCACGTTTTTTTCGGATCCAGTCTCACGGCCGCCTTTCCTGGTTGAAAATCGGGCAGTATCTCCCTTGCCCACTTCATAATCTAGGCCTGGTCCGGGTTGGCTTCGGCCGATGGGTCCGCCCTCATTAGAATGAAGTCTGCTCTCCTCCTATCTTTAAAAGAGCCTTTTCGCTGCGTCAAGTGAGACGCTCCCGGACCAGGTTTCGCCTTAGGGGCCCCGCCGGTTGGTTTAGAGGTTGACCCTGGGGTCTTCCTCTCCACGCCGTTCGGTGGTCCCACGGCTAGCCCCGCTTTGGAAGAAGAAGCCTTGGCAACCTCCTCCGCGTCCGCCTCTAGAAGTTGCCCCTCTGTGGGGGGCTTCTCTATCTCAGCAACTCCTTGGCTTTTGAGAGCCTTGGAGTTTGACGGGTCACTGACCCCATTTCCGGACTTTTTTAGGGAGTTCCGTTCTCCACTTAGGTTTTTGTTAGGTAAGTTTTTCATGTTTTGGTCCCTTAGGCGGGAAGGGGTTCGTCCATCATGACATAGCCCGTTTGTCACGATAATCCTGGATAAAACTGGGAGGTCGGCCGGTCCCCCAGAGTTCGCATATTAGCGTCCGAGCCCTCCTTCGAACACGCATCCATCGGCATATACTGTTCCACCTTTTGTTGGGGTGATTTAAGGAAGGGAGTGTTTTTCACCCCGCCCGACTACCAGTATCCAGCATCCTCGGCAGAGACATGACCTTACCGGGACTTGTTACCAGCCGCCCTCACGTGGAGAGTATAGTCGCACTACCAGCGGTGTAAACAGTTACGGCACGCAATTGCTTGCGTGTAGGTCCCCCTATTGTAACCGTTGGCTGACGTCCTATTTAAGTTAAAAATATAAGATTTGATACACCTCTTGCTAGTCTCGCAAAGAGAAGATTCAAGAAATAAAGGCAACGTTAAAAAAAAAAAAAATTACCGCTTCCGATGTTGGCTTGTTTTGCTATACGGATATTGACACTTGGGTCTTTCCCTTTTATTGAAAGGATAAGATCATTCAATATCATTATCATTATTATCAAAATGATAAGGCTGTTGCCAAAGTAATAGAAACAGCCCAAACAGCTTAATCCACAGCCAAACTGCCTTTCAGAGTCTTCGTTGTTGAATTACTTAGGTTAATGTAAAGCTGGATAGCCGACATCTGTACACCGTTGCCCCGACAGGTCTCTGACAGCTCCGCAAGGTTTATGTCATGCTTATGTTGCTTATTTTGATGCGACAGCTTCATAGACTTCAGGCCATTTAGAGCACAATCACAACATTTTCGTCTGCAGTATATGGTCAGTGGAGCAGGTTTATTTTTGATTTACCACTTATAAGGTCCTGATGGTCAGATACAGTTCTTTGAACTGGCTCCTTATTTAATATTTCGATTCATGCTGCCCAGGGACTTTCCGCTAAGGCAAGTGTTACTACTGTAAAAGGTGCAAAACATAATAATGATGCCGATACTTCTTGCGGACCTGCATCACTCCTACAAGCTTTGCGATGTTTAAACGACCAGTGCACGCAAGTTTTCTGTGCGTGCGATGCACGTGTATAATAATATTCTGACAATATTTTTGGCCTGAGTGTTCTACTTTTAATAAGGGCGATTCAAGCAGGTTATTCACCTTTAATCTAACGCTCGGCTACATCGGTCAAACAAGCTACAACACGTGATTGTAGGACTCTTTGTGACTTTTCATATCTATAGTTCCAAAATTCAAGTATTTCTTAATCTAATGATTTATACCCTCCTTGCATATCCTTGCTCCTTGCATATCTAGGCCACCCCATAATATTGTAGCAGACTCCTTTAAAGTTCCACTTCACGCTGCTCTCGTTATGGTAGCAGCAGCCTTCTACCTCAGTCTGATGGAACCACCCAAATCTCAAAATTTTAGTCGATCTTTTGAATGAATTGGCTTAATGGACCCATGTAAAAAATTAAGATGCATTTGGGAACATACACCCACAAGCTACTTGAGTCGTTCGTGTATACTAGGGTATTCTCAATGAGATGCAATGAAGCTCCATAAGGAAACCTTGCACCTTGTTCTTGACCTTGTCTATATCTTCTGTACGCTGCGCATTTTCCTACGAACAAACTCCTAATAACGTCATCGTTATAACGTCATGCTATCCTTAGTCGCTCCAGATGCCCAACCCGGGCAACAAACATACTCGCTAATCATCTTAGGAAAGGTGGTAAAAAAAAAAGGAATAAAATGTGTTAACATGTAACGTTTAATCTTAATAGACAAACGTGCCATCCGCTTGCACTAAACAGCATGCAGACTCCCCAACCTAATGAACTTACTTACCTAGGTGTCCACCTCGTTCTGATGCAAGAAGATCGGATCCGATAGAAAGCAAGAAGATTCCCCTAAAACTAAAAGCTAGAATAAACTCTCGATCGCCACTGCGCCTAGAGGACAAGTTTCTACCCTACAATGCAGTTCTGAAGCCAATCTTTACGTATGGGTCCCAGCTGGGGGGGAAACGCAAGCTGCAGCAACATAGACATCAACAGCAGAGCCAAAAAAGATAAGAACTATCCCTGGGGCACCTTGGTATGTACGCAATGAAAACATCAACCGGGATGTTGATGGGAACCTGGGCATACTCGCAGTAAAAGAAAAAATCCCGGAGTAAAAATTTTCCTACAAAGAAAATCCATCTTCGCACCAAAGTTTTCTCGCTCCGGGATTGACTCGGGTTTCTAGCAGATCCCACCTGCGATTTTAGAGGGCCCTGTGTTAGAGGGCCCTCTAACAGATATCAATCAATATGACTATTGTTAATGTTACATATTTAAGATTTGATACACTTCTTAGAAGTCTCGCACAGAAAAGATTCAAGAAATAAAGGCAAGTTAAAAAAAACAAGAAAGGAAAGCTAACTTCGGGCGGAGCCGAAGTTGATATACCCTTGCAGTTAAAACCGGAATATAGAATAGAATCTGTACCAAGTTTCAGCTTTCTATCTTCAAAAACACGAAAGTGGGGTCATTTCCGATCGTTCAGTTATATGGCAGCTATAGGATATAGTTGGCCGATCCTTATGAAATTTGGTAGGATGGATCAACTGACCAAAATTATAATCTTTATTAAATTCCAGCTTTCTATCTTCAAAAACACGAAAGTTATAACATTTCCAATCAATCAGTTATATGGCAGCTATAGGATTTAGTCGGACGATCCTAATAAAATTTGGCAAGTCGTATTACTTCGCAAAAAAGCGCATTCGTACGAAATCTGAACTCTCTAGCTATAAAAACACCAAAGTAATAGCATTCCCGATCAATCACTTTGGTGTTTTTAGAGTTACAGCGTTCAAATTTGACATAAGAGCTATTTTTGGCAACAAATTACGACATGCTAAATTTTATAAGGATCGGCCGACTATACTCATAGCTGCCATATAGCTATGAGATATAGTCGGCCGATCCTTATAAAATTTAGCATGGTAGGTTGGATCAACTGGGCAAAAATATAATCTGTACCAAGTTTCAGCTTTTTATCTTCAAAAACACGAAAGATGGTTCACTTCCGATCGTTCAGTTATATGGCAGCTATAAGATATAGTCGGACGATCCTTATGAAATTTGGCATGTCGTAATTTGTTGCCAAAAATAGCTCTTATGTCAAATTTGAACGCTGTAACTCTAAAAACACCAAAGTTATACCATTTCCGATCAATCAGTTATATGGCAGCTATAGGATATAGTCGGCCGATCCGGGCCGTTCCGACTTATATACTGCGTGCAAAGGAAAGAAGGGTGTGTGCAAAGTTTCAATACGATAGCTTCAAAACTGAGAGACTAGTTCGCGTAGAAACAGACAGACAGACAGACGGACAGACAGACGGAGAGACGGACAGACGGACAGACGGACATGCTCATATCAACTCAGGAGGTGATCCTGATCAAGAATATATATACTTTATAGGGTCGGAGATGTCTCCTTTACTGCGTTGCACACTTTTGGACAAAATTATAATACCCTCTGCAAGGGTATAACAAGAAATGGTGACTATATTCTCATATTTTCGACTCACACTTTAACTAACTTTTAAAGCTTAAACTTAAACGGTATGGATTCTTTGTTTTATAGCCACCCACAGATATTTTACCGATTCAGTAGAAGAGCAATATAAAAAGTCTATAACTTCTCTAAAAAATGATCGATTTGCCTCAATTTTAATTTGTAGGTGTAGATTAGCCATTGAAACAGTTTGTCATCAACACATTTTCAAAAAACATTCATGAACTAGCACTATAATGAGATTTCCGTTTTGGGAACATGAGTGGGCGTGACAAAAATTTGACACAAACTTGATCTGCGCGGATACCATTCGAGTCCATGTTTAAAATCTGATAGGTCTATCTTTTATATTCTTCGAGATCCATGCGTTTCCATGAGTCAATTTGAAATCGTCCGACTTGGATGAAATTTGACTCTCAGATATAAATTAACTGTGTAAAAAAATGGTTTGGCAAGAAAAGTTTTTCAAAAAACTTTCCTGTACTGGCGCTACCGAAATTTGCTATTTATGCGGGTGGACAGGAATTTTTAAAAATTTTAGCTGCATAGACATTAAAAAAGTCTCCTGGTTTCCTTTCTTTCTGTACTTAAGGGAAATAAAAGAAAGAAAATAGGAATAGAAAATTTTAAAACTTGTATCTGCCATTCCCTCTCTCCTAACTTGCGACTCTTCTTCCTCAGCCTCCCTATAACTAAGAAAGCCTTATGACAAATATTATTAAAGATGTAATTTTTTAAGCCTTTTTTAAATGTTTTTAACAATATTAATACCACATATTTTAGGAGTAGCATGCTTGTTCGCCACCGGTATTTTACCTCGACCAAAGTTTCTTTTTATTATACCTCGTCTGAGGGTATTATAATTTTGGTCAAAAGTGTGCAACGCAGTGAAGGAGACATATACGACCCTATAAAGTATATATTTTCTTAATCCGGATCACCTCCTGAGTTGATATAAGCATGTCCGTTTGTCCGTCTTTCAACTTGAAACTTTGCACCCACCCTTCTTTCCTTCTCACGCAGTATATAAGTTGGAACAGCCAAGATCGGCCGACTATACCCTGTAACTTCCATATAACTGATTGATCGGAAATGGTATGGTGTGAGGTGTTTGCTTTGGTGTTTTAACTGCAGGGGTTTCCTAGATTGCTGTCAGAAGCTGTTGTTATTTCTAACGCTCAATAAAATTGTTTGTGTTTAGTTTCCTTTGAATGTCGCAACTTTAAAACTTCGGGAGGTATAATAAAGTTGGAAGCTTGACTATAGCCCCCCTAATGTTACCTTGAATGACAAAAATCTTTCTTTTTTTCTCAGCTCAGTTTCAATAAAAAATAATTTTGTATCATTAATAATTTATAGGGAAAAAATGGCTTTGTTTTGGTATTCCAAGTGCTTAAAACTCGGAGGGGCTTTTTTGTGGACAACTTCCGACTTCCAAGATCGTTTGTCATGGAGAAAAACAGGTGGTAATCGCTTTGTGCGGGGTCCGGACTATATGGTGGAGGAAAAATAACCTCCCATCCGAGCTCACGGAGCTTTTGGTAGGTCACCAAAGATGTGTGTGGCCTCGCGATATCTTGATGAAAGATAATTCGGACTCTGTTTATTAAAGATGGCCTATTTTGCATGAGTGGTGCTTTCAAGTGGTTATTGGCAGTACAGGTGTGAATTGCCCGTTTGTCCAAACACACAGCAGAACATTTCTGGCCATCAACCAAGGCTTGAAACCCATATATACATCGAGCTTCTTTGTGAACCCAACTTTCTTCAAATGGTTTATAACAGTTTGAATACTCATGCCCAACTCTTGGCCGATTGTCAATTGGATTGTCGCGCTACAGCCGTTGAGTGGCAAACTAAAGCGCGCGACGAGAGTCCTAACACTACAAACTAGGTTTTGGAGTAGGACTTGGAATCCACCCATGTAAAACACAATTTCAGTGAAGGAAGCAAGAGAAGCCTCGGAAAGGAACCGATCTAACGTTGACGACCATAGCAAGCGTAAAAAGGAAAATGATTTGAGAGTATGCACCTGGAACGTACGAACATTGTACAGACCTGGTGCTGCTCAACAACTAGCAGATACCCTCAACAAATGTAGGGCTGACATCACTGCTATGCAGGAAATGCGATGGATAGGACAAGACTGCATAAAGAAGAAGAACTGTGACATTTACTACAGCTGCCACCCAGAACGGCATGAATTTGGTCATGATTTCGTTGTAGGTGCCAGGCTGCGGCGCCGAGTCTCTCACTTTCGGCCAACAAACGAGAGAATTGCAACGATCCGAATTACTGCTAAATTCATTAACATCAGCCTGATATGCGCACATGCCCCAACGGAGGAAAAGGATGATGCCACCAAGGACGTTTTCTATGCGGAGCTCGACCGAGCTTATGGCCGCTGTCCTTCCCATGACATTAAAATTGTCCTCGGGGATTTTAATGCCAAGGTAGCACGAGAAAACATCTTTGGTGCCACCGTCGGGCGATTTAGTCTACATGAGACCACCTCGAGCAATGGTCTCAGATTAAAAGGCTTTACAGCTGCGCATAATTTGGTAGTTCGTAATACTGGATTCCGTCATTTGAACATCCATAAAGCATCTTGGCTCTCTCCCGATCGACTGACCAGAAATCAGGTCGATCATGTTGTGATCGATGCAAGGCACGCATCTAATATACTCGACGTGCGATCCTGTCGGGGTCCCAACATCGACTCGGACCATTATCTTGTTGCAGCTAAGATTCGCACACAGCTATGTGTGACGAAGATTGCACTTCGAAGTGCGCTAAGAAGACTGGACATCGGAAAGCTGAAATCACAACAGGCGAAGAATGCATTCTCCACTCACGTCTTGGGGCTATTAAGCCGAGCACCTTCAATACCTGAAGACATAAGCGATATGTGGGAGCTCATATCTCACTCACTGCGAGCTTTGGCAGTAGAATTGCTTGCTACAAAGGACGCCGCCTACGGAAGAACACTGCAGGCTGGGGCGACACGAGCTATTGTGGGTATACATCCAGAAGGTCGAGAAGAAGAGACGAAAAACGCCTTTTCAGACGCAAGAAGAAAGAGCAGGAAAGGCGAGAGTGTGAGAGAGACTGTTATCTTGCTCAAGCACAGACTCTGACCCACGAACCCCAATCTATGGCACTGATATTGAAGTGCCAATCCAAGGTCATATCGAAGTCAAGGATGCAATCCAACGGCTTAAAAACCACAAGTCTGCAGGTGCTGATGGGCTGCCGGCAGAATTGTTTAAGGCAGTTGGTGATTTGTGGGTAGGGAGCATGCACCAACTAATCAGTAAGATATGGCTCACGGAGAGCATGCCCGAAGATTGGAACCTCAGCATGATCTGTCCCAACCTGAAGAAGGGTAATGCCACGGTGCCCACCAACTACCGCGGAATTAGTCTTCTTCCAGTTGCATACAAGGTCCTAACGAGCGTATTGTGTGAAAGACTGAAACCCCATACTGAAGCATTGATTGGACCTTATCAGTGCGGGTTCAGGCCTGGCAAGTCCACTGTTGACCAGATTTTCACCTTGCGCCAAATCCTGGAGAAGTCTTACGAAAACCAGATCGACACGTACCATCTCTTCGTCGACTACAAAGCCGCATTTGATAGCCCCCGGCAAGATCGCCTATATGCCGCCATGTCTGAGCTTGGTATACCAGCAAAGCTGACTAGACTTTGCAGAATGACATTGAGCAATACCAGCTCTGTCAAGGTAGGAAGGGGCCAATCCGAAACCTTTACTACCAAGTGTGGCCTCAGACAAGGTGACTCGCTGTCTTGTATACTCTTCAATATTTTAATGGAGAGTATTATAAGAAAGGCTGGTGTACATCGGACGGGCACGATATTAACCAACAGATGTGTCCAGCTCCTTGGTTAGGCTGATGATATTGATATCATTGGCCGCACCAAGAGTGATGTCACATGTCACAGGAGCTCAGACATGGCGGATGCCACAGGAATCTGCAAAAGTAGGACTAGCAGTGAATATGGAGAAAACAAAGTTTATGGTGTGCTCGCGGCGTCTTGATCCTCAGCTAACTGCAAAAAACTATGGCTTCGGGTCCGTCAAGGAGTTTATCTACCTAGGCACTGCTATAACAAGCACGAATGATGTCAGTCTGGAGATTAAGCGGAGAATAACACTTGCCAACAGGTGTTACTTTGCGCTCAGTAGGCAGTTCAATAGTAGAGCTCTCTCTCGACGCACAAAAACCACACTCTACAAGACGCTCATTCTGCCAGTACTCCTATATGGTGCGGAGTGCTGGACAAAGACGCAGTCAGATGCAGCTGCTCTTGGAGTGTTCGAGAGGAAAATTCTTCGAAAAATCTTTGGTCCAATCTGCGTAGACGATGTTTATCGCATCCGATACAACCACGAGCTGTATGAGCTGTACGGTGATGTTGACGTAGCCAGTCGAGTGAAATCTCAAAGACTTCGCTGGCTGGGCCACGTTGCCCGTATGGATGAAGACGCTCCGGCTCGTAAGGTGTTTGATGCGGTGATTGTTGGGACACGAAGGAGAGGACGACCCCGAACGGGTTGGCAAGACCAGGTGATGGAAACCCTGTCCACATTTGGTGTTACCAACTGGCGTAGGCGCGGTCAGGACAGAGATGCGTGGAGGCACATTGCGCTTCAGGCCGAGACCCGATAAAAGGGTTGTCATGGCTATATAATAATAATAGCTCTTGGCCGATGCCAGAGCTCCTACTACGCAATATCCAACGACAGGTCTTCAGGAGCGTGGCAAACTTTCGATCACCTTGAACTGTCAAACGCGTGTTTTAGCGCGTTAAAATACGATGCCAACAAGTATACTATGACCTGTGATGAACACAACTAGAACTATGCGCTTGAAACGACACTTAGAAAAAATACCACAAATCAGGAGAATAAAAAAAAAACAGAAAAGGAAAGCTAACTTCGGGCGGGGCCGAAGTTGATACACCCTTGCAGTTAAAACCGGATATATATCGCAAACATCGGATATAGTTGGCCGATCCTTATGAGAATATGATAGTATAACCCAATTTATTATAATACAAAATCTAAAAAAAAAATCCCAAAATTCTATTTCACAAATACCAAAGTTGGTATATCTTCCAAAATACCTTTTTCGATCGTTCAGTTATATGGCAGCTATAAGATATAGTGAGCCGATCGTTATAAAATTTACAGGGTCGAATTATCTGACCAAAATTATAATCTTTATTAAGTTTCAGTTTTCTATCTTCAAAAACACGAAAGTTGGGTCATTTCCGATCGTTCAGTTATATGACAGCTATAAGATATAGGCCGCCGATCCCGGCCGTTACGATCTATGTATATACTGCGTGCAAAGGAAAGACGCATGTGTGCAAAGTTTCAAGTCGCTAGCTTTAAAACTTAGAGACTAGTTTGCGTAGAAACAGACAGACGGACAGACGGACATGCTTACATCAGCTCAGGAGGTGATACTGATCAAGAATATATATACTTTAAAGGGTCGAAGATGTCTTCTTCACTGCGTTGCATACTTTTGACCAAAATTATAATACCCTCTGCAAGCGTATAACAATAAAAGAAAGCTAACTTCGGGCGGAGCCGAAGTTGATATACCCTTCCAGTTAAAACTGGATATATATCGCAAATCGGATATTGTTGGCCGATCCTCGTGAGAATATTAAATTAAAACCAATTAATTACAATAAAATATGTAAAAAAAAAAAGTCCCAAGTTTCTATCTTCAAAATACCAAAATTGGTATTTCTACCACCATTTCCGATCGTTCAATTATATGGCAGATATAAGATATAGTCGGCCGATCGCTATGAATTTTGAAAGGCCGAATAAACTGACAAAAAATATAATATGTACTAAGTTCCAGTTTTCTATCTTCAAAAACACGAAAGCTGGATCACTTTTGATGGTTCAGTTATATGGCAGCTATAGGATATAGTCGGCCGATCCTTATAAAATTCGGCACGTCGTATAATTTTGCCAAAAATAGCTCTCACCTAAAATTTGAACTCTCTAATTTTAAAAACATTAAAGTTATACCATATCTGATCAATCAGTTATATGGCAGCTATAGGATATAGTCCAATCCAGGCCGTTCCGACTTATATACTGCGTGCAAAGGAAAGAAGGGTGTGTGCAAAGTTTCAAGACGATAAGTTTAAAACTGAGAGACTAGTTCGCGTAGAAACGGACAGACAGACAGACGGACAGACAGACGGACAGACGGACATGCTCATATCAACTCAGGAGGTGATCCTGATCATGAATATATATACTTTATAGGGTCGGAGATGTCTCCTTCACTGCGTTGCACACTTTTGGACAACATTATAATACCCTCTGCAAGGGTATAAAAAGGAAAAGTCGAACGGAAACTCCCTACCATTAATTCTTGACTTCACCACACCTTCCATAAATTTGGAATTTGTTGGGGAGGGAGGGAGGTCGTGGCAAATTTTTTTTAAATATAAATTCAATTTTTAAATTTTGTTATACTTTAATTTTTTTCAAGCATAAATTAACATATTTCAAAAATAAACTTAAGCTTTTTATAAATAATGTATAAAGTTATCAAAGGGTCGAAAGAAACTTAAAAGGCATTTAACACATCTTCCATGGTATTTTTCCTGCAATTTTTTCTTTTTCTGCTCTCGCGAAATTGGTGATCAATGCTAAAGCCACTTATTAATGTTGGTAAAATATTTGATATTTAGCTTTTAATATTTTTACTTTTCTGCGAATTAAGTCAGCTGTTTCCTTCTCGCAAAGTAGCTTAATGAGTCGACAATATCGAGTAGAAAAAGGTTCTTTGGTCATTGATATTTTTCAATGACTGTATTCCGAATGAATTTAATTTTGTGACATTATAAAAATCTTTATTAGGCCGCAAATGAAATTGGGAATATAAAAATGGGTTAGAAATGGGTTGGAAATTGGGAATATGGGGTCCGGGTTAACGTCACGGTTTGTGGTCACGGGGGTCTAACCTCATGTCATGGTTTGTCACGCAGGGGGGGGAGGGGGTCAAAAAAGTCTGAAATTCGCGTCATGCAATATATGGACGGCCCCTTTGCACTGTCAATGGCACCAAATAAATTGAAAATAAATAAAGATCTATCATGTTTCCATCGAAGTCAACAAAAATTTTACGGTAGACGTTGTGGGGAAAACATATGTATTACATTACCGCTAAGCTCTTCGTCGGCGTTTACCTTTTTGTGGACGTTGAACATTTTTATACCCTTGCAGAAGGTATTATAATTTTGTCCAAAAGTGTGCAACGCAGTGAAAAAGGCAACGACCCTATAAAGTATATATATTCTTGATCAAGATCACCTCCTGAGTTGACCTCCTCACAGCATGTCCGTCTGTCTGTTTCAACGCGAACTAGTATCTCAGTTGTAAAGCTATCGATTTTGAAACTTTGCACACACCCTTCTTTCCTTTGCACGCAGTATATAAATCGGAACGGCCTGGATCGGCCGACTATATCCTATAGCTGCTATATAACTGATTGATCAGTTATGGTATAACTTTAATGTTTTTAAAATTAGAGAGTTCAAATTTTAGGTGAGAGCTATTTTTGGCAAAATTATACGACGAGCCGAATTTCATAAGGATCGGCCGACTATATCCTATAGCTACCATATAACTGAACGATCAAAAATGATCCAGCTTTCGTGATTTTGAAAATAGAAAGCTTAAACTTGGTACAGATTATATTTTTGGTCAGTATATTTTTTCAAAGCTTTAAGAGCTATAACCGGAGCTCACCTGTACCACGATAACGCAACAATCCACGCCCAACTGGGAGTCCCATCCGTGAGAGCAGAAGTTCAGCGATTCGCCAACAGATACGTGGAGAGACTGGATCGACATCCCAACCCTGAGGCCATCAACCTGTTAGACAACAGCTACACTACTAGGAGGCTGAAACGGACTCACCCACTGAACCTTTGCCACTCGAACGAACGGGACTGAGCTGCATTTCTAGATTTATCCACGCCCGCTAAAGGACCCAACATAAAATTTTAATTAAAACGTCAAGGCTCAAACAAAAATTAAAGTTAAAAGTAGTTCGTAGAACAAGTAAAAATCATATTTGAACATCATAACATATTACTCAATATTCCATTAAACTAAGGTATCATTAAAAAATTTAATTATTGTTCATAATTCCGAACAGATTTTAAATGTAACTTTTGAATGATTGATAATACAAAAAATAAAAAACAAAAAAATATAAATCGAAACGACCGGGATCGGCCGACTATATCGAATCGATCCGATCCGGAAACAGTATAACTTTGGTTTTTTTAAAGTTAGAGAGTTCAAATTTTACACGAGAGATCTATCGAAAATGAACCAACTTTCGTGTTTTTGAAGATAGAAAGATTATATTTTGAGTTGATCCAATCTACCAACTTTCATAACGACCGGCCGACTATATTTTTTAGCTGTCACATAACTGAATGATCGGAAGTAGTATTTGGTATAAATACCAACTTTGGTATTTTTAAAGATAGAAGCTAGGGACTTTTTATACCCTTGCAGAGGGTATTATAATTTTGGTCAAAAGTGTGCAACGCAGTGAAGGAGACATCTCCGACCCTATAAAGTATATATATTCGTGATCAGGATCACCTCCTGAGTTGATATGAGCATGTCCGTCTGACCTTCTTTCTGTCCGTCTGTCTGTTTCTACGCAAACTAGTCTCTCAGTTTTAAAGCTATCGTCTTGAAACTTTGCACACACCCTTCTTTCCTTTGCACGCAGTATATAAGTCGGAACGACCGGGATCGGCCGACTATATCATATAGCTCAAATTCAAACATGAGAGCTTATATATATCCGGTTTTACCTGCAAGGGTATATCAACTTTGGTATGTTTGAAGATAGAAGTTTGGGACTTTTTTTAGATTTTGTATTGTAATAAATTGGATTATAAATTCATATTCTCATAAGGATCGGCCAACTATATCCGATGTTTGCGATGTTATCCGGTTTTACCTGCAAGGGTATATCAACTTCGGCTCCGCCCGAAGTTAGCTTTCCTTTCTTGTTTTTGTAGATATTTTATTGTGATTAATTGGTTTTAGTATGATATTCTCATAAGGGTCGGCCAACTATATCCGATGTTTGCGATATATATCCGGTTTTCACTGCAAGGGTATATCAACTTCGGCTGGTTGTTTGTTTAAAAAAAAAATCCTTATTTCTTCCACAGTTTTCCCACTTTACTATAAGCGTACTAGTAAAATTTCGCAACTTTTTACCAATCTCGCACTGCTCTTCATGACAATATATACGACTTTTCATAACAGTACCAAATACAAAGTTTCCATGACAACAAACTTCTGGGTTGGGATGACTTCTGAGTGCCATACTAAAAATATATCCCTTTTTGCTACTGACATTGTGCCTAAGAAGTACCATAGTTTGAAGATAAGCAGATAAAAGAAGTCCAAATAACACATTAGAGTTAGACTAAATCTATTTAAATCCGGTAAGTTCGACTTCACGAAAGTCAGGTGTACGCTAATCCAGGCTCATTGTTAATATACGTAATTACCACTACGTTTTATGAGCTACACATTTATAGACCGGTCACATACATTGATTTTCTTTTGGTAATACATACCTTAAAGATAATAAAAAGCCAATTTTTGTTATGACCAGTTCGGGTCCGACGCTCCTCCTATCGACATGGGTTTGGCTCCGGCTAGCTCATCCAGGGCCGTGGCTCCCCTGACCCTTCCCATCTGACCGTTAACAATAATTTATCCCAAAAACACAAAGATCTCTCGGACATCACATTACAACAATGAAACTCCCACAACATTCAAATTCACGATTCTTAATCCCAACACACGTAACATTTATGCTTACCCTATCGAATCACAGATCTCCATATTCCTGTTGACTTGGAGTTTCGTGACCTTCCCTCCCATCCTTAGCGGAACGCTGGCCTTAACCAACTCGGACTCCGTTCCGGAGCTTTTGCTTTGCTTTCAGGCACTTTCTTTTTTTAATTTGTTATACACCACGTGAATTAGTTTTCAAATTTTCCCTACCTAGGAGAGCTCTCTTGAGATTTGGGACAACCATACAGTGGAGGGAAATTAAAACTTCCAGCTTCCACAGCCGCTACCGGAACTCAAAAGTTTGATATAAATAAATAAAAATTAAACAGGACTTATAATTATAAATAATTAAAATAAATACTACTATGTAAAAACAAAACGGTATTTTTCCGAAGGAATGCCCTCGTTCAGGAGTTCTGGTTTAATTTTCAGATTTTAGATTTTCAGGCGGGCCGCGCATGCGCAGTTGATGAAAGAATGATGCCCACGGAAAAAAAACCGCGTGGAAGAGCCAAAAGAAAAACGCCGGCTTGCCTGGCATAAGGTTCATACATCCCGGAATAAACGGTGCGAAGAAAAAAAAATTCGCCAGGCTCAATTTTTCTCTTGTCAGGCCTGGCTTCCTTATCAGGATCAATGGGTCTGGTCGGTCTGGAAAGAAGCAATCCATTAGCCATGGCTCTTTTTCCTGGACCGACCTCTTACCTATATTATTCGCCTCGATCCTGCCTCCCTTCTCCGTCTCTTCCTTCGAGATAATTCGTCGGGATTATCCTTTTTTAATTGTTTCATCTTTTCTTCTTTTTTACTTTTTTTGCTTGCTCAGGCTTTCAGGTTTTTTTTTCTTTTCACATTTTGAAATCCCTGAATACTCAGGTAACTTTGCCGCCCGCACTATTCAACACTAGCATCGCCTAGTCCGACTTATTTATCGGCCACAACAGCCACAAAACTTTCCAACGTCAAATGCTAATGGAAAAAAAGGACGATTGAATCCCCTTTTCGGAGCAGACCCATTATCAGGAGGCCCCTCCGGAGGACCCTATCTTCAGCGCCCAACGTGGGAGACGATCCCTAAGACTCGACCTCTGCTTCCTTATCTCGACGTTTGGTGCCACTACGCTTGGGGTTGTAGGCTTGACAGCGTCCTTCGATCTCGCAAGTACCTACTTTACCGGTTAGGTGCCTGATTCATTGTTTCCTTTCTCTTCCAGGCACCTCCTCGTTGGTATATCTTTTCCTCATTCCCTCTCCTTGTCAGTGTCTCAGATCTTTCAGGTGAAATACTCCCGCCATCTTTCCGTCCAGATTCTCCACTTCGTACATGTGGTCCCCGATAGGCTTCCGGATTCGACACCTCACGAACTTCCGTGCAAATTTCGCATTGAAATTCTTTCCAAAATCGCTGGGAACAAAATTCCTCCGGAAGACTTCTTGGCCAGGCCGAAACCGCACCAGGCGCGTTCTCCCATTGTACATTCTTGAACTGGTTTCATGTCCTTCTTATAGCATCCCTGATCAATACCATTCTGTCCGATGAGGGCAGATAAAGAAGCTCGTTGTCCTCCAGAGCTTTCAGCCTCCTCGCTACCTGATAGTCCGTTCCATCCGTGAACATGTGCTGTCCAAATAGGGAAAAATGTGGTGTTACCCCCGTCGCCGTATGCACCGACGTCCTTAGAGCCGCCTCAATTTCCATCCGGTACAGATCCCAATCCCTGTGGTCCTGGAGCAGATACGCTCTAATTGCGTTCACCACCGACTGGCACACTCTTTCCGCTGCGTTTGACTGAGAGGATTACACCGCTGTTCTGACATGGCGGATGTGGAATTCCTTCGCCATCTCCTTAAAACGTTTAGCCACGAGTTGCTTCCCATTGTCCGAATGGATGGTCTCGGGAACTCCAAAAGTGTGAAATATCTCTCCCACCAGGAACTTCACGATCTCTGCCGTCGTTGCTTCTTTCATTGCCTTCAGGAAGACGTTCTTCGAAAAGTGGTCTACCACAACAAATATATAAGCGTGCCCTTTACGCGACCTCGGATACTTCCCTAGAAAGTCTATGTAAAGCTTCTGGAATGGTCTGTAGGTTACCGTCTCTGCTCCTATGCCTGGTCACTATTCGTAGACTTCGTCTCCTTACATGTTAGACAGTCCCTTACAAAAGCCAGGACCTGAGCTACAATTTTCGGCCAGTAAAAACTTTGCCTCAAACGATGCAATGTTTTACCCATTCCTCCGTGGGCCTTATTAGGTGAGGAATGCGCCTGGTCTATCATGGTCACACTCAGAGAGGCTGGTACCCACAACTTCCAAGTGTTCTCCTCCAAGTCCAATGCGGTTCTGCACTCCGTTCGCTTGAACAGCCATCCACAACCTTAACATCCGGGAACCTCTCTTTTTCCGACTCGAGCACCTGTCCCAACTCCACGTATTCTGGTGATTCAAATTCGGTTGTTTGGAATCCGAGCATCCAGTCTTTTTAAGGCTCCTCGACGGCTTCCAACATCCTGGATAGCGTGTCTGCCACCACGTTCTCGGTCCCTTTGCAGTGCTCGATTGCCATCTGGTACGGTTGTAGCTTGAACGACCACCTAGCCAATCTTCCGGCCAGGTTCTTCACGGACATGATCCATTGCAGGCTCGAATGATCCGTAAGCAGCTTACATGGCATCACGGCCGAAAAGGTTCCACTGCTAACAAGGCTGCCAAACACTCCTTCTCCGGTACGCTGTAACACTCCTATAGGACGCTCGCCATCAATTTTTCATTTCTGGAAAATCACTGCTCCTACCCCTGAGCCGAAGCATCCCACTGCACATAAAACATACTTTTAAAATCAGGATGTCTTAAGACTGGCGTCGTAGTCAGTGCCTCCTTCAGCATCTTCACCGATCTCTCTGCCTCCTCCGTCATTACGAATTTGCCCTTTCTCAGAGTATCCGTCAGCGGCGTCGCCAGTTCCGCGAAGTTCCGTATGAATCTTCGGTACCATCCTGCCATCCCGAGGAATCGCCTAACTTCCTTGGCACTCTTTGGCACCGTGACCCTGTTGATCGCTTCAACTTTCTATGGATCGGTCCTCACCACTCATTCGCCAATCACATAGCCCAGATAGCGCAGCTCCTTGAAGCAAAAGTGTGACTTCTTCAGGCCTATTGTCAGTCCTGCCGCCTTCAGGCTTTTTAAAAACCTCCTCCAGCGTCCTCATATGGTCCTGAAAATTTTCCGATACCACCAACAAATCGGCCAAGTACACAAAGACGCTTTCCCTGAGTTCCTGCAGTATCACTTTGTCCATGAGCCGACACAACCTCTGGGCTGCATTCGTTAACCCGAATGGCATTACCACGAAATGGTACAACGGACGACCCGGTACCGCGAAAGCCGTACACCTTTTACTGGCGTCGTCCAACTCTATCTGCCAGAACGCGTCCTACAAGTCCTACAATAGGAGTGGCCTCTTCAGTCAGCTCGATGGTATGTTTCATGATTGCGGTCCTTCCCTATCAACTTTCCTCAAAATTCAGGAAGGATTTTTGGACTCTCTCAGGACCAAAAATCTCTCCGAGATTTACTCTCCGCTTCACACAATTTATGATGTTTATGTTTATCTTGCTTCGCTGTCCTGCTCGTCTCCTCCTGGGCCATTTCCACTTCCTCTACTTCAAAAAATTCTGTGGCGATCTCGAACTCCTGCCAGAAATGTACTCCCAGGTATAACTTTTGCTCCAACGATGTACATACGTAGAACAAGATTTCCCTTTTTTTATTTCTATACTCCATCTCCATCACCACGTTGCCCAAGATCTGCTGCGGTGCTTCATTCGCTGTCCGGACCTATGCGTGCCACGGCTTCCATGGAATTTCTAGACGCTCCACCCATTCTCTGCAGCCTCTTCCGACCAAACTGACCGAAGCTCCAGAATCCAACAGACCTTTCATCTCCATTCCTGCCACCTTGACCATAGCGTAGGGTCGGGGGTCAATCTTGGTTGCCCCTCGCGTCATTGACATCACCGAGCTGCTTACTCCCTGGCATTCCTTTTTCCTGCTTCTAAAGCGGGTCTTTTTGACCCTTCTCGTGACCATCGTCATCCCCGCCAACTGGTTCTGCCGAAAGATTCTCTCCCTCGCCTTTTTGTACCGTCACACCCACTCTTCCAAGCTCTGAATCACCTTTTGTTTTGCTTGCTCTATCCTTCCGGCTCCATCTTGGTTGTCGGGTACGGATTCTCTTTTAGCTATATTAACCTGGCTCACTGCCTCCTCTGGACCTCGGGCTCCTTCGCTGAACGTTGGTTGCCCGTTACCCCAACGTTCCTCTTGGCGTTACCCTGCCTGCAGTTCGGACATTTTGGCGTTACGATGTTGGCCAAGCCGCACTTGTAGCAGAAGATCCGTCGCTGCTCTGCCTCGCAGTCCATGTAAACGTGACCCCCTTGCTGACAGTTCCAGCACTTGATCACTTTCCGGGGTGCGCCGTTGGTTATTGCTGCAACCGTTTTCTCCGACCTTTCCATTCCGCCTCCTTCGGCTGATTCGTTTGTCCAATAAGAACGTACCTCCTTCAGTCTTCCTACACGTGGATCATCCCGGGGCCTGTATCCAGTGGTCATGCGTTGCCTATACCCTGCTCTTCGCTCCGGACTTAGGACCCGTTCTACCTCCTAACATTCGTCGTGTAGGTGTTCCAGTGTGTACACCCGGATCGGATAGACCCACTGCCTCATCGACTCCAGCAGATTTCGTTTTGCCGTCATTTTGATCCAATCATTCTCCACTCCTAATTTTATGGATGCCACCAGTCTATTGAGGGCCATGACATACTCCTCCAGCGACTCTCCCTGCTGTGCTTTTCATTCCGCGATATCTTGTATTCTATCATAATCGCTTCTGTTGTTGCAATATCTGCGTTGGATGGCTTCTTTTAGTTCTCTCCAGTCGTGTGGCGGCTTTGTCCCTATTAGTAGCTAGAACCATTCGGATGCTTCCTAGGTCAGCAATCGGTGGAAGTCCCGTAGAAGCTCAATTTTGTAGGTGTTCTACTCGGAATACGAAATCCTCCGCTCTCATCGTTCCTGGACGCCCGGAAAACTGACAACCCCACTTACTTACGGGTAAATATTGCTGGCTTCTTTTCTGCGATTCCTGTCCCAGTGGAAATCGATACACCCCTCCTGTGTTTTCATTCTTAGGCCCTCTTGGTCTCTAGGTCTCTTTGCGACCCAAGGAAGGATCTATTCCGGCTTGTACTGCGGGGTTCAGTCGGCGGTGCCGGGAACTCCCAATTTCTGTTCCCTTCCGCCCTTTGATTTCTTTCCGCCATTACCCGGTTAAGAAAGACGTTCAGATCATTCGGTCTCGGCTCATCTCCCTGTCTCCTGTTGTTTCCCGCACCGGAGCTTGATGGTGCTACTGATATCGCAGGCTTTTCCACCTTTCGTTTGTCCTCCTGACGCATTCCTGTACTGAACGAACCGTTTGCTGACCCTGCCGGCTGATTATTCTTCACCTATCTTTCGGATAATCTGGTCGAATCCTGTCTTCATGCACGTGTCGATCCTTCGATCTGCCAACTGACTGAGATCCACCCTTAGCTGCTCTTGGGATGTGTGTATGAGGGCTTGAATCTCCCGACGATTAAACGATGCGTAGTCCTCTGCGTTTTCCATGCTGTATTGCTCCTGTATAGGGTCTAATTGAACATGAGAATAGGTCCCATATGGAGTGGATGCTTGGTCCAGGCTGAAGTTTCTCGGAATCGCCCCCTTTGTTGTGCGCTGAGCCGACCGGTCTCTCTATTTTCCGTACCGCCCTGTGCGCTCCCTTCCATGTCCAAATCCCTTTCCCTTTCTTTGAGCATTGAAAGACTCGGACCGCCCATGGAAGTGTGATTCGGAGGTTCTCTTTCGGATTTCGGAGTTTTGGTTAACTTAACTACCAGGAGAACTGCCTTAACTCGCCTAATAACTCTATACTCAACTGAATAAATAAAGGATAAACACTAGGGAATACTATCAACAACATCAATATTAAAAAAAAATATATATATATATAAAAAATAAATAAATAAATCGATAAACAAATAAATAGCACGAATAAACAAATAAATAAATAACTGACCACTCATATAAATTCCAGACTCATATACTTTTATCAACACAAATTCTCAATTCTCAATCCCGATTTCTTATATTCAATTTTTTTAAGGGGGAGCTTTAAGGAGGGACTTTTTGGTTTCGGATTGAGTGTTTTTCGTCGGATCTGTGATTCCCTGGTATTAAGGAAAGCGTTTTATTTGGCATTGTCGACTATTCTAATCATCAATTTTATTGATGGTTTATAACTAATCAAGATGCCTTTTAGTTTAGAATTATATTAATTTTTTTTTAGGGTTCCATTTTGGTCCTTCTTGGAGCAACGCAAGGGATGTTTGGATTTAGCCGTTTGGGACTTCCATTTCGGGATCCGGAACTCTATATAAAAACTAATTAATTCCAATTCCTTGTTACTATTTCCTATTATTTCTATTCCTTTAACTTCGCAAGCGATCTCTTTTATTTTTGGATCGTGACGTGTTTTTTTACTCCCTTCCAGCGCTATGTGTTTATATTTTTTTTATTGATCTAAACACAGCCGTCGGATCCCCACCCATTCCTATATATTACCACATGTCCCTAAGCTAAATCCTATCTATTTATCACAGTAATTATCAGAGTTAAATTTTTGGTTCCTAGTGCGCAAGTCAGTTTTTGGTTTTCTTGCCAATTCGGACGTCGCATTTGGAATCAATAATCAACCATGATCCTTACTGCCATGAATAAAGTTGAATACTTAGATTTTCTTTCTTCCATCTATCTTTTTAGTCCAAAGACATGCTATCTGGGTGCCTCTTGAGCGGTCACCTATTTAGTTCTCTGGACTATAAAAGTAGATGTTCCTCTTGTGGAGGCTATAGCGTTGATTTACTAGAGCGCGCCATATTGTTATGACCACTTCGTGTCCGACGGTCCGCCTATCGGCATGGGTCTGGCTCCAGCTAGCTCATCCAGGGCCGTGGCTCCCCTGACCCTTCCCATCTGACCGTTAACAATAATTTATCCCAAAAACACAAAGATCTCTCGGACATTACTCAACAATCAAACTCCCACAACATTCAAATTCACGATTCTTTATCCCAACGCAATTAACATTTATGCTTACCCTATCGAATCATAGATCTCCATACTCCTGTTGACTTGCAGTTTCGTGGCCTTCCCTCCCATCCTTAGCGGAACGCTGGCCTTTTCTTGCGTCCGCTCCTAATTCAAACACCCGATCCCCCCTCTACTTTCACATTATCCCTTCCTCATGCCCCCTGCCGTATAGCTCTACTCAATATTCATTTTCTTCAATTAATTTTTATTTTAACCTAATGTTTAAACAGCTTGGACTCCGTTCCGGAGCTTTTGCTTTGCTTTCAGGCACTTTCCTTTTTTAATTTGTTTTACACCACGCGGGGAATTAGGTTTCAAATTTTCCCTACCTAGGAGAGCTCTCTTGGGATTTGGGACAACCATACAGTGAAGGGAAATTAAATCTTCCATCTTCCACAGCCGCTACCGGAACTAAAAAATTTGATATAAATAAATAAAAATTAAACAGGACTTATAACTACGTACAAACAATATAATTTAAAATAAAAAAAATGTAACAAAAAAAATTATTAACAAACAAATACACAATAAAATAAATACTACTATATAAAAACAAAAAAAATATAATCGGGATATCGAAGGCGGGACTTCCTTTTCTGCAGTCGTCGAAATGATTAGGTGTGAGGTCTTTTTTCCGAAGGGATGTCCTCGTTCAGGAGTTCTAGCCTCCTTAGTTTAATTTTCAGATTTTATATTTTCAGGCGGGCCGCGCATGCGCAGTTGATGAAAGAATGATGCCCACAGAAAGAAAACCGCGTGGAAGAGCCAAAAAGGAAAACGCCGGCTTGCCTGGCATAAGGTTCATACATCCCGGAATTAACGGTGCGAAGAAAAAAAAATTCACCATGCCCAATTTTTCTCTTGTCAGGCCTGGCTTCCTTATCAGGATCAATGGGTCTGGTCGGTCTGGAAAGAAGCAATCCATTAGCCATGGCTCTTCTTCCTGGACCGACCTCTTACCTATATTATTCGCCGATCCTGCCTCCCTTCTCCGTCTCTTCCTTCGAGATTATTCGTTGGGATTATCCTTTTTTAATTTTTTTATCTTTTCTTCTTTTTTCCTTTTTTTTGCTTGCTCAGGCTTTCAGGTTTTTTTTCTTTTCACATTTTAAAATCTCTGTATACTCAGGTAACTTTGCCGCCCGCTCTATTCGACACTTGCCTTCTATCTAATCTTTCCCAGTTCTCCTGGGCCCCGAAACGGTCATTCGGATAGGTCCCGTTACTCCATACTTAAACCGTCCCGGGTCAACAACCCCTCCAAAAAAAATATCCCAAATTTTCCTATATAGTATTACCAGGTGGCATCACTAGGCAGACCATGTCCGACTCAGTGGCATCGCCTAATCCGACTTATTTATCGGCCACAACAACTTTTAATAAATTCAATAAAAATTTATAAATTTTTGTTCTATACCATATGTATAAAAAAAATATACAATTTACCTTGTATAATTGTATCATGATCCAACCAACCAACTTTCATAACGATCGGCCGACTATATTTTTTAGCTTCCATATAATTGAACGATCGAAAATAGTTTTTGGTAGAAATAACAACTTTGGTATTTTTGAAGATAGAAGCTTGGTTTTTTTAAAAGATTTTTTATTGTAATTAATTGGTTATATTATGATATTCTTATCAGGATCGGACAACTATATCCGATGTTTGCGATATATATCCGGCTTTAACTGCAAGGGTATATCAACTTCGGCTCCGCCCGAAGTTAGCTTTCCTTTCTTGTTTAGACTTTGAGAGTTCAAATTTCGTACGAATGCTATTTTTGGCAAAATAATATTCCAAATTTTATAAGGATCGGCCGACTATATCCTATAGCTGCCATATAACTATACGATCGGAAATGACCAAACTTTCGTTTTTTTAAAGATAGAAACTTGGAACCTTGTACCGATTCTATTTGCAGTTGGTTAGTTGATCCGACCTTCCAAATTTCATAACGATCGGCCGACTATATCTAATAGCTGCCATATAACTGAACGATCAGAAATTGTATTTTGTAAAAATACCAACTTTTGTGTTCTTTGGTGTGAAGATAGAAGCTTGGGTCTTTTTTTAAATTTGTTATTGTAATAAATTGGTTATAGTAAGATATTCTCAAAATTATCGGCCACCTTCATCCGGTTTTAGCCATATATATCCGGTTTTAACTGCAAGGGTATATTAACTTCGGCTCCGTCCGAAGTTTTCCTTTCTTGTTTTTTATTTTTCTTTGTTTGTCATAGCGGAGGCTCAGTCCCCTAGTCTCTACTTGGCAAGGCAATGTAGAGTTCGTCGAGCTCCGACACATAACTAAAGTGGCGGCTCAGCCCCCGCGGCCCCCTCACCAGCCCAGTTGCATCTGTGGGCATGCAATTCGAGCATGAATTAATGCTTTTGTGCTATTTTATAATTAAAGCTCCACATGAGCAATCCCTTCCACCAGTATAGAAACACGAGGCCATTCTCCAGTGACTCTGAGTCTGAGAACGAAGGGCCGGCCAGATTTTGCATACCAAAAAGCCCAAACGCTAGCGCACTCACATCCGCGAACATGGCTTTCAGCATGGAACAAATGACGTTCAAGAAGACAATATCGAAAGCCAACGTAGGGAAAATGAACTGCACCACGAACAAAGCTACCATGTCATACGAAGCCTCGGCGGCAAAAGTATTATGCGACAAATTCCGGGATGACTCACTCGGAGTATTTATCTCGGGACTCAAGCGCAGCCTTACGGATGTCCCATTTTCAGCAAAGCCGAAAGATATGCCATCAGCTCTCGCTTTGGCGCAAGAAGTGAAATATAACCACGAGAGATACTCCTTCGCGGCTTCGTTAACGAGAGACCAGGAGGACAAGGAAAAAAAACAATACCGACAGACTCCTGCGCAGAGAAATGCCCAGACAAGCACTGGCAAGAATCCGTACTACACCAAACAACACAAGGTGCAAGTACACTCTGCCCCACGCAGTGGAGGTACCCCCGAACCCATGAACATTGAAGCCGACGCCGTTTAAGAGTATGATTTAGACGTCATTAAATTTTTAGGGGAAAATTCCTGCTGCCTCTCATCGGACGAAGAGTAGCGGGGGTAGAAATAAAGCTTTTAATAGACACGGGCGCGTCAAAAAATGTTATCCGTCAATATGAAGGGTTGAAAGGCGTCCGCCGAGTAGATTCGCCATTTTCGATACATTCTATCCATGGCGTTACCACGATCAAATAAAAATCCTTCATATCCCTATTCAACTTGAAGGCCACGCTCTTCATCTTACCAGATTTGTCCTCCTTTGATGCCATCATTAGTCTTGACCTGTTAAACCAGGCAGGGGCATAGCTTTCGGCCACCTCAAATGGGGCTTCGTAGTAGAAGAGCTACACTCAAAATAAAATTTACCCTTACATTTAGAAATTCGTCATAAAACTTAATTTTTTCTAAATACAAGAAAAAATTTCTAGTTTCTAGAAAAATTTTCTGAAAACAAGAAAAATTTCTGAAATCAAAGAAGTTTTTCTAAAATATAGAAATAGTCGCCATAAACTGAAATCGCCCTAAAATCAAGAAAATTTTTCTATAATTAAGGCAAATTATGACTTATTTTCAGGAAATATTTTCTTAATAATAGAAAGGCTCACCATAAAAGATACTAACCCTAAAAAATAGAAAACTGTTTCTACAATATAGAAATTCCTTTCTTAAAAAGATAATAACCCTAAAAAATAGAAAACTGTTTCTAAAATATAGATATTCCTTTCTAAAAATGCACAGTGTTACCTATTAATTTAGGTAACCCTAGAAAACAGAAATATTTTGTTTGATATATAATTTTTTTTATATTTTATCTCTGTCCGTGGTCGGCACCCAATACATTGATATGATTTTAACGCATTAGTATTAGTATAGCAGAAAGCAGAAAGTAGGCTCTGAGCATGACGCGTCGTGACGTTTCACACACTTATACTGTGTGTGTGGCAGAGCACGGGCAGATAAATGCAGACTGATCTACACTAGTCGGCATATATATTTTGACATAGCGATGCTTCATTTTCTTTTTCAATTATTTCTTTATTTAAAGGAAAACAAATAGTGCTTTAATTTTTAATAGATATTAGTAATGTATTACTACCAAAAAAAAAAAATTTTAATTTTTGTATAAATTTATTTTGTATTTTTTTTTAATTTAAACTAAAATAATCTAACGTTTATAGGTGGCATATGTATTTTGACATAGCTTTGTTTCACAATTAAATATAATATATTGTTATGTAAATTAAATTTAAACAAAAAATTAATAAAAAATATATCCTCCTTTTGTGTCTATGACCTTTTGAAGACGATTTGGAACGGAATCCACCAAGGTTTGGAGGTAGCTCAACTTAATCTTATTCCACTCCTTTGTGACCTCAGAAATGGTTTCATCCTTTGTCCTGGATAGATCGGCGGATCTATTTCGCTTTATTGTTGACCACACATTTTCAATAATATTTAGATCCGGACTTTGGGGTGGCCAATCTAGTGTTTCCACCCCTACTTCTCGCAAAAATGTCGTTATCATTTTCGCCTTGTGGCAAGGAGCGTTGTCCTGCTGGAGAATTAAAGCTTCACCGATCAATCTGTTGCCGCTGGGAAATGCAAAATCGTTTAGGGTTCTTAAATATTGACCCTGGTTCATAGAACCATTAATGGGAACTAAGTCTCCCACACCATTATAGGAAACGCATCCCCAGAACATTACGCTCCCACCTCCATGGCTAATTTTTTATATATTATATTATATTTTATGAGAAAGTTTTAACATGCTAAATACAAAAAAACATGTTAAGAAATAATGTTACGATATTTGAACTATCAAATATCGCACAAATAACGGAGTCTTCCATCTCTAAGATGTTGACATTACAAGTTTATTAAAAAGTTTAGTTAAAAAGTGCTAATGGATTCCTTGCTGAAAAAGATAAACTGAGAAGCCTTTTCTTTTTTTTCGCTGGTAAGTTACTAAAAACGTTACTAATTTCATAAGTAATTTAATTTAATTACTAATTTAATTAATCTAGAGCTAATTGTGGAAAGACATGATAGATCTTAACATCGGAAAAAAGCCAGAAGGTCTGCTGTATATGGCAAAATATATAATTTGAAGGCTAATGAGACAAAGTTATCAACTGGTAAATTACGCCCCTCTTCAAAGGTTGAAAATAATTTTCCAAATACATTTTCAGGTAATATGGCTGATGTTCAATGGTGAAGAGGTGAAGCTTAGCCTTGTGAAGAGGTCAACGCAAAATTTGATCTTACTTTTGAGTGGCTCAAAAGTTTCTTTTTCTAGGACGATACAAGTGTAGCTTCACTTAGCTTATGGAGGAATTGCCCATTCTTAAGCAGAATTTGGTAATATACACAAATTGGTAATATTTTTTATGCATTAATTTTGTTTTATTTAATGCATTTATTGAATAAATTCTTAGATTGTGGCAATTTTTTCTCTCATTTCTTTAAAAGGAAGTCCAGAGTTTTATCTTACTAAAAACATTCCCTCAACAAAGCGAAGGTAAAAAGGCAATAATTACACTACCTTAAAACATGTTTTAAAACATTCACGATTAAATAGTATATTGATATATTTATATATTTATATTCGCAATATTAATTGACGTTATTTTCCACAGATAAAAAGGGCGCACATGATTCACGCTGTTGTAATCCCCACCAAAAGGGGAAAACGTGGTGCTACTGGAAATTTAAAAGTCAAGTATACAATTCAAGATTCGAGGGTCAAATTTATTATATATATTATAAATAAAGTCTTATGTGAAAGTAAGAACTGAAGAGAGATATCAAAGAAAACAAATTTAAATGTAAAAATAATGTCAAAATATATAAATGAATGATGTAATATGTAATGTAAGATGTAGAAATAAAATTTCTAGAATTTAGAAAAGGTCACCTTTAACTTAAGAAATGTTTGTATATATTGTAGAAAGGGTTTTCTTAATTTTAGGGCGCCTTGCCCTGGGGCTTAGAAAAAAATCGCCATTAAAACAAGAAATTTTTTCCTTAGTTTTAGAAAAGTACTTTCTAAAAACTAGAAAAACAAACCCTAAATTTAAGAAATTTTTTTCTTTTTTTTAGAAATTTTTTTCTTATTTCAAGGGCAATTTGCTTTAGATTTTAGAAATGAAACGCCTTTATTTTTAGAAAAATTTAACCTAAATTTTATGGTGCGGTGCCATTGAAGACAAAAATAGGACGAATTTCTCAATCTTAGGGTTAATTTTATTTTGAGTGTAGATTTCCAATCATGCCCCATCATGCCAAATCATTTTCAAAAATATTAAGCGACAGGAAAAATGCCTTTGCGAACATAAATAAGGCATTACCTCACAACAGTTGATGAGGAGCCCATTTATGCCAGACCCTACCCGTTCCCGATGGGGGCAGCCGATATGGTAGGTAGTTGACCAAAAGGTCACCGACAAATCTGGTAACCGAAAAATGCGGCTGGTGTTAGACTTTCGAGAATTAAACGAGTAGAGTACCAGATTGCTACCTCATGCCAATTATCTCAATGATACTAGGGAATTAAGGCAAGGCCGAATACTTTACAAAGCTCGTGTTAAAGTCTGGCTACTATCAAATTACACTGGCAGAGCGTGACCGTGAGAAAACTTCCTTTTTCGTAATCGGAGGAAAATACGAGTTTTGCCAACTGCCATTCGGGTTAAGGGATGCCACCAGCATCTTCCGAAGAACCATCGACGACATACTGCGAGAGCAGATTGGCAAGTTTTGCTGTGTCTATGTCGATGATGTTATCGTTTTCTCAGAAGACGAAAACGACCACATACGGCACGTAGACTGAGTTCTAAAGAGCCTGCACGACGCCAACGTGAGGATAACAGCACAATAATCAGTCTTTTTCAAAAAAGAGTAAAGTTTTTGGGGGTAACTCACTACGACAGACCCGGAAAAAGTCAGGGCCATCAAGGAATTTCCGGAGCCTAAAAAAGTATTTGAAGTAAGCTCATTCTACCTTGTATATGATAATTGTTAATCGATATTTTTTATGTACCTACAAGTGCATAAAAAAAACAGCTATGAGGGCTACGCAAAATTTAATGCTATTTAAAGCATTACCTTGAAATTTCGGTATTTTATTAAAAAATGAATCCCGGACTTTTTTTTCCGTTGACTTTCTCGTATAATTTGTTGTAATTATTCAGTTATTTTATTCCGACAATACGGAGACTGATTTTTCGTGAGTTATTTTCGAAACAAGTTTCCAATGACACGAAAAAATCCACAGAAACATCTTATTAAGAATTCACGAACATCTTGAATCAACATGACATTCTCAAAATAACTTTTAAATAATTTGATTACTTATGAAGATTAGAACGCAATTCTGCCGAAAGTTCTTTCTTTTTAGGAAAATGTACAACTCAAATCTGGTTTTGAAAAGCTGGTTTTGAAAAAGTTGAACGGAATTGGTTAGCCTGGAGTCGGACTCTTGAAGCATTTTTTTGTTTGCCATGTCGTCTATTTAGATTGAGTACTCCAGCAAGTCGTTCTCATCTTTGTCATCCCGAAGGGTACTCCAAAAACCAAACGTGGAAAAAACTGTACGAGAGGCTACCAGCTCACGAAAATAATCAAGACCATATTCAATGCTATGTCAAATGGCGTGCCTTTCAAACAAGACTTGAAAACGACTATTCTGTTGATGCATTGGTGTTCATGCAAGTAGCACGCGAAGGGAAGAAATGGAAAGAAATTTTGAAAGGAATTCTGGACACAATTTTGTTTCTGAGCGAAAGAGGTTTTGCTTTAAGGGGAGATAGTGATCTCATCGGAAATCGGAACAACGAGAACTTTTTGGGAGTTTTAGAGTTCATAAGTCACTACGATTCCGTGTTACGTGATCATTTGCAGAAGGTCAAAGAATCCCAACAAAGTCATCCAAAATGAATTCATAGAACTGTGTGCCCGACATGTAGAAGAAGAAATTTTTAAAGAACGAGAAGATGCAAAATATTATGCTGTGATTGTTGACTCAACGCCTGATTCTTCGCATGTGGAAAAAACAACTTTTGTGCTGCCCTTCCTTCCTTTTCGACAAATTGTTTCGATGGAAAGGACATTTCCTTCGTTTCGTTGGAAAGGACATTCACAATCAAAGAAAGATTCCTGACCTTTGCTGATTGTAATAAAAAAACTGGTCGAGACATCGCGAGCCTGATCTGTGGAACGTTGCGCAAATATAATATTTCATTGATCGACTGCCGGGAACAAGGATATGACAGCGCAAGAAACATGAGTGATTAGTACCAACGGGCGCAAAGCATCATTTTGTGAAGAAAATCCATACGCTGTCTATTCACCGTGAAGAGCTCACAGCCTGAATCTTTGTGGTATCGATTCCGCTGAATGTTGTCGAAAGCTATAACATTTTTCCGAGTCATTCAGGAATGTTATAACATATTCAGTGCAATCCCTCAACGATGGGAACTTCTCAAAAGAAAATTCCCTCTTTCCTTCACAGTTTGTCCGATACGCGATGGTCTGCAAGACTTGACGCCGTTAAACCTTTCACGAAACACTTTTCTGGAATACAAGAAGCACTTGACGAAGTGAAGGAACTCAATTTGACCGCAGAGACTCTCTCTTTAACACAAAAAAACAACACACCGAAAATTTGTCGAAAGAATTTATGTTAAATTACGTGAAAAGTCATAACAAGGAAACCTCACACACCTCAAATAATCCTTCGGTTTCTGGATCAAACCTGGAAAATCCAACACAGCATGTTATAGACGAGTGTACAAGCGATATTGAATGAGGTATGATGACAGGTGGTGCAATATTTGGAATATGTTGTAATTTTTTTTTAATGAACCAAATTGATTATTTATTTAGGTGGAATCTTTATCAAAGGAGATTCCGGAGATAGAAAACGCTGGAAAATCATCTGTTGGAATTGATAGTGAAAAAAACACATGTAATAAGTGTTGAAGAAAACGTGGTATGAAATGCTACTGATATTTAAAAGCCAGATAACATTAATATGAAAGTGTGAACAATATTTTTGAGTGACTGATTTTTTCTAGGAGACTGTTTTATCACAGGAAAATACAGGAACAGAGAATATCGAACTATCTATAAACAAAGACATAGGTTCTTGGCCCGAGAAAATTTCACAATCGTTTCATGATTTGATTTTCAATACTGGAACAGAATCTCTACAGAATAAAAATGGTTCATTTTATCAAGATGATTCTGGAAGATCATTGAATAAGGCTTGGTTTCAACAAACACATCACAAACATTCTAGAATGGAAGGACATGGAACGCTCTTTGAAGAAGGCAGGACTTCTAGACGATCGTCTTCAACAGCAGATTCGAAATGAAACAAAAGTATGGAGGGATATTCTCGAGCGTATAATTGCCACAATACAAACACTCGCTCAACAGAATTTAGCACTAAGAGGACACCATTTCCTTGCTCTTATAAAATATCTGAGCAAATTTGATTCTGTGATGAAAGCTCGCGTGGAATCGCCTTCTGTTAATAAGGGACATCTATCATATTTTTCTCACAACATTCAGAACGAAATCGTTGCGCTGCTAGGCAACAAAGTTAGAAAATCCATCATAAATGCCGTTAAAGATTGATAGAACTCCAAATTCTAGTCATGAAGAACAAATGGTTCAGATCATAAGATACGTTGAAGTGAAAAAGAATTCTGTTGAGATTAAAGAATCGTTCATCAATTTTATCCCTCTAAAGATAAAAGACGCAGAAGAAATGACAAATGAAATCATGAGTAAGCTCGAAAATGATGGGTCAGATGTCAATAACTGCAGAGGCCAAGCTTACGATAATCAAGCAACAATGGCCGGTACTCTTTCTGGGGTGCAGTAAAGAATCTTAGATCGGAACCCATTGGCAACATTCATTTCTTGTAATAATCATTCGCTGAACTTGGTGGGAGTGCATGCAGCTCATGTTACTGCCCAGGCAGTTACATTCTTCGGAACAGTAGAACGAGTATATACCTTCCTTTCTAAATCGATTCATAGATGGGATGTCTTGAAACAACGCGTCACAATCACAGTCAAACGTCAGTCTGATACTAGATGGAGTGCCAACGCAGCAGCAGTAAATACTTTATCTACCCAACTTGATGAAGTAATAACAGCTCTAGAAATACTTCGAGATACCTCTTCTGAAACCGTGGACACAAGACAAGATGCAGCGCTTGTCATTGGTGCTGTTAAAAAAATTGATTTCCTGGTTCTGCTCCTCTTATGTGCAGAGATTCTCCCTTCTATTGACAGAATGCAGAAAATGTTCCAAACCAAAGGGATCACCATCTACGAAGCGACAGAATTACTTGAGACATTGTCAGACCACATAAAAGAGTGGAGAGTTATTCCTTGCGACACAGTCACATTGAAAGGTAAACAACTGTGTGAAGAAATGGGCGTAACGATTTCGAAGAGGAGAATCAAGAAACGTAAGATGCCAAGTGTACTTGCTGATGACGCTGCGCTCGACACCTACGAAGAAACAAGTCGCTTTTTAGTTGAAATTTTGGACAGCCTTTCAATCGAAGTTTCTACTCGTTTTGCTAGCTTGAGAGTGCTGAATGAGCGCTTCGGATTTTTCTTCAACTTCAAAGAATATCTTGATGACGATGAAGAAGTTTTGAATAGAAAACTATTGGAAGTTAACGATAAATGCAAATCATTAGCTGAAATTTATTCTAATGATTTAAATGGTACGGAATTGTTTCACGATATCAAAGATGTCATTTTTCTTCTGAAAAGGGCCAATAAAAAGGGAGAAAGTCCCACTCACTCCAAAAGGAATACTATTGTATATTTCATCGTTGGGGTTAGAGGCGTACAAAAGACTTGTGACGGCATTGAAAATTTTGCTGACCATTGTCCGTGGCTTCGTGTGAGCGATCATTCAGTAAACTGAAATTGATAAAATCTTATCTCCGCACAACCATGAACCAAGACAGGCTGTCAAATTTAGCTATACTATCTATCGAAAATGAAGTAGCAGCATCACTCGACTACAATGATATTATTGCTGAATTTGCGGCAATCAAGGCCAGAAAAGTTATATTCTAAAAGTAATATTTTTTTGTCTTGTAAAAACACAAATAATAATATTTTTCCGTTGTAACTGACAAAATAATCGATATGAAATACAATTCTTCAAACATATAAGCTTTAATAATTAATAACCTATTTACACTTAAAATGCTCCTAATGTTATTCGTACAGCAAATTGGAAGGGGAGGAATTTTTCGCTTTGCCCCGGGCGCTAGCAACCCTAGATCCGCCACTGCCGGGACATCAACGGTATTCAAAAATATATGAATTCGCTTGAATATATCTTGATGTCGTCAATTTGGTTCAAAATTTTGGGTGCTATTAATGAGAGAAACGTCGTCCAAGCAAGAGGAGCTACTTTAGTCTATAGACGTTGAAGTTGAAGTCTGAAGGCTCTCCTTTCAGATGTGCAGTTCATACGAAATCGATGGGATCTCATTCTGAGTGAATGTTACAAGAGAGTGGAGTGTCCTGAAACTTTACCAACAATAAAACGTACAAATAAAAACGTACAAAAGTATTTTTGGATGATGAAGACACAAGTCCACAAACCGACATCACTTCTGAAGAAGAAAATTCAAGACCAGCATTTTCTTCAGCATCATCGATTCGGTCATTGCAGGAATGACAAAAAGATTCAAAGCAGTAAAAAAAAGCAGTTATGGAAATTCACCACTTTAGATGAAGATGCTCTCCAAACGTCTGCCGGAGAATTCACGAAGAAGTACGTAGCTGATGTTTCCAAAGAGTTAAAAGATAAAATCGTCCACCTCAAACATATATGTATATGTAAATAATTTTGAAAAGAACCTTCCTCCATTTGCATTGCTGAACGCTCTGTACTCAAAAAATCTTCAGAATCTTTTTCCAAATGTCTGTGTTACTTTGACAATTTAGTTAGTTTCGCTAGTGGAGAACGCTCCTTCAGTGTTTTATCGCGAGTTAAAAACTTTCACAGATCTTGTTCTACACAAGAGCATCCAACTGGTCTGGCGATATTATGTTTGGAGTCGGAGTTAGCAAAGTAGTTGGATTTCAGCGTAACAATCTATTCATTTGCCTCTGCACAAGAGCGAAAAGCGAATTTAAGTGAATAAAAACTATCCGTGATAGCGACGATAACTTGAAAATTAGACTTTTTTTTATAACCGTCATATTACGAGTCCTTGCCTTTGTGTTCACGCTATTCTCGAATATTGTGTCCATTTCGCAACATTTATTTTTGCCAGAAAATATAATTTCACATTACTCTATAATTTTTATATTGATCTTTATCATTCGAGTAGTAGAAATAAAATATATTTGAAACTTTCTCAATCTTTTTCATTCCAAAGTTTTGGAAAAGACTTCTTATCGCTATTTTGTACATATAAATATGTATCTATACATTAACAAAATTTAACATAATTTTCGTTATTTTCAAAATTATTTCCTATTATATGGGGGCCCGTGAATTGTACCCCCCGGGCCCGAAATTCCCTCTCGACGGGCCTTGATATACATGTATGTATATATACTTTATGGGGTCGAATATAATCTTACATAATCTTACATACATTCACACGACTTCAATATATCCTTGTACTCTACGAGTATCGGGTATAAAAAGCCTCCGAATTGTTGTAACCGACGTGGCATAGATTGGATAAGAAAACATATAATAATTACTTTAAGTTTCCGAACAGTTTCCACTAACCTACTAGCCTACTATAGAAGCTTATGAGATCAAATATTACTTCTGTACATCCGCTTGGGCGGCTATTTAAGAAACTTACTATCTATACGATAGTAATAAAGACTCTTGAAATAGTGACGCCAACGAACAGTGGTTGGGTTTGTATAGAGACGCGGCCAAAAATACTTCCAGTGGACTTATCTTTATGAAATTAATACGAAAAATCTAAAATAATTTTAATTTTAATTTAAGTATATAGTAAAAAATTGGTCAGATACGACGTCTATATCCTACAGCTACCATAGGAACAATCTGTTTAAAATCAAAATTTAGTATGAAAAACTTTTTTTTATAGATATCTTAACCAGTCTCACAGATTATGTGTTTGGTGCAGGTATATATATCCTTACTAAATTTGATTCAAATCGGATAACTATATATTATAGCTCCCATACAAAAAGATGGTGCAATTTAAAAAAAATTTTTTTTTCCAAGACCTAGATTTAATATTTGACCTGTAAATGAGAACGCTGGTGAAATCTTAGTCTCCAAAAGTAAAAACAATCACGAATTCATATATGTATTATGTATTTAATTCATCTAACAACAAATGCACACCGCTTAGCAATTTGGTTTTTTTTGAGCATGGCACTTTTTTTTCCTTAGTTATGAAAGGGTCTGAACTTAAGAGCAATCTATAAAATAAAACCCTATTTGTGTCAACTCGTAACGTTTTCGTAGTATGATATTGTCTACATTTTTTATGTCTTTATTTTTAGGATTTTTTTTAAATTCGGCAGCTTCATCAGATAATTCTCCTATCGAAACAAGCGCATAATTTATAATTTCCGGACCGTGGACTAAAACTTTGTGAACTGAAGGTAGAGGGTAATACCATGGGTATAATTTATTTAGTGTCAAGTGCAAAGCTTAAATTTTTCAGTATTTATTTTATATCCAGATGCCATGCATTGCCGAAATGTTGCACATCTCTCTAAACATGTTCATCCAATCCTGTTATATCAGCAGACAATTTTGTATCACTAAAAAACCTTCTTGCCGTATTACCGTCATTTGAAGTTTTCGCCGCACTATAAATTAAGAATATAAGATCGTGCAAACACACACTTATAAGAAGAACCTATTAAAATTTAATGCAAGGGAATATCAAACAAAATAAAAACTATCAGTGAATGAACAAATAGTTTTGGAAAGGTAAACACTAGCATGACACACGAATACAGAGCAACAGCATAACAAGTAAATATACGGCAAAAGTGACCCTGAAAAAGTTGAGATGGTGTTAGTATTTTTACGATATTAGGGACATAGGCAAATTTTGGCAAAAAATGTTTACACATTTGTTACCTTTGGAGACCGACAAACACATTGGTATACAAATAAATTGTAGAATTTTGTGGGATCACTACTAAAACTTCAGCTAAACATGAAAAAGACGTTCAAAATATAGGCAAAAAATATGTATTAGTTCACAATAACATAATAATAATAATTATTATTAATATATCAAATTATATCTCATTTTATAGAAAATACATTCAACTTCAAAATCCATTACAAATAATTTGAATTTGAATACGTAAATAATGATCTTCAAAGTTCGGCTTAGTTGTGAAATATTCGTGATGCGCTCAGCTGCGTTTTACAAATGAGCATTTGTTCACATTTTCAAATCTATTTTTAGAAAATCCCTTTAGATATCTAGAAAAATTTGGTTTGCCCTGAAAAAGCTTGGACATTTTAGAGGCGATTTGTTTACTTTTCGTAAATTTTTGCCGTTATACATTTTTTTTAGTTTTGGCCTATGCACATTGGGATGAAATGCCTTTATTTTGGCCAAAACCTAATAAGTTCGTGTTAATATATAAATAATGTTGCAATTATTTTAAGCTAAGAAATGTCCCTAGACATCGAAAATATTTAATTTGTATTTTATTGTGAAGCCCTCGTCTTGCACCAGCTGTTCAAAGTCAGCTGTTCTTGCCACGTGGTGCATGCAAGCTTGCTGATTAGTGAAGTTCCTAAATTTTGGCGTTCTCGTATTTTTAAACAAATTGACCAATTGAAATACCTTAAAACGGAAAATATTTCGCATGGTATGTAGAAAATATTTGTATAAGTGTTTAATTATATGTGCTTTTGTATTGTCATGTTTTTAAGGTAATACGTAAACACTAGTTTTTTTGATTCTAACCTAAAAATATTTGTGTTTCGTGGAGCATATCTAGCAAGATACAACAGGATTCAAATAACAACTTATGTGGTAGTATGAGTTATTTTGTGTATATTCAGATAGCATTTAAATAATTTGCGCGAATTTGCGGGGGTGTTAAATATTTCAACAGATTCAAGCAAGGTTGCTTTTCGTCGAGGTGACCTACTAGAAGTTTGGCTGGATAAAAATCGCAATGTCAACGCTACTTTTGACTGGGTTTGCGTCGAAGTAAAGCCAAATGATTTTCCGGAAAACGATTTGGAGGTGATTAAAAAAAAAATTTTATTGTTCAAATTAAGAAACTACTGAACAAAGCGCACAGAAATATTCGTCGTTTCAAAGAAGAAAATACTAGCTGGCTTGCATCGGAGCTTCAAAGAAGAAAGAAGTTTCAAAGAAGAAAATACAAGCTGGCTTGCATCGGAGCTAATATTTTATTCAAAAGATGATTGTAGTCATAATCTTGGTGAACGACCTCGGGTCTCTTATGACCAAGGAAGTTTACGGCATAAAAGTAGACTTGCTTCCGAACTTGCAAAGGAAAATTCAACACTTCTACTTGTTGAAGCAGCTGCTATGTCTGCTAAGAAGGCCAAAAATACGGATATATCTCACATATTAAAAACGACAATAAATAGTCCCGACAGTTCAAAATTAAGGCAACAACTTTCATTGAAAGAGCCTATACCATTATCACCTGATGAGGCCCTAGCATTTACTATAGAAAACTCGTTTTCCAAGCAGCAATTGTCAAAAGTTAACAGCCTAACAGTCAAAAGTTCAAGCCTAAACCAAATTCTTATCAGTACGGAGTTAGTCCTCTCCACGCATGGATTAGGTTTTTGGAATTCGTTCTCAACATCTCATATCGTGTTAGTATTCAAAAGTGGCGAATTAGTACGGACTCTGACAAAGAAATAATGATGGTACGCAAGAAGGACATTGAGCGAAAGCTTTGGTCTGAAATGGGGTTACATATTAACAAACCAAGTCAGAATGGTTCTGGAAATCGCAACGATGGCAATACGGCGCGAAGAGCATTTTCGGATGTTAAATTATTTGCCTCAATATTAGAACTGGATGAAGAGCTTTTAAACAAACTACATATCATTTTAATATTTTTATCATGCGAATATGACGTTTGCTTTAATAAGTTTAAGAAATTTTTTGAAGAAACGCTTCGTTTGCATTTAATTAAATATCCATGGTATCCAATGACCGCTACGGTCCACAAAATTTTAGTTCATGGTCCAGAAATAATTAAATCATCTGTACTACCTGTTGGTTGCTTAGGCGAAAACGCATCTGAGGCTCGCAACAAATATTACAAGCGCGATAGGATTTTGCAAGCCAGGAAAAATAGCCGAGTAAACAATGTAACAGACGTATTTCATCGAGCTTTGGATTCTTCTGATCCTTACTTATCAAGCATCGCTCAAAAAATGAGCTCAAAATCACACCCATTGCCAAGTGAAGTTATTGCACTTTTAGTTCCTCCAAAACCGGAAGATGCAGCCCAAGTATATAGTGTTGAAGACGAGTTTGAAAGTATACTATATTTTGATCTTGATTTAGAAGAAGAACGCTTGAATTAATACAAGTTTATGTACATATTTTTAAGTTTTCGTTAATTAAGATATGTTATAATATGCAAAAATATTAAAATATAAAAATTTTCTAACAATTATGGATAAAAAATAAGGAAGAGAAAAGTATAACTAATATGAAAGTGTAATTAATATGAATTTTATAAATACTGCAGTTCAATTATGTAGGAGGCAAGGTTGTAGTGTGAAAAAAAAAATCAAAAATAATATAAGCAGCAAATTCTCCATTTCAACTTTCTAACTTTAATATTACGGTTATGGCCAAAATAAAGACATTTCATCCCAATGTGCTATGGAAGCAATTACTGTGCATCGGGCGCACTGTGGTCGATTTGGCCTGGCTAGCGGCATTTAATTATGATTTTCAAATTTAAATAAACGTTAATTTAAGTTTACCTATCGATAGTAAACACCTTGATTAGATGCTAATTGATGTTTTCTAAGCTCATCAATAAGCTGATGATCAGCTGTGAACTGTCAAAGTCAACATATGTTTCAGCAGTTGATATTTACAATTTTGGCGCCCTTTTACTTATTGGTTGCATATTTGAATAAATAGTGAAAATTACGATTATTCTAGTGCAAGTTTGGTTTTAAACAACTATTAAGGTATATGCTACATAGAAAATCTGTGCTTGTGACGTGTCAGTATATGTGTTACTTATAAATTATAGTGGATTTGGAGTGTATTTACAATATGCGGAATAGAGCGCACACCAGTCTTTCGTGAAGTAGAACTTAACAAATTCACCTGCATTCACTCTAGTTGCAATTGTTTGTTAAAGTTTGAATTATTATCTGTCTGAAATGTCAAAAATGAGTGCGTAGTCCTGCGTATCTACAAGTTATTTCTATTTTTAGGAAGAATGTCAGTGTCGAAGCACGCACTTTTCTTAGTATGGCACGGCGAAGCCGTTACAATCATATTTGATTGTAACGAAAAGGAGTTTTGCAAAATTGGGGAAAAATAGTAGTTTCAATAGTGGGCTTGTACAGTAATGTAAGAAATGCGATATAAATAAGACAGCTTTTGAAAAAAGGAATAAAGAGTGGCTAGACACGCCTCAGGTGTTGATGGAAATGTCCATCATTTAGAAATGTTGGACGCCCAGAGAAAAGTATTTTAGAGTGATGCAAAATAACTCAAATCAACAAACTATCAGGCATTTTCGGAGTTTTTCGCGTTTTTGTTGGCTGCAAGTAGCCACTTGTATAAGGACGGAAATACATCAAGAATTGTGTCGAAGCTGAATGCTGACGAGGAGCTTACCGGGGATATTATGAGAACTGGAACTACGGCCGATACTGAAAGTACTAACAATGGAAACACTGCACGAAGATTTTTTCCAAATTTAGCTGCGCGCATAAAAAGAGTAACCAAATTTTAATATTCCGATTTAGCATTGTTCTGCGAGCATTGTCCTGTAGACATTACTTAAACACCAATGCATTCGGATCGTACGCTATGGAAACTGCCGAAATTTTTGTTAATAAATACCCTTGGTTTGACATGCCATCGTCTGTTCACAGAATTTTAATTTTTTTGTGATAATGTATATAAAATTTTTGTATATAATGTACATATATGTATGTTTCTTATTTGTTTCTTGCATAATATAAGTTTTAATTCTATTTCTTACTCTTTTTCTTTAGAATACAAAAATTTAATAAAAGTCTTTTTTTAAATATAAATAATATAAATATTAAATATAAAAAACACTATAAATTTCATTTTTGTCCACATAATGCAAAATTGAGTAACAAACCGAAAATAAAAAACCGATTGAAAATATCTCTAATATTTCAGAAGTTATTAATTTAATGCCGCTAGCGAGACTGAATCGACCACTGTGGGGCGGTGCCGCTTAGTACTTATCGGACTACTTAAAACGAAATATTAGTGTGCTTACGGGAGAATTCTACATATTCGAAAACAAAATCAAGTATAACCTGTGAATGTTATTTGTTGTTCAGGTGTTCACCACTGATTAAAACAATAACACTTTAAACAGCTTTATATTGCTGATTTTTACATTTTAACATGGATACAGATACAGATACAGATACATTGGATACAGATATCACTAAGGGTTTGACGTCATCTTTACTACATTTAGGGGGTATTATATAAAATTAAATTAAAAATAATTACGATAAAAAGTTTAGTTACGTACCGAACTAGATGCGACTGGCCAAATATAAGGATACAAAATAGACTATATTGAACTCCAAGGTGCAGGAAACGGATCATTTCAATTGATTTTTTAAAACTTATAATAATACTTGATTTGGTTGCTTTCCATTATATCCATAATATCCTTTCCTTTATATTCACTTGGTGAAATTTTGGGCAGCGATATTTATATCCTTTTTATTTTGGTTGAAGGTACGATGAAAAGAAAAAAAAATATTTCTTAATCGATCTGCTTTATATTAAAACGAAATACGAAAAAATAAAAATTTGTATGCCTGTGTAATTAATTGTGGTTTTTAATTGATTATCCATTTGTTATAAATTGTTGTTATTGCAGGGGGTTATATATAATTTTGACAATTATAAGGTCAAAAGAGAGCAACGTAGTGAAGGAGACATGTCCGACACTATAAAGTGTATATATTCTTGTTCATGATAACCTGATGAGTCGATATAAACATGTCGGTCTGTCTGCTTCTACGCAAGCTAGTCTTATAACATTTAAGTTATCGACTTCATGATCTGTGTTCGGGTAGCCTTCCGCAGTGAAAAACAAAACAAAGAGCTCCAAAAAACATAGTGCGACAGTGATTTGGAACTTTTGAAGAGACCTAGTAGGAATTATTTTTTGAGTCAGATATAGTACAAAACCGTGTCTGAAATATTATATTTGTAACACCCTCAAAATCTTGATCCTTTTTGTTTAAAAAAATTTAAGATATATTTTGTTTTCAAAAGCTACAACATTTAACTATTGAAAAACATCAGAAATTTTAAAATCGGTTAAAAATCGTTAATAAACAATTTCTTCTAGGTCTCTTTAAAAGTTTCTCCAATTTTTTTTTTTTTTTTGTCGCACTGTAATTGTTGAAGAATGTTGAATATTACGTTACCGCTAGTATGTAAATATTAACGTGAACATGTCGAGCTAGTAGACCCGCTAAACTTGATTGTTTCGGAATAAAGATAGAATGCTTAATGTTGTTAATGTTAATTTTGTAACTGACGGCGGCTCGTTCAAGTCGACTATCAACTCGCATAACTCCTTGAACGTCTATGAAGGGTGTTAAGCGACTCTGTTGGGACTTGATGGGAAGTTGGCCATTCTTCTTGATCTGTTGATCAAGTTGACTTGATCTGTTGCCTTCTTTGGTAACATGGCCAAAGATTTCGTCCAATATGATCGTTAATGAAACGCGGCCTTTCGGCTCTCCTGAAACAGTAGCTTAAAAAAGACATTCGCTGGAGGCTGGACATTGAAAATTCCTTGAACGCATGATTTTAAGCGGATTTTAAAATTTCTAACGTTTTTACATAGTTAAATGTTTTAGCTTTTGAAAAAAATTGATCTTTAATTAATTTAAACAAAAACGATAAAAATTTTACACAAGAAACTGACATTTTAGAATTTTTTTTCGTGTTTTTCCGACTTTGACGCCATATTTTCGGTACGACTGATATGCTATCGTTTTTGACACATATCAATATTGTCTTATCAATCCTGAATAAAACGAGACCGATTTCATTAAAAAATTATGAAAATTGTTGAAGTTATAACTCTTTTCCCAAAAGAAACGTTTTTTTTTTTTTTTAATAAATCAAGATTTTGAGGGTATTACAAATATTTTGTTTTATATAAAAAAATATAAAAAACCCAAGACTCCACAAAAGCAGAAGGGTTGATTTTAGCTGCAGGTCTAGGTCTTGAAAAAAAATCCCTAATGCTTAGGGAGATCATCTGCGGAAGGGCCTACCGTGGCATTGTGGTCCTCACGTGCGATGGATGCCGGACTTGGGTCAGGTGGTAACCCTAATCCACTGGCATCGAGGGTCATCCAGCGTCAAAAATCCGTTAAACGGGAAAATAAAAGCTGAGCCAATGCAGGGAATAGTGTGAAGCCTAATATTTTCTCACATCTATTGTTTGGTCATTGATAGTTTTCAATGTCAGTAAAATAAAAAATAAATTGTATTAAATTAAACATTATAAAATCTTTATTTGGCCGAATATAAATTGGGATCTTATATATGTGTGAAATCCAATTAAAGGTGCAATAAGACCACAAACGAGAGTGACGCCAACCTTCGATAATAAGCTGAGCGGATGCTTGCTAGCTTTAGATGCCGAATTAGTTAAAGCCGAGCGGCCGAAAGGGAGATGGCTTGAGACCAACAATACTTATTTAAACTACCAGTTGCTTGCTGCTTGACCCGACATCTATTTTGTTAAAAATCACACACAAATTTTCTCGCCATGATTTTACGGCACTTTTTTTATAGTTCTTACTCACAATTTAAATGTTGAACTGTCTGCATCGAGATTTCGAAAAAAAAGTTAAATCAGGTGGCAGACAGGAAATGCCCCATTTTGTTGTGCTTTTTGAAAGGTGCCTACGTGGATCACCCACCCATTTCCAAAAGAGAATAGCTGTGGGGGGTGAATGTCAGTTGGGGTCAGCTGAGCCTATCGATATTTATAATAAGCTGCGCTGGGCCAGATGGGTAAATAAGAGCATATGTTTTTTTGCATTCTATTTTTTTTCTTTTGAATATTTCGCTCCTCTAGAAGTGTAAAGCGTTGAGCCGTTCAAAACCGCAATCAATCTCGCATTCTTTCGCGTTTATTATTACAATTCGGTGTTATGTATAAATAAACACAATAATATGTAGAGTGGCGCACTTATTATTAGAAGAGAATTTCGGATTTTGCAGTTACACAAAACGCTCGGTAACTTAATAGTTGCAGTTGTCTTTTCCGACCACCTCGGGAGAGATCTGCTTGCCCCAGCAGCAAGTTCGTTGGTAAGCAGTTCGTTGGTTGGGGAAGTATTGTAGCGGTGGTCTGAAGGGACTTTTCAAAACAAAAATTATTTGTTGTATTTAAAAATTTAAAATTATTTGTAATTAAAAATTATAGAAAATGAAAACATAAATAAAAATAAGGTTACTATTAATACGACATTTAATGAAAAGATTATCGGGTTCAAATGGCCGTTAATTCCGAAAAGTCTAGGAGACCGTTCTTCAGAGTGGACAGATCACACGTTAGAACTTTGGCAGGCAGAAACGTGCAATAGGTGGCGCTAGGAAAACTAGGTGTTACCGGTTAAGCTATTTAGACTACCCTAATTACTCGAGTAATAATCAGGATAGATTAGCGGGTGGTTCTAAAATATGGATGACAGCTTAGACCAGGGTCATTTCCGCTGCAGATGCTTTTAAAAGCTTTGGTGCGACCCGGTTCGATCTCTTTGTTGTGTGCGCAGTCGTAGATGACAGTCGAGTCTCTACCGATTTAAAATCATTAGTAAACTCGTATTTTTTTTAAATTAAACCACTATTATGAATATACACTATTGGAAGTCTTCACCGGCAAACGATCTGCAAACCGGCCCACAACAGCTAAATTTTGAATGGGCAGGAACTCTAGGTATGTAACAAAAACTACGAACGGTGCGGATCGGTGCTCCCTAACATTAGGGTTAATTTTTTTTTTTTTTGCTCTATTTCTTGCCCTTAATCCCAAATCAAATTTAATGGGAATCCAAGAAGGAGCAGAATTTTAAGGGACGAGCCAATCAGTGATCATGAACTAATAAGCAGTTTTATTATCGTACGTCAATCTTTGCAAGCTTTGGCCATGTCGCGACGAAAAATTGCGAATTTCTAATAAAATGGACGAAACCACACCTCCAAGTCATCGCCCAGCGTTCGCTCCCTGGCTAGTTTCACCAGCTTGTACCTTTGCGCCAAAATCTTTAAAAATTTTAAGATTTTAAAATATGAGATCACCCAAATCACGTGTTTCTAACCTAAAGAAATTTTCTTAAGTGTAGAAAAATTAATAATTAATATTAATTAATTTTAATTTTGCAAAATTTGTTTAACGTCAAGGTCTAAGAAGTTTGAATATGAGTTTTGAAGTTTAATTAAGTATATAATTTTTTTTAGTTTTAACTTTCTTTGAGTTTCAATTTTCTCCGTGTACATATGCACATGCACATATAAGCTTAAAGCTTTTACATGTTAAAGTAAGTCTCCCGCGCCCGCTACGATAAGGGAACTCTACATTTTGCGCAGAATGAAATTTCTTTTACCTCCTCAGTCGAAGAAGACCGCTTTGGGTCAATTTACAGCTTTCAGCTCGCGGAAGATCGATCTTTCTACGCTGGATCTGGAGTAAAAATCGTGAGTCACTTTTATTGCATGCTTTTTATATTTTACGCTCTCTAAAGAACTAAAGATCTAAAACTCTGCCTAAATTATGAAATTCCCTCGTAGTGTGTAAAACTAAAGCAAAGAATGCGACTTTCTGTATATTTCAAAAGCTAAAATTTATGTGTGGAGAAAAATTTAAAGTAAATAAATTTTGAATTATTCCTAGCTATTAAAACCATTTTATATATTTTTTTAAGAACAACTTGAAGAGATGAAAAGAAACCGTAAACCTAAATTTGAGAATTCTTTAGATACTTTTAGTTCAAATATCTTCTAGCGTTAATTATGAATCCTTTTATTTACTCTTCATTTTTACCATTTATATATAATTTTAACATTTAAATCTTGAACAAATTTTGGCCCTAATCAATATGTTATATTTTAAGTTTATCTCTAATATTAAACTGTGTCAATATTGAATTATGAAAGTTAACAAAAACTGAATTATCTGAACTCAGCTAATGTCTTAGCGGTCGGGGAAAAAAGGGGTCACCAGAGTGGATCTCAAGGATGGTGATCATAGATTGGGAGGGCTAAACACGACCACATATACATCAGTGGTATCGCCTCGCTCACACTTTCGCGCTTACACACCCCTCTACTCTCTTCGATAAAATTTGAAACTTCTTTAAATTTCTACCGGTTCAATCTTACAATTTTTTTGTCGCTAGCACGCTCAATTTGTGGTCTTTAGATTATTAATGTGTAACCCGTGCGATCCGTCCGAAGCAAGACCACCACCCCCTAAGCCGACGAGCAAGAGCCGGACACTACAGCGTGCCCAAGCAAGGACGGGTCCTTCTACACACACACCGTTACACGTTACAGTTTTTCTTATTAATAATCATAAAGAAAAGTGGCGCCCAACGTGCAGGGGCCTCTGTGAGTACAGTAAACACTCATAGGGACTTACGAATAGAATTTCAAATTTTATTTTTTTATTAATTTAGTTTTCCCAGAGGTTTGACTAAAAGCCGAAATAGTGAGGATAACAGAAGAGATGATATTGGTATAACTTTTTCTGTCCAAAGCTAAACTCGGAAAATAGCTACATATTTCTTCCAATAGCCATCGGAGTTAATACAAATTATTGCGTGAATACAGATTACAAAACTGATTGTAGTTGTTGTTAGTTGTTAGTGATTCTTATAGTCAAGGCGACAATGGCGGAAGTACCACCGAAAAAGGGCAAAACCCCAGTACTTCGCTTTCTACCAGCTCGTTGGAAGGTGATAGGGTCGCAAACGAAATGATGTTATCGGAAATGGAGAAAAGACTCTCAGCCATCCTGTCCGAGAAACTAGAAAACTGTGTAGGAGCCTGTTTACAACGATTATTAGGGGCACCGAATGTTTCCACGTCCAATGACGCAGGCACATTTCAGTTGAACGAAGGCGAAAGACCAAGAGGAGAAGGTGAAATGGTTACGGAGAATAGAGACTCAATGAATCTGGGAAATATTTCCGCAAACAGGATCAGGTCAGGACCGACCATAGCGTCTCCAGGGTCACACCATAGCAGAGGTAGTGAGTTAGAGCAAAGACCCGATTAGGTAGCTCAAATTCTAAATGGTTGGAAAATAAAATACTCTGGAACCGGGGTAACAGTAGACAATTTCATATACAGAGTCGAAGCGCTGACCCACCAAACGTTAGAAGGAAATTTCGGGATACTATGCCGAAATGCAAATGTTTTGTTTGAAGGAAAAGCGTTGGGATAGATTATGCGAAGCCCTACGAATGCAGTTTAGACAGGGAAGAGATGACGGCGACATCGAGGAATTAATACGAAACCGGAAGCAAAAACCCAATGAAAGTTTTGATAGTTTCTTTGACAGCGTATCAGTGTTGACTGATCAGTTGGAGGAACTGTGGAGTACGGCGAAATTAGTCCGAGTACTCAAAAATTATTTGAGACCGGAGATCTGCCACGAAATTTTAAACGTGGAAGTTAACACTGTTCCTGAATTAAGAGAGATACGCAGGCGTCGAGAATCCTTTTTAGAAGACGTGAAACGAACTCATGGGTACGGGAAAATTAGCTCTTTTAGAAGAGAGGTTTCCGAATTGGTGCCAAATGATGAGGGGGAACCTAATGAATCCGATGAGGAGAAGTTGGTTGAAGCCTTCACGCTTGTGTGCTGGAACTGTCAAGAAGAGGGACACCGTTACCAGGAATGTGTTTCGGAACGGCGAGTTTTTTGTTATGGTTGCGGCGCTGCCGACACTTATAAACCAAGCTGTTTAAAGTGTTCAAAAAACTTCAAAGGCAGCACTGCGAAGTCAAAGTACAAACCGAAGACTTCGAGTGCTCTGTCCAACCAGTCAACGATGACCGAGTAATAGATGGGGCATTAGAATATGCCTCAAATAAAACACCGGATGTACAAATGAGCCCGGATTTATCCCTGTTACACAAAAAGATAGTTCGAATTTCAGAAACTAAAAGCCTGGTAAGCAATAGTACCAAACCGTTAGAACTCCTTAAGACTCGAAGTGCGGCTAGAATTAAATCATTTTGGCAAGATGTCCGAAAATATCGAAGAGGCATTAAGTATGTCTGTGAAGTATCAAAGACTTCGCGTGACCCTCGTTGTTAAGAGGAGCCCCAAAATAATGGTCGTACTCCAATGAGTTCCGTTTCAAAACTGATTTTATTCGTCAAAGTTCTCTTATAAGTAAGATACATGAAAATCTTAAAACTATTAAAAACTACTTATCAACGCACTGCATGTTGACATGCTATGCGACCCTTTTTCAAGTGTGACAAGCGGATGCACTTTTGTTTGTTATTTACGATGCTTATGTTTGTGTTTTTTATGTTAGGCTGCAGGGGATCGGTTTTAAACCATGCTGCTTATCTCATATCTCCATGGGTCTGATCCCTTGAAACTCTATCTTTGGAATATATAAAATAGTGTTCAATGCTTGAACATTCTGGAAAGGGCCACAAAAAGGTGAGTGTTGTTTTAGATTAACATTTTATTTATTCTATTTCTTTAGTATTAGAAAATTATTATAATTGTTCGATAACAAAGAGTAGAGGACTGTTTACAAGTAAATATGAATTGATTTGTATAATAATGTAGTAGTTGGTTATCCCTCGCTGCAGTCGGTGATGCCGCAGATGTAGGAGGTGCGTGTTCAGATAATTACCCCTTGCGTTGCGTTGGTTGAGATCCCTGGCGGTTGCCGGGGGGAGATCCTTCCTGTGACAGGAGCTATGATGGGAGCACTTGCCCCGTTGTCACGGCCCTTGAGGCGCGGTGACCAATTCAACAAATGAATTTACAAATTAACGGCAGTGCCGGAGATTGGTTTTATGGTGCTCTTTATTGTATGAGACTCTGACACAAACTGAAACTTAAAGCTAACAAAAAGTATTTCATAGCGGCCACGCAAATGTGCAGTGCTTGCCGCTATGCATGGGCTTCCGGCCAGACGCTATGTCAGCAGTTTGGCCAGAGCGAGCTCTTAAATAATCGGACATTGCCGCTGCTTGGTTAACTTCTGTTAACTACTCCCCCCTCACGAATGAGGCCACCCTCGGCCGACCCTATTTGTGCAATCATCTCCTTCAGCTGGGCCGCGGTTTTTCGGGCCTGAGTGACTCGCCGATAGGTCAAGCCGATGCAAATTAAAGCGCAGCATATTGCTCCCGCTATGAACACCAACTGATGTAATCGCTGGTGGTTAATCTCCTTCCCGAACTCTTTGATGTGCTCCAGATTACGTTCACTCAGTCGGTGAAAGTATGGAAGGCTAAGAACGTCACGTTCCATGGTGATGTTCAGGGAAGGTGAGCTGGCCACTCCTGGAGCCCTCTTCTGGGCTGTGTCATGATTGACCAATTGGGTTTCGTTGACCATGGCACTCTTTTCAAACGTGATGAGATATGTGCCTTTTATATGGGCACAGGTGCCAGTGTCCACACACACGTGAGCCGAGCGATCATTCACAATTACTATTCCTTCATCAACATAAGTGATATGGTGTAAATCGCTTTGCTGGATCTCGCAATGCGCCGTGCCTCCAGCGTGAAGCTCTTGGGCGCATGATCTTCTGCGAGCCAATCGGCAAAATGTAGCTCCTGATGTCGGGGAGCACTTTTCCACGGTGTGGATCTCACTGTCGCATTCGGCAATGATGTTATCTTCCAGCCTGAGCATGGTGTCGTGATGTGACACTGGGAAAACGGTAATCTTGCTGCAGGCCGACTTTATCTTTGGAAACTTAATAATAAAATGTAATATGTTATCGGACTGTAAGATCTTAACGGACGATACGGACAAAACATCCCTAATCGCGGTCTCGGTGGGCTCTTCCATCCACACACCTTCCAGGTCTGCATGACCTAGGATGCTGGGGCTAACAATATTAACTTTGGCAAGTGCCACTGCTAGCATCAAACCCTGTAGCTCCATTGCTATCATCCTATTTCGAGTTAAAAGAATCTCGAATAGGTGCCCAGTATCAATTTGGGACTTTTTTGCTGACCTCAGAAGTTGGTTGACGGTAGCGGAAATTTTATTGATTTGAATTTGTACTTTGTTGTTAATATTAATCTGCCTATTGTTTGCATTTGCTAATTGGAATTCATTAAATTTAATTTTTTCAAAATCTTCTGCGTCCGGTGTTCCTGCCAACACCTTTAGCGCAGTCCCTAAGAAGTCTAAACTTCTTGCTACCCTATGATGGACGCTCAAAGAGTCGAGCATGTCGCGTAGGTGGGCGACGTCATCAACCAGGAGTTTCTGCATGTATTCCGAGAGATTTGCTGAGTGCTTTACAAAGGCAAATTCCTCCCATATCAGGATTCGCCCATCAACGATGGGAATGTATTTTGCTTTGGAATAGTCCGTGACGCGTGCCGAAGTTGTGGCCAAAAGGAGAATCAGGGATATGGTTGAAAACCTGTAATTTTGATGTGTTATGAATTTTGTTGAAGTTGGGTAGCCCACCACCAAAGCATGATGAAAATAATAAAGGGCGCAAAACTTATGCCTAGTGGCTAGAAAAAAGATAATGAAAAGCGAGATTATCAGGCGAGCGATAACATGGTCGCGCTCGGCCTACCTAAGGTTGTCTTTGTGGACCACCCTCCCCTTAATGAGGACTGTGGTCCCCATGTCCGCTTCAACGGTTTGCTCTTCACATAATGGTGAGAGTTTGTTGCCTAGGCGTCTGTTGGACTTCACTAGGACTTTCTCGCCAACCTCAAATACTCTATTTTGGTGGGATGCGTTTTCTCTGTCCCGGAGCTTGTCTTGGGCGAGTTTAATTTTATCTCGAATTTCATATTGTGGCTCACCTGGTTGTGCCTGAACCACGTCAGCTGGTCTCTTGTCGATGACCGAGTGGATGGACTTGTTATATCTGGCAGTGGCCAGAAGTATCAGCTCTACGGTATCGCTGATGCCTTTATCGATTTTAAGACATCTAGCAAGCTCTACCAAAGTGCTGTGGAAACGCTCCACTTGTCCATTGGAGACACTGTGTAGGGGCAGAGCATTTCCAGCATGGTCACGATGGTGTGCGAGTTCAACGATGGTTCGTTGTTGCAATATACGACCTTGGCCTTAGGGAAAATATTCATCAGCTGTAGTAACGCTGGTTTGAGATCCTCTATGGTTCTAGAGGGAACTGGTTGGACTACGGCAAATTTCGAGAATTTGTCGATGCACGTAAGGAAATACTTTTTATCCGTGTAGAAGATGTCTATGTGCAGCATTTCTCCTACTTGAGATGGGATTGGGGTTTCGCCAAGCTCTTGTTTCTTCGGATGCCTGTCGTATTTTGCCTTGGCGCAAGTCTTGCACGAAATGACAATTTCGTTCGCTAGCTTGGCCATTTTCGGGAAGTAGTACTCGGAGAGTACCTGCTTCACGTTTTCTTGGGCAGATCTGTGAGCTCTGTTGTGCTCGACAGTAAGAATTTCCCGCCTTTCATCAACTGCAAAAATGTCCGTTACTCGGTTTTTGGAGTGCCAGAATCTGGTGGCAGGGAATTTTCGGATTAGTTTGTCCTGTATCACTGCGAGCGTATGCAGATCGCAATGAATGGCGTTCACGCCTTTAGGAACTATTATGGTTGCGAGCTCCTCCAACAATGACTCCTCGTGAGTGAAGTCAATAATATGCCGTCTCTTGTTTCCAAAGAGAACGAAGTTCCGCTTTGACGGAGAGCATGCTTCCTCCAGAATTATCTGGTTTTGAAAGCAACTGAGGGGCTTGTCCGTGGATTGGATTGTGTGGGTAAGCGACAGCTCACTGTGAATTGTGGCCGCGCTTGAGAATGCCTCTTCTTCTTCTACAACGTTGAGTTGTTGCCTAGAGAGGGCATCTGCAACTAGGTTGGCCTTGCCAGGCATGTAATGGACTTTGGCACCACACTCATCGATGCGTTCTTTCCATCTATTAATTTTTGTATTCGGATTGGAATCCGATACCGCGTAGGTCAGCGGTTGGTGGTTAGTGTAGATGTTTAAGTCTTTGACCCCATAAAGGTAGTGGCGCAGGTTCTCTAGTGCCCAAACTATAGCTAACAGCTCCCTTTCGTTGGTAGCGTAGTTAACTTCTCTGTCCTTTAAGGTTCTAGAGATCATAGTGATGGGACGCCCCTCTTGTGAAAGCACCGCGCCAATGCCATATGCTGAGGCATCTGTCGTTAGATCAAACGCCTTTTTATAGTCGGGGTACCTGAGGATGACATCCTCAGAGGCCAGGATGTTACGTAGCTTTTCAAAAGCTTGCCGTTGCGGCTCGGTAAACTGTACCTGGATGCTTCTGGATCTGTGTCTGCTGACATTTCCGAGCTCCCCTTTTATAATGCTCGAAATGGGCTTAGCTATTGATGCAAAATCTTTAATAAAGCATCTATAATAGCCAGCCAAGCCCATGAATGATCTTACTTCGAAAACGATTTTGGGCTCAGGGAATTCTTTAATGGCCCTGACCTTTTCCGGGTCTGTCGTGGTCCCCTCGTTGGTGACTACAAATCCCAAAAATTTTACGCTTTTTTTGAAGAAGACCGATTTCTGCGCTGACACTCTCATGTAAGCGTCATGTAGGCTCTTTAGAACCCAGTCCACGTGTCGTATGTGGGCGTTTTCGTCCTCTGAGAAGACGACAACATCATCGACATAGACGTAGCAAAATTTGCCAATCTGTTCTCGCTGTACGTCGTCGATGGTTCTTTGGAAGATGCTGGCAGCATTTCTTAACCCAAATGGCAGTCGACGGAACTCGTATTTTCCCCCGTTTACGGAAAAGGAAGTTTTCTCACGGTCACGTTCTGCCAGAATAATTTGGTGGTAGCCGGACTTTAAATCGAGCGTTGTAAAGTATTTGGCTTTGCCTAAATTCCCTAGTATCATAGAGATAATTGGCATAGGGTAACGATCCGGTATTGTCCTTTCGTTCAATTTTCGAAAGTCTAATACTAACCGCATTTTACGGTTTCCAGATTCGTCGGTGCCATTTTTGTCTACTACCCATATTGGGTTATTGTAGGGGGATCTCTACTTCTGGATTATGCCGTTTTTTAGAAGGTCTTGGATTTCGTCATTGACGAAATCTGCCGCTCCCATCGGATACGGATAGGGTCTGGCATAAATGGGCTCCTCATCAACTGTCCTGATGGTGGCTACCACAGACGTGTTGTAAGGTAACGCCTCATTTGGGCTTGCGAAGGCGTTTTTCCTGTCGCTTAGCATTTTTGAGAATGCTCTTCTGGCCAAAGGTGGTGCGCTAGAGCAGTCCACCTCAGTGAAATTTACATTGGGACACGATTGGAACTCTAGCTTTTCCGTCTCGGTGCCCCATCTGAGGTGACCGGAAGCTAGGTTAAGAGATGCCCCTGCTTGTTTAAGCAGGTCAAGTCCGATGATAGCATCAAAGGAGGACAAATCTGGTAGAATGAAGAACGTAGCCTCCAAGTTAAACATGGAAACAAAGCATTTTTTTGTTATTGTGGTGACGCCATGGATGGAATGTACCGAGAATGGCGAATCTACTGGGCGGACGCCTTTCAACCCTTCGTATGGACGGATGAAATTTTTTGACGCGCCCGTGTCTATTAAAAGCTTCATTTCTACACTTGCTACTCTTCGTCTGATGGACTTTCTCCGGGTAGCAGGGACTTTTCCCTAAAAAATGTATGACGTCCGAATCGTAATCATTAATAGCGTCGTCGTCAATTTCCTGGGCCGCGCTTGAAGCTGCGACGGCATATTTGTTCCCAGTTTCGCTCGCGCCCTGCGCGACTTGATTAACCCTCTGCCTTTTGTGTGGGGCAGATCGATCGGACTCAGCCGGCTTCCTGTTTTGGTACGCCGGGATGGCCTAAGCATTTTGGACAGCGATGGGTCGATGTCCATGGGTTCAGGGGCGCCTCCACTGTGTGTTTGACGTAGTACGGATTTTTTCCAGCATTTGTTTGCGTATTTGTCTGCGCAGAGGCCTGTTGGTATTCTTGCGCTTTTGGGTGCTGTTTCCTATCTTTATCCTCTTGGCTTTTGGCAAATGAAGCCGCGAAGGAGTATCTTTCGTGGTTGGATTCCACTTCTTGTGCCAAAGCGAGATCTGAAGGCATATCTTTCGGTTTTGGCGAGAAAAGGACATCCGTGAGGCTGCGCTTAAGCCCCGAGATAAATACTCGGAGTGCGTCATCCCGGAATTTGTCACACAAAACTTTTGCCGCCGAGGCTTCGTACGACATGGTAGCTTTGTTGGAGAGCAAGGTGAGTTTTTTCTCGACCTCGTCATAGTATTGAAGAATGGTCATATTTCCCTGCCTAAGAGTACCCATTTCCTGCTCGATAACGTGCATCTGCCGCTTATCATTGTACGTAAAATCGAGTCGATTTATAATCGCGTCGAAATTTAGCACAGTGCCAAAGGAAGACAGTAAATACTGCATCGGCAGGGCCCCTTATTTTATTCCTAATAATAATAACCGCCTGATAATGGCGCGAGCTATGTTCGTAATTTCTGAAAATATAATATGCGGCTACTGCCGCTTGTCTCCAGGAGACGTATGCTTCCTGTGCTCTACGCTGGTGTTCGATATTGGCTTCTTGAACAGCATGTTGAACAGCCGCCTGTATGGTGGCTGTCATCTGTTCCATGCTGAAAGCCATGTTCGCGAGTATGGGAGCGCTAGCGTTAAAGCTTTTAGGGGTGGAAGATCTGGCCGGCCCTTCGGTCTCCGACTCAGAATCGCTAGAGAGTTGTCTTATGTTTCTATATTGTTGAAACGGATTGTTCATGTGGAGCTGCGGCTATAAAGTCGCCCGAAAGAAAAAATATTTATGTATGAATTATGTGCCGATGGAGGCGACTGGACTGGTGAAGGGGCCGCGGGGGCTGAGCTGCCGCTTTAGTTATGTGTGCGGGCTCGTCAAGTTGCGCTACTGCTGTGTCAAGTAGCGGTAAGGTGAGGGTGCGCGGGGACTGAGCCGCCGCTTATGCAAACAGAGAAAAAAACAATAAAAACAAAAAAGTGCCACACTGCATGCGCGGCCGTATCGTGTTCTCGAAAATGAAGGTGGGAAACAAAACGGAAAAAAAAAATAACCAAAACTGCGCGGCTAATACCAAGAATTCTTGTGTAACAAAAAAGACATATAAAAGCTGAATTAAATACGCGCGATTATATGAATTATTTCCGATTGAAATTTAAAATTTTCTGCCAGCGAGTTTTTGGTTTTGGTTAGGAATTTTTATTCCGCACTTTTTGTGTTATATAGAATATTCATTTATTTATTCACAAAAACAGAAATGCAAACAATATTGGGACAATAATTGGTTCACAAAATGAAATGGTTTAAATATTTTATGATAGGTAAAAAAATGTTAATGCTAAACCGTCAGCCAACTAATAAAGATTATTTAAAAATTTTTTTTTTTTTAATTTTATGGGGCTGCAGTTTTTTATTAGCGTAAGGCACAATATTTTACTATTCTTGTCTTTCTTTCTTTCTTTTTTTTTTATTTTTTAATACACAAAGAACAAAATTCATGCAGACTTAGAAAAACTGTGTAAATAAAAGTGCTCACTTACATGGTTCTTTTACGATGGGCGCCAGTAAATATGAATTGATTTGTATAATAATGTAGTAGTTGGTTATCCCTCGCTGCAGTCGGTGATGCCGCAGATGTAGGAGGTGCGTGTTCAGATAATTACCCCTTGCGGTTGCAGGGGGGGTCTTGCCACTCCTTATAGGCAGTGGTTGAGATCCCTGGCGGTTGCCGGGGGGACATCCTTCCTGTGGAAGGAGTTATGATGGGAGCACTTGCCCCGTTGTCACGGCCCTTGAGGCGCGGTGACCAATTCAACAAATGAATTTACAAATTAACGGCAGTGCTGGAGATTGGTTTTATGGTGCTCTTTATTGTATGAGACTCTGACACAAACTGAAACTTAAAGCTAACAAAAATTGAATTTTTGATTTTTAATATCTTAAATATTTTAAAATTGTTTAAGTTTTTATTTGTTATGTTCGACCTAATGTCTGAACATCCTGCAAGGGGCCACAAAAGAGCCTTAGTATATATTTTTCTAATCATTTTAGATGTACAAATAAATTTTTTTTCATTTTTTGTTATAAGATTAATTCTGAACAAATTTTTATTTTATTTTAAACATTTGACATTGGAGTTGGCATTGCTATAGTCAACAATTGTCTTCTCGATTTTAATTTTTTATAATATGATATAATCAGTACAGCAATGATTATTATTACTAAAATTAAGGAGCTATGACCTGACACATGATGAAAATCGACATTTTTTAACTCTACATTTTGTTTTTTCAAATCTTCAATTTGTTTGGCCAGGTAAGCTATTTCTGCTGTATGATTTATAACAGGAGGCTTTAGAGGGTTCCAAGCAATTCTAGGAATTTCTCCTATTTCTCCTATATAAGCCGAAGCTAATCCCTCTTGACTTTCCGTTTCAATAATGTGCTGAGCAATTAAAATTTTATCATCGGTCCGGGCTGTACATTCTGAACAGATTGTTAATATGCCTTGCTCTGGCAAATCAATAATTTGGATTTTTGATTGGCCACATTGGAGCCTCAACTTAGTGTTTTCCTCAACTTTAAACAACCAACTACTTCTTTTTTCTAGCTCTACCCAAAAAGAATTTGATGAAAGGACAGATTTGTAAAAGCAATTGGAAGGTCTGTTAGGTTTAAGGGGTCCTAGCTGGCAACTATTATCGTTGCCATTGCTCCATGGCCAGCTGCCGTCACAAACTCTTTTGTTTGTTTGCCACTTTTGACATTTACTAATTGTAGACTCCGTCATTAAGTGGTATGAATCTATTTCAAAGTTGTACACTAAATATTCCGACTCAATTTGAGCTAGAATAGTGTGGTTTTCTGTTCTGACTGGAACAGGAATAACCCTATACAGTTTAGATGCATGCCGCCCAAAACAGAGGAATTTTCGCATTGATGATTAGTTTTTTATCAACGAACAACCCTCTTGCGGTAAGTAAGGTGTACACATCCTTTAACTCCGTACCTGATCTTTTGCCTGGAAGAATTAAATTTTCGGATAGGGCGTCCTTAATTTTAGCAATTTCAGTTTTAAGCTGACTTGGACGCAAAATGTTGGTGTTAAGCCTTCCATGGTTAATGTCAATTAACAGGCTTATAATGCCTGCTTGTATTTTTTCACATTCATCGATCAGACTACTTAATTCCTTCGTGATCATAAATAATTTGATAGATTCTTTTTATACATAATATGACTCTTGCAATATTAAAGTGATATTTTCTATCCTTTTGTTCATACTTATGAAGTTTGCATTGACTTCTTCCGTTGTTTTCTTAAGAATATTAGTAGTGGATTCGACTAATGAAGTTTGTTTTTTGCTTAATTATTTTAAATTTTGTTGGTTGCTCAATAAATTTTTCATGTATTCTTCCATTTAAACCCGATCATCTTCATCCATTACTCCAAAGAGAATATGGTATAAAGATCCTATAAATTCAAACGGTGCCCGCCTTTGCCTCGATTTATTATGAGTCATGAAGAGTATATTATCCTCCTCCAACTCTAAAATCTGTTTGAGTGTATTGCCCAAAATAAGGTAGAACTGATCCTCAAACCCATGAAGTTTTTCACAAACTACTCTCATTTTGGTGATTATGCTCTTTCCTTTATGGATCATCTCAAAATATGCTTCCATATCGTAGAATATCACCAAATTCCATGATGATGAGACAACTTCTATGTCTCCCATCGGATCTAAATATATGGACGAGGCTTTAGAAATTTGTTCAATACGGTATTTTGGATCTTTTATTTCCGGTGCTGCGTTTGTCAACTGACAGCATAATGAGAGCATCATTAAGGCCATCATCATTCCTAACTTAGACAATCTAACACTGCTTCTTGTTCTGGGCGAGTTCGATCTATTTTGATGCGCTTCTGCATCATCTTGATCATTTACACCAGCTAGGGGGCAAATTTAATTTAATGGTCTGGTTACCAAATTCTCTTGCACCCTGAGCTTAACGACTCTAACTTTTTTGTCTTTTCCTTTGTGGACTTCTTCAACCCTTCCTAGAGGCCACCTTGCCGGATGGCAACTATCATCTTTTAATATGACAATTTGACCTTCTTTTATATTTGAAGAATTTCTTTTCCATTTGTATCTTTGTTGCAAAGTATTTAAATAATCATCCTTCCATTTATTCCAAAAATCTCGTTTTATTTTCTGAATTAGTCTCTATCTATCTAAATTATTAATTTTCCCAGTTTCGTCATTAGGTTCGATTATATCTAATGGGGGTCTTCCAATTAAGAAATGACCAGGAGTCAGCACTTCATTATCATCCATATCCTCGCTGGAAGTGTACAAAGGTCTTGAGTTTAAAACGGCTTCTATCTGGCAAAGCAATGTAGACATTTCTTCGTATGTTAGTACATTATATCCGATTACTCGTTTTAAATGGTATTTCATGGATTTTACTCCTGCTACCCATAGTCCTCCAAAATGGGGGCTTGCCGGGGGAATAAAATGCCACTCTGTCCTTTCCTTTTGTAACTCCGCTGCTATCTTACTATTTTCTAACTCCTCATCTAATTTTCTTGATGCTCCTACAAAATTTGTTCCATTGTCTGAATATATGTTTGCACATTTTCCCCTTCTAGCTACAAACCGCTTAAATGCAGCTAGAAATGCATCAGACGTTAAGTCACTAACTACTTCTAAATGAATAGCTTTTGTAGCCATGCAAACAAATACTGCAATATATCCTTTAAATGTTTTTTGACCTCGGTTTTTGGAGCATCTTATAAGGTATGGCCCTGTATAATCAATACCCGTATTTAAGAAGGGATGTGTTATGTTTACCCTGTAATCGGGCAGATTTCCCATTATTTGTTCTATTGTATTTTTTCGATACCTTGAACATTTTACACACTCTCTCAGCTGTTTTTTAAATAAATTTTTTAACCCAAATACCCAATATTTGCGTTGTAAAAAGTTTCTCATTAGATTTATACCTCCATGAAGCGTGTTTTTATGAGCATCCCTTACTATTAAAGTCGAAATATGACTTTTGTCTAAAATTATAGGATGCTTAACTTCAAATTCCGCTTTAGAATTTTGTAGTCTTCCACCTACCCGAAGTATTCCATTAGTGTCTAAAAAAGGGTTCAGACCTATTATTTTACTACTTATTTCAAGCTCTTTATTATTTTTTAGGTATTTTATTTCTTTATTTAATTGCCACTCCTGTTGTTTTTTAATTATGATTATTTCAGCTTCTTTTAATTCTTTTGCTGTTAAAAACTTTGGGTTAGAGTTTGTTCTGGTTTTTATCAAAAATCGCATTACATAAGCTATTACTCGGGTTAACTTATGCATGCAAGAGAACTTTTGCATCAATTCGTAAATCCTGTCATCTTTGGTTTTTACCAATGTATTTAGTGTTAAGGATTCCTCAATGATCGGCGACTGTGGCCATTAGATTTTTGGCTCAGTCAACCATTTTGGCCCTCTCCACCAAAGATCGCAATTTACCAATTGATTTGCACAAACTCCTCTTGATGCAAGGTCTGCTGGATTATCTTCGGATCTTATATGATTCCATTCAGTATTTTTCAATTCCCGAATTTCGTCTGTTCTACGTCTGATAAATTTTATCTTATTCAACCCATTCTTAATCCAGGCTAGCGTTATGGTTGAATCACTCCATGCATACATTTCTAATTTGTAATTTTTCATGGCTTCCGTTATGCGCATCATTAACTTACTCAGTGAATGTGCTGCGCATAGTTCTAGTTTTGGGATAGTTTTTCTATTTTTGATCGGATTCACCCTACTTTTGCTAGCGATTATAGTCACTTTCGATCCCACCTTGGCATAAACTACGGCCGCATAAGCCTTTTCCGAAGCGTCTGCAAATCCATGAATTTGAATACATAATTCAAATTTGAAATTAATCCATCTAGGGACCCTTATTTGCCCTAATGCCTCTAACCCAGAGTTATAATCTTTCCATTCCTTACGATCTTCCATACCTAGCTCTTCATCCCAATTGATTCCTGTTGTCCACAATTTTTGCATAAAGATTTTTCCTACAATTGTTACCGGTGCCAACCAACCTAATGGATCGAATATTTTTGCTAATGTGGACAAGACGAATCTTTTAGTTAGTTTTTTAGGTTCAGTACAACATACTGTAAATTTAAACTCGTCTTTGCTAGGGTCCCATTGTAGCCCTAAGGTTTTTATAAACTCATCTTCCTTGATGCTAACTATTTTATTATCTCCTGTGTTTTCTACCATTTCTAGTATTTTTGGGTCATTCGAAACCCACTTTCTCAAATTAAACCCAGAGCTCGATAGTTCCTTAGAAATTAATTGAACTATGGTTCTGGCATCCTCTATTGAATTTGCACCTGTCATAAGGTCGTCCATATAAAAATAATTTTTTATTATTTCCCCGATCATTTTGTTTTGGCAATTTTCACCTACATCTGTCAATACTCTGGTTGCTAAATATGGGGCGGAAGCGGTACCATAAGTTACAGTAGTTAATTTGTAGGTTTTTATTTTTGTTTTTGGGTCATCCCTCCACAATATATATTGAAATTTTTGATCCCCATGTTTTATTTTGATTTGTCGGTACATTTTCTCAATGTCCGATGATACTACATATTCCCATTTACGCCAATTTATCATTATATCGAAGATATCTTTTTGAACTTTTGGTCCAACCCACATAATGTCGTTTAGGCTTTTGCTATTGCTGGTTTTGGCTGAGGCATCAAAAACTACTCTTAATTTTGTTGTAAGACTCGATTCCCTTATAACAGCTTGGTGAGCAAGGTAGTATTTGCCTTCATCATTTACTTCTACCATATGTCCTAAGTCTAAATATTCTTTCATAAATTTTGAATATTCAATTCGAAGTTTTTCATTTTTCAGAATTTTTTTTTCTAAATTCATGAAACGAGCCATTGCTTGATTCTTTGAGTCTCCTAATGTTATATTTTCTTTAAAGGGAATAGCTACAATATATTTTCCATTGGAATCTTTTTTAGTATATTTTTTAAAATTATTTTCACAAATTTCTGTCTCTAAGTCATTGCTATCCTCTTCTTCTACCTCCGAATATCGACCCATATGTTTTAGCTCGATACTGGTTGCTACAATCGATTTACTTCCTCTGGATTTTGTGCACCCTGACACTGTCCATCCAAAGACCGTTTTTTGCCCAAGAAGCCTACCTTTTTTTGGTTATCTCCGGCAGTAAGATTAGTGGATATAAATTCGCACCAATTACAAGGTCAATTCGACTAGGTTGGTCGAAATTGGGATCCGCTAAATAGAATTCTTCCCAATCCGACTTGTTTAAAGAATTTTCATTAGTGGGTAGACATTTCATTAATTTGGGTAAAATAATAGCATTTGTGTAAAATTCTTTAGAATATTTACTGTTATTTTTAATGGTTAATTGTAGCTTGTGGTTTGACACACACGCACCTGTTGGTGATACTCCACTTATTTCAGTGTGCGCTTTTATTTTAGGCAACTTAAGTTTTTGTGCCGCTTCTTCAGAAATCAAAGTGCTTTGTGACCCATTGTCAATCAATGCTCTTAAATTTGTAACAATGAACAATTGTATGCCCGGGAATTTGGCACATCGGGCATCTTTGGTCATTTGTATTATTTTTTATAATTTTCTTTGTGGGTAACTCATTTCCCACTGATGTCAACGAACTAAGCCGTTGATCTAAAAAGTCTGTGACATCCTTTACATTTTGGATTTCACTCGATTTTTTTACTTGGCCCTCATACTGCTGTAGAGCCTCAATACTTAATTTTTTAAAATAATATGCGCAAAAATGCAATCTGATTCTTCGGTCAGATTTGCTTTTAGGCGCATCATATAAATTGATTCATTGATTGAATCAATTATATTTTTAAGGTGCCTATATGAGTCCAAATTTATTTTTGGAAGCTCAATGAGGCGATTAAGCTGATCTGAGAATATTTTCCTATTATTCTCATATCGCTTAATCAGTAATTCCCAGGCAGCATCGTAATTGTTGCCTGAGCCAAGCAATAAATGGGAAAAATTTATTGCTTTCTAAATTTCAGAGCACTTTTAAGGTAGCTTAGCTTCAAGGATGGACTTAAATCCATCCTTGAATGAACCAGCTCCTTAAACAACTCATAAAAATGGTCCCAATCTCTGGAATTTCCAGAGGAATTGGGGACCTCAATTTTTGGTAGGCTAGGTAGTTCGTCCATTCTAGGGCTACCACCTTCTACCTTGTTAACTATTTTTTCTTGGATTTTATTATCCATTAGGTCGATGTGTATTTCCACAAACTCTTTGAGCTCTATAACTTTGCTCATATATTTATTATTGAGCCCTTCAATATTTAGTAAATCGGACACTGTATCTATTTTACTAAGAAACATTCTTAATTTTTTAATTCTTATAGGAAAGGTTTCATTTTTCCTTTCCTGAATCTCCACATAAGTTATCTCGAGGTAATCCTCGAGGTTCTTTATAGCCCCCTCAAGCCTCAAGAAAAGCTCATCCTGGCCAATATATTTTTTAATTTTGTTGCTGGCGGACTTAATATTTGATAGCATGCTTTCGAAGTGATTTTTTAAGAAATAGTCATGCTCTACAGGACCGAGTTGAACCAAATGATTATGGTTCGTAAAGGCTTTTTGCTCCAAATTTTGTAATGCCTCCCTATCCTCTTCTGAGTATGAATTTTTTGCGAGAAGCGCATCTATTTGCCGGGTGAGGCGCACCTGGTCTTCGATAATTGGAATTTTATCCTTAGTCGACATTATGTGTTATTTTAAATTAAATTAAGTTCAAAAAGTAAATTCAAGTGTTTATATATAAAAATAAAAACGAATTTTGCCGAGGACTAATTTCTAATTATTGCTGCTGATGTTGTTGCCGTTGCCGCTGCTGCTCGTGAGGTTGTTGCTGTTGCCGCTGCTGCCCCTGATGTTGTTGTTCAAAAACTAAATTCAAGTGTTTATATATAAAAATAAAAACGAAACTTTCCGAGGACTAATTTCTAATTATTGCTGCTGATGTTGTTGCCGTTGCCGCTGCTGCTCGTGAGGTTGTTGCTGTTGCCGCTGCTGCCCCTGATGTTGTTGCTTTTGCCGCTGCTATTCGTGATGTTGTTGCTGTTGCCGCTGCTGCTCCTGATGTTGTTGCTGTTGCCGCTGCTGCTCCTGATGTTGTTGCTGTTGCCGTTACTACTGTTGTGTTACTATGTTTTTTGTGGACGTTTTTTTTTTTTTTAGTTTTAATTTTTGTGGATGTTTTTTTTTTTTAACTTGTTTATTTTTGTTTATGTTTTTTGTAACTTGGTTTGTTTATTTTTGGTGAATGTTTATTATTTTGGCGGATGTTGCTCGGGGGTTTGTTTTTTGGGGTTTTATTTTATTTAATTATTTTTTGTCGCTCACAATCACTTTTTTTTTTTTTAACTTTTAACTTTTCCGATGTAGGGCCTCGGATACGCCAACACAAATATATATTTTTTAACTTTTTCGATGTAAAGCCTCGGTTACGCTAATACACAAATATTTATTCGGTTATTTGCATATAATTTTTTATCTCGGTATTGTTCCGAAATAAAAACACACTTGTAGAAAGGAAAATATTTTTCTCTTTCTCTTGTTTAATGCTCATTGGCATTTATATTATTTTATACCCTATGTTCCTTACCTCTTGGGGGAAACAACAGGGGACTACGGTTTTTAATCTGGGTTCTTTTTTACCCAGATCGCAGCCTTTATTTTTAAGCTACCTTGGGCTGAAAATTATTATTTTTCTTTAGCCACTTATAGGTGTCAGTTTTTTAAACCTGAGTCTCTTACCGCAGGGGGGAAAACGTCAGGCTGTCTCAAAGGACCAAATGTTTAGAGGAGCCCCAAAATAATGGTCGTACTCCAATGAGTTCCGTTTCAAAACTGATTTTATTCGTCAAAGTTCTCTTATAAGTAAGATACATGAAAATCTTAAAACTATTAAAAACTACTTATCAACGCACTGCACGTTGACATGCTATGCGACCCTTTCTCAAGTGTGACAGGCGGATGCACTTATGTTTGTTATTTACGATGCTTATGTTTGTGTTTTTTATGTTAGGCTGCAGGGGATCGGTTTTAAACCATGCTGCTTATCTCATATCTCCATGGGTCCGATCCCTTGAAACTCTATCTTTGGAATATATAAAATAGTGTTCAATGCTTGAACACTCGTCCTTTTCTGCCAGTGAAAGTGTTAAATCGTACAGTGTTCGAGTTGCTGGATTCAGGAGCATCTATATCCTGTTTCGGAGGAAGTTTAGCAAAAGAAATAGTTGACAGTAAGTTGGCTTACAAGTCTCTCAAGCAAAAGGCGAGTACGGCTGATGGAACAGTTCAGCAGGTACTAGGGGTTATGAAGGTCGATTTGGAATTCGATAGCATAGTCAAAACATTTATAATTTACATCGTACCATCTTTAAAGCAAGATTTATATTTAGGAGTTGACTTCTGGAAATCTTACGAGTTATTTCCAAAACACTTAAATATAGCTGAAATGGAGAGAGTCCCAAATTGCAACGTCAGTGGGGTCAGTGTTAACAAACATGAGTTAACCGACACTCAAAAATGCCAGATTAGATATTGTGGTAAATTGTTTTCCGTCATTCGCTCGAGAGGGCCTTGGAAAGACCAATTTAATACACCATGAAATCGACGTAGGGGACGTCAAACCGATTAAACAGCGTCATTTTCCGGTCTCACCAGCTGTGGAAAAGTCCATGTATGCTGAGATAGACCGTATGTTGCAACTCGGAGTGATTGAGGAATCAGAGAGTTCTTGGCCCTCTCCGATAGTAATGGTAACTAAGCCCGGCAAAGTTCGGATTTGTTAGGACTGTCGGAAAGTAAATAGTTTTACCGAAAAAGACGCATACCCATTGCCGCAGATCAGTGGTATACTTAGCCGCTTGCCTAAAGCTGAGCCGCTTGCCTAAAGCTGAGCTTAGATCTGAAAGACGCATACTGGCAAGTTCCTTTACATCCTGGATCCCGGGATAAGACGGCTTTCACAGTTCCTGGAAGACCGCTTTATCAATTCAAGGTTATGCCGTTTGGACTGTGTAACGCTACCAGCACTATGTCAAGATTAATGGACAAAGTTATTCCGGCTAATCTCAGAAATGAAGTTTTCTATACCTAGATGACCTTTTGGTGGTTCCATCAGATTTTGAGAGACATCTGGACGTTTTAAGTGAAATATCGCTTCACATAAGGCGAGCGGGTTGAACAATTAATGTGGAGAAAAGCCATTTTTGCATGAAGAGGGTCCGATACTTAGGTCATATTATTGGAGAGGGAGGTATAAGGACAGATCCAGATAAAATCTCTCCGATAAGTAGCTTTCCTGCTCCTAAAAATCTTCGTAGTTTAAGAAGATTTATGGGCTTATGCGGATGGTATCGCAAGTTCGTGCCCAATTTTGCTTCCCTGGCTTCACCTCTTACTGATTTAATGACGACTAAAAAGCGATTCGTCTTGACCGAAGGGGCTCTTAAAGCTTTCAGCAATTTAAAACGCTGTTTGTGCGAGGCTCCTGTACTAAGTAGCCCGGACTTTTCTAAGCCTTTCACAATACACTGCGACGCCAGTAAGACGGAGGTAGGTGCGGTGCTAGTGCAAGATTCAGAAGAAGGAGACGAGCGTCCGATAGCTTTCGTATCTAAAAAGTTGAACAAGGCTCAACGTAACTATACGGTGACGGAGCAAGAATGTCTAGGCGCGATAGTAGCGCTTAAAGATTTTAGGGCCTACGTAGAAGGGCATGAATTCAAGATCGTCACCGATCACGCCTCTTTAAAATAGCTCATGTCCAACACCGACCTGAGTACTCGGTTAGCTCGGTGGGCACTATCTCTACAAAGATTTCGGTTCACCATAGAACACCGTAAATGACAGTCGAGTCTCTACCGATTTAAAATCATTAGTAAACTCGTATTTTTTTTAAATTAAACCACTATTGGGAATATACACTATTGGAAGTCTTCACCGGCAAACGATCTGCAAACCGGCCCACAACAGCTAAATTTTGAATGGGCAGGAACTCTAGGTATGTAACAAAAACTACGAACGGTGCGGATCGGTGCTCCCTAACATTAGGGTTATTTTTTTTTTTTTTGCTCTATTTCTTGCCCTTAATCCCAAATCAAATTTAATGGGAATCCAAGAAGGAGCAGAATTTTAAAGGACGAGCCAATCAGTGATCATGAACTAATAAGCAGTTTTATTATCGTACGTCAATCTTTGCAAGCTTTGGCCATGTCGCGACGAAAAATTGCGAATTTCTAATAAAATGGACGAAACCACACCTCCAAGTCATCGCCCAGCGTTCGCTCCCTGGCTAGTTTCACCGGCTTGTACCTTTTCGCCAAAATCTTTAAAAATTTTAAGATTTTAAAATATGAGATCACCCAAATCACGTGTTTCTAACCTAAAGAAATTTTCTTAAGTGTAGAAAAATTAATAATTAATATTAATTAATTTTAATTTTGCAAAATTTGTTTAACGTCAAGGTCTAAGAAGTTTTAATATGAGTTTTGAAGTTTAATTAAGTATATAATTTTTTTTTAGTTTTAACTTTATTTGAGTTTCAATTTTCTCCGTGTACATATGCACTTGCACATATAAGCTTAAAGCTTTTACATGTTAAAGTAAGTCTCCCGCGCCCGCTACGATAAGGGAACTCTACATTTTTGCGCAGAATGAAATTTCTTTTACCTCCTCAGTCGAAGAAGACCGCTTTGGGTCAATTTACAGCTTTCAGCTCGCGGAAGATCGATCTTTCTACGCTGGATCTGGAGTAAAAATCGTGAGTCACTTTTATTGTATGCTTTTTATATTTTACGCTCTCTAAAGAACTAAAGATCTAAAACTCTGCCTAAATTATGAAATTCCCTCGTAGTGTGTAAAACTAAAGCAAAGAATGCGACTTTCTGTATATTTCAAAAGCTAAAATTTATGTGTGGAGAAAAATTTTACGTAAATAAATTTTGAATTATTCCTAGCTATTAAAACCATTTTATATATTTTTTTAAGAACAACATGAAGAGATGAAAAGAAACCGTAAGCCTAAATTTGAGAATTCTTTAGATACTTTTAGTTCAAATATCTTCTAGCGTTAATTATGAATCCTTTTATTTACTCTTCATTTTTACCATTTATATATAATTTTAACATTTAAATCTTGAACAAATTTTGGCCCTAATCAACATGTTATATTCCCTTGGCAACCAAGGGAGGACGCGTCGTCCTATAGGCGAATCTGCCTGCTGGACACAACGGGCAAGGTCTTCGAGGAGGTGATCGCTTCGAGGCTCGAAGCTGCAATAGAGGAGGCGGGAGGGCTGTCGCCAAAGCAGTACGGGTTCCGGAAGGGAAGGTCCACAGTGGATGCCATAGCAGCGGTGGTTGGAATTGCTCGAAATGCAATAGCAGGAACCAGGTGGAAGGGTGGCTCCAAGCAATACTGCCTAATAGTCACCCTGGACATCAGGAACGCGTTCAACATGGCGGACTGGAGCAATACCCTGGCAGCCCTATGGCGGTTCAACGTCCCCAATTCTATAATAAACGTTGTCAGCAGCTACTTCAGCTGCAGGGTCCTACTTGTCGACACGGACATGGGCACGGAGACCTACGGCGTCACGGCAGGTGTGCCCCAAGGATCGGTCCTGGGACCGCTGCTGTGGAACGCCATGTATGACGGGATCCTGAGACTGCAGCTCCCAGCGGGATGCGACGTCGTCGGCTTCGCAGACGACGTAGCGTTGGTAGTTGTGGCCAAACATAAGGAGGAAGCGGTGAGAGCGGCTAACAAGGCGATTGAAGCAATGGAACAGTGGCTCCAAAATGCGGGACTAAGCCTAGCCCCACAAAAGACGGAAGCGGTGCTGGTCAGCAGCCAAAAGGTTCTAGAAACGGCGACGATTCAGGTTGGTGGAATGGCCATAACCTCCCAGCGGACCATCAAATACCTGAGGGTGATGATCGACGCCCGGCTCTCCTTCCGTGAGCACCTAGAATATATCCAGGGCAAGGCTGCAGCCACTATCAGGGGCCTCACCCGGATCCTCCTCAATACCAGAGGCCCAAAGCAGAACAGGAGAAGGCTCCTCGTGAGCGTTGCCTCGGCGCAAATTCTGTACGCGGCTCCCATCTGGGCCGAGGCGATGAATACGCCCAGCTACAGAAGAGAAGTTGACGCAGCGTACAGGCTGGGAGCAATAAGGGTGGCGTCCGGCTTCAGGACAGTCTCCGACGACGCCATCCTGGTCATCGCGGGGATGGTCCCGCTGAAAGAGCGCGCTCGAGAGCTCAAGGAGCTAAAGGAAGCTCGCGCTCGTTATGAGGTTGCTGGTGGCGCCCTCGATATAGCTACAAGGGAGGAGGCCAAGGAGAGGTCGCTCACAGCCTGGCAGGACTGCTGGGACTCATCGACGAAGGGAAGATGGACGTACACTCTCATCCCCAATCTTAGAAGGTGGGTGTTTCGAAGCCACGGACAGGTCGATTTTTACCTGACGCAGGTATTGAGTGGTCATGGCTGCTTCCGGAAATACCTGAAGCGTTTTGGCCACGCGGAGGAGGACTAGTGCCCGGAGTGCGGGAGATCGGTAGTCGAGGACGCCAAGCACGTTGTCTTCGAGTGCCGCCGGTTTGCACGAGAGCGCCACCAACTGGAGGCGACGGCGGGCCGCTCACTCCACCCAGGAAACCTTGTGGAGACAATGCTGGAAACCCAGATGCTGTGGGACGCAGTAGCATCCTTCGCTGCAGCGTTAATGCAAAGGCTCAGGAGCATCGAGCAGGAGAGGCGGTAGGGTGGAGAGTTGGGGCCTGCTGCGGGCGAAGCAATGCCTAACGGTCGTCCCGCCCGTCTTCAAGGCCTTACTGTCCATTACCCACGACCAACCATTTATGTCAGGGTCGGATGAAAGGTCAATATGTATTTTTTATTTAGGAGTATATATATATGAGTGTATATTGGATTGTGGATTTACGTTCCCACCAACATATAAATGCATACACGGATATGACGCAAGAAATCAGCCGATTGTCTTTTTATTCCCTACTAAGATCAAGATCTGAGTTTATATAAGCATGCCTGGGTGTCATTATATCTGTCTCTACCTAAACTAGTCTCTCAATTTTGAAGCTTTCGACTATTAATAATACGCAGTATATTTATCCGAACGGCCGGAATCAGCCGACTATATTTTATAGCTGCCATATAACTGTTTGATCGAAAATGGCATAAGTATGGTGTTTTAAACTCTGTAAATTGTTTAACTCTAAAAAATCTTGAAAATTGTTCAGTTCAATCTTAAAAAATATAAAATTTTATTCGGATCGGCTGTCTTTATCCCATAGCTGCCATATAACAGGACTTTTTTTAGATTTTGTATTATACAAAATTTGGTTATATTATGATATTCTCATAAAGATCGGCCAACTATATCCGATGATTAAGATATATATCCGGTTTTAACTGCAAGGGTATATCAACTTCGGCTCTGCCCGATGTTAGCTTTTCTTTCTTGTTCATATAATCATTTCCCTATTTCCAACAACCGACACACATTCATTGACCATATCATTTTTATACCCTTACAGAGGGTATTATAATCGCAGAGAGGGAGGTTATTATATATATCAAAAGTTTGCAACGCAGTGAATGAGACACCTTTGACCCTATAAAGTGTATTTATTCTTGATCTGGATCACCTCCTGAGTTTATATGAGCGTCCGTCCGTCCGTCCGTCTGTCTGTACGTCGGTCTGTTTCTACGAAAACTAGTCTCTCAGTTTTAAAGCTATCGACTAATGAAACTTTGCGCAAACCCATCTTTCTTTCTTCTTGACTCATATTTGTAGATAAGCTATTGGAACACTTTGGCATCAAAACATTTTTCAAAAACATAAATAAACTGGTGCTACAACCAGATTTCTGTTTTTGCATTACAGGAGTCTCCATGATAAATCCTATTGTTCTATCCTTTGTCCTATAGTCCCTAAGATCGGACACGAATAGACGGATGGACTATATCGACTCGGCTGTTGATGCTGATCAAGAATATTTGAACGTTAAAGGTCGTAGATGATTCCTTCTCTATGTTACATACATTCACACGACCACAATATAATTGTTGTTCTCACGACTGCAATATAAAACATGATTGTTAAGATGTGCTACCAATAATCGCAAAATGCCCAGAAAACAAAAAATAAGAAGATAATTTATTATGTCATTGTTGTAAGAATCTTCTTTCTTGATTGTTAGTTCACTTACTTAAGGGGTCATATACCTTTTTTATTTTCAAAAAATCGAAAATTTTTTTATTGCTTTATCTTGAAGAAAAACTCCTTAAAAACATTTTCCCAAATTTTCATAGAGATTGGAGCAGTAGAAAAAAAGTTACAGCGCTCCTAACCGCGCGCCTCATTGCGGCCTGGAACTGAACTTGAAACTTTAAACACGAATATCTCGAAATGGTGTTTCTTGAAAAATGACTTTGCGGTGACATCGATTGGCGGAAAACTACTGAACCGATTTACTTCAAATTTTTTTTAAATGTTTGTAATAAAATTCTTCTGTGCTTGAACGATCGACTTTTCACGCACAAACTTTTTTTCGCCGAAAAGAATTTTTTAGTGAAATTTCTAGAGACTAAAAAGTTTATTTTTAGCATAAAACGTTCCCGTATGAATAAAAAAATAAAAATTTTAAAATCGATCGTTCAAGCACAAGGAAATACACTAAACTAATGAAATTTTTTTACTTTTATGGTTTAAGTTGACCTGTTCGACCTGGGGAACTGTCACCGCAAGGCTCTAAAAAAAAAAGCCTCTAAGGGAAACAGCCACCTCTTAAAAACTATTATTTTTATATTTTTCCACCAAATTTTGCACAAACATTGTTAATAAAGTGTACCATCAAAGCATTAAAACATCCCTGTAATTAAATAATTGCTACATACCTAAAAAAAAATCCGAACTTGGCTCTTTTTCTTCGACAAAGAACCCCTTAAATCATTTAGTTTTAAGTTGTTTGGCTAACTTGGTTAATGGTATTCATCAAGATGTTTCTAAGAGTTTGTCATCGCCAGTACCCGTGATATCTACGAAAAAGGTTTATAGATTTATAAAAAACCTAGTTATTATGTTGAACATGGAAGAATATAGGTATTATAAAAAATAACTTGCAATTGAATTGAGCTGTAGGGGATCTTAAGTACGAGGTGTGTAAAACTAGTCAGGTGACTTTTGTAACGTGTAACGGTCTTTTGCGCTTTTTCGAAAGGATTTGTACTCGCGAGGGCACGCTATAGAGTCCGTCTCTAATTATTCTAGCTCTAGCCTAATTATACGAGAGGAAAACATATTTAAAATTTATAAAATAAAAGGTAATATATAAATGTTCAAAGAAATATGTGTAAATATACAATATAATAAAATTTGGTAATAGTAAATATTATTATGAAGGTGATACAAAAATGTTAAATGTGAGTGTTAGAAAAATGATAAAAATATAAAAATCATAAGGATAAGGTATCCAATAGTCAACAATTAAATCATTTAAATGAAATTCGTGCTCTTGTTAGTTTTGCTTGGGTGTTATGATGAAGGATGAATAAATAATTTACATTATGGAATTAAAATTCAGTGTGACCCGAGAAATTGTTCTCAGTGTATGTGTAAAAGGTAAATAAATCACTCACTGTATGTCCATCGGCGAAAGATCGATCTCCGCTTTGGGTTGCTGTAAATGAGTTAGTGTTTTTTAACACCAAAGAATTAAAATAAAAATGAGAATGAGAATTAAAATAAAAGATTTAAAATAAACTGGTGACCATTAAATTCGCGACGGTTTACACAGAAAAAAAATAAAAATAATCTTCATATTCTTCGATTCCGTTTCTTCTCAATTCACTAAATGCCTGTAATTAATGTAAATTTAAACTTAAATTTAAAAACTATTGAATAACAAAAAAAAAATTAAAACCTATTAATATCGCTCGTGATTTGGGTGATGAAATGGTGATGAAGAAAAAGAAAAAATAATCGCCATAATCGGATAAGGCCTGAGAATATCCATAAATAACCATTGGAAAAATCGATGGCTTCCCTAAGGGCGGTCGTAAAACGCAATTTGGTGGCTTCGTGGTCCTGCATACCTCACAAGCATTCACATAAGCCTTAACAGCAGGCACTAGCCCAGGCTAAAAATAGTAAAGCCTTACTCTTTTGATGGTCTTATGGTCGTGAGCTTTCGCTAGTATTTCATGAACTAGCTCCTTTGGAACCCAAAGCTTCCACGCGAATTCGACAAAACCTTCCTCAGTCTTAAGGTCAGGAAAATTAGTTCCGTTCGAACTCACTTTCACTTTCTTCACTAAATCGGTGTATTCTCCCGATCTAAAATGCTCCGAGCTGAAATACAAAAGTAGTCAGTCTCGCAAGTCCACCGCGGCTTTCACTTCTTCATTAACCCGAGACAACACGTCGGGAACCAGATTGAGGGATCCTTTACGATGTTCGATCTTGAATTTGTACCTTCGCAATGATAACGCCCATCAATCCAGGCGTGTACTCAAATCCTGATTGGACATCAACCATTTTAACGAGGCATGATCCGTGATAATTTTAAAGTTCTGACCTTCGACAAAGGCCCTAAAATTCTTTAGTGCCACTATTGCAGCCAAGCATTCTTGTTCCGTTACTGTGTAATTTCGTTGCGCCTTATTCCACTTTTTAGAAATAAAGCAAATAGGTCGCTCAGATACTTGTACTAACAAATACTAACTAACACAGTGTATCTCGAACGGTTTTCTGAAATCGGCGCTACACAAAACGGGCACTGCGGATAGCGATCGTTTTAAATTCTTGAAGGCTTTCAGCGCTTCATCGGTCAAACTGAACTTACGTTTAGTTGTCATTAAGTCAGTTAACGGAGCGGCCAGAGTCGCAAAATTTGGCACAAATTTGCGATACCACCCACATAATCCCAAAAAGCTCCTTAAAGTTCGCAAACTCTTCGAAACAGGAAAATTTGTGATTGCTGCCACCTTTTCGGAGTCTGTACGTATACCACCGTCTCCAATGAAATGCCCCAAATATCGTACCCGTAGCATGCAAAAATGAATTTTTCCAATGTTAACAGTTAACCCGGCCCGTCTTATTTGAAAGCTATTTCCCTCAGGACTCCAAGATGCCTATCCAAGCTTGAAGAAACTATCAACAAATCGTCGAGATAGACGAACCCTTTGTTCTTGAGGTGTGCTGGTACTACCTTATCCCTAAGTCGAGACATTGTGCTTGTAGCAATACAAAGCATTACTTTAAATTGGTAGAGATGTCTTCACGGTGCTGTGAGCGCCGTTTTGTCCCGAGAAGCGACATCTAATGGCACCTGCCAATACGCGTCCTTTTAATCGAGGCTCGATATATATTCCGCGTTCGGCAATCGACTTAAAATACCACTAATCTGGGGAAGAGGATATGCATCCTTTTCTGTGAAACTGTTGACTTTTCTGCAGTCAAGAAAAATTTGGACTTTTCCTGGTTTTGTTACCATGAAGATAAGGGATGACCAAGAGCTTTCCGACTCTTCTATAACGCCCAACTCTATCATTCTATTAATTTCAGAGTACATGGCCTTCTCCACCGCGGGTGAAACTAGAAGTGTTTTTGCATGATGGGTTTCGCCTTACCCACCTCGATGGTATGAGTTATTAAATTCGTCCTACCTAGTCCTTCTTGTACGAACGACGGAAAACAATTAATGACGTTCATCACCTTGGACTTATCCACTTCAGACAAAATATGCTGATCAACGTTAAGTTTTGGGTGTACTTCTGTTGATCCTAGTTCAGATATAATTAACTTTCGGGGTAATAAATCGTAGAGTTTCCAAAAATCAATCCCTATATATAAGTCTTGTTTTAAAGATGGTACTATATAAATTCTCATTAACTTTTTAATATCCGTACTCTATTTCAACTTTATCCTCCAACAATATCCTATTATCTGTTGCGCTCTTCCATCAGTTGTCGAGGCACTACCTGCTAATACTTTATATTTAATACTTGTTTTTACTTCCTCAGCTAAATTACCCCCAACACAACTAATAGATGCTCATGAATCGAATAACCCATAGACAGTACGATTCAGAAACTTGACTGGTACAAAAGGTCGCGGATCGCTTGACCCTGCTGGAAAGGAATGTGCTAAAAACAGCACATTACTTTCCAGTTTAACATCCTTTACACGCCACCAAAACTGATTTACCCGCCTTGAATTTCGGGATCGCCGCATTTTAAAGTTTGGATTGTAATAAAATCTTGAAAAATTCTCCTCCTGTAGCCTCGGTATTTTGCTGTGAAGCAATGGACCTGAATCAGTGCACTGTTTGTCGATGGAAGGGGGTGAGGTTGCCAACACTACCTCTTCTATTTCTCGGTCATCGTGGTCTGACTTCGTACGACACTCGGAGCTTTCGGTCTGAACTGCGACTTCGACGTGCCGGCTTGGAAGTTTTTTGAACACTTACCACAGTTTGGCTTGTAAGTATTCGGTGCTTCACAACCGTAACAAAAAACTATCCTACCGATATAGAATCCTGATATCTATGACCTTCCTTGCGGCAATTCCAGCACAAAAGGGAGAAAGCTTCTATGCCTGCTTCATCATCGGATTGCTCCGTTTCCGGAACTCTGTAACCTTCACTAAACTCAGAGATATTGCGCTTAAAAGGCGTGCTTCGAGAGTATCCTTGAGATATCTTTACATCAGCCATAAAAGCTTCGAGTCTGCGACAAATTCCCCTTAACGCGCTGACTGTTTGGATATCGAGATTTAAAATCTCATGCCTTATCTCGGGACGAAGGTTATTCTTGATAAGTCTCACTAGCTTCTGCTGTGTCCACGGGTGATCCAGCTGATCGACCAGACTTGACACGGTGTCGTTGGGTTTTTGTTTGGTATTTCTTATAATCTCTTCAGTGTCACCGTCATCCCTAACCTGACGAAACTGAAGCCGCAAAGCTGAACAGAAGCTGTCTCATTGGACTTCGCCATGGGCTTTATGATATCGCCAATAAAATTCATTGGCCTTACCCTCAAAAAGGACGCTTGCATTTCTGCAAAGTACCGTGTAGTTATTTTCTTAAGTCTCCCTAGTCAGTGCTTCCACTCTATATATATGAAATTGTCCACGGACACTCGTTTTCCGGAATATTTAATTTTCCAGCCGTGGAGGATATGCACTACTTTATCTGGGCGGCCCAAAATCGGACGTATTCCTTCCCTGAGAATTTTGGGAACGACGACTTAATGTGTGTTCTCTCACAGGTATCCTGGCATTTTCTGGGTCTATCCTGTCTTGCAGACTTTCCTCTGATGGAGGTAAACATGGCTGACTCATTCCCGAGCTGTGATTTTGAGTTGCTAAAGTCCTAGTTAAAACGTCGGCTACTGAGTTTTGGATTAACTCTGCCATCTTTCCCGAAAGTGATTCCAGCAATCTCCGCTCCATCGCTAGCAGCGTTATGGCATTAGCCGAAATGATGCTTTCATTGTTGCTATTGGGATTAGACCCTGAAGTAGTAGCTATGTCATCTGACGTTTGTCTCCCGACATTATCGGGGATGGGCTGATTTCTGGATTGACTTCGGGTTCGTCTTTCCGGATCATCCATTACCTTAAGTCCTTTGGGTCTACAAACCGCCTTGCACACCGGACATTGTAAACTCTTCTTCCAGTGAGCTTCTATGCACTTCCTATGAAACTCATGCTGGCATGCCGTTACGTAAACCTCGGCAGCGTTTACCTCGGCGTTACATATCGGACAACAGGAATTGGAACTGTTTGCAGCTCCTTTATCTGGAGCCCGTTCTACCCCCACCTTCCCCGTACAGTGAAATTCATTTCGCATTTAGAATGGTAGAGTTTAATAGATTGGGGACACTGTGTCTTAGCCTGGGCCAGAACTCAACCAAAGTTTGCGTTTTCTGTATTCCTCAGGTTCCAACACATTGTGGACCTCTCTGGCAAATTTAGAAAAATTTCTCGTTTGTTTCTTAAATCCTGGTCAGTAATGAATACTAATAATCATTTAACTGCTTTCCCAAAACAAATTTTAATACCCGAAGAGAAATTTTGAAAAACAAGATGGTTGAAAAATCGATTTAATCTATCCTGGAGTCTTAATGAAGAAAAGGAACAGTTCCACTAAGGTCACACATGTTGGGCGCCACTTTTTTTTATTTAATAATAAATTAATTATAGCTGTAGCGTGTGACGGTTTTTGCGCTTTTTCGAAAGGATTTGTACTCGCGAGGGCACGCTATAGAGTCCGGCTCTAGCTCGTCGGTTTTGGGGATGGAACACTGCCTAACACTGCCACATCAAATAAAGTCCAGAATTAAGCGTGCTGGCGAAAAGATAAGTAGCTAGGTGCTAAACCGGGAGAAAGAATCAATTCGATGGGAAAGAGATAAAGTTAGAAAGAAAGAGAAGAGAAGTAGAAAGTTTGCGATGCCACAGATATAAATGGGCTCGCGTACTGCCCACCCTACCTTTGGCCACAGTCCGATAGAGCAGAGCTTTAGTGACCCCTTTGAACACTCTACAACCGTGGAGTCATCAGCTCAGTTCAATCAGAAGATAAGATATTCAATTCATTATAAAATTTAATTCAGAATAAAACTAACAAAAAAATTGGCTAAGACTAATGGGGTGTTTGACATTATTCCTAAATGTTTGCTTGCATAAAAAAGTAGCCTAATTATACGAGAGGAAAACATATGTAAAATTTATAAAATAAAAGGTAATATATAAATGTTCAAAGAAATATGTGTAAATATACAATATAATAAAATTTGGTAATAGTAAATATTATTATGAAGGTGATAAAAAAATGTTAAATGTGAGTGTTAGAAAAATGATAAAAATATAAAAATCATAAGGATAAGGTATCCAATAGTCAACAATTAAATCATTTAAATGAAATTCGTGCTCTTGTTAGTTTTGCTTGGGTGTCATGATGAAGGATGAATAAATTATTTACATAATGAAATTAAAATTCAGTGTGACCCGAGAAATTGTTCTCAGTGTATGTGTAAAAGGTAAATAAATCACTCACTGTATGTCCATCGGCGAAAGATCGATCTCCGCTTTGGGTTGCTGTAAATGAGTTAGTGTTTTTTAACACCGAAGAATTAAAAAAAAAAAAACTAATTTCCGCACGATATTAATTCTCGTAATAAACGATTTAAAATAAACTGGTGACCATTAAATTCACGACGGTTTACACAGATAAAAAAATAAAAATAATCTTCATATTCTTCGATTCCGTTTATTCTCACTTCACTAAATGCCTGTAATTAATGTAAATTTAAACTTAAATTTAAAAACTATTGAATAATAAAACAAGAAAGGAGAGCTAACTTCGGGCGGAGCCGAAGTTGATATACCATTGCAGCTAAAACCGGATATATATCGCAAACATCGGATATAGTTGGCCGATCCATATTATCATATCATGGGTTATATACCCAATTCTACCAAAAACCATTTCCGATCGTTCAGTTATATGGCAGCTATAGGATATAGTCGGCCGATCCTAATGAAATTTGTTAGGTTTTTTTGTATATGGATCAACTGATCAAAAATAGAATCTGTACTAAGTTTCAGCTTTCTATCTTCAAAAACAGGAAAGTTGGGTCATTTTCGATCGTTCAGTTATATGGCAGCTATAGGATATAGTCGACTTATATTTCGATATTTATCCTTATAAAATTTGGCACGTCGAAATATTTTGCCAAATATAGCTCTTGTGTCAAATTTGAACTCTCTAACTTTAAAAACACCAAAGTTATACCATTTCCGATCAATGGCAGCTATAGGATATAGTCGGCCGATCCGGGCCGTTCCGACTTATATACTGCGTGCAAAGGAAAGAAGTATGTGTGCAAAGTTTTAAGACGATAGCTTTAAAACTGAGAGACTAGTTCGCGTAGAAACAGTCAGACAGACGGACAGACAGACGGACAGACAGACGGACAGACGGAGGAGGGAGGTGATCCTGATCAAGAATATATATACTTTATAGGGTCGGAGATGTCTCTCTCACTGCGTTGGTCACTTTTGACCAAAATTATAATACCCTCTGCAAGGGTATAAAAATAAAATTAAAACATATTAATATCGCTCGTAATTTGGGGGATGAAATGGTGATGAAAAAGAAAAAATAATCGCCATGAGTTTGGAGCTGGGCTGCTGGGCTGGCGATAATTCCTTTTTGTACTCAATATTACTTTGCTGATGGGGTCAACGGCCTTTCGCTCAACGGGTCTTGGGCTTCGTTGGGTCTGTGCAAATTCCCTTATACCATCCCACAATTAGTTTTTCCGGCCATCTAGGAGTTAGTTTTCCGGCACCAATGAATTATGAGGATGAAGATGATGATGGGGATCGAGGATCACGGACTAACCGAATGGGGTTTAGCCGCTTCTGATCTGGGAGCCTCCACCAGGAGGGCTCCCGGGGTGCTTTGATGTGGACTGCAACGAATTTTTAAAACGGCCACAATAAGTACCCTGGAGGTATTAAAAAAAATATTTTTTTTTATATTCACCTGACCAATTATAATAAGGCCGCGACGAGGTCGCGCTTTAATAAGGCTGGCTGCGACGAACCAAAAGACCACGAAAATAGGCTTAGGCTGCCTTTATCACTGGCGCCAATCTAGGTAAGCGTATGTATATATAAATATAAATAATACCCGACACATCCGAATGATCTGTGACTTACGTGGTATTTGGGATAAAAAAAAATCACTTTGCACTTGCGGGATCTTGCGCTGACGAAAATTTAAACTCGCGGAGAGTGATCTCAAATTGCGTCTTCAATCTGTTAAGGTTTTGACTGAAAAGACTTAGAATAGATCAGACTACATTTTATTTCGGTTACCGGAAATGCAAAACAGCTGATATTGCAGCTTTCGTGAGCCTCCCTGCTGCAGCTGATTCTGTGACTTAGCAATTGGGCAACTCAGGAAGTAAAAGCTTCAACTTTAACTATCGGTTACAAAAAAATAAATATAAAGCCAATATAAGTAATTTTAGTTCTTTATTTATTTTCTTGGGAAATGACTCATCAGTCGCCGCTGTATTGGTGACCAAGAAAAACTGTTAATTTAATTATTAATATTTATGTTGTCCCCTTCAAAGGAATTCCCCTCACATACAATACACTTATGCCAACGGGTTTTCCAATTCTCAAAGCACTTCCCATAAGCACTTTTCAGTACAGCCTTGAGCTCCTCCAGCGATGCAGCCTTTATCTCTTCAATCGTTGCAAATCTCCGTCCATTCATAGGTCTCTTAAGTTTTGGGAACAGGGGCATTATCGTGATGCAAAAGTCATGAATCCTCATGAAGTCATGAAGTCATGAAGTTTCCATAATTCTGGACGTTTCTTTCGTGTTGCTTCTCGCAAACGGCGCATACCTTCCAGATAATACTGTTTATATGGTACCAAATCTTTGTCATTTGATCGAGCTTGGCGTGCTTTTTTCGGTCTTGGCTTACCTGGGCTCTTCCATTGGGACGATTAGGCCTTGGGTTCGATATCATAATCATATACCCATGATTCGTCACCAGTTATGATCCTTTTGAGTAAATCTGGGTCGTCGTTGACGTAATTCAACAACTCTTGTGCGATGCTTATGCGATGGTTCTTTTAGTCAAAATTCAGCAATTTCAAAACAAACTTCGCTGACACACGACTCATCCCCAAAACGTTACTCAGAACAGTTTTACCGTATGCCACTGTCTACATTTCAAGTGTTTAGGAGCACTTAATTTTATATTTTACACAAAATTTGATGCAAGTTCTTCGATCCAAATAATGTCCATAATATAATCCATATATGTTATAATTTGAAAAGTCACAACTATTTGCAACATAGAGGGTACTAGATTGAGTAGGTAAAGACAGCTGGAGATAAACAACATATAAGACTCCGATGTGAGGTTTTCGTTTTTTCCACCCTATTCCGCTGATCCTAAATAAAATTGTGTGCGCTTTGATTAAGGAGATCCACAAACAACCTTACAACGAGCCCACCCACTACTTACCAAACAGCACGGAACGGAAGTTCAATGGAAGGGCGATTAAGAGTTTGAACAAAAATTTGACATTGTTGATCTAATTTTTATAGACTTCATAACTTGTCACATATTATTATTCTTAATTTTTAATACCCATTAGTCGTAGAGTATCTATATCAAGGTTATATTGCAGTCGTGTAAATGTATGTAACATAGAGAAGGAATCATCTCCGACCCCATAAAGTATATATATTCAGCTTGAGCCATTAATAGCCGAGTTAGTATTACCATGTCTATCTGTCCGTCCGTCTATTCGTCCGTCCGTCTGTCTGTATGAACCCGTGAATCTCACATAATATAGAAGATAAAGCAATAGAATTTAGCATTAAGACTTCTACAATACCCACGCAGTATAATTTTGTTTTAAATTTGCCACGCCCCCTACCGTTTCCACAAAACATGAATTTCTGTAGCGCCAGTACAGAAAAGATTTTTGAAAAACTTTTGATGCCAAACTATTTTTATAGTTAATATATATCTGAAAAATACAATTTTTAGAGAAGATATATCCATGTATATACCTTTTCTCATACAAACAGGTTAAAATTTAAAACGCGTGGATCTCGAAGACTATTAGAAATAGAACCATCAAGTTTTGTCAAAAGCATTTGTTCGCCATTCGATACGTCTCTAATCTTATGACGGATCGTGACCAACTCGTAGCGGTGGGCGACTTTAATATCCCAGAATTAAAGTGGTCCAACGTCGATAACTCACCATCTTTGTCACTTATAACTTACCATGACTTCACCGCGGGCATGTTTGACATGTCCCTAGGTCAGATCAATCATGTTAGAAATTCGCTAGGTCCGCTTTTAGACTTATGTTTTGTATCTGATCCTGATGGTACTACTCTCTCCAGAGATTTTCCCCTTTCAACCCCAGAGGATCCATATCACCCCACGCTGGAGGTCTCAATCGAAACCACTCCTGGTATCGATCAGATGTCTCCGAGCGTGGTAAATAAGATTTGCTGTTTCCGTAAAGCTGATTTTCAGACACTTAATAGCCTTATCGATACATTTGACTGGTCTGATATTCTGGCGCGCACTGATCTTAATGTGACTTTAGAAAAATTTTATTTTACTTTAAATACATTTTTTGACTCATGTGTGCCTTGGAAATATCCGTCCGCTTCAACAAATCCTCCTTGGTTTACAAGGTGCCTCACTAACCTAAAAAATATAAAAAATAAAATTTTACTTAAATATAAAAAAAACCTGCAGTAGTGTTGATTTCTCAAGATATCTACTAGCTCGATCGAATTTTACCGTGCATAACGCTGAATGGTATAGGAATTATATTGACCGCTGCCGGATACAATTTACTCAGGATCCAAAGCAGTTTTATAATTTTGTAAACACTAAACGTAAACACGTATCTTTTTTACCCCTGCTTACGTTTGAAAATTCCTCTGCGACTTCTGATCAGGCCATTGCCGATCTATTCGCCGAATTTTTTCAAACAACTTATTCTCCTCCTAAATTGACTGACCAGCCTTACGCATATAACATTCAAGCAGCAAATCTTATTTTCTGTCCGTTTTTTTCTAACAACTTATTATCTGGTCTCTTAAGGGTCAAACCCATTTATTCGCCAGGCCCCGATGGAGTACCAGGCTGTGTGCTAAAATACTGTGCCAGGGCTCTGTGCACCCCTCTTCTAGGACTTTTCAACTTATCTATGGAAACCTCGATTTTTCCCCTTAAGCGGAAGGAATCATTCATAATTTCCCTACATAAAAAAGAGAAAAAGTCCGAGGCTGCCAACTACAGAGGCATCTCTATGTTGTCGGCAATTCCAAAGTTATTTGAAAAATTAATTACCCCTCTTTTGCAACACCTATTCTCTTCGATTATCTCTCCCTGTCAGCATGGCTTTATGAAGCGTCGCTCCACCACCAAAAATTTACTGGAGTTGAAATCCTTTGTCATAGATGGCTTTTGTAAGGGCAAAGCATTTTTGATTCAGTTAATCACTCACTCTTGTTGAGCATACTGAATATGCTGGGTTTTCCTATAGATCTCTTAACGTGGAAATCCAGCTACTTAGATGGAAGGACACAAAGAGTCTTATTTAAAAACATACAGTCCCGTCTGGTCCATGCTACATCTGGCGTCCCTCAATGAAGTCATCTTGGCCCGTTATTATTCCCGCTTTTTATAAACGACTTGCCCCCTGCTTTAACGAACCATCTAACTCTTATGTATGCAGATGATGTAAAGCTTCTCGTCTTTAGTACAAATCCATCTCTGCCCAATGCAGTCTTCAGTCTGACCTTGATAACTTTCAAGAATGGTGTTTAGCTAATGATTTAATACTTAATGGATCAAAATGCAAGCATATGTCTTTTTATCGTTCTTGCCCTCTGCAAGCTACGTATTCCATTAATGGGATTGCCTTAAAAAAATTAGCCCAGTTTAATGATCTCGGCATCCTATTAGACATAAAACTTAGGCATAACTTTGCCGACCATATTTCCTTAATGGTTAATAAGGCTAAATGAGTCCTTGGTTTTAGAAAAGAATTTTATGACCCCTATATAACCAAAACATTATTCATTTCTTTGGTCTGTCCTATACTGGAGTACGGTTCATGTGTCTGGTGTCACCAATATGGAGTACATCAGGACCGCATAGAATCCGTACAAAAGAATTTCCTAACTTTTTCACTTAGAGGTCTAAAGTGGAATGCAAATCTTCACCTTCCATCTTATAATAGTAGACTCTTACTCATAAACTTACCTAGCTTAACAAATCGTAGGACAATGCTAGGATGTAGACAGCCAGCATTTACTAAAACGCTTAAAATTTAACATTCCTAAAAGAAGGACTCGAAACTTTAGTCCTCTGTTCCTTAGCCGTTGTAGTTCGACATATGCACTGCATGACCCTTTTAGGGTATTAGGTTCGAACTACAATGGTCTCTACTCTATAACATCTCTTTCCTGTTCCTCAAATTTAAAATTTCCTTACTTACTCCTCCTAGCTTAATAATTGATAAATAGCTTAATATATTCTAACAAATCGTTTCTTGAGCGCCCCTCGGTCGTCTGGGCCTCTAAGCTTTATGATGAATACAGGAATGCTAGCTGATGCTCTTACTGATGCACAAGCCATTTCCAAATTCTGAAAGACCGGTAAAAAAAAAAAAACAAACTCTCATGGACCACGTCAATGTAATCTGAACTTCATTCGTTTCCAAAAAAGTTTTTGCAAAAAGACTTTATTCTGAACTTTTAATGCGACATAGTATAACCTATTTATCGCCCTTGTAGTATATTTAGCTTATTCTTTTACATAGTGTTCACTTATTTTATTGATAATACATACACTTTTGTTTTTTTTAGAGTTAAAACTTTGCTTATTCCAAAGACACACCAATACTCAAATTTGTGAAAAACACGTTAACAGAAAAAGAAAACGGCCCCAATTATCGACCACTTTATTCGCCTTTGCTAGGAATTAAACGCACCATACGAACCAAAAAAACGATTTAGGCACTGGGACCTACCCAATGTAAGCACTGGGACCCGCTATAGACACATTGATTTTATTTTATTAAATAGGAAATGCAACACAGCCACAACACAGGACACAAAAGCAAACCTTAATACGCAAAAACTTAACTGACGGATCAAAAAAAGGAGAGCAACAAATATTTTAAAAAGTGGTATTCGCTATCATGTTCTTTTGTACCTAAATCACCTTGCCGTACCCTTGCAGGTAAAGGATATATATCGCAAACATCGGATATAGTTGTCCGATCCTTATGAGAATATCATAATATAACCAATTAATTAAAATAAAAAATCTTAAAAAAAAACCCAAGCTTCTATCTTCGAAAATACCAAAGTTGTTATTTCTACCAAAAAACATTTCCGATCGTTCAGTTATATGGCAGCTATAAGATATAGTCGACCGATCGTTATGAAATTTGGCATGTCGTATTATTTTGCAAATCATAGCTCTCACGTAAAATGTGAGATTTGAATTTTTTCCAATTCTCAAAGCACTTCCCATAAGCACTTTTCGGTATAGGCTTGAGCTCTTCCAGCGATGCAGCCTTTATCTCTTCAATCGTCGCAAATCTCCGTCCTTTCATAGGTCTCTTTAGTTTTGGGAACAGGGGCATTATCGTGATGCAAAAGTCATGAATCCTTTTTCCATAATTCTGGACGTTTCTTTCGTGTTGCCTCTCGCAATCGGCGCATAACTTCCAGATAATACTGTTTATATGGTACCATATAAATGGTACGATCATATGGTAAGAACTCCTGATGCACCAAGCCATGATAATCGAAGAAAACAGTGATCAAAACTTGGACATTCGTTCGAACTTGGCGTGTTTTTTTCGGTCTTGGCTCACCTGGGCTCTTCCATTGGGACGATTAGTCTTTGGTTTCGATATCATAACCATATACCCAAGATTCGTCACCAGTTATGATCCTTTTGAATAAATCTGGGTCGTCGTTGACGTAATTCAACAACTATTGTGCGATGCTCATGCGATGGTTCTTTTGGTCAAAATTCAGCAATTTCGAAACAAACTTCGCTGACACACGACTCATCCCCAAAACGTTGGAAAAAACGTCGTGGCACTAGCCAAGCAATATACCGACATCTTCAGCAACTTCTCTGATAGTGATTCGACGATTTTCCAAGACAATTTTCTTCACTGCTTGAACGTTTTCATCAGTTGTTGACGTGCTTGGGCGACCAGAGCGAGGCTCGTCATTGGCATCTTCCCGGCCCTCTTGGAAGAGTTTGTACCACTTGTTAACATTTTTATACCCTTGCAGAGGGTATTATAATTTTGTTCAAAAGTGTGCAACGCAGTGAAGAAGACATCTCTGAGGCTATAAATATATATATTCTTGCTCAGGATCACCTCCTGAGTTGATATGAGTAATTCCGTCTGTCCGTCTGTCTGTTTCTACGCAAACTAGTCTCTCAGTTTTAAAGCTATCGACTTGAAACTTTGCACACACCCTTCTTTCCTTTCGCACGCAGTATATAAGTCGGATCAGACGACTATATCCTATAGCTGCCATATAACTGAACAATCGAAAGTGACCCAACTTTTGTGTTTTTGAAGATAGAAAGCTGGAAATAAGCGCGTGAGACTTCAAAGATGCCGTCAGCTAAAGCGTCGGGCCGCAGGACAAAAATGGGAGCGTATTCTCTTCACGGATGAGAAGATATTCACCATCCAACAGGCGCACAATCACCAAAATGACAGAAGCTGGTCTGCTAAAGCTTCAGGTACCTCTGCAATAATCGAGCGCCGTTAATGTGAGCAGTCTTTAATGGGTTGGGGAGGAATATGTGCCTCCGGCAAAACACCCCTTTTTCTCATCGATCAAGTGGTCAAAATCAATCAGGAAGTGTACCGCCGGGACATTTTGGAAACTGTTGTGCTTCTCAGGACTGGTGGAAAGCCAACTTTCCGGACTTTATCACATCCAGTGAATGGATGTGAATGGCATTCAGTGAATGAACCTTACTCGCCAGATCTTAATCCGATGGACTACAGTGCGTGGTCTATTTTAGAGTCCAGGGCATGTGCTTAACGCCACATAAGTTTGGAGGCGCTGAAGCAATCATTGCTCCGAGAGTGTGATCGATTATCGGAAGAAGACCTGCGGCCCATTGCGCCAAATTTCCAGAAACGTTTAGGGCTTTGCATCGCAGCCCAAGGAAGCCACTACGAAACCAGCTGAATATTTGTTTACACAATACCTATTTAATAGAGCATTTTTCTGCATTTTTTCTCAAAAACAGTTCCTTAAAAAAATATGATCAAAAATGTTTGTCCGGGTTATTTATTGTCAGCCTCTATTGAAGTTGTCAGAAATTTGAAGTATAGTTTATAGTTGAATTGTATTTTGTAGTTGTTAGTCTCTAAATTTACTCTAAGACAGCTTAGGGTGGAGCGGGAGCGAAAGCTTATATTCGCTCTTGTGCGAATTCGCCCCGCTTTGCCGCAATAGATAAGTTAGGCTTAAGATTAGAGACAAATATAATCGAAATTATAACGTTGAAGAGGCAAGACCATTTTTTCGTTCTCGTTTTGGAACCTTTTTTAAATATTTGGCAGCCATTATTTTTTGTTATTTTTTTCGAGGGTGAGATAAATCAATCTCATCAAACATTTTGGCGCCCCCGGGTACAAAAAATTAAAAGTTGAGAAAAGACAAATTAAATCTTCGTCTTGTGCTGGAATATTGCACTCTCCTTTTATTTTTGGCGCATACGTACTTGAATTTAGTAGAGCTAACAATTTAAATAGTTTAGTTAAAATAATTAACAAACTGCCTGTGGCTAAAATTGATAAACAATATAAATACACATCTACATCATTGTCGCCCCCACCCCCCATGCTTCGCACAACTCTGGCGCCCTACTCCTCCCGCCCGTTACGTGCCCTCTCCAGTGCTTTCAGCTTCATCATAGTCTTGGCCACAAATACGGCTATGGCTTCCCATTTCCCCGGCGTCTGGAGCATTTGAGGCACCATACTGCTGGGTGTAAAGGGCTCTTTCCAGATCTCCTCCAGGGTAAGGCGATCCTCCACAAATCGCCTGCATTCGAAGAGGACGTGGAGAGGGTCCTCCGTGACTCCACTGCCACACGACGGGCAGCAGTCCTCGCTTTCGTGACCAAAGGGCTTTAAGTAGCTTCGGAAGCACCAATGGCTGCTAAGGGCCTGCGTGAGGTAAAAGTCTACCTGACCATGCTTCCTTCCGGTCCACTCCCCCACGTCCGGAATGAGCTGAAACGTCCAGCATCCCTTGGATGATTCCTCCCATCGCCGTTGGCAGTTTGTCAAACTTGTGGCCTCTCGCCTTTTGACGCGCAAACGTAGCAGGTGCTCTCGTTGGGGCAATTGGCGATTTTATGCCCGCTTTTGCCACAGCGGATGCAGCATCCGCTTCTATCAGAAGGGCTTCGGCACTGGCTCGCAATGTGGCAAACTTCCAAGCATCGGTAGCACCTCGGTTGACTCTGCCTCTCCCGAATCCGACACACGGTCCACCCGATCCTCACCCTCCCTTTGCTCGCAACTGCGGTCGCAATTTTGCTGAGCAAACCAATGATGGCGGTCTGTATGTCCCTGGATCTTGCACGAAGGCTCCTTAACGTGACCGACTTCCCATCCACTTCGAACTGCTCGGCCAGAGCAAGCCGAATGATCCCTTTCGTCGCTAGCGGGTCGAGGTCCCTTATCTATAGGTACCTTATCTTGCTGTCCTCGGAAAGTGCTCGCACTTCAGCAGCTCCTTGTAGCACCTTTTCGTGGTTCTCCCTCATGGCGTCTGTGCTATCCACGCGGTTTTTCGACAGCTCGAGCAGAAAGTTCCCAGTTCGGTGCGGACATTTTGGCTGAATGCCTTCAGCTGGCCGTCCTGCCGTCTAGTGACCAAGACAAGCACCTCGCTGTACTTCATTCCCTTGGCTTCCACGACTAGCGCATCGGGTCGGGTGAAAGTCCTTGGCTTTCTCCGTGTTGCTGTTTCCCATCCTGGTCCTGGCGCTGTGGTCTGTGCGGCCATGCTCTGGCCCCCTACTCCCTCGGTCCTGGCGCCCGGGTGGCTTGAAGTCCGCTGGGAGGGCCCTTCTCGTGCCCACATTTTTGGGGCCTTTGCCGAGGCCAGTGGCGCGCCTCTTGGTGCTGAAACCGCGCTATCCTGGCTAAGCCGTCGCCACGGATCAGTCTGGGCTGCCGCTTTCCTGCGCCTCGTTGGAAGGGGCCTGCGTTCTTTGGCCCGTCTTCGCAGTATCTGCCTGACCGCTCCTCGAACAGACGACCTCCGCCGCTACCGCCGTCGTCCCTGCATCGCTGTGGTTGGAAAGGATCCCGCTAAGGCCTTCCTGCAGTTCCTTCATCCTGCAGAACATCCTCTTCATTTTGAGATTGATGCTCCTCACTTGTTTTTCATGCGTTTGCTGGATAATGTCCTCCAGTATCGCCTCACTCCGCCAGCATGCTGGAGCAAGGCTGCTCGGTTGTCGCTCTCGTCCTTTTGGCTGGAGTCGATCTCTGGGGTTCCGATGGACTGATTTGTTCCCTCGTCCTTTTCGGGGTTTCCTTATCTTCACCCGCGGGAAAACCAACTGTCGGCATCGCTATGCTGCGTGTTGCCTACAGAATGGGTGACCGCAAGATCCTAGAGCTGCTCAAAAAAGCTGAGGATTGCTCTGCATTTTGTTGGCTGGTCGCTATTACTGCCGGGGCGGCCAAGCTAGCCACCGCCTCGTCAGTCGTGGGTTGGATGTTGTTTGGGGCCTCCAGAATCCGTGCCCCGACCGTGGGTTTCCCCATGGGTGGATTTCCACTTGAGTGGTTGCCACCTGGAGTATTCAAGTTATTGAACATCATCCTTCAGGTTTTGCTTATTATACCTATATCTATTATACCTGGCTACCTATACAGCCAGGTTTGCATTTTATACCTTCTGCCAGGTTCGGGGTTCGCTGCCGGCCACTATGGCTCAGACGCAGACCCCGTAGCCGCCCAATATGGGACAGACGCTACAAGGATTTTGGGTAGGAAGGAGGGGAGGGTGGGCGTCGTCCATCGGGGCTACGATGGGGGATATACCGCCCCTGCTCGGTCGCCAGAGCCCCGTTATTTTAGTGCGCCGCCGCGGCGGAGGGGTTGGACAATGGTCGGATCCTGGGATTCCTCCCGCTCTCATAAGAGCGCTATAGAAATTTTTTCTGGTGCCGCCCTTTGCGGGTGGCGTTAGCAGCGACGATAGGGCGCCAAGTGGCGCCCTCTTCGGGAACTACCGATTTTGGTGGGTCTGGTCCCACTGCCGGTCCGCTGCGATCAGCTGGTTCTGCGACCTGCATCACTGACCAGCACAACCCAAGTTGGGCGAATTTGCAACGCGGGAAAAGCGTTGCCGCCGAGAGTGAGTGACAAAGCTTACCCCTGCCCCCCCTGTCCAGCGATGTCCGATGGGGGCTACGGAGCCAGCAAGCCGTGAAAACGGAGCTACGGAGAGCCCTTCAAAGTCCTTCGTAACGGAGCTTCGTTCCTGCATCCCAGGTGAGCCGTGTTACGTGTTTAGTAGTTCACCGACTTATTTTTTCGCCCCGCGAGGCCGTGAAAGAGGCCCATCTGCATGACGCGGCACGACAACGTCCGTCTCGTTCTACCTTTACTTCACTTCCTCCCGCTGCTAAATATGTATGTGCATTAGTTCGGCGCATTTTATTTTACCGGAACGCCAAGTGACGCGCTACCCTATAATTGTGAGGTATACACCTTTTTCGGTGTCCAACTATTTTTTTGGATACTCAGTGCCTCGACTTTTAACATTATTCGACTATCAATTATTTAATTTATTATTTCATCTTTTTCGCCATATTAATTAATTATTTTTTCGTTTTCGCCACATATTATATTTAATATCTTTTTTCGTTTGTTTTCGCTTTTGCATTTAATTTATGAATTAAATAATTAAAATAAAAAAAAAAAATATTAGTCAAAAATTTTTATTTTTTAATAATTAACAAAATAAATTAAAAAATTGTTTATTTAAAAATAAAAACCAAAAAATTTTTACATTTTTAATCGTTGTCTTTTTATTAAAAAATAAATAAAATCAGAAAATGGAAAGTAATAAACAGAAACCAAAATCCACGACTCTTGATGACTTAAAAGAAGATTAAATGTCAGGGTAAAAAGCATTCGCCGGTTAGACGAACGTTTGGAAACTAAACACCAAGCTAGAGTGCAGGTTTCAGGTTTTAAATGAGATAATATTAAAGGCAAATGAGTTGTAACACCAGATCGAGCAATTAGATGAGGAAGATGAATTTGGAGCCGAGTTGGGAGAATTAGAGATAAGAACTAAGGCAAGGGTGATGTCATTATTAAATGCCTTCACGTTAGCTGAAGAGTCCCCACCAGCTACTGCAATTTCTGCAGCCCCAACTCGAGCTCGACTTCCCAGTTTGACATTGCCAAAATTCAGTGAAAACTATTCGGAGTTAAAAAATTTTATGAGTCTCTTTGAGACATTAGTAGACAAGGATGTGAACATTCCTGTTATCGAGAAATTCAACCATTTAATTTCTTGTCTCTCTGGTGAAGCCTTAGAAACTATCAAGGCATTCCAAGTCACCGAGAGTAATTATGACAAAGCTATTGCTAGTCTGAAAAGAGTTTACGATTACGAATGCCTCATCTTTGCGAACCAAATAAGCAAATTATTCAGCCTTCCGAAAGTTTCCCAGCCGTCTGCGTCGTCGTTGAGAGGTCTCATCGACACAGGGTCATCGATTTACAGGTCACTATTATCACTAACCATACAGCATATAGACAACCCATTTCATACAACGAAAATGGACGCGAAAATTTCTTGCGACAGGCCCCAGCAGGCCCCAGAGCGGATTTCTTACGCTCTCTTACGCTCATCGTTCGTTCATCTTACGCTCATTGTCGCATTAAATGTTTTCTGTTTCTCAGTCTCTAAACGGATCTCGATGAAGAAGGTTGGCCTGCGCTTCGGTTGATCTTCGTATGTATGCGTGTCACACATTCACATACACGGGTGTATGTGTGCGTGCGATTTCGTTTCGAAGCTACCGCACAAAATTTGGATTTTTCTTACTTTTCAGGCTTGCTACCCTAACAAAATTCGGGTATTCGTTATTTGATGAAATGACGAAAGAAATTATATTATTTTTTATATTATATTTTTTATTATTTCAGCATACGTTTTTAATTTATTTAGAAATAATATTAAGTGTTAGTAGTAAAATGTTTTCTGTATATATATTTTTACGAATCATTAAAAATCAATATACTGAGAAAGTGTCAGAGTATATTTCAGTCGGAGTCACTTAAAACGCCGATTGCTTTTAAGTTTTTGTTGTTCTGCAAGAGGCTTGTGCATGCCTACTCTAACGATCAGCTAAAACAGCTGATGGAATTGTTTACCTTTTTTGTTTACAATTTTTCAGGCACTTGTTATTAATTTGGGTTATTGTGAGATTTAATTAAATTATTGTCGTTAATTTAATAATTTCCTTATATATTTTGGAACTTTAAAAAAGTCGCTATAAAAGATATATATACATATTTATATATATGTATATATATATTTACATTGGTTTTCTGATACCTCTTGCACAGAAACATACCTCTTGTCCTCTTGAAACGGACAGACAGACAGACGGACAGACAGACGGACAGACGGACAGACGGACATGCTCATATCAACTCAGGAGATGGTCCTGATCAAGAATATATATACTTTATAGGGTCGGAGATGTCTCCTTCACTGCGTTGCACACTTTTGGACAAAATTATAATAACCTCTGCAAGGGTATAAAGAGCAAACATATCATATGTTTTCCTTGAGAAATAAATAAACATAAAAATGTCTTTAAAAGTAAAATAAAAGGTGAAAATTACATGTTTTGACTTTTCGTGCTTTGTTTTTAAGAAAAAAGCTGACATAAGATATGAAACCAATAGATAAAAAAACAGAATCGAGGAATATGGACATTTATTTTTTCAGTGCCGGTTGACCATCCGCCGAAATAGCCGATATGAAAAATATTATTTTTGAAAGTTGAAATTTTTCTTGTAAGATGCGTTTCCACCAGTAGCATACTGTCCGTATGCTTTTCGTACAAGAGTTGTGACTGTTTTTCAAGATTATTTTATTTCTCAAAAAATAAAAAAAAACATAAAAAAACACAGTGAGACAAATAAAAAACCAAAATGGAGGAAATTTTATAGACACCTAGTAGGAATTGTTTATTAGGTCGAATATAACACAAACCCGTGTTTTAAATATTTGTAACACACTCAAAATCTTGATTTATTTGAAAAAAAACGTTTTTCGTGACTTTTTTGCGCTTAAAAAATCATAAACACGTAATTTTAAACCGATTTTAAAATATCCGTTTTTCAATAGTTTATTATTATTATTAATAATAAGGTTATAATTAAAATTATAAGCTAATTTATAACTTAAACCATTGCAGCAAGGCCTTCAGCTTTTCAATAGTTAAATGTTGTAGCTTTTGAAAAAAATATATCTTAAATTTTCTAACAAAAAAGATAAAATTATTATACAAGAAATTGACATTTTAGCATTTTGTTCGTGTTTTTCGGACTTTGACGCCATTTTTTTTTTACAACTTACAAGATAAGGTATCAAGATATGCATATCACCAGCTTGTGGACTCCTTTCCGAAACTCCGCTCCTGAGCTAGTCCTGACGACAGTGACCCTGACCCTTTCGTCCGCGTGCGTTGCTCCGACCCCTCCAGTAAGCCACTAATGTGGCGGGTGCTGATCCTCCGCGATCAGGACCATCTCGCCCGTCTTGATGTCCTCCTGTTGGTGCTGCCACTTCGACCGCGCATGTAGGTCGAAGACGTACTCCCGGGACCATCGCTGCCAAAACGTATTGCTTGATTGATGAGACAAGCCGCAAGCACGTTAGAGCCTGTTGGTCCGGGGTCCGCGGTGTTGGTTGGGCGATGAGCGGCACGCCTGTCAACAGGTGCCCGGGAGTGAGCGTCTCGCCGTCGCTTGGGTCCTGACTCAGAGCGCCCAGGGGTCGTGATGGTCTGCAGCTCCTCCGCGGATAGCTTTGCGTTGCCTTTCGCTCATAGGAGTAGGTGCTTGGCACACTTCACACCTGCCTCCCATACGCATGCGCAAATATGCATCTGTTTCTTGATGCGTATTGTGTGTTGGCGTCGAACTCGTTTTCGATTTTTCGACAGAGCTTTGCAAAGTTGCGACTCGCTGCGACGAAGTTAGTTTCGTTCTCGTTTGAAAAGCCAACAAAAAAGGAATTAGTTGAAAGGTTGGAAACTTCTTCTAAATAAACTGCCTTCGACTAAAAAAAACAAATAAAGCATGTAGGATTTATAGTGTGGCCTGTCACGAAGTTTCAATGTCGTATCAATATCGTATTTTTACCAAATACCATTTCCGATCGTTCAGATATATGACAGCTGTAAGATATAGTCGGTCGATCGTTATGAACTTGGGATCAACTGACCAAATCAAGAATCTATAGGAAGTTAAAACTTTCTGTCATCAAAAACACGAAAGTTGTGTCATTTTTGATTTTTCAGTTATATGGAACCTATAAGATATAATCGACCGATCCTTATGAAAGTTGGTATTTTGCGAAAAATAGCATTTATGGAAAGTCCGAACTCTTTCACTCTAAAAACACCAAAATTATAGAATTCTGAGTATAGAATAGAATAACTGATTCAATGAATCAGTTATATGGCAGATGTAGGATACAGCCGATGTCGTCCGATACCAGCCGTTCCGACTTAAATACTGCGTGCAAAGGAAAGAAGAGTATCAAGTTGCTTAGCTCCCTGCTTTGCATCACAAAACACGGCGAATACCCCAAGGACTCCGACACTGCCGAGTTAACTGCCAGCATTAGCTCTGGCCAGTGCTCGTCCCATGTCCTTTGATCCTTCCCAGCGAACTAGGCGATCTTCGTCTGGACCGTCCTGTTCGCTATTTCCGTGGGATTCTCCTGCGGCGTGTATGCTGCGGTGAACTGGCGACGCACGCCGAGCTCCCTGAGGAACTTCTTGAAGCTATGGCTGGTGAACTGCACGCCGCTGTCCGTAACCATTATCTTTGGTACTCCATATTGAACGACAATTCTTTCCCGAATCGCTCTCTGTAACGCCTCCGTCGTTGCCGTTCAAAGTGGCACCATTTCCGTCCACTTCGAAAACCGATCAATTATTACCAACACCATTGTGTTTCCTTGTTTAGACCTGGGCAATGGACCCACAAAGTCCGCGCATAACGTTGCCTACGGCTCGACCGGGACCTGTGGCAGCAGTTTTTCTGCCCCTTTCATCTTGTACTTCAGGCAAGTTTCGCACCTCCTGACATATTTCCGGATGTCCCTCTGCATCCCTGGCCAGAAGTACCTCGCGGCCACTTTGGCTATTGTTTTCCTCACGCCTAGGTGGCCTGCCGTCGAAGCGTCTGCGGGCTCATCTTCATCTTGTTCTACAGCGCGCTTATCCAAACGCATTCTTTGATGCCCCCTTCTCGGTGTCCTGGGTAAGGATCGCACCGACGCCGTAGTCGCTGGCGTCCGTTTGCAGCTTAAATTTTCTTTCAAAATCAGGGCACGTCTGTACTGGATCCTCTGCCAGCCGCGATTCCAATGTCTCAAATGCCTACTGGTGCTTGGGTGTTCATTCCCACTTCGTCCCCTTTCGTAGTAGATCGTTCAGGGGCTCCGCGATTCCTGTGAAATCTGGGACGAACCGCCGATTTCATGATGCCAACCCGATAAACTGCCGTACCCTCTTGATATTTGTCGGGGGTTGTAGCTCCGTAATTGGGGCGACCTCTCCATGCCGATCTCCTGGCTCGTTATTCGGTGTCCCATGTATAGCAGCTCCTGCCTAAAAAAATGGCGAATGGCTACGGAGACGTCACCATTAGGTTTTCCATATGTTCCTTCTTGGTGCGTCCGATAAAGGGCCCTCTGAAGAGTTAACGAGGCTGAGTGCAACCCGAAAGGCATCTCCTTCCACTGAATTGGGTATTATTGGAAATACAATTGGCAGCAACACTACGATATATATCGCGAGCATTGATATTTTTTAAGTATCTCCTCTAAGGCCTCTTCTTCTGTTCTGTCACCTCTATCGCCAACAACCTTGTTCTACAAGACCTTCATTATTTCAAATAAATAAAACTATTACTCTGCCTAAAAATACAACAGGTTATGGGCCCAGCACGCTTCCACTACGCCAGAGAATAGTTTAAAGAAAGATAGTGAACAAATAGTGAGTTCAAATGGCAAAATTAAATTTGTGGTGAAATTGCCGGCACACACATATTTACATCACGTGTGAATGTAAAAGTCTGAGACTTCTGGGGACGTAAAAGAAGGCGTCTTATTAGCAACAGAGGAAAGAGGCGTGTTCGTTGCTTGTGTAGCTACCTGAAATATTAGCTTGTGTAGCATAACTAAACGCAGATCAAAAAGCAAAATGATTATTGCTGGTATTCGCATAGAGCCTTTGGGTAAAGACAATTTCGACACCTGGAAAATACAAATGCAGGCCCTTTTGATAAAAAATGACTCGTGGAAATATGTCAACGGGACTCTTTTAAAACCCGAAGATAATTTCGCAAAATGGATAAACGAAAATGCAAAGGCTATGTCCGATCTCATTTTGGCCATGTCAACATCTGAACTTATGCATACGAAGAACTGCGAAACTGCAAATGATGTATGGGTAAAGCTGCACAACACTCACCAGTCTACGGGGCCAGCCCGTAAAGCCGCACCGTTAAAATCGCTGATCTTGCTGAAAATGAATGCCAGATAGATATAAGAAGCCACATAGATAAGTTTTCCGATTTAGTTGACAAAATAAACGAAGTTAATCTCCTGAATATTGACGATCTGTTAACCATCTTGCTACTATACAGTATACCAGAGGAGTACGAACAGTTTCGAATTGCAATTGAAACTCAGGAAAACTTATTATCAACAGAAGCACTAAAAATTAAGTTACTAGACGAATACGAGGCAAGAAATAGAAATTCAAGCGAGTCGACGCCTGGAGCATTATTGGTGCACAAGAAGCATAATCCCAGCAAGCCGAAACAACTAAGCACTAATCAAAAATTTAAGTTTAAATGATACAGCTGCGAAAAAGTCAGCTGCGGTCACCGTGGAGCTGAGTGCAGCTCAAAGCCAATGAAGAACCAGAGAGAAAGCATGTAAATCAACATAGCTAATTATACAAACAGTGATTGCAGTAACTGGTGTCTAGACTCTGGAGCAACGTCACACATGTGCTCACAGAAAAATATGTTCGAGACCCTGGAGCCAGCAGAAGGCTCAAAGCTCAGACTGGCAAATGATGTGGTCACAGATATAAAAGGATGTGGATCCATGCAGTTTTTCCAAGCCTCTAGACATACTACATATAGACATATATACAATAAACCACAACCTTCATCTCACGATCGACAAGTTCTCAAAGTTTGCACAGGAATACGTTCTGACAAATAGGAATTCCATCAACGCCATCACAGCGTTGAAAACATTCTTCAGCCAGTTCGGCATTCCAAACATAATTGTATATGACCAAGGCGCTGAATTTGCGGGAGTAATATTCCAAGATTTCCTGAGCCAATATAATGTCATCCCACATGTTACCTCCTTTCAACAGTTCAGTAGCAATTCCCCAGTGAAAAGGCTACACTCGACTATCACGGAGATATACAGAATAATACTAACAACAAAGAAGGAACAAAAGATAAATGTATAACATAATGATATAATGGCAGAAACAATACTAACGTATAACAATGCCATTCATTCTATTACAAACCTTACACCCTTCGAGTTATTCTCTAATAGCAAAAGCTAACACAGACAGGGAAGAGCCGCAAACAACAGAAATAAAAGACACAATCTTTAGGAAAGAGAATAGACGCAACAAGATTACTCCTAGATTTACGAAGCACCGCGTCGCAAATAACAACCACATAACTCTGACGACTACCAAAGGACAGAAATTACACAAATCTAAAATACGGAAACTAGTGAAAAAACAAATAGAAACCAGGAATACCCCAACCACACAATAAACTACTCACCCCACACTAATCACCAAAACGACATACTACCCTACTCCTACCAATCAATTTTTTCCTCCTCAGGGTACTATACGTAGATGCCTCCTACTACAAAGTCCAAGAGATCAATGAATCTCAGCCCAACGCCGCCATAAACTTGGGAGATGCATATACAACCCAAAATTATAAGTCGATAACACATGTGGTAGACATCGATAATTATATAGAATGTACCGAACAATTAAGTAAGACCATACAGAACCTACAAGTTGACCCCATCCCATCCCATCCCTCAGTACATTAAAATCCAAATAAGCAAACCTAGAAGAGAAAGTCTATAATCTCACGCCACATAGCAAACAAAAAAGAGGCATTATAAATGGATTAGGGTCATTAATTAAAACAATAACAGGGAATATGGATAGCGCCGATGCGGAAGAAATCTTTAAGCAACTAGAAAACCTAAAGAGTAACGAGAAAAGCCAAAAAGAAAAAGATTCACTGCCAGCCTGAAAAACGCACTCTATGTGCTGGATTTAAGAACCAATCTCTTATCGGTCTCAAAAATATGTGATCACCGCTGCAATGTAATATTCAAAAAGATAAAGCTGAGGTAGTTAGAGCTATCATAAAGAACGAGAATTAGTTTTTACCGCTTCTCGCAAGTTGGGCTTGTACCAAATCTAGGAAACACACAAAAGCAGCCAGATCGCTATAAGTAAGCAAAACAGCACCAAAAAATGGCATGAGCGTTTCGGCCATCTAAATGAGCCGGATCTGAAAGAACTGATCGGAAAAGGCAAAGTTCAAGGAGCTAAGGCAAACCTAAAGGAGAGTCTCCCAATTTGTGAAATATGCATCAAGGGAAAGCAGTCCCAGAAGCCGTTCCCTAGAATTAATAGAATTAATCCACAGCGACGTATGCGGGCCCATGCGTGTAAACAGCCACGGAGGCAGCCGTTATTTTCTGACATTTACAAATGACTTCTCGAAATGGTGCGAGCTCTACACTATCAAAAGTAAATCAGAAGTGTTCCAAAAATTTAAAGAATTCAAGAACTACGTAGAACGACGAACTGGAAAGAAGCTAAAAACAATCAGGTCAGATAACGGCACAGAATACACCAATAATTAGTTCAAAAATTACCTTGCAGCTCAAGGAATAAAGCACGAGTATTTCGTTGAATATACACCTCAACAAAAAGGTACAGCCGAACGTAAAAACCGAACCCTTGTAGAAATGGCTGGCTCGCTGTCTCATGTTACAGGCTGCACTGCCTGCGAGCTACTGGGCCGAAGCAGTAAACACAGCTAACTACATAAGAAACAGATGTCCTTCAAGAAGCTTATGTGGAGAAACGCTTTTCAAGCTGTGGAACAATCGCATCCCAGTTGTGAAGCATATGCAGAAGTTTGGTCAAATTGCTTACTCACTGGAGAAATGATCGAAGAGTAAGTTCAGCTCAAAATGCAAGAAATGTGTTTTCTCAATCAATATCAACATTGAACCAGTAGCAGTTGATCGACCAGAAAATGACGACCCAGATGACAGCGACGGCAGCCAAACAGATGACCAAGATGATAAACAACCAGAACCGGAAATATAAATGAAACGTAAACGCGGAAGGCCAAAGAAGATATTAACAGGCAAACCAGGAAGGCCCAAGTTAATTTACAATCAAATAATTGCAGACCGAATCGACACATCAAACCAGCAGCCCGAGTCCGATCAAGAAGACATATTCTATGAAACCACCTCACTTGCAATGAACTCAAAGGAGCTAACTGCAAGCGCAGCTCTTAAAGGCACGAATGCCATCGAATGGAAGGAGGCATTGATAAACGAGTACAAGTCATTTAAAAAGAACAATACATGGGAGGTTGTCGTTAAGAAAGGCACTATATGGTCTAAAGCAGAGCGGTCGCCAATGGTACAAAAAGTTAGACTGCCAACTCAAAAAACGGAACCTTAAGCCACTCGCAGCCGATCAGTGCGTGTACCTAAAACGTGAACGAAATGGGATCCTGATAGTATCGCTTTACGTAGACGACCTCATAATAGCAAAAAATAACGTCCAAATGCTTTCGCAAATATTCAATGGCTCCACTCTGTATATCACTGTGGAACGCCAACGGCGTCTCACAGCGCAAACTCGAGTTAACTCAGTTCCTTAATAATAACCATATCGATGCAATGCTACCCCCAGAAACTCATCTCACAAATAAATATAATTTTCAAATTCGAGGCTATCTATTCTACAACATGAATCACCCAGACGGGAAAGCTCATGGAGGCACTGGGATTCTGATTAGAAATCGCATCAAGCACTGCTTCCACAATTGCTTCGCCACTAACTTCATGCAAGCTACATCAATAGATGTGCAAATGGATTCCCGATCTTTAAAGCTTGCCGCCGTATACTGTCCTCCTCGGTTTACAATATCAGAATCCCAATTCATGGAATATTTCAACTCTCTGAGCGAACAATTTATAGCAGCAGGAGACTTCAATGCCAAGCACACGCATTGGGGATCTCGACTTGTGACTCCAAAGGGAAGGCAGTTGTACAATGCAATAATAAAAGCAAGCAACAAGCTAGACTGTGTGTCACCTAGGACACCTACATATTGGCCAACAGATCCTAGAAAACTGCCAGACTTGATAGATTTTGCAGTCACAAAAAACATTCCTCGCAACCTGATAAGTGCCAACTCCTTATCAGATCTATCGTCTGATCACTCCCCTGTACTTCTTCATCTAAATCTACATCCAGTTGCGGTAGATAAACCATTCAGACTAACAACGAATAAAACCAATTGGCTTAAGTACAAAGAACATATAAGTTCGCACATTGAGTTGAATGTACGTTGAATGACAAAGCTAATATCAACTTATCCACAAACACTCTTGAATCCGTCTTGGTCGCAGCAGCTCGCGTATCAACTCCACAAACGCAAAAAACATCTTACAATAATAGATACACGAACGTTGAAATAGAGCAGCTCGTTCTAGCAAAGCGACGCTCACGGCGAGAATGGCAATCCAACAGATCACCATCCGCAAAACAAAGGTTAAAAGACGCTACAGAGAGGCTCTCAGCTGCACATCGTCATGAAGAAGAAAGGTCCCAAAAACAATACATAGAACAGTTATCCCCAATGAGCTCCAAGTTCCCACTTTGGAGAGCACACTTATCTCTCTGCGCACCAATCGAATCTGCAATGCCAATAAGGACATCCACAGACAACTGGGCTCGCAGCGACGAAGAAAGAGCCGTCAGATTTGCAGAGCATCTTCAAAATGTATTTCAGCCCAACACATCTTCAAACGGGATCTCACTGCCAGCAACATCAGATATCTACACATCAACGTATAAACCTATTGTATTTAGGCCACATGAGTTACTCAAAATCATAAACGAACAACTCAACCCAAAAAAATCTCCAGGATGCGACCTAATATCACCAAAAATGATTATTGAACTTCCTTTCTGTTCTGTTCGAGCTATTTGCCAGCTCTTCAATGCAATAACGAGACACGGACACTGTTTGGTCATTGAGAGTTTTCAATGCCGTAAATAAAAAATCAGAATCTAATTAGGTTCAACGTTTTAACTTTATTCAGGCCGCATATGAAATTAGGATTTATGAGGATTTATAGAAAATATGGGAAATCCAATTTAGGATGCGATCGCAGTAAGGAGATAAACGAGAGTGGCGAAAACCTTGCAGAATAGGCTGAGCGGATGCTCGCTAACTATAAACGCCGAAGCAGCAAAGCCGAGCGGCCGAAAGAGAGTCGGCTTGCGACCAGCAAAACATCAGTTACTAATTAATTGTTGTGTTTAAATTAGTTGCTTGCTGCTTGACCCGACATTCTCCCCCCAGTTGGGGCTTCTACTCCAACTTCATCCTTAAGGGGCAAAAGGCACAGCTTAGTCACTGCTCGCTTGGTAATTCCAGATGAGGTTTTTATCACCGCCACTCGAAAGATACCATCCCGACCAGGGATTAACTCCATTATTCTCGCAAGCGGCCATTTCATCGGAGGTAGATTCTCGTCCTTTACTAGCACCACATCGTTCGGGGCCAAGGCAGGACCGGAGGCGCGCCATTTGGAGCGCTGCTGGAGAAGACTTAGGTACTCCTCCTTCCATCGGGACCAGAAAGACTGCTGCAGGAAAGACACGCGCTGCCAGCTGTCCAACCGGTTGAAGTTCAGCTTTGTGACATCAGGCTCGATAAAGCTGACTGACGGACCACCAGTTAAAAAATGAGCCGGGGTCAGAACATCAAGGTCTGCAGGATTTTCTGAAAGAGACAATAAGGGTCGTGAATTTATAACAGCCCCAATGTGGCACAGCAGCGTTCGCAGCTCCTCGAATCCCAGAACTGCAGATCCGACAGCTCGGTAAAAATGGTGCTTGGCGGTTTTAACAGCCGCTTCCCACAGACCACCGAAATGCGGAGTTCGAGGAGGAATAAAATGCCATTCGATGGACTCCATAGAGCAAAACTCCAGCAGTGCCCGTTGATGCTCTTCGCTTAGAAATAATCGGCGCAGCTCCTTTAGCTCGTTCTTGGCTCCAACTAAGTTGGTTGCGTTGTCAGACCAAATATGTTGAGGCCTTTGGCGGGTGCATATAAAACGCTTCAAAGCCTGCAAAAAAGACATTGTGGACAGATCCCTTACAAGCTCCAGGTGGACGGCTTTGGTAGCAAAACAAATGAAAATGCTAATGTAACATTTTACTGGAGCCTTATTACGCACTTCCGGCTTATAATAGAACGGTCCACAAAAATCCACACCAGTGACTCCGAAGACCTGGGAGCCGCAAACTCTTTCCTCCGGGAGATCAGCCATAATGTGCTGCAACAGCCGAGGCTTAGTCCGGAAGCATCGGATGCATTTGTGTAATGCCTTCGTCACGCTTTTTCTCCCCCCAATTGGCCAATATTGGGACCGAATAATTGCCAACAGTGCGCGAGGTCCCGTATGTAAATTTCGCTCATGGAAGTCAACAATTATAGCCTGCGTAACTGGATAGCTTCTTGGAAGTATAATTGGATGCTGACTATCAAAATCCAACGACGAATTTTTTAGCCGACCGTCTACGCGCAACAGTCCAAATTTGTCCAAGAAGGGAGAGGATGAGGCAAGGGCACTGGATACCGCTATGTCCTTTCCATTTTGAAGAGCCTTTATTTCCTCCCAAAAATGCACACGTTGCACTAGCCGCAATAACAGCTGTGTTCCAGATTTTATATCGCTAGCCGTAACACCGTTGTGGTGAATTCGTTGAGAAAACTTGTATACGTAAGCGAATACCCTCTGTAGTGCTGGAAACGAATTAGCGTACTTAGAAACCGCTGTTATATCCACGTACGGAGACTGAATGAGCAGGACCCTTGCACGTAACTCCAGGGTTGATCTCTCAGATGGGACCGCGGTTGGCCACGTCTCTTGGGATCCAACGAGAAACGGAGGACCATGAGACCACAGCTTATGCTCAACCAATTCATTGGGAAGAGCACCACGAGACAGGATATCTGCTGGGTTCAAAGAAGTGGGAACATACCGCCACTCCATTCCTCTAGTTAGCTTCTGAATGGTCAAAACTCGATTGGCGACGAAAAAATTAAACCGAGAGGGTTCTTCTCGAATCCAAGACAGAGCCACAGCAGAATCGCACCAGCAAAAATACTTTCCAACGTAGACCTTCAACTGCTCTACTTCCGACATAAGTCGAGCCAACAACTCGGCTCCCGATAACTCCAGCTTAGGCACCGTAACAGTCTTTAACTGTTCAACTGAATCCAAGACAGAGCCACAGCAGAATCGCACCAGCAAAAATACTTTCCAACGTAGACCTTCAACTGCTCTACTTCCGAAATAAGTCGAGCCAACAACTCGGCTCCCGATAACTCCAGCTTAGGCACCGTAACAGTCTTTAACGGCGCTACTCGGGACTTCGAACAGAGTAAATAGCTTGCAGATCCTGCGCCCTTGGACACGACATACACGCATGCCCCATACGCCTCAATGCTGGCATCACAGAATCCATGGACCTCCACCTCGGATTTCGATGTTAGCACCCATCTAGGGAATTCGGCGCGCTGCGTACTACCAAAGCTGCTACAAATCATATTCCAGTCGCAGTGAAGAGCTTGAGGAAGACTTTCATCCCAGGACAACTTCTCACGGCACAGTTTCTGGAAAAAGATCTTTGCCTTTAAAATTACAGGACCAACAAGGCCTAAGGGGTCATAAAGCCGAGCGACTGAAGAAAGCACAAGGCGCCTAGTGGGCTTTGAGATTGACTGAATCTCTTCAAAAGAAAATAGCTAGCGGTCAGTTGCAGGATCCCAAGCAAGACCCAGTGTCTTTGTGAAGTTGCTACCATCATCAAACTTTAGGAAAGACTCCCGATTTTCTTCAGGCACCTTATTCAGAACGTCAGCAACATTGGAGCACCACTTCCTTAACCGAAAATGGCCTTTGGCAAGGATCGCGGATGTTTGCTGCATTATGCTAATAGCTTCATCTATAGAGTCGCCTCCGGAAAGCAGATCATCCACATAAAAGTCGCGACGCAGAATTTCGGCCCCCTTTGGAAACATTATTTGCTCATCATCTGCCAACTGATGCATTGTCCGAACTGCTAAAAATGAGGCAGGCTTCGTTCCGCAGGTGACCGTGTCCAGCTTAAAAACCTGTAACTCATCCTGGGTGGAATCCCGCCAAAGAATACACTGAAGATAGCTGTCCTCAGGAAAAACCCTGACGCAACGATACATTTTACAAATATCTCCAGTAATGGCCACCCGATGGCATCGGAACCTTAACAGAATATGCAGTAACTTTGGCTGAATAACTGGGCCAGACATCAACACGTCATTCAATGAATATCCAGAAGTTGTGACAGCAGATCCATCAAAGACAACCCTGAGCTTGGTTGTTGAACTGTCCTCCTTTAAAACATAATGGTGTGGAAGAAAGTATTGACCAGTGACGCTTGCATCAGAAGGGACTGGAGACATGTGACCCAACTCCAGATACTCCTTTATGAAGGCAGCATATTGCTCGTTTAATTGAGGACGGCGACAGAGCTTCCTTTCGAGGGAAAGAAAACGTCGAACGGCTTGCGGGTACGACTCTCCCAGCAGCTTAGAACCGCATTTTAACGGAAGCCTCACAGCGAAAGCGCCGGAATCCAGCCGAGCAACATGTTGCACGAAATGCGCATCGCAATCTAGCTCTTCCTTCGTCCGCTTCACATAGATTTGCACAATAGCTTCGCCACTAACTTCATGCAAGCTACATCAATAGATGTGCAAATGGATTCCCGATCTTTAAAGCTTGCCGCCGTATACTGTCCTCCTCGGTTTACAATATCAGAATCCCAATTCATGGAATATTTCAACTCTCTGAGCGAACAATTTATAGCAGCAGGAGACTTCAATGCCAAGCACACGCACTGGGGATCTCGACTTGTGACTCCTAAGGGAAGGCAGTTGTACAATGCAATAATAAAAGCAAGCAACAAGCTAGACTGTGTGTCACCTAGGACACCTACATATTGGCCAACAGATCCTAGAAAACTGCCAGACTTGATAGATTTTGCAGTCACAAAAAACATTCCTCGCAACCTGATAAGTGCCAACTCCTTAACAGATCTATCGTCTGATCACTCCCCTGTACTTCTTCATCTAAATCTACATCCAGTTGCGGTAGATAAACCATTCAGACTAACAACGAATAAAACCAATTGGCTTAAGTACAAAGAACATATAAGTTCGCACATTGAGTTGAATGTACGTTGAATGACAAAGCTAATATCAACTTATCCACAAACACTCTTGAATCCGTCTTGGTCGCAGCAGCTCGCGTATCAACTCCACAAACGCAAAAAACATCTTACAATAATAGATACACGAACGTTGAAATAGAGCAGCTCGTTCTAGCAAAGCGACGCTCACGGCGAGAATGGCAATCCAACAGATCACCATCCGCAAAACAAAGGTTAAAAGACGCTACAGAGAGGCTCTCAGCTGCACATCGTCATGAAGAAGAAAGGTCCCAAAAACAATACATAGAACAGTTATCCCCAATGAGCTCCAAGTTCCCACTTTGGAGAGCACACTTATCTCTCTGCGCACCAATCGAATCTGCAATGCCAATAAGGACATCCACAGACAACTGGGCTCGCAGCGACGAAGAAAGAGCCGTCAGATTTGCAGAGCATCTTCAAAATGTATTTCAGCCCAACACATCTTCAAACGGGATCTCACTGCCAGCAACATCAGATATCTACACATCAACGTATTTACGCCACATGAGTTACTCAAAATCATAAACGAACAACTCAACCCAAAAAAATCTCCAGGATGCGACCTAATATCACCAAAAATGATTATTAAACTTCCTTTCTGTTCTGTTCGAGCTATTTGCCAGCTCTTCAATGCAATAACGAGACACGGACACTTTCCAGAGAGATGAAAAAAGTCGATCATTATAATGATACCAAAACCTGGCAAAGACCGCACAATCGCTTCATCATATAAACCAATTAGTTTACTAACGTGTCTATCAAAACTCTTTGAAAAATGCTTCTTGGCACACTTTACCCCATATCTCAGAACACACAACAAAATCCCGATTCATCAATTCGGCTTTCGGGAAAAACACGGAACCATTGAGCAAGTCAACCGCATAACCTTAGAAATCCGAAATACATTCGAACAAAGGAACTGCACTGCGATATTTCTGGACGTATCACAAGCTTTCGACAGAGTATGGTTAGAAGGTCTAATGCACAAAATTATAGAACTGCACCCAACCAACACTCACAAACTTCTGAAGTCATACCTATACAACAACAACAGGAAATTCTCAGTAAGATGTAATTCAGCCATGTCCGATGACTACATCATTAGAGCCGGAGTTCCTCAAGGCAACGTGCTTGGACCACATCCACTTTTGGAGATGACACAGCGATCCTAAGCCGCTCGAGATGCCCCAAGCAAGCAGCGGCGCAACTTGCTATACACCTGGTGGCAGTGGAGAAATGGCTATCCGACTGGCTAATCAAAGTTAACGAATAAAAATGCAAACACGTAACGTTCACGATTAACAGGCAAGACTGCCCTCCACTTATTCTTAACATCACAGTGGTTCCGATAGCAAATGTAGTAACATATCTTGGCGTACACCTCGATAGACGGCTTACCTGGCGCAGCCACATTGAAGCCAAAAGAACGCATTTAAAGCTCAAAGCCAACAGCCTCCACTGGCTTATCAATAGCCGCTCGCCCCTTAGCTTGGACTACAAGGTACTCCTATATAACACCGTCTTGAAACCAATTTGGATGTACGGCTCCCAGTTGTGGGGGAATGCCAGTAACAGCAGTGTGGATATAATGCAACGAACTCAATCAAAAATTCTCAGAACCATCACCGGGGCACCGTGGTACGTTCGAAATGAAAACATTCACAGGGACTTTCACATACCACTCGTCAGAGAAGAGATAGCACAAATCAAAACAAAGTACTACAACAGGCTATCAGTACATCCAAATCATCTCGCGAGAGCCCTCACGCGAGTTTCCAGCAGTTCTCGTCTTCGCCTCAACGACCTCCCAATCCAGCGCTAATTATTAGGACCACGTAGTCTCTATTCAGTTCAAAACAAACTGTTAGATATTATATTATTTAAAGATTTGCAACATTATTGTTAGACTCATAAAGAGAAGATCAAATAAAAACAAATTAAGCTTAAAAAAAAAAAAATGCGTTCGCAGCTGAAGCATGAATTGTTTAACAAATTCCAGATGAAAGATTTGGGCAAGATATAGTATTGTTTGGGCATAGAACTTAAACAAAGCGAAGACAAGACAGAGTTCACCATGGCCAAACCAAAGTATATAGCAGACGTCCTGAAACTTTTCAACATGCAAAACTGCAAGCCTGTAAATACTCCAATTAATACAAGCGAAAAATTATCTACAGAAATTTGTCCAACCACAGAAAAGGAAGAAATCTCTAGTGTGCCATATCAGAGGTTGGTAGGAGCCCTAATGTGGTTGGCAGTATCAACGCGCTCTGATATAGCGCTCTGATATATATAGTCCACAGTGAGTGGACTAAGCCAATATAATACAAATTTTGGGAAACAGCACTGGATGGCTGCAAAAAGGGTATTACGCTACTTAAAAGGAACCCAAAACCATAGCTTGTTTTATAACCGAAGTGGCTGACTGATGCTGACTGGGCCGCCAACATAGACGATCGCAGAAATTTTACAGGTTTTACCTTCAAGTTTGCAAGTGCAGCAATATCCTGGGAAAGTAGAAAGCAGCGGACGGTTGCATTGTCAAGCACAGAGGCGGAGTACATGGCCCTATCAGACTCATCAAAAGAAGCGGTTCACCTAAGAAGTTACCTAAGTAAAGTTTTGGGGTTTTGGGTCATTCACAACGACAATCAAAGAGCCGGTCAACTTGCTTGCAACCCCGTATTTCACAAACGCACCAAGCATGTTGACATCCGCCACCATTTCATCCGAGAGCTGGTTGAAGAGGGAACTATATCCGTGAATTACATCTCAACGACTGAGATGCCAGACATATTTACAAAAGGACTTGTGGCCTCAAAAAACAACACCTGTAATACATCCTTGGGTGTATGTCCAGCCGATTAGCAGCTTACCAATTGAGGGGAAGTATTGGAAATACAATTGGCAGCATTACCCGATATATATCGCGAGCATTGATAGTTTTTAAGGATCTCCTCTAAGGCCTCTTCTTCTGTTATGTCACCTCTATCGCCAACAACCTTGTTCTACAACACCTTCATTATTACAAATAAATAAAACTATTACTCTGCCTAAAAATACAACAGGTACGCAACCTTCATCGATTTTGCGTTAATCTGTCGGAAGTCCACGCACATCCTCCATTGACCCGTTTTCTTCTTCACCATCACAATGGCTGAACTATAAGGGCTATTCAAGGGCTCGATGCATCCCTTCTCCAGCAGCTCTTCCATCTTCGAGTTATCGCTCGCTTTATTTTTGGGATAATACCGCTGCATTATGGGGATGTTGTCCTTCATGGTGATCCTGTGCTGCGTTATGTTTGAACGGCTGTTTGGCCTGCGAACGCCGCCAGCTCTGTCCCGATAAATATCTTATCGCGTTCCTCTTCCCATATCTCTGGGCATCCGGCCACTGCGATGGACAGCCTATCCTCCAGACAGCCGCCACATGTCTCCCTCTTTATATCGTAATGTGGTGGTCTGCGCATGTCACTGTTGCGCCAAACTCGCCGAGGAAGTCCCATCCTAGCACCGGACTATCCTCCATGCCTGGCATCACCAGCAGGTTCAGATCTTTATATGGAATGCAGCGCGTGTCTCCGTATGGCTTCCATGGGCCAATTTCGGACCGCTCCGCATTTCCCGACAGCTGGCAGAATTCTGTGCTCCTTACCCTTGTCGCGCCGCACATCTTGCAGAACAATACTCTCGGGTTCCTGCACCGCTCACCCAATGGCCCATGCCACCGCATCTGTCGCATGCTTGCGCTGGGTTCTCGACAGGACCCTGCCTTGGGTCCTGCTGTCCTCTGCCGGTCCGGTCGTTGCTGCGTCGATCTGTGCTGGCCCTCGGACTGCCATCTGGGCACCCATCTTTGTCCTGTGGTGCTCTGTTGCTCCGGCGGGTCTTGGCGCAGTTCTTCTCTCTGCCACCTTGGTGTCCATTGCGTATTTTAGATGGCCGGTTGGTGGACCTCATCCCTTTTTCTTCTCTTAGTCTATTGATCCCTCTGGTGACCTGCTGACTCGCCACGCTGTGGTTCCTCTCTCTGCCACCTTTCGTCTACGGCTGATTGATTGTGGCTCCATTGTGGTTCTGTGATGACTTGCCTGTTAAAGGCCATTTCTTTCTGTGCCAACTCCAGGAACTCTTCTGCCAGGCCCTTACCTCTTTTAAGGATGCGCAGGCGTATCGCCTTAAAAACATTTTCTTTCTTGGCATGCAGTTTTCGACGAGCCTCTCGATTACCTCTTTCGTGGTTTTTACTAGTGGCTTCATTAAGGACTGAAGGTCCACCATGTGTTCTTTGAATGGCTCTCCTCGTCGCTGCCTACGTTGACAAACGTTGATCCGCCAAATTCTCAAAGTACCCTCTCGGCAGAAAAAAGTTTTCAAAGCTTGCCTTGAATTCTGCCCGTTTTGGCCAATCCTCGTCGTTCCTGATGAACAACCTTTAAGCCCTGCCCTGCAGTAACTCTGGCACGATCCTCAGGATCGGTCCAGTCCAGTTTTTGCGGACTACGGGTCTCGGGAACTCCAACAGGTCTCCTGTTTTGTCGAATCAAAACAACTAGACCCGACCTTGCCTAGCTACTTTCGCCAAAACCTGAACCGGGACATGCTTCGTTGACTGTGGCTCCATGATCCTTCCTACTCTTGGCTCTGGTACCACCGAGCTTTCTATGAGCTTTTCCCTCTCGCTGGTCACTGGCTATCTGGAGGTGGACCTTTGCACGAATCTCTCCTCGAACCCGCGCCTTTATGCCAGCACGCCGTCGTCCTTGGACTTGTCGACCCATTTCGCCACCATGGTTTCTACAGTTCGGTAGGCCGGTAGGTTGAGATCCCTGCACACCTCCCTCAGCTCCTCCTTTCTAAGTGTATATATCCAATTATTTCTCCCCATTCCTATGCTATGTTACTTCTAGACTCCATGCAATCACGTATTTTGGGCGCCAGTTGTAACGAACTGTTTTTCTGCTTCCGTCTCGCAACAATTTGCCGCAGCTCACAGATTTTTGGAGTCTGTTTTTATATGTTCGAATTTATTGTTTCACGTGATTGCCCGAGCCCAGAAATAATACAAATAGCAGACAATTTTACGAACTCTTTGTTCAGAGGTTTTTCCCAAATACAATGTTAGTTACTCTTTGATCTTAACAGAAGGCTCCACTCCGTATCCTTGCTGCTCCTTCTGGTTTTGCCCGGCTTCGTCGTTGGCGCTTTCTGTTGGCCCTTCCTGTTGTTACGGTTGCTGCCGCTGCTCCGTCGCCGCTGTTGTTCTTCTAGCTGCGTTGTCGAAAATTTCCCTAACAATCGCCCTTTTGCTGGCCACACGCAGGTCTTCCTTCCTTTCACAACACACCCTTGGGTTGTCTGCGATTGGTCAAAGACTTGGCAGCGCTCTTCCACTACGCTTCACCGGGAAAACACCGCACATACGTGATAGCGAGTCTGGATCGGTAGTTGGCCGCTGACTGTCGCCTCCGCAACACCAGGGAAACACCGTGCATACGCACTAGCGAGTTGGATTTGGAGTTAGCTGCTGATTACTGCCTCCGCTACACCTGGAAACACCGCGCACCACGCTAACAAGCCACGATTAGAAATTCCCGTCCGTTTGCTACACCAAGGACACACCGCGCATACACGCCAGCGAGTCCGGAGTTGCTTGGTGGGTGACCGGAGTGTTCCCGATCGGTTTCTTAACTGGACGTGAGTTCACGAGTCGGCCTATCTTTGTCTTAAGGGACCCCGTCTGTTCGTTGGAGTCGATTCACGCCAAAATCACGCCACTTTCCCATTGCGGGGTCATCTCTTCCGGATACGGACCACTGTTGTTGATGTGCGGCGCCCCGGCGGGTTTCCAGGGCTCTACACTTTGCGTCGCCTCCCCCTTCGCTCCTTGCTCTTTCGCTGCTTCAAGCCCCGCCCACTTTCTAAGCACAGCTGCGCGGCGCTTATCCCCCCAACCCATTTTAGCTATCTTTCCACTGCCGCTCCGGGAACCGTTAGGTTCCTTTTTGATTCCGTTTTTCCAAGAAATGTGGGGGATTTTTGTCTCTCACCGTGCCTCCGGCCCCGCGGCCAGGCTCCTGATCCTTACTTTCCCCATCCCCCCGTTCTCATCCTTGGGATCTTAAGCGATCAGTGGTCTCTCGGTTGTTGACCGGTGCTTGACCCCTTTGGCCGCATCCCCTCAACCCTCTTTTGTCCCCTACTACATGGCTTGGCGTGTAGTGTGACAAAATCTTCTCATAAAGTGAAGATTCGATCGGAGGACCAGCTAGCTCAGCAATTTCTCTGGAGGTACGGGGATTTGAGACGAGAGGCCGATAGGTACGTCATGACTTTCGGCGTCTTTTGTTTCCTAGTAGCCGCGACATATGTCAGGGACAAAAACACCAAGCGATTTACCTCACTGTGTCCAGATGCAGAAGACGCGATGCGAATCTGAAGACGTGATAACGCGCCTAGCCATTAAGGTCCGAGAAATACATGAAAAAGGAGCTCGAGAATAGAGGATGGATTTCTAATTGCCGACAAGTAATGAAAACGCTATCAAAAAACGTCGACGAATACGTATACATTGTAGACGAACCCAAACGAAAACGAGTTCTAGGCATGTGGCGGGACCCGACAACGGACGAATTTGTAATCACCAACCCACTTAGGAGCAAAAAGCTCCACGAGAATCAGGTAACAACGAAGAAAAGCATACTGAGGTCATATCCATATTTGATCCACTCGGATTAGTACGATTTTATATTATAAAATCAAAATTAATTCTACAAGCAGTATGGAGATCCACGACGGGCTGGAACGGACCAGTCCGAAATAAAAAAGGTCGTCGTTGGAACCATTGGAATCAACAACTTCAACACATTAAGGGTGCCCCCGGTAACTAGGTTTGACACATAAAGGAGCAGATAGTTAATTACATATCCTTGTAGATGCCAGTATGAACGCCTTTTCAGCAGTCGCGTACCTACGCACGGGATGGCAAGGATCTATAAACTGTAACCTACTAGCACCAAAAACAAGAGTCACGCCGTTGAAACCGATAACTATTCTATCGGTTACCTATTCTATTGATATCTATCTATTCTATATACATATATACCATTTAAATGAATCGCGTGTTTTGAACCGATTCAAAGAGCGTATTGAATTGGTTGGACTTGGTTGTGCCGGCGACGGCGCGAAGTGGATCAAGGAATCGAAATTCGAAGAGGACTCAAGATGATTTAAAGATCACCTTATCTTTACAAGGCAGAATCCCTCTGTCCGGTAACCGAGCTCGAACCTCACAACTTGGTAAGGATTTACACCCATAATTAACAAGAGACGACTAAATCGAATATAGGAGCCATCCTCCCAAATATACATCGTTTCAGCGAATGGGAGAGACTTACAGGAACGTTGAAATGCGTGATGCGGTTTTCAGGACTCATCTGCAGTCAAAAGTTAAAGTCCGAGGACGCAAGGAAAAAGAATGAAAGAGCGTGTACTTACACGACAATAACGGCCTACGAGTACGAGGGGGTATCGATCGAATCGGAGACATACCAGTGTGTAGGGGGGCGTTGGTTCCTCAAAAAGATTCCAGAATGGGGTTGGAAAGTGAAAAGTCGGGGGCGTCTTTATGTTTAGTGTAAAGCACGCGTTCAGCTTTATTCGGCTGCTTACAAGAGATTGAAACTTAAAACTAGTGGAAAAAAAGGAGATCGCCGACAGCCAACGAGCGAGAAGAGAGGCACAGAGGGGCGAGTGTGGACGCGCTCTTCAGCGCGGGTGCGCTCTTCAGCGCGGGTGCGCTCTTTAGCGCGGGTGCGCTCTTCAGCGCGGATGCGCTCTTCAGGTGAGTGGCACCACGGCCCCTCACCTAAACATTCCGCCCCCCTTGCAATCACTCGGGTTGCAATAGCTCCCTCGAAGTTATGGTTGGTGGCAAGCTCCGGATACGATCCATCCAAACACGGTGCTCTGGGCCACTGGGAGTCCGTCCTGGATCTTCAGGAAGCCCGGTTGAATAATCCGTGGGTACATATCTGCACCCAGGACGACGGAGATTGTCGCTGGCAGATGGAATCGCTCATCCGCCAGGGTCACGCCTCGGAAGTGGGCACGCACCGCCTCGCTCAGCTCCCGGGACGGCGTACGAATTCGCACGTGAGGCTCGATCTTGAACATGACCTCCAGCTGAACGCTGTCATCGGTCGTTGACCCCACGGTGGCGGAACACACCTGTTCGTCCCCCACGCTGGTAGTGGGCAGCCGGAAACACGCAGCGAGCGAGGCGTCGATGCAGCTCGAGGGCGTGCATGGGTCGATGAGGGCCCCCGTATCGAAGCTCCGGGTCCCGGTGTCGATCCGCACTAGTGCAGTCGGCAGCACGTTGACGCTGTTCCGTTGCAACAGCGATGAGAGGGTGGGCGCCGCGACCGCGTCCAGCGGGGGCCCTCGACGAGAGGCGGAACTCTGCCTAGGTGCGGATGACGCGGGCGGATGAGCGGGGGTTGGCAATCGAGGAGTGGCGGACGAAGGCCGAGGATGCATCGACGAGTGCCGGGACGTCGGTGGCCGTGGATCGGGTTGGGATTGCCGGAAAGTGGCGGACCCAGGCCGAGGAGCACCCGAACCGCGCCGGGAGTTGGCGGATGACGGCCGGGCGCCAGACGTGACACTCTGTGTCCTGACTCCCGCGCTCCGTGACCGGTGCTCCTCTTGGCGTGCCTTGCGCCGAGCCCGCGGCTTCTCCACGAGATGCAGCAGCGTGTGGTGATCCTGTCCACACGTCTTACAACCGTCACCCCGACGACAGGATCCGTCGGAGTGCTCGTGGGCCAGGCAGCTCGAGCAGTATCGGTTCACAAGAACCGCTCGGAGCCGCTTCTCGGCGCTAAGGCGTAGGAAACGCCGACACTTCTTTAAGGCGTGGATTCCATTGCAGACTCGGCAACGGTAGGATTGGATACCACGAGTACATCTGCTCTCCAGCGATGCTTGGGTGTTGCGTGGACGTGGCGACATCGTGTTGGCTATGGCTGACGGAAATATGATAAAGGAACAAATAACATGATCAGAATCGGTGTAAAATGAAGGTTCGGAACTACGGGCAGAGCTACGGGACAGCACAATTGGACAGGAACATTGGAGCGGAAGAAATGTTGATCACTGTGGGTAGGCGGACGCGTCCAACGGAAGAAGCACGACCTTAACAACGGGCCGCTTTACAAGCCCTCGCGCAGTGCGGATGTCGATCACGCGGACATGGCCATCAGAGCCGGGATACACCGCGTCAACCCTGCCTAAGCGCCACTCATTGGACGGAAGGTTGTCTTCCTTGATGACGACCATATCCCCAACGCGGAGGTCCCTCGTAGGGGCTCGCCACTTGTTTCTCTTATGGAGCTCCTTGAGATACTCCTCCTTCCACCGGAGCTGAAATTGCTGCTGAAGCGCCTTGAGGTGTTGCCAACGATTGATGATGGAACTGGTGTCCCCCTTGATCTCGGGCTCGACCGTGGCGAGAAGTGGTCCTCCCACAAGAAAGTGCCCGGGTGTAAGAGCTAGCAGGTCAGCAGGGTCTTCGGACATTGGCGCGAGTGGCCGCGAATTCAGGCACGCCTCGATCTTCGCCAGGAGAGTAGCCAGCTCCTCAAAGGTGTATTTTCGCGTGGCGGCGGACTTGTAGAACAAGGTCTTGAAGCTCTTGACCCCTGCTTCCCAAAGGCCCCCATGTGGGGAGCTCCCGGAGGAATGAAATGCCAGAGAAGCTGCTGGTGACTATAGGCACCAGTCACAGCCCCCTTTAGGCTCTGGAGAAAATCGCGGGATAGTAGAGCAGCTGCTCCCACAAAGGTCTTCCCGTTGTCGGACTGCACTTGACGGGGGCATCCTCTCCGGGACACGAACCGTGCGAAAGCCGCAAGAAATTTCTCGGTCGTAAGGTCCGACGTAGGCTCTAAATGGATGGCCTTAGTGGAGAAACACACAAACACCAACACATAACCCTTTGTGATGAGACAGGCCCTCCCCGTATAGTTTTTTATCTCGAAGGGACCGGCATAATCCACACCGGTGTGCGTGAACGGGCGCGAGAAGGACGTCCGTTCCTTGGGTAGCTCTCCCATGAGTTGCGTCTGCAACTTCTTCTTGTGGATGACACATACCTTACAAGAATGGACAACAGACTTGACCAAGTTCCTCACCCTTGGAATCCAGAACTTGGCCCGGATCAGGCGGATCATCAGCTGACTGCCACCGTGCAGCGTGATGCGATGTGTAAAATGAACCAGGAGTCGAGACAGCTGACAGTCGTACGGAAGGATAATAGGGTGCCGTTCGTCATAGTGGAGAAGCTCAGAGGACGTGACCCGGCCGCAGGCTCTCATAAGGCCTTGCGAATCCACGAAGGGGTTCAGATTCTGAATCGGACTGGATGCCGATATTGGACGCTTTTCGCTTAAGCAGCCCATCTCAGAGACGAAGTGTCTGCGCTGAGTGACGGAAACTAGAAGACGTTCAGCCGACGTTATCTCATTAGCGGTCAGGTGCTCTTCAAACGAAAGTCGAATCTTCCGCGCGCGCTGGATGAAGCGATTAACATAGGAAAGGACTCGTAATGCCTTGTCGAGTGTGGAGAAACGCTCAAGGAGATCTTCGGGGGGTACTTTCGCGACATGGACCTTGACTGCTCGCTTCTCGAGTTCAGTCACGGGGGTATCATAGCCTTGAGTGGGCCAGTCGCTGCGAGGCCTCTGCAGCCAGTCAGGACCGTGCCACCACAACTGGTTATCTGCAAGATCTTGGAGAGCTACGCCCCGGCTAGCGAGATCCGCAGGGTTATGCTCGGAGCGGACATGTGCCCATTTCTGCACGTCGGTGAACTGGGTGATCTTGGTCACCCGGTTGGCCACGAACGTTGTCCACTGGCACGCTGGCTTATGCAGCCACGCGAGGACAATAGTCGAGTCGGTCCAACAGTATAGGGCAGACGCGGCCCCTGGCATTTGTGGCAGAACGGCGGTGGCCATCTCGGACAACAACAAGGCACCGCACAGTTCTAGTCGAGGGAGCGAAACCGTCTTAACTGGGGCCACTCGAGTCTTTGCAGTCAGCAGGGTCACTATTACCGTGGACCCGATTTCGACACGAACGTAAATTGCTGCGCCGTACGCCTTCTGTGAAGCGTCGCAGAACCCGTGGTGTTCGACCTTTAGGTGTGGTCGGAACGCGACCCATCGAGGAACACGAATCTGATCGAGCACCGAGTAATTCTTTAGGAAGTCAACCCATCGCTGACAGAAATCTTGAGGGAGGGCGTCATCCCACCCTAGATCCAGAAGCCAAATGTCCTGCATGAACATTTTTGCCCGAACAATGAAAGGAGCGAGCCAACCTGCTGGATCGAACAATTTGGCAATTTGGGAGAGGACTTGGCGCTTTGTGAAAACTGAGCCGGAAGTCAATTCTGGCGGGACAAAAAAGAATTCATCAGTCGTCGCTTTCCACCGCACGCCGAGTGTCTTGGCCGTGCTTTCTGCATCGATGTCGAGAAAGTCAGCTCGGAGACGGTGATCGATCGGAATGTCGGCCAGGATTGCCTTGTTATTTGACGTCCATTTCCTAAGTGGGAACCCTGCTGACTCTAGGGCCCCTTTCAGCTCCCGAATCGAAGCTTGGGCTTCAGTTTTGGAGTCTGCCCCCGCGAGAACGTCATCAACGTACATAAACTGCCGGATAATTTGACTTGCCTGCGGATACTTCGACTCTTCGTCGTCAGCGAGCTGTCGCAGCACACGGATCGCCAGGAACGGGGCACAATTGACACCGAAGGTGACCGTTTTCAACTCGTAGTCGCGGATATCCCCATCGGGATTGCGAAACAAAATACGTTGGAGCGGAGTATGCTTGGGGTCTACCCAAATTTGCCGATACATCTTCTCGATGTCGGCGTTGAAGACAAACTTAAAGTACCGCCACTTTAGGATTTGAATCGTCAGGTCGGATTGTAAGACCGGGCCCGCGTAAAGAATGTCGTTCAGACTGGTCCCGTTTGCGGACGGGCTCGAAGCATTGAAGACCACTCGCACCTTGGTGGTCGTGCTTTCGGGCTTGAAGACTGCATGATGTGGTAGATAGTAGGTAGCGGAATTGCTCGCGGGAGAGACCTCGGTCATGTGGCCTAAGTCGATGTACTCCTGAATTACCGAGTCATAGCGGGCCTTAAGGGGCGGGTCCCTCTTCAGGCGCTGCTCATTACGCAGAAACTGAGCAAGGGCAAAGGACCGTGAAGCCGCTAGCTCGGAACCCTTCTGCCCGGGGTCGCGTAAGGGGAGCGTCACAACGTACTTGCCACACTCGTCTCTTTTCGTCGTCTGGACAAAATTGTGCTCGCAAACTGAATCCGATTCCGAACTTATCGGTGTGGGCACATCTTCCACCTCCCAGAATTTGGTGAGGAGCTGATCCAGTGAGTCACCGAGGCTGGGGGCCACTCGTGTGGAAAAGACGGACACGCTGCGGGGATTGGCTGGAGATAATGGTCCTGTCAGCACCCATCCAAAAATGGTCTCCTGACCGAGAAGCGACCCGCATATGTTAGGCTTGGCATTACTGAGGAGAATGGACGGAAGAATGTCCGCTCCTATTAGTACATCGACTTGGGAGCTCTCAAAGAAGTTGGGGTCCGCCAGAGGAATGTCGGGCAGCCCCTTGAGACGATCTCGCGGAATCGGGTATGATGGCAGATTCCCTGCCAACTGCGGCAGAACGTAGGCCGCAGTCTCTAATTGTAGCCCAGGTCTAGACGGCGACCGAATGGAGAAATGGCACAATTTTGTAGACTGCGCGGAAATGGTCTGATTAAGGCCGGAAACTTGGGCTTGTATCGTCTTGAAGGGTGGTTTGACGATGTTGAACAGTCGTTCCGTGATGAAGGTCGCTTCGGACCCTGAGTCTATCAGAGCTCGTGCCTGGAAGCTGCACCCCAAGTGGCACACGTTGATAAGAGCCGTGCCTAGTAGGACGGCCCCTGACCCGGAAGCGAAACACACCTGCACATCCGACTGATCCTCTGAGCCGTTTGTGCTTCTGGCAGTCTGTGCGGGTCGAGCCCTTGCTGTCGTAGGCGGACTTGGAGCGGTGGCGAACGGATTGCCGCGGTGCAGAAGGGTGTGGTGCCGGCTGTGACATGTGAAGCAAGTATGGGCGCTCGTGCAGTCTCGCTGCTGGTGCCCTCGGGCAAAACAGTTCAAACACAGCTGCTTCCTTTTAATATAGTCCGAGCGCCCATTTACGTCCATTTCCAAGAACCGCGGACATAAGCGAATGGGGTGGTTCTCCCTCGAACAGAGATCGCAACCCTTGGGGCCCGGAACCACTCGAGTCTCGTATGAATGGAGCCTTCGAGCGGGGGCAGTAGGAGTTCCCGACCTTGGCGGAAGTTGCCCGGAGCTACTAGGCCTGACGTCATCGATTGCTTCCAGAGTGCGATGGCGCTCTGTCAGGAAATTGTCTAATTCCTTCCATGTTGGAATTTCGGCCTTGTTATGAACGGATTGCTCCCACATGGAAAGTGTGACTTTGGGGAGCTTTGACGAAATCATGAACACCAGGAGGCAGTCCCAGGCCTCAACATTGATGGCGGACATTGCTAGGGCTGTCAGAGAACTCTGAATGGTGGCTTGGAGCTCCTTCAGCGCCACCCCGGACTCTTGAGAAATAGCCTGGAGGTTGAAAAGGATTTTCAACTGGCTATTGACCAGTAGCCGCCGGTTCTCAAAGCGGTCTGTGAGGCTTTGCCAAGCGACGGCAAATCCCTCATGGGTAAGGGGAGCCTTGGAAACAATAGCGTGGGCGTCACCACTTGTTTTGGACAACAAGTGGAACAACCGCTCTACCGGGGTGAGCCGCGAGTTTTGAATGTAAATGGCCGTGAACAAGTCTCGGAAGGTGGGCCACCGAAGATAATCACCCGCGAAGACCTCGGTATCCACCGGAGGTAACCGGCAGCCTGTAGACGCGGGCGTGTGAACGTTGACGGAAGCCGGAGTGGTATGGGAAGCAATTCTCTCTCGAAGCTGGGCAATACACCTCGAATAGACGGAGTAGCAGTAGCTGTACTTCGATTCCAGCACTGTCGAGATGGCCGCATTGTCGTCGGACTCAGCTAGCAAATCGGAGCAGCTCTCATAGCTTTTCTCCACCTTCTCCCACAGTGCCCGAATTTGGTCCCGGTGGACTTCGCACATGTATTGGGAGCCCACTTCCGTTTCTCTGGCGGCCGGAGTATTTATGTTGGCCTCAAATTGGCTAACTCGATCTGAAGTGGCGATGAACTTCTTCAGCGCCACGTCGACCGCACTTTGAGCCATTTTTGCAACGGAACGAGTCTGCCTCTGTGAAGGACCGGAGCTCGTGTCGACGGATTCGTCACTCTTCGCCCTTGGAATGGCACTGTACGCCTTAGGCTTTAAAAGAGGCGTCCGCGGAGAAGCGGATCGAGATCTCTCCAAACGGATGGTTGGGATCGGACGTGGCTTTTGGTCGTCTCCCGTGGGCATTCTCAGACACCAATTCGCTGATCAGCGCTTGTCGAATGACTTGCGCAATAGGTGGCTCGTACGAAGCGGTAGCCGGTCACTAATGTGATGAGCCCGGTGAGATCTCGGACGAAATGCGATTGCAAAGCCAAGTGGGAATTATTAGCGCCGATGTCGAGAGGAACGTCGGAAACGGCACAATTCGGATGTGGGAGAAACTTCAGGAAGCCAAAAAAACCCAGATGGGCCAAGGTTTGTCGAGATTCTAGGCGGATGTTGCCAGATGCAGAGTAGGAGTAAGGTTAGGAAGAATGCCGGAGCGGAAAATGGAAAAGGACCGGAAAATTCGTGCTCGTTCGGAAAAATAATTGATGATTGTCGATATATGTATGTATATTTCGACCAGTATGGCTCGTACGTAAATATTTAATTCCTAACTATTTTCGAATTTGCGAAATTTAACACAGAGAGAGAATAAATAATTAATTTTTGCCTAATTGTCGGATTTAATTATTTTGGAAACAGACGGGTGGAGTTGAGAATTTCAATTTTTAATCAATGGCGGTTAAGTAACCCGAAGCTGGAACGGTGGAATTGAAACCGCGGCTAGGTCCAGAAAGCCGATTGACAATTAAATTATTTAATTATAATTTTTTTTCTCTTTCGATAATTAAATTTTTGACCTTAATTATTGAGTGGCCGGAAAGGGAAATTAAAAAAACTTTGGCCCTTTGCTCGGACGGAAAAATACGAATTAAATAAATTTTGTAGTTATAAATATAAATAAATAAATTTATAATCAATTGATTTTTTTTTTTTTAATTTGTTTGGTTATATATTTCCTGGAACTGGAGGCAGAAAATATTGAGAAATATATGGGCATACATGCAAGTAGGGCAAGGGCATGTGGGCATACGATGGTACAGTGGAACGTCGAGAAGTGGACTGTATGGTTAAATTTTATCGGTTATATATTTCCTGAAATCGGAGGCAGAAAATATTTGGAGATATGTGGAAATGCCTGCAGGTACGGATATAAGTAAGGGCATGTGGGCATATGTTGGCACAGTGGAGCGTCGATAATGTGTAACTGCGGAAACGGAAAAGTTATGTGGTGTAAAAAAAATTGGGGATGAAAACCAATATTACGACAGCGGCGGACTGTTCGGTGAACTTGGAGATTCCCGGAACCACTTCACACCGGCTGGCCAATATTAATTATGCCCTTTTATTTTTATATATTTTTTTTCCTTCACCACACACTTTCACTGTTCACTTGCCGATTTTTTTTTGCGGATTAATTGCACCAAACACAATGTATGTGTGTATGCATGTATGTACATATGCCTCGACCGTTGGCGCGCGAACGGATAACGGGAAGGCCAAAACGGCGAGGAATATGGCGAGGCACACACAACGGAGATGGATGGAAAATTTTTTTGTAATTTTTTTTGTCTCAGCAAAGTCTCAAGCTGCCGTGGTGTCGGAAAACTCGGACTTGGAGTTGACACGGAGGGAAAAACAATCTTGCAGCAGTGTGAACGAAATTTTATGTTCGGACCACTGCGGAAGACCGGCAGAGAGACGGAGACGGAAAAAATTTCGTACTTATCTTTTTGGGCGGAACAGTGCCTGGACTGCTGGTGGATCCAAAAATATCCTGAATATCCTGGTATCCGGCTCGAAGGACCAAAATGTGTAGGGGGCGTTGGTTCCTCAAAAAGATTCCAGAATGGGGTTGGAAAGTGAAAAGTCGGGGGCGTCTTTATGTTTAGTGTAAAGCACGCGTTCAGCTTTATTCGGCTGCTTACAAGAGATTGAAACTTAAAACTAGTGGAAAAAAGGAGATCGCCGACAGCCAACGAGCGAGAAGAGAGGCACAGAGGGGCGAGTGTGGACGCGCTCTTCAGCGCGGGTGCGCTCTTCAGCGCGGGTGCGCTCTTTAGCGCGGGTGCGCTCTTCAGCGCGGATGCGCTCTTCAGGTGAGTGGCACCACGGCCCCTCACCTAAACAACCAGTTTTTGCGAGAAAACCAGTGATTCTATTAAGCGACTACTACCACCGCAAATTTTACTACCAAATGAACGAGGTCGTAGTCGACGAAATGCGAAAACTGTACTGCCATCCTGTATTAAGAGCCAGTGACTGCCACATGACGAGGTCATGCCAGAGGTGCAGGAACAATCGATCGACTCCAGAGAGCCCCGAGATGGGCGCTCTACCGAAGGATTGATTGGCGATAAAAGAACTGTCGTTTACAAACACTGGAATCGACTTCTTTGGCCCACTTGTCAACGTAAGAAGACGTAAGAGCAGCACTTGCTAAGATAGAGAACGTACTAAATAGCAGACCGCTAGCCTACATTCCACTATAGACAGCTGAAGCAGAAGCGGTGACCTCAAACCATTTCCACGGAGTTATACCAGTACTCTTGCTACGAAGGATGACAGCAACACGGGTTTCGTACTTGGTACGAGCTATCATGCTTGACCTGCAATCGCGGACAGGTTCCGAAAGAGATGACTGAAGAAGTATCAAAATGTAAGGTGACGTTTAAAATCATATTTTCAATTTTCGATTTTTTTGTTTTGTTATGTTTGTTACTCTTTTTTGTTACTCTTCCCTAACATCTGTACCAAGTTTTAATTGAATGTTTTTGTTTGGTTGTGAGAAGCGTAAAGGTTTCAAATTGTTTTGCGTGCTATCTATCTATCTATCTATCTATTTTTTCTATCGAAAAATATGGATCAAAGGATTTGCATCAAGTTTTGTGTAAAAAATAAAAATAAAGGTTCTCCGAAATACTAAAAATGTTGGCATACGGTGAAACTGTTCTGAGTAAAAAAATGTTTAAAAGTGGTACAAACTCTTTCAAGATAGCCGGGAAGATGCCAATGACGAACCTCGCTCTGGACGCCGAAGCACCACAACAACTGATGAAAACGTTTAAGCAGTGAAGAAAATTGTCTTGGAAAATCGTCGAATCACTATCAGAGAAGTATCTGAAAATGACAATTTATCGCTTGGCTTGTGCCATGAAATTTTTTTAAACGTTTTGGGCATGAGTCTATTCTAGACTTTAGAATAGGTGAGGGGAAGAGCCCAGGTGAGCCAAGACCGGAAAAAGCACGCCAAGTTCGAACAAATGTCAAAGTTTTTATTACTGTTTTCTTTATCATGGCGTGGTGCGTGGATTACGGTGACGTGGTGCATCAGGAGTTCTTACCATATGGTCGTACGGTCAATAAACAGTATTATCTGGAAGTTATGCGCCGTTTGCGAGAAGAGAAACGGCCACGACAGAAAACGTCCGGAATTGTGAAAAAAGGATTCATGACTTTTGCATCACGAAATGCCCCTGATAACTTATCTTTGCTTGTGAGTGATATTTTGGCCAAAAAAAAAACACCACAATAATGCCACAGCCATCATATTCACCGGATTTGGCACCAAGTGACTTTTTCTTGTTCCCAAAACCAAAGAGACCTATGAAAGGACGGAGATTTGCAACTATTAAAGAGATAGAGACGGCATCGCTGGAAGAGCTCAAGGCTATACCGAAAAGTGCTTATGGGAAGTGCTTTGAGGATTGAAAAGACCGTTGACATACATGTATTGTATTTTTTTGAATTCTTTGAGGGGGATTCTTTGAAGGGGACAACATAAATATTAATAAAAAAAATGAATAGTTTTTCTTGAAAATACAAAGTCACCTTACTTTTTTAACACATCTCGTACATAGACGCAAATGGCATGGTCAACCAGCAAACCCACTCCAACTAGGCGACCTAGTTATTATGGTGGACGAGTTCCGCAAGAAGGAGTTCTGGAAAAGATGGACAGGCAGCGCAGTAGTACGAACGGCATCCGAAATCATCCCACTCTTGAGGTTTCAATCGAAACCAATACTTCTAAAACTCATAAAGTTCGTTTTTTCTGTGAGGCTGATTTATGAAACTAAATAAGTTAATTTTGGAATTTGATTGGTCCGATCTCTTGGTATGTCAAGATATAAATATAGCCTGACATCAGTTTTATTGCACTTTAAATATATTCTTTGACTGCGTGCCATAAAAATCTCCGTCCCTTTCAACAAATCCACCTTGGTATACATAAATTCTTTAAATTTAAAGAACAATATTATAAAACTCTTAAATGACACGTAAAAAACTGGCTGCACAATTAGTTACCCAAGACACTTAGTAGCTCGGTCAAACTTCACCGTCACCGATTCAGTTTACTAAGGATCCAAAGCATTAAATGTAAATATGTTTCTTTTCATCCACTGCTTACGTTTAAAAACTTATAGGCAAACGACTATCAGGCAATTTCCTACCTTTTTGCAAAGCTTTTTCAAACAACGTATTCAACTTTCATCATTCTGGCTCAGTCTTACACGTATAATATATGGTAAAAGCAGACAAACTAATTTTTTTCCCCCTTTTTTTTTTGTCTAAGGGTGTTTTTTTATCGGATCTTCTTTGGGTCTTTGACCCCGATGAAGTACCTGACTGTTTCAAAAGGAACCGCGCCGAGGCACTCTGCAAGCCTCCCACTTAAAAACCGAGAGTTTTCAGTAAGTGAAAAATATGTCCAAAGTCCGCAAGTTTGTATATTTTTGTGTTTCTTTTAAACGAATTATAACTGTTGAGTTACTGAGCCTTTTCGGTACCGCCAGTTTTCCCAGTTCCCAATAAACAGTCAACGCGTTTATTTAGATGCCCTTTATTGCGGTTATACGGACAGCTGCACGGGGGTCTACGGCGGTGGTCTAAGCGGCCCGATTAGCTTAAGAGAAATGCCGACTCCCGGTCCTTGGCGGCTAATGCATTTTTTTAGAGGGGTCGAGCACCATGGACACGCATAAGAGAAGTACGCCCGGGCTAGACGAGGCCGGCTGCACATGCGCAGAGCTCGAACAGGGGAAAAATGCATACCGCGATAATGCACCGCATAGATAAGTCAGGAGCGATAAGAGATGCGCCATTCGACCAGAGATGCATCATCGACCAAAGCCGCTGCCGCTATAAAGATATATAAAACAATTAAAAAATTACATATTAATTACATTATTATAAGAACTTTGGAGAATCTGGTGGAAATAAAAGACCAAACAATAACAATCGCGAACGAATACATATAAAAGGCCGGCGAGAAATCGAGCGTCCAATCGACTTAAAGGGCATTGAAAGTCGCCAATTGGATTATTCCGTCACAGAGAATTTCATAAAAAAATGTCGCTCCAATCAGAATAAACAGTTAAGAGCCTCCGGATCAAACCCTGAAGTTTTCTTTAGGACTGCAGCCATTTTTTCACTAGGACCCGAAAACTCTGAAAAAAATGTGACATACGCAAGCGCTTTAAAATCGAGACTGGTCACCCCTACCTCAAAAAGTTTATTTCTGCAATCAGCATACCAAGAAAGAAGCACGTCTCAGCAGCATCAATCGCCGAATTATCATTTTTGCATCAATCGCAAGAAGCAACTTCGAAGCCATGATATGAAATCTGCCACAAAGCCTTATGAAATTTATGTCGTTTATGAGCACAACTATACAAGATTCAATGCGAAACCAAAATCAATTCATTCAAATCCTGGTTTCATAACAATCCAAATAATGGCATTCCTACGGATATATACGTGGAACGCTAACGGCGTTTAACAGCATAAACTTGAGTTAGCTCAATTCCAGCTCTGCAATCATATCGGCGTAATAGTGCTTTCAAAAACCCACCTTACGAATAAATACAATTTCAAACTACAATGACTTTATTCTACGCAAAAATAATTCAGATGGTAAAGCATATGCTGGGACTGGAATCTTAATCAGAAGCCGTATTAAGCACCACCATCACAACAAATTTTTTAAAAACTACCTACAAGCCACATCTATAAGTATATAACTTGACACTGGCAACCAACTTATTCTACCCATCGTATGCTGCGCCCTTCGCTTTACTATAGCTGAAGATAAGTTTTTGCAGTTTTAAAACTCACAAGGAGACCACTTCATGGCAGCAGGACTCTATTAAGCCAAGCACACATACTAGGGATCTCGTCTCATGACTCAAAAAGCAAAGAAGCTTTATAGTGCAATTATCAAAGCAAAGAACCTGTACTCGTCTCTTCAGATCGAGGTGTAACATCTTCAGCTATAAATACACAATGCAACCAAAAGAAGACATATCACCAAATCGAACAGCTCGTCCTTGAGAAGCGACGCTTACGTTGAGAGTGGCAATTCCACAGTTCGCCATCTGCTAAGCAAACCTTTAGACATGCATCACGTCAACTTACTAAAGCTCTACAACAAGAAGAAGCATATGTCCACCTCTGCTACATAGAGCAATTGTCAACTTCTAGAACAAATCATTCACTATGGAAAGCTCATTCAATTCTGAGCTCACTGAAAGAAACCGTGATGCCTATTAGAAATCCCACAGGTGGCTGGAAGCGCAGCGATGCAGACAGAACCAGCACTTTTGACAACCACCTTAAAAATGTCTTTCAACCAAATCCTGCCACTTGTTCGTTTACCTTGCTGACTTTACCATATGAGCCTTAGCTTCAATATGAGACAATTGAGTTTCGCCCAAACAAATTCGCTCATAAATCATATTCGCATCATTCGTATAATTCGCATTATTAAAAATCAACTGAATATGAAAAAATCCCTTGGCTGCGACAAAAAATAATCATTGAACGCCCATATTGCGCTGTTTGCACTATCACTCACTATTACTATCACTTTTTAATGCCATTGCAAAATTTGACCACTTTCCAATGAGATTCAAAAAGTCAATTATAATATTGATAGCAAAGCCGGACCTAAAAACTGTCGTATAGACCTATAAACCTACTTTTATTCTAATCTAAACTCTTTGACAAATGCGTTTTGACTTGGATAAAAAAAGATTAAGATAATGCTTCCGTACAACACCCACAAGCTTTTAGAGTCTTACCTTTATAACAGAACATTTGCTGTGAGGTGCAACACCGCTATAACTGATGATTTCACTATTGGAGGTGGAGTTCCTTAAGGTGCGTGCTAGGGCCAACAATATGTATTTCCCACAGCGGACATCTTGACAAGTTAGCTCTTCATATGGTCGATTGAAAAATGGCTATCAGATCGGCGAATTAAAGTGAAAGAACAAAAATGCATGCATGGGCAAAACTGCCCGCCACCATTTCTAGGAGTACACCTCGACAGAAGACTCACAATGCACCTGCATATTGAAGCCAAAATATCACACCTAAAGCTAAAAGCTAAAAGGCTTCACTGGCTTATGAACGCTCGGTCTCCCCTTAGCCTTGAATACAAAGTTACAGCAGGACTTAGGCTTGGTACTAAAACCTATATGGATGTACGGCTCCCAGTTATGGGAGAATGCCAGCAATAGCAATATTGATATACGAGGTGTGTTCAAAAGGTAAGGTGACTAAAGAGGACTGCACTTTGAGGTCTATACTGGGATTCAAATCTTCAGCTTCCATCCTACAGTAGCAGACTTTTACTTATAAACTTACCTAGCTTAACAAATCGTAGGACAATGCTCGGTGTAGTTTTTCGGCATAACCTTATTAACGGGGATGTAGATAGCCACCATTTACTAACACGCTTAAATTTTAACATTCCTAATAGAAGGACTCGAAACTTTAGTCCTCTGTTCCTTAGCCGTTGTAGTTCGACATATGCACTGCATGACCCTTTTAGGGTATTATGTTCGAACTACAATGGTCTCTACTCTATTATATATCTTTACTGTCCCTCTAATTTAAAATACAGAATTTTAAATTTAAATTTAAAATAATTTAAAATATAGAATTTTAAATTTCCATACTAACTCCTCTTAGCTTAACAAATTTCAAATAGCTTAATATGTACTAACAAATCGTTTCTCGAGCGCCCCTCGGTCGTCTGGGCCTCTAAGCTTTATGATGAATACAGGAATGCTAGCTGATGCTCTTATTGATGCACAAGCCATTTCCAAATTCTGAAAGACCGCGAAAAAAAAAAAAAAAGTGACAAGAACGTAAAACAAACTTTGAACGGAGCCGAAGTTGATATACCCACGCGGTTAAAACCGGATATATGTCGCAAAAATCGGATATAGTAGGCCGATCTTTATGAGAATATCATAATGTAACCAATTCATTACGAAACAAAATCTAAAAAAAGTCCCAAACTTCTATCTTCAAGAACACCATTTTTTTTTTTTACTAAAAACCATTTCTGATCGATATTAACTTACGAAAGATATAATCTGTACTAAGTTCCAGCTTTCTATCTTCAAAAACAATAAAGTTGGGTCAATTCCGATTGTTCAGTTATATGCAAGAAGGTATAGTAGGCCGATCTTTATGATATTTAACATGTCATAATATTTTGCTAATAGTAGCTCTTATGTATTTGAACTCTTAAACTCTAAAAACACCAAAGTTATACCATTTCCGATCAATCAGTTATATGGCAGCTATAAGATATAGTTAGCCGATTCCGGCCGTACCGACTTATATACTGCGTGCAAAGGAAAGAAGGGTGTGTTATAAGTTTCAAGTGGATAGCTTTAAAAATGAGTGACTAGTTTGCGTAGAAACAGACAGACTGACGGACAGACGGACCATCTTATATAAACTCAGGAGGTGACCCAGATCAAGAATATATATAAAATTTGAAGGGTCGGAGATGCCTCCTTCACTGCGTTGCACACTTTTGACCAAAATTGTAATACCCTCTGCAAGCGTATAAAAATGTTTACAAGTGGTACAAACTCTTCCAAGATGGCCGGGAAGATGTCAATATCGAACCTCGCTCTGGATGCCCAAACACGGACAGGCTAAAGAGTCACAAAAATCCACTGGCTAGCAGGCTGGCCGACCCGCAAACTCTTAGGTGTTTAAAGAGATTTCACCCCAGCGATCTGTCTTCCCGTGTTGTTAATATTGTAAACTAATGTAAATAACTGTAAATTAATAGTTCTGAACGATTCCGGCGACTACAATAAAATATAACAAAAAACAAGAAAGGAAAGCTAACTTCGGGCGGAGCCGAAGTTTATATACCCTTGCAGTTAAAACCGGATATATATCGCAAACATCGGATATAGTTGGCCGATCCTTATGGGAATGGGAAAATATAATCCAATTTATTACAATACAAAATCTAAAAAAAGTCCCAAACTTCTATCTTCAAAAATACGAAAGTTGATATTTCTACCAAGTACCATTTCCGATCGTTCAGTTATATGGCAGCTATAGGATATAGTCGGCCGATCCTAATGAAATTTGGTAGGTCGGATCAACTGACCAAATATATAATCTGTACCAAGTTCCAGCTTTCTATCTTCAAAAACACGAGTTGGGTCAAAGATGGGTCATTTCCGATCGTTCAGTTATATGGCAGCTATAGGATATAGTCGGCCGATCCCTACAAAATTTGGCATGTCGTATTATTTTACCAAAAATAGCTTTCACCTAAAATTTGAACTCTCTAACTTCAAAAACACCAAAGTTATACCATTTCCGATCAATCAGTTATATGGCAGCTATAGGAAATAGTCGGCCGATCCGGACCGTTCCGTCTTATATACTGCGTGCAAAGGAAAGAAGGGTGTGTGCAAAGTTTCAAGACGATAGCTTTAAAACTGAGAGACTAGTTTGCGTAGAAACAGACAGACGGACAGACAGACAGACAGACGGACAGACGGACAGACGGACATGCTCATATCAACTCAGGAGGTGATCCTGATCAAGAATATATATACTTTATAGGGTCGGAGATGTCTCCTTCACTGCGTTGCACACTTTTGACCAAAATTATAATACCCTCTGCAAGGGTATAAAAAAGGATGCCCAAACACGTCAACAACTAATGAAAACGTTCAAGCAGTCAAGAAAATTGTCTTGGAAAATCGTCGACCCACTATCAGAGAAGTTTCTGAAGATGTCGGAAGATGAAGATATTTTTTCAAACGTTTTGGGCATGAGTCGTGGCCAGCGAAATTTGTTCCGAAATTGCTGAATTCTGACCAAAAGAACCGTCGCATGAGCATCGCTCAAGAGCTGTTGAATGACGTCAACGACGGCCCAGATTTACTCAAAAGGGTCATAACTGGTGACGAATCCTGGGTATATGATTATGATATCGAAAACAAAGCCCAATCGTCCCAATGGAAGAGCCCAGGTGAGCCAAGACCGAAAAAAGCACGCATCGCTGCAAGATCTCAAGGCTATACCGAAAAGTGCTTATGGGAAGTGTTTTTAGAATTGAAAAAAACCGTTGGAATTAGTGTATTGTATCTGAGGGGGATTACTTTGAAGGGGACAACATAAATACAGTATAATTTGCTTAGCTGCCTCGAGTACTTTGCACGCAACTACAAGGCACGAGGCAGCTATCTTAATTTTAATTTTTGAACAAAAAAAAAAATTTCCCTATAGCTCAAATTAAGTACATATGTATACATTTTGTATCTTTTTTAGCAAAATTATATTTTCATTTCAATGTCTAAATTATTGTAAACAAAATATTAATACATATTTCAATTTGTAGTTTATATTTTCATTATTAATTCTTAAAATAGTCTGTTATTTTTTTTTAATGTCTGCTGAGTTGATATTGTGATCGAATAATTTTTTTTCCAAAGAATTCAGGTGTTGGCAAAAATTTGTCACATTTGTGAATCATGCAAATGTTTTTAAGAATCTTCACTGAACAAAAACCTTCCTGGATAGTAGGGCGGCTTGTGTCACCACTATCATCGTCACTTGTCATCTTTAAGAAGAGACCGCACAATTTCATCTTCGGTTAACTGACCATAGCAAGCAACATCAGCGTCGACATAGGCATATTTTTATACCCTTGCAGAGGGTATTATAATTTTGTCCAAAAGTGTGCAACGCAGTGAAGGAGACATCTCCGACCCTATAAAGTATATATATTCTTGATCAGGATCACCTCCTGAGTTGATATGAGCATGTCCGTCTGTCCGTCTGTCTGTCTGTTTCTACGCGAACTAGTCTCTCAGTTTTAAAGCTATCGTCTTGAAACTTTGCACACACCCTTCTTTCCTTTGCACGCAGTATATAAGTCGGAACGACCGGGATCGGCCGACTATATCCTATAGCTGCCATATAACTAATTGATCGGAAATGGTATAACTTTGATGTTTTTAGAGTTACAGAGTTCAAATTTGACATGAGTGCTATTTTTGGCAAAACATTACGACATGCCAAATTTCATAAGGATCGGCCGACTATATCTTATAGCTGCCATATAACTGAACGATCGGAAATGACCCAACTTTCGTGTTTTTGAAGATAGAAAGCTGAAATTTAATACAGATTCTATTTTTGGTCAGTTGATCCAACCTACCAAATTTCCAACCGACTATATCTTATAGCTGCCATATAACTGAACGATCGGAAATGACCCAACTTTTGTGTTTTTGAAGATAGGAAGCTGGAAATTGGTACAGATTCTATTCTATATTCCGGTTTTAACTGCAAGGGTATATCAACTTCGGCTCCGCCCGAAGTTAGCTTTGCTTTCTTGTTTTCTCAATTAATTTGAGCTAACTTACATGATTTTCATAGAAAACTAAAAAAATTTTGCCGATATGAGGCGCCTAAGTGCAGAAGGCTGCTAAGTTGGGTGCACCAAACGTAACTATTTTAATACTAAAGTGACCATGATGCAGAAAAATGAAAATACCAGGCAGCTATCCTGACGATGCAGCTAAGTATCGAGGCAACTAAGCAAATTATACTGTATTAATAAATAAATTAATAGTTTTTCTTCAAGATAAAAAGTCACCTTACTTTTTGAACACACCTCGTAGTCCAGCTAGCTCAGTGGCTTGACGTCTAAAAAGTTAAGGTTATAGACTTTTTAGTCGGATTCCCTACTGAATCGGTAGTATGGCCTTTTGTTGTTCTTTTGTCCAAGCGCAATAGAATGAAAAAAAATGTGTTTGCTGAGAATCTTTAATTTTTAAGTTTGAACAATAAAGGTTAGTCAAATTGTGGGTGGAAGAGATAAGTACCGGGTATAATATAGTCGGGAAACTTCCTTCTGTTTTTTATACCCTTGCAGAGGGTATTATAATTTTGTCCAAAAGTGTGCAACGCAGAGAAGGAGACTTCTCCGACCCTACAATGTAAATATATTCTTGATCAGGATCACCTCCTGAGTTGATATGAGCATGTCCGTCTGTCTGTCTGTTTCTAACTAGTCTCGAACTAGTCTCTCAGTTTTAAAGCTATTGACTTGAAACTTTGCACACAGCCTTCTTTCCTTTGCACGCAGTATATAAGTCGGAACGACCGGGATCGGCCGACTATATCCTATAGCTGCTATATAACTGATTGATCGGAATTAGTATAACTTTAATTTTTTTAGAGTTAGAGAGTTCAAATTTGACATGAGAGCTAAATTTGGCAAAACATTATGACATGCCAAATTTCATAAGGATCGACCGACTATATACTATAGCTGCCATATAACTGAACGATCGGAAATGTTTTTTGGTAGAACTACCAACTTTGGTATTTTTGAAGATAGAAGTTTGGGACTTTTTTTTAGACTTTATATTATAATAAATTGGGTTATTTTATTATATTCTCATAAGGATCGGCCAACTTTATCCGATGTTTGCGATATATATCCGCTTTTAACTGCAAGGGTATATCAACTCCGGCTCCGCCCGAACTTAGCATTACTTTCTTGTTTTTTACTAACAACTACATAATCCGCAAAACGGATTATTATAATTATATGTCAAAACCTTAATGCGCATTAAATTTTTTTGTATCTTATTTTAATTACTCATGCTTTTTCATTTCATTTTAAAAAAGATCTGTCGCTTTGTTTAATCAAAAGTATATAATGGTTGTCAAAAAAGTCTTCCGGTATTTCCGCTAGGAGTCTTTGCAAGAGTGTAGTTTTAGTTTTATTTGGAAAGCTCTTTTTGGAAAGCTCGTATCACGCGCTAATATGTGTTTGATATATTATTTTTTATTCTTAGTCGTTCGTGAGTTATAGCGTTGCAAACATGCAAACATAGCAAACATAATAAAAATTTTGCAGTTTATGTACCCGATACAGTTTCCATTTCCACCGCACAACGATGGTTTCAACATTTTCGTTCTGGCGCAGAGGTGGTCGAAGATGCGCATCTTCCACGCTCCGGAGGGTCTGTCGTCTAAAATTGCGACAAAATCGCTGAATTGGTCGCGAGAGACCAGCATAGTAGCAGCTGTAGCATAGCCCAAGAGCCATTTGAAGAAACTTGGATTCAAAAAGAAGCTCGAAGTATGGGTGCCACACGACTTGAGGCAATAAAAATATTTTTGACCGTATGGATGCATGCGTATTGCTTCTGTATCGCAATCAAATCGACCCGTTTTTGGATCGGATGGTGACTGACGATGAAAAATGGGTCACTTATGATAACGTGAAGCGCAAACGGTCGTGATCGAAAAGCGGTGAAGCTGCCCAGACGGTGGCCAAGCCTTGATAAACGGCCAGGAAGGTTTTGCTTTGTGTTTGTTGAGATTGGCAGGGAATCATATGCCCATATGGCAGGGAATACGGCCAAACGCGCAATTTAGACCTTTCCTGTCAACAACTCGATCGCTTGAAGGCAGCACTCATGCAGAAGAGGCCATCTTTGATCAACAGAGGCCGAATTGTCTTTCATTAGGACATCGCGAGGCCACACACATCTTTAGTCACGCGCCAGAAGCTCCGGGAGTTCAGATGGGAGGTTTTTACATCCACTGTAAAGTCCGGATCTCGCACATAGTGATTACCACCAAAGTGATTATTTCTGTCCATGCGAATGCGCTTGGTAGAAGTTGGCCACAAGAGAGTACTGTGAAAATTGGCTCTCGGAGTTTTTTGCCAATAGGGAAGCGAGCTTCTATAAGAGAAGCATTATGAAGTTCGCGTCTCATTAAAAACTCGTCATCGAACAAAACGGCGCATATATGACTTTAATCGCATTAGTTTAACCAACTTTATAAACAATTGAAAATTCAATAAAAACACTCCAAGACTTTTTTGACAACCTTATATGAAAGTTGGGAACGGGACTCCGTCTATATTGTTACGTTTCGTCAGAAAAAAAAACTAGAGGAATAATTTCGTCAGAAAATAATAAAATAAGGAGAAATCATATCACGCCTCTCTGTTCCTCTTAAGCAAACGGTGGTGTTTTATTTGTGCGCACTGCGTTTATTATAAATATTGCCGTAAACCGGTGTTTAATAACTTGAGCATAGAACTTTGAGAAATTTCAGTTTGTCCTAAACCGTATCGCTTCGCGTGTGCTGTGGTATATATGGAGGCAAACCAACCTCTTTTTTCGTTTTTTTTCTTTCATGTGCAATAGAGGTCTTATCTCTATTTCTTCAATTTTCCTTTGCACTCTCCAAAGCTCCCACTTTGGCATCCCATATTATAGCCTTTTGGGCTATAATCTCTTCTTATCTTAATCTTTTTACCAAGTTTTTCCAGTAAGTACACCACTTTTAGACGTGAACCACCTCAGCGAAGGGTGAGTAGAGTCGTCATTTCGGTAGACTCCCAACTTGCTTCTGAAGAGGTGAAATTTTTTTTTTTTTTATAGCTTTGCTTTTATTTATTGAATCTACTCTTAATTTTGAGACTAACAATAAGTTGACGAGTCTTAACATTAAAATTTAACTAACAGTATACTAAGACTGCATTCTGGTTGCGCGTCCCTCAGGTCGGTCGCTAGGTGGGTAAGTCATTGCGACGAAGGCGTGATTGGTTGCTCAACCTTGTTAGACCTCTCGCCAGGTGGTTAGGGTGCACCGATAGCTTGGTTAAGTACTTTACCTTCTGTTCTGCGATCGCTTCTTTGACTGGTAGAATGTTTAAGTCGCGGTGTATGTTTTCGTTGCGAACGTACCACGGTGCCCCGGTGATTGTTCTCAAGATCTTCGACTGAACTCTTTGAATTATGTCAATGTTGCTATTGCTGGCGTTCCCCCATAACTGGGAGCCGTACATCCATATAGGTTTTAGTACCGAGTTGTACAGCAGGACTTTATATTCAAGGCTAAGAGGTGACCGAGCGTTGATAAGCCAATGAAGACCGCTGGCTTTTAGCTTTAGGTGTGTTCTTTTGGCTTCAATGTGCCGGCGCCATGTGAGTCTTCTGTCGAGGTGTACTCCTAGGTATGTTACTTCGTTTGCTTGTGGGAGTAGAGTGTTGTTTAATGTTATCGGCGGGCAGTTTTGCCTGTTCAGAGTGAACGTAACATGCTTGCATTTTAGTTCGTTCACTTTAATTCGCCAGTCTGACAGCCATTTTTCGACATCGACCATATGATGAGCTAGCTGCGCAGTTGCTTGAATCGGGCATTTTGAGCGGCTAAGAATAGCTGTGTCATCGGCAAAAGTGGATGTTGTTAGACGTGTGCTTGTCGGGATATCTGCTGTGTAGAGGACATATAATATTGGCCCTAGCACGCTGCCTTGAGGAACTCCAGCTCCAACAGTGTAATCATCGGATATAGCGGTGTTGGACCTCACGACAAATTTTCTGTCGCGAAGGTAAGACTCCAAAATCTTGTGGGTGCTGTAGGGGAGCATTGTCTTGATCTTGTACATTAGACCTTCCAGCCAGACTCTATCGAATGCTTGAGAGACATCTAAGAATATGACAGTACAGTACTCTCGTTTTTCGAACGCGTTGCGAATTTCGGATGTTATCCGGTTGACCTGCTCAATTGTTCCATGCTTTTTACGAAACCCAAATTGGTGTGACGGGACTCCTTCCTGGATTCTCAGGTATGTGTTTATCCGAGTCATTAGGCATTTTTCAAAGAGTTTAGATAGGCAAGAGAGTAGGCTTATAGGTCTATACGACGTGGGGATAGTGTGGTCTTTTCCCGGCTTTGCTATCATTATTATAATTGACTTTTTCCATCTCACTGGAAAGTGGCCAAGTTTTGCGATGGCATTAAATAGCTGGGTGAGAGTGCAAACGGCACAGTATGGGAGCTCAATGATCATTTTGGGAGTTATGAGGTCGCAGCCCGGGGATTTTTTCGGATTCAGTTGTCGTTTGATGATGTTAACGATTTCGTTTGGGCGAAACTCAGTCGGCTCATGTTGAGGCTGGGGCTCATCTGATAGAGTCGGCAAAGTAAACGCATTGGTGGCAGGATTTGGTTGGAAGACATTTTTAAGGTGTTTGGCAAACGTACTGGCTCTGTCTGCGTCGCTGCGCGCCCACCCGCCTGTGGAATTTCTAATAGGCATCACGGTTTCTTTCGGTGAGCTCAGAGTTGGGTGAGCTCTCCATAGTGAGTGTTTCGTACTGTTAGTTGACAATTGCTCTATGTAGCGGTGGTGGACATACGTTTCTTCTTGCTGTAGAGCTTGATCAAGTTGACGTGAGGCATGTTTGAAGCGTTGCTTAGCAGATGGCGATCTGTGACATTGCCATTCTCGACGTAAGCGTCGCTTTTCGAGGACGAGCTGTTCGATTTGTAGATTTGTCTTCTTTTGAAACTCGAGCTGCAGAGACGAGTACAGACTCCAGCGAATTAACAAAACTGTCTACGTTGGCTTCGTCGCTGAGGTGAGGACTCAGCTCAATGTGTGAGCTGATGTACTTCCTGTACTTAACCCAATTGGTTTTATGTGAGGTCAGATTTGATGATTGATCCCATGTTCCTGGGTGTTGGAGTAGAGTAAAAAGGACAGGCGAGTGATCAGATGAAAGATCCGAAAGGCATTCGGCGCATATCAGATTTTTAGGAATGTTTTTGGTAATCGCAAGGTCAATTAAATCGGGAAGTTTCTTTGGGTCTGCCGGCCAGTATGTTGGTGGGCCAGAAGAAGCATAGTCTAGCTTGTTCTTAGCTTTGATAATTGCATTATAGAGCTGCTTTTCTTTTGGGGTCACAAGACGAGATCCCCAGTGTGTGTGCTTGGCATTGTAGTCTCCTGCTGCTATGAAGTGGTCTCCGAGTGAGTTGAAAAACTGCATACACTCATCTTCGGCTATGGTGAAGCGTGGGGGGCAGTATACGGCAGCTAGAGTTAATTGCTTGCCAGTACTTAGGTGTATATTTATTCATGTGGCCTGTAGGTAGTTTTTTTGCAAATTTCGTATGATAATGGTGCTTGATACGGCTTCTGATTAAAATTCCAGTCCCGCCGTGTGCTTTACCGTCTGGATGATTTGTTCCATAGAATGAATATCCTCGTAGTTGGAAATTTTATCTGTTCGTAAGATGTGTTTCTGAAAGCAGCATTACGTCGATTTGATTGTCTAGTAGGAATTGCGCTAACTCGAGTTTATGCTGCGAAACGCCGTTAGCGTTCCATGTAGATATTCGTAGGGAAGTCATTATTTGGATTGTTGTGAAACCAGCATTTGTATTAATAAATTTTGGTTTCGCATTAGATCTTGCATAGTTGTACGCATAAACGACATGAACTCCGTAAGGCTTTGTTGTAGACTGCATATCATAGCTTCAAAGTTACTTTTTGGCTGCTCCGGAAGTTGATACTGCTGAGCCGTGTTCGGTTCTTGGTGTGCTGATTGCGGCAGTGAGCTTTTTGAGGCTGGGGTAGCCAGTCCTGATTTTAAAGCGCTTGCGTATGTGACATTTTTGTCAGAGTTTATAAGTCCTAGTGAGGATCTGGCTGCAGTCGAGAAGAAGATTGCAGGGTTTGACCTGGAGGCTATGAACTGATTCTTTTGGGTGCGGGCAGTAAGTCCCCTCTGGTGGATGCGACTTTTCAGCTCCTTATAAACTGGGCAACCTCTATAGTTAGCAGTGTGATTTCCACCGCAGTTGCCGCACTTTTTCGAGTTTTGGTCATCTTTGCTCGCTGGGCAGTGTGCGGAGTCATGAAGCTCACCACAAACTACACAAACTGGGCGCAGTTTACAGTAAGACCTTGTATGGCCATATTCTTGGCAGTTCGCACATTGTACCGGGCCATTGCGTTTGTGCGGCTCCTCAACTGTAATTCTGCGGTGCAGCAGGAACTGAAGATTGTATATAGGGTGCACTTCGTATTTCTTGAGGGGCTTAATTTGTGGTTCGAGTTCAACCTTAAAGAGTGGCTGCGGCTTTCTATCCCTGTTAGAGATATTGAACACTGTCTTAACGCTAAGTCCCTTCTCTTGTAGCGCCTTTGTTATCTCTGCAGGCGGTACTTCGGGCTCTATGCCCTTAAGTACGACTTGCAAGCCCTTGCTGCTTTTTAGCTGATACGTATAAAAGTTCTTTTTTTTGTCGGTGAGGTATTTTGATAATACTCTGTAATTATCTTCAGACTTCGTTTGAACTTTTGTTTCCTGGATATTGCCCTTTTCGAGTGGTATTATGTGGAAGTTGTCCTTGCCAATGAGCTCTATAATTTTGTTGACAAGAACGTTGGAACTTTTTTCTCGTATGTATATTGGCGGGGGCTTAGGCTTCCTTTTTTCGACTTCTGTAGATTCGGCGTCATCCTCATAGTCTGCCAAGATTTTAAAACGGTTTGAGTTCGTGGGCGTTTCTATTGCGACTATGTTAGCATTGTCACGGGTTATTTTGCGTTGGGAGTTTAGGGGGCTCAGCTTCCTTTTGATTTGGATGTAACGATCCATACCAGTCTGCACAGCCGGCTTAATATTTTCTTTGTTTTTGTTCTCTTTTTCGGGCAGCACAGCGGCTGAAGTATCAATGTTTGCGTTGCTATCTGATGACGTCGTTAAACGCGCTGTCGTTACAGTAGCGGTTGTTGTTGTTGTTGTCTGTCAAAGAGGTTGCGGTGCTAGTTACTGCGCTCTTTGGCTGCAGAGACATCGATGGTAGCGAGGGGGAGCAAGAAAGCGCTCTCACGCTCTCTACGTTTAAGAATTCGGCCAAGTTTGGGGTAATTGACCGTGTTTGGGATGAGCTTGCATTACTTTCGGTTGCTTTGAAAGTGAAGTAAGCGCTGTTTCTTTGTACTGAGAGCCGTCTCTCGTCTTGCTCACGTTGACGTTGTGTGCTAACGTCGTTTAGGCTCATTGCAATCGAAATTAATATTGTTCGAGTTTTAAATATTATGTTTTATATTAATTAATTAATTAATCAATATAAACATTAGCGATTTCATTGCTGAAAGCGTCTTTTCGCGTTGTTGTTGATTTACAAAACCAGTCACTGCACTTTTTGATATTGTTGAATAGTTTTTTTTTTTTTTTTTTTTTTCCCCGGAGCACAATAAATACACGTCTGCATTCGACGACGATTCGCGGGTATTCCAAGGTGAAATCACAAGAGTTTTGTGACATAGAATTTATTTACATAAAACTACTTTTGCCCGCTGAATCTTCATACTTTACATGTTCATATATACCACCTTCGTCCGAACCGCTCACATATTGGCATCATTTTTCCGCTATTCAATCCGTTTTTAATCTTATGACTGATCGTGACCTGCTTGTAGCTGTGCGCGACTTTAATATTACAGAATTAAAGTGGCCCAATGCCAATAAATCACCATATTTATCACGCTCCATGACAAGATATCTCCTAGCTCTGCAAAATTTTACCGTGCATAATGCTGGATGTTACAGGAATTATATTCGCCGCTGCCGGGTACAATTTACTCAGGATCCAAAGCAGTTCTTTAACATTGTAAACACTCAGCGTAAACACGTATCTTTTCCACCCCTGCCAACTTTTGAAAATTAATCTGCGACCTCTGATCAGGCCATTGCCGATCTATTTGCAGAATTTTTCAAACAACTTATTCTCCGCCTAAATTCAAAGAGCAGATCAGGCTGATTTGATGTTGATCGCATACAACATTCAATCAGCAAATCTTATTTTCTGTCCGTTTTTCTCCGAGAATCTGATCTTCTAAGGGTCAAACCCATTATTTCGCCAATACTGTGCCAAGGCTTTGTGCGAACCTCTTCAAAGACTTTTCAACTTATCTTTGGAAACCTCGATTTGTCCGCTTAAGTCGAAGGAATCTTTCATAATTCCATTACATAAAAAAGGAAAAAGTTCCGATACCGCCAATTACACAGGCATCTTTAAATTGTCGGCAATTCCAAAGTTAAATTAATTACTTCTTATTTGCAACACCTTTGCTCTTCGATCATCTCTCCTTGTCAGCATGGCCCCATTAAGCCGCGCTTCACCACCACAAATTTACTGGATTTGACATCCATCAATTGATGGCTTTCGATAGGGATGTCAAACAGATGTTACTCACACAGACTTTAGCAAAGCATTTGATTCAGTTAATCATTCACTCTTATTGAGTAAACTCAATATGCTGGGATTTTCTACAGACCTCTTAACGTGGATTTCCAGCTACTTAGAAGAAAGGACACAAAGAGTCTTATTTAAAAACATACATTCTCGTCTGGTCCGTGCTACATCTGGCGTCCCTCAAGGAAGTCATCTTGGCCCGTTATTATTTACTCTTTTTATAAATGACTTGCCTTTTGCTTTAACGAACGTTCTATTCTTATGTATGCAGATGATGTAAAGCTTTGTCTTCAGTACAAAATCATCTCTGTCCAATGCAGTCTTCACTCTGACCTTGATAACTTTCAAAAATGGTGTTTAGCTAACGATTTAGTACTTAATGGATCAAAATGCAAGCTTATGTCTTTTTCTCGTTCTTGCCCTCTGCAGTACGTATATTCTACGTATACTCTTTATGGGATTGCCTTAGAGAAATTAAGGTTAAGGTTAATGATCTCGGCGTCCTATTAGACATTAAGCTTAAATTTGCCGACCATATTTCCTCAATGGTTAAGAAGGCTAAATGAGTCCTTGGTTTTATTAAAAGGTGGTGAAAAGAATTTAATGACCCCTATATATCCAAAACATTATTAATTTCTTTGGTCCGTCCGATACTGGAGTACGGTTCATGTGTCTGGAGTCCCCAATATGGAGTTCATCAGGACCGCATAGAATCCGTACAAAAGAATTTCTTAACTTTTTCACTTAGAGGTCCAAACTGGGATGAAAATCTTTACCTTCAATCTTATAATAGTAGACTATTACTAATAAACTTACCTAGCTTAACAAATCGTAGTACAATGCTCGGTGTAGTTTTCAACATAGCCTAATTAATGGGGATGTAGAAAGGCATCGTTGAATAACACGCTTTTATTTTAACATTTCTAATATTAGATCTTTATTATCTAACTCTAATGGAGAGAAAATAGATCTCTCTTATAGTCTTTAATAGAAAATAATCTCTAATAAAGAAAAAGGATGTCTATTATTCTAATAATAATAGAGAAATGGGAATAGATTGCTACAGTTTTTAGTCCTTCTAGATTAGAAACTTTAGCAATCTATTCCATAGCTATGTTAGTTCGACATATGCACAGCACGACCCTTTTAGGGTCTTATGTTCGAACTACAATGGTCTCTACTCTCTACCATCTCTTTCTTATCCTTCAAATTTAAAATATAAAATATTCAATTTCCTCCCTAACTCGTCTTAGTTCAATAAATTACAAAAAGATTAAAAATATTAAAAAGTCGTTTCTCGAGCGCCCATCGGTTGTCTGGGCCTCTGAGCTTTATGATAAATACAGGAATGCTAACTGATGCTCTAATTGATGCACAAGCCATTTTCAATTCTGAAAGACTTTTACGAGAGCACAAGTTACAACAAGGCGAATTAAACAAATACAAACTGTTGGATCATCTACCTGACGCTGGAAAAACTCGACGCAAGCGGATACAACGCAGTGTGAAATCAAACTCACCCGCACTAAAGGAATTCTTCAAATTCTTGGCTGTGCGTTTCTTGAGTTAAGACGTCAGTCTTTTTGGTATCAACTGGTAGCCTTAGCTGCAGGCTCCTTGGAAATATCACTTCATCATTGGAAAGGCAGAGCATCCTCGCGTCTGTACTAAAAGTCTTAAACGATCTACAGCTGGCATATTCAGAATCAGCAAAAATGCTTGGAGTCTATCTCTAGGAAAAAGATCTTTGACAAACAGTTCTATATATTCACTTGCCGTACCCGGACGTGTTTCTTCGATCGTTCTTGCCAGTTTGCAATTATTTTCGATCTTGAACTCAAGCTTTCTCCTTCTGCAACAAGTTGAAATATAACAATTAATCCCTAAAAATAAATTCGACTAAATAAGTTCATTGAACTATTTATTTCCAATTTATACATTTAATCGGTTAAAGTTATCTCTGTTGCGCTTTAACTATATTCTCCAACATAAGTCTCTCCGAGCTGTACTCTCCTAACGTAACCCGTTACATCATAGTTTTTGTGGAGTTTGTTGTTCTTCACGACGCCCAACCTTCGTCGCACATCTCTTTTGTAACGTCATCTCTTACATCCGATCTTATCGTCCACTCTCGGCTACAGAGTGCTTCAGAGAGCCTAAATTCTTTACACGCTATTACAGTGGTCTGCATTCCGTCAAAAAAGAAATCAAAAATGAGTCTTACTTGCACAGCAAAAAAATGTGAATTTGGTGGAACCATCACGGGTGACTCATACCTGTCTTGTTGGCTCTGCAATAACTGCTCACATATTAAATGTGCTGGAGGAGGACACAATGGACGGATAAGTGACCTTATCAACAAGAAAATGGGCCTGATATGGTCTTGCATCGCTTGTAGAGAAATTGAGGCAGAGATGCGGACTTTTATTAAACAGACGAGAAATGGTTTCCTAGATGTCCGCAAGCAATTCTCGGCCCTTAATGAGCAATTCCTCGCTCTTGAAACTCAATTCCTTGGGCTAAAGTTGTTAAGCGAATCCCCCAGACGAAAAATTCCGAACAACAACCTGCTGACTACTAAATTACTGAATACCCCTACATCCCATGCTGTACAAGTCGATGAATTTTCAACACCAAACATTTTACCGTCGCCTACTTGTCTACCTACTTATGCTGTTCCAGTACCAAGGGACTTGATGAGCCTTCAGGGCACTCTAATATTTATCCCTTGCAAGAAGCGATCAGCTTACCAAGTACAAGTTAGATCTTCTGGACTTACGCTGAGGGCGGTTGATCCTCGTATGGCTATTTTTGTCTCTCGGCTTATGCCAGATGCTACTGTTGATGATGTCAGGAGTCACCTGTTAAACCATCTTAAGGTAGCTCCTAATAAAATAGCTGTTTTTAAGTTTAACTTTAAACATAAGCGTTCTATTTCTTCTTTTAAAATAGTCCTACCTGATTCCTACCTTGAAAAAGCACTTGATCCTGTAGTTTGGCCTGAGCACAGTATAATTCATGAATTCCTAGCAAAAGACGCTCAGAATCCTATCCCTGCAGAAACTGTTTCATAAAACTGAATAACATAGTATTTTCCTGCTGCTATCAAAACGTAAGAAGTATTCTGGGTAAGGTGAGCCAATTTTTTACAAAGAGTGCTTCTTTTGATTTTGATGCTATCGTGCTTACTGAAACTTGGCCTAACTCATCTGTCTCTGATAATGAAATTCTTGTTTCCAAATTCATAGTGTTTCGATTGGATCATCCAACCTTTGCAGGTGGTGTCCTCATTGCTGTTAGTAATGAGTACCCTTCTGAAATTATTCCTTTCACGAACGAGTTCGGAATTGAGTTCATTGCGGTATAATAAACACCTTTCTCGTCTTAAGAACAGGAAATCCAGAGCTTACAAAAAGTTTTTTAACTCAGGATCGATGTGCCACCGGTCAAACTTTCTTTATGTTCGCAACCAGTTTATTATTCTCAACGATCAACTCTATAAGCAGTATATCAGGAATTTTAAGGTAAACTTTCGAAATGATCCAAGCTCCTTCTACTCCTTTGTCAATACGAAACGTAAATCAAATCTTTTTCCTCCTTCCCTATCGTATAGAAATATTTCACATTCTTCTGATCAAGGTATTGCTAATCTCTTTGCGTCATTTTTTCAAACCACCTGTTCGTCCGATTCATATAACCACAATTCTTTTTATCCTTATAAATTACCACATATAAACAACATTTACCTTTCAAAATTTCGAATTCAGGATCTGTTCGAAGCTCTTTCAACAATAGATATATCATTCTCTACTGGTCCTGACAATGTTCCTAGCTGTGTTCTAAGGTACTGTTCTGATATCCTTTGATATCCTCTCACTATCTTATTCAACTTATCCTTGGAGCTGGCATGTCTTCCCAAGAGATGGAATGAATCTATTATTATTCCGCTTCATAAGAATGGCTCTAAAGCACTTATTGAGAACCACCGGGGGATTGCTAAGCTATCTGCGATTCCCAAACTGCTTGAGAAACTGGTTACTTTCCAACTGCAACATTTTTGTAAAAGCATTATTTCCACTTTACAGCATGGTTTTGTCAAGCATCGCTCTACCACAACTAATCTTCTTGAATTCACTTCGTTTATCCACAAAGGTTTTCTGAGCCGCATGCAAACTGATGTGGTATACACTGACTTTAGTAAAGCGTTTGACTCTGTGAACCACCATCTCCTACTTCATAAGCTATGTCTTATGGGGTTTTCTCCACATATAGTACAGTGGTTGACCTCTTATCTATCGAACCGCACGCAGCGTGTTTTGTTTAAAAACAGTTCATCACAGACTATAAATGTTTCATCTGGTGTCCCACAAGGTAGTCACTTAGGACCTCTTCTGTTTGTTCTTTTTGTCAACGATTTACCTATTGTTGTAAACTATGCTACTACATTTATGTATGCTGATGATGTCAAGTTATGTCTTTCTTTCTCAGACCATTTCCTTCATAGACACCTGCAACTAGACCTTAACGAAGTCTTCTTGTGGTGCTCAAACAATCTTCTTTTCCTTAACTGCTCTAAGTGTAAGGTTATGACGTTCAATCGCAGTGTGCCTCACATCGTTTCGTACTCTCTTGGGAATAACGTCTTAGATCGTGTTTTCCTAATTAACGATCTTGGAGTAATTTTTGACAATAAGTTGTCCTTCAATGACCACATATCACTAACAGTTAGTAAAGCCAGAGGTGTGCTAGCTTTTATCAAACGTTGGTCTAAAGAATTTGATGATCCTTTCACAACTAAAACTCTATACGTATCGTTGGTTCGTCCTATCTTGGAATGCTGTTCTAGCGTTTGGAGTCCGCAATACTTTGTTCACCAAAGGAGGATTGAATCAGTCCAAAAGCAGTTTCTGCTATTTGCGTTAAAAAGCTTAAACTGGGATACTGCCACTTCCCTCCCGTCGTATAATTGCCGGTTAAAACTACTAAACTTACCTCCTTTAAAAGAGCGCCGTACTTGTGCTGGGGTTATGCTACTTCATGTGCTTATTCTTGGACAGGTTGACTCACAAGTACATCTTGAAAAATTAATGTTTTCTGTTCCTAATAGAGTAACTAGATCCTTCCGACCCCTTTGGTTACCGATTTCTAGGTCTAATTTTGCGGAACACGATCCACTTCGCGTTATTTGTAAAAATTATAACTCATTGTCCCATTTATTGTCCCCTGAACTATCCCTAGATGTATTTAAATCCAAAATTATGGAATATCTTTTAACTTAATTTATCCTTACTCTTAGTTATAATAATATAGAAATAACAGATCATTGTTAATAATAATAAATAAATAGAAAACAAAGGCAAGCTAATCGTTATTTCATCCATTTTTTATGGGTAATCACAGCACTGTTTTCACCACGAGCAATCAACACCATTGCCCTCACAACGACAATTGGTATCGACGCTACTTTCAGAAATTTCTGGGAACTGGAAAGCATTCAACCCAAGGAAGAAGTTCAACCTGAGGACGAAAAGGTCGAGAAACACTTTCTCAACACACACACTCGAGACGATAATGGCAAATACATCGTAGAGCTTTCTTTTACAGGCTCAGATCCTGAATTCGCGGACACTCTGTAAGGAGCTCTCAGCGGTTCAAATCGGTTGAACGCCGTTCAGCACAAAATCAAAAGCTACGTAACGATTACGTTAACCTTTGAGGTAATACTAAAATATGTGACATATGCGAAAAATCTCACCTAGCCAAATTTTCAACGGGAGGAATTTCTACTTACCACATCATTCTGTATTGGATCGAAAACTCAGAGTAGTTTTCGACGGGTCATATCAAGACGCCAAAGGTAAGACACTAAACCACACACACTCGATCGGACCCAGTATTCAGCAAGACCCCTTTGCTGAGTGCCTGCGGTTTCGTGTGTAGAAATACGTCTTTTCAGCGGACATAGTCGAAATATGTCGTCAAATCTGGGTGAGTGAAAAACATAGTGACTTTCAGAGATTTGTGTGGCGAGATGATCCGACAGATCCTATCAATCACTTCCATCTTGGCACGGTGACGTATAGAACATCATGCGGACCATTGCTAAAGGGGAACAATTATCACAACTGTTCTTATATTTCAGACAGGTAATTGTCACGATTAACCATCCTTTGGATATGATTATCAATCGCAATCGGTTATGGTTTGCGATTCATTCATCTCATAAAATACCCATCTTCGAAACGAACATCAACTTCTCTGTTATAAGATCGAGGCGGCAAGAATTTGATGGTTCAAGTGGGTCTTAAACAGTACTTGCAGCAACTACTCGCTAACAGCCCTCTAGAAAACCAAACTCACTTGGTAAAGCTTTTACCGATCATCGACAAGGACAACCTGATCAACCTGACCGGATATATATCGCAAACATCGGATATAGTTGGCCGAACCTTATGAGAATATCATAATAAAACCAATTAATTACAATAAATAACAACTTCGGGTGGAGCCGAAGTTGATATACCCTTGCAGTTAAAACCGGATATATTTCGAAAACATCGGATATAGTTGTCCGATCCCTATGAGAATATCATAATATGTATAACCAATTTATAAAAAATAAAGCTCAAACAAAGTATCAAGCTTTTATCTTTCAAAATACGAAAGTTAGTATAATGATCCAAGCTCCTTCTACTCCTTTGTCAATACGAAACGTAAATCAAATCTTTTTCCTCCTTCCCTATCGTATAGAAATATTTCACATTCTTCTGATCAAGGTATTGCTAATCTCTTTGCGTCATTTTTTCAAACCACCTATTCGTCCGATTCATATAACCACAATTCTTCTTATCCTTATAAATTACCACATATAAACAACATTTACCTTTCAAAATTTCGAATTCAGGATCTGTTCGAAGCTCTTTCAACAATAGATATATCATTCTCTACTGGTCCTGACAATGTTCCTAGCTGTGTTCTAAGGTACTGTTCTGATATCCTTTGATATCCTCTCACTATCTTATTCAACTTATCCTTGGAGCTGGCATGTCTTCCCAAGAGATGGAATGAATCTATTATTATTCCGCTTCATAAGAATGGCTCTAAAGCACTTATTGAGAACCACCGGGGGATTGCTAAGCTATCTGCGATTCCCAAACTGCTTGAGAAACTGGTTACTTTCCAACTGCAACATTTTTGTAAAAGCATTATTTCCACTTTACAGCATGGTTTTGTCAAGCATCGCTCTACCACAACTAATCTTCTTGAATTCACTTCGTTTATCCACAAAGGTTTTCTGAGCCGCATGCAAACTGATGTGGTATACACTGACTTTAGTAAAGCGTTTGACTCTGTGAACCACCATCTCCTACTTCATAAGCTATGTCTTATGGGGTTTTCTCCACATATAGTACAGTGGTTGACCTCTTATCTATCGAACCGCACGCAGCGTGTTTTGTTTAAAAACAGTTCATCACAGACTATAAATGTTTCATCTGGTGTCCCACAAGGTAGTCACTTAGGACCTCTTCTGTTTGTTCTTTTTGTCAACGATTTACCTATTGTTGTAAACTATGCTACTACATTTATGTATGCTGATGATGTCAAGTTATGTCTTTCTTTCTCAGACCATTTCCTTCATAGACACCTGCAACTAGACCTTAACGAAGTCTTCTTGTGGTGCTCAAACAATCTTCTTTTCCTTAACTGCTCTAAGTGTAAGGTTATGACGTTTAATCGCAGTGTGCCTCACATCGTTTCGTACTCTCTTGGGAATAACGTCTTAGATCGTGTTTTCCTAATTAACGATCTTGGAGTAATTTTTGACAATAAGTTGTCCTTCAATGACCACATATCACTAACAGTTAGTAAAGCCAGAGGTGTGCTAGCTTTTATCAAACGTTGGTCTAAAGAATTTGATGATCCTTTCACAACTAAAACTCTATACGTATCGTTGGTTCGTCCTATCTTGGAATGCTGTTCTAGCGTTTGGAGTCCGCAATACTTTGTTCACCAAAGGAGGATTGAATCAGTCCAAAAGCAGTTTCTGCTATTTGCGTTAAAAAGCTTAAACTGGGATACTGCCACTTCCCTCCCGTCGTATAATTGCCGGTTAAAACTACTAAACTTACCTCCTTTAAAAGAGCGCCGTACTTGTGCTGGGGTTATGCTACTTCATGTGCTTATTCTTGGACAGGTTGACTCACAAGTACATCTTGAAAAATTAATGTTTTCTGTTCCTAATAGAGTAACTAGATCCTTCCGACCCCTTTGGTTACCGATTTCTAGGTCTAATTTTGCGGAACACGATCCACTTCGCGTTATTTGTAAAAATTATAACTCATTGTCCCATTTATTGTCCCCTGAACTATCCCTAGATGTATTTAAATCCAAAATTATGGAATATCTTTTAACTTAATTTATCCTTACTCTTAGTTATAATAATATAGAAATAACAGATCATTGTTAATAATAATAAATAAATAGAAAACAAAGGCAAGCTAATCGTTATTTCATCCATTTTTTTATGGGTAATCACAGCACTGTTTTCACCACGAGCAATCAACACCATTGCCCTCACAACGACAATTGGTATCGACGCTACTTTCAGAAATTTCTGGGAACTGGAAAGCATTCAACCCAAGGAAGAAGTTCAACCTGAGGACGAAAAGGTCGAGAAACACTTTCTCAACACACACACTCGAGACGATAATGGCAAATACATCGTAGAGCTTTCTTTTACAGGCTCAGATCCTGAATTCGCGGACACTCTGTAAGGAGCTCTCAGCGGTTCAAATCGGTTGAACGCCGTTCAGCACAAAATCAAAAGCTACGTAACGATTACGTTAACCTTTGAGGTAATACTAAAATGTGTGACATATGCGAAAAATCTCACCTAGCCAAATTTTCAACGGGAGGAATTTCTACTTACCACATCATTCTGTATTGGATCGAAAACTCAGAGTAGTTTTCGACGGGTCATATCAAGACGCCAAAGGTAAGACACTAAACCACACACACTCGATCGGACCCAGTATTCAGCAAGACCCCTTTGCTGAGTGCCTGCGGTTTCGTGTGTAGAAATACGTCTTTTCAGCGGACATAGTCGAAATATGTCGTCAAATCTGGGTGAGTGAAAAACATAGTGACTTTCAGAGATTTGTGTGGCGAGATGATCCGACAGATCCTATCAATCACTTCCATCTTGGCACGGTGACGTATAGAACATCATGCGGACCATTGCTAAAGGGGAACAATTATCACAACTGTTCTTATATTTCAGACAGGTAATTGTCACGATTAACCATCCTTTGGATATGATTATCAATCGCAATCGGTTATGGTTTGCGATTCATTCATCTCATAAAATACCCATCTTCGAAACGAACATCAACTTCTCTGTTATAAGATCGAGGCGGCAAGAATTTGATGGTTCAAGTGGGTCTTAAACAGTACTTGCAGCAACTACTCGCTAACAGCCCTCTAGAAAACCAAACTCACTTGGTAAAGCTTTTACCGATCATCGACAAGGACAACCTGATCAACCTGACCGGATATATATCGCAAACATCGGATATAGTTGGCCGAACCTTATGAGAATATCATAATAAAACCAATTAATTACAATAAATAACAACTTCGGGTGGAGCCGAAGTTGATATACCCTTGCAGTTAAAACCGGATATATTTCGAAAACATCGGATATAGTTGTCCGATCCCTATGAGAATATCATAATATGTATAACCAATTTATAAAAAATAAAGCTCAAACAAAGTATCAAGCTTTTATCTTTCAAAATACGAAAGTTAGTATTTCTACCAAAAACCTTTTTCGATCGTTCAGTTATATGGCAGCTATAGGATATAGTCGGCCGACCCTAATGAAATTTGGTAGGTTGGATCAACCAATAATAGAATTTCAAGTTTCATGAATACATGAATATGTATTAATTTGGCATGTCGTATTATTTTGCCAAAAGTAGCTCTCATGTGAAATTTGAAATCTCTAACTCTAAAAACACCAAAGTTCAAACTCTTGTTTGAAAGATTTAACTTTTAAGACCGAATTTAATAATTGTACGTTGTATGTTATTTATTCTACATATAGGCAGATGAAACCGGATGGCCAAAAAAATTTCAATATCAAATAATGACAGAGATACAGCCCATAATCGAGAGCGCGCCTACACCGATAAGTATGAGTTTCTCGGTAGCGTCTAAACTTTAAACGCGTTTTTCTCGGAACGACATTTTTGTGCGCGGTGCAGGTGATTCACAAAATTCTATGGTACCGATCAAGCTGAAATTTGGATATGTTGTTCTAAAAAGTAACACCTCTGTCCCGTACTAGAATCATTTATTTTTAATGATTAGTTCGTTTTTTATCATTAATTTAAGATACATTTTTTAAAATTTTTTAAATTTTTTTTTTTGTGAGTTCGCCATTTTGTTGTTTATTGATGAAAATATTTCATTCTAGTACGGGACAGAGCCATAAGCTTACAAAACAATAATCTATTCTAATTTTTTGTTTCGGATAACTTTAGCAGTCGAAATCACCTGCGCCAGGGACTTACCTTTTTTTTTTATATGCCAGAATAAAGAAGAATAAATTAAACAAAATATTTTCAAATAGTTTATGATGCCTATAAAAACATATGTGAAAATTGAAACGATCGCATTATTTTTTATTACAAAAAAAATTTTTTGAAATAACCTCTAAAAGTAGCCTGGAACATGAGACTACATCCTTAAATCTATTCGATTTGTTCCATCTGTTAGAAAGAGTTTTGCAAAAATGTTTAATGGTACATTCCATAGATGTGAAGTCCATCTCGGAACATTTTTATGTATCAACTACATCGCTAAAAATGTGGTCAAACACTGTAGAACTCTTCTTCGTGGCTTCTGCTTCCCCATGCCTTACTGCAAAAAGTGCTTGTTTACAGGCGGACATGATTGCTGAAAATATCGCTTAATTTAAATACATTTTACATATATATGTGTGCACAAATACACGAACACAATGTGACAGAATACCGGTTAGCATTTAAATCAAACATGTTTGACTGTGATTGAACTTCAGGTATTGGTTGCGATAGTAAGAAAATCATGTATGAGCCAATTACTCGTGTTTGAAACTTGTTCGTCGACATTAAGTTGGAAACGAAAAGTTCAATATTTATACCCGAAGCAAACGGAATAAATTAAACAGAGTACTGAGTATCAGTACTCAAGTATGAACAAAAATGTTATACGCGTTTCAGTTCTCTGGTAGGAACGTATGTTGAGCGAATGAATTCACCCAACAAAAACTACTGCCGTAGCTGTACGGCAAAAAACGGCATCTGTGAGCATCTTCTATTCCAGTTACCAGCCCTGCAGTCTCTTAGACTATCACATCTTGGTGATAGATTTTTAACCAACATCATGGGGAATACATCATATATTCTTGGGGAAACCAATGTTCTCACAGGGAACGTTTAGACAAGAGAAGATTTAAGCGCAATGGTGTGGATGATAACGGCTAGCGCGCAAATGCGTACCGGATATGCGATTTTGGATGTGTCCCCAAAAACAGTCTGTTTGCCATCCTAACGAACCCCTCATGTAGGGACAGCCTTAGGAAAACTCAGCGGATGGTGAAGGTTTTCATAACAGGTTGCCTGCGTACCATACCGAGCGTCGCCCTACACGACATCCTCGACCTAGAAGAGCCAGGGTGTACTTGTAGAGAGCAAAATAAACGTAAAAGTGTATTTGTGGGAGAATTGAGCTTCTGAACCTTCTGGAAAATTATTTAGGAGCTAAAAAATTGAACAGGTTGCTTGAGCGAATGAAAATTTAACGAAAAAATGCAACAAGTCGGAAAAAATATTTTTAATTCTATAATTTTCAGTCAACCCGTTGCTTGCAGTTCATACAGTGAATAAAGAGATGTGTTAAACTGTCTATGTACTGTCTGGGTACTGCCTGTGTAAAAGTCAAAGTGGGCTTGGGCACTCGGGGGCTATGGCAGGTTAGCTCTGAAATAGAGATAATGGGGATGAAGGTAGCTACGATATCAGAAATTAGGTTACGAAAGGCGGGCCTAGAAAAGGACTAACTATGGACACACCAAGTTGGACTTTGTTTCACGCCTATGGGGGTTACGGACTACTTTATAACCGTCGATCATCCCACCTTAAACTATCAGTTCTCCATTCCATCTGCAAAACTGCAGGGAACACCCTTCATATATATTAGTATGGTTCGATGGTGGTAAGGATGGTGGTTTCCACTGCAAGCGTCTTTGTCTAAATGAGTCCTTCAGACTCCGCGATTATTGTAGTGAGTTCCGAGCTGAATAAATAGCTATTATGGAAGCACATAGATCCCCAGCACTTTCTGGCATTCAAGAAACTATTTGTATCTTATCAGATAGTCAAGCGGCACTCAGAGTTCTTGACGGATTTTCATCCAACTCTAGGACGGACTGTCGCAGATTTCTTAACGAGATGGCAGAGCAGCATGACATCCAACTGATGTGGAGCCCGGCAGGTACTGCCAACTCTCTCCTAACGAAGAAAGAACAAGTAGGCATTCCCTTAGCAATGTTTTTTTTGTTGAATTGTTTCTTCTTATAAATTATTCTGTTATTATAAAACAACTTAAAATAATGGGCTTTGAGTGGTTTTAAAATTTTTCTTAGTATTTCTTAGCTTGATCTTTTAAAACATTTCCTTCGTTGGGCACCATCAGGTCCCAAGTTCGCTGTGAGATGCTCCATGGGGCTCCAGATATCATGCGTAACGTTTTGGCTTGAATGATTCTAATCTTGTCCTAATTCGATTTAGCTGCTAAACCGTATACTTATATAACCCCACAGCTTATACAGCTTATAACCCCATGAGGAAGCAATTACCGTTTTATGTATTAAAGCCTTGTTTAATTGTTCCAACTATTTAGAAGCTATCTTAGTTTCTTTAGATTTGTATTAATGGCACTGTAATGGGCACTATGTTTATTCGAAGGGTAAGCTTCTTGGCTAAATAAACCCCGAGATACGTATAACCTGCTACATGGGGCAGTTATTGGACTAAAATCCAAGACAGGATTTCAGGACAGAAAATCCAGGACAGGCCTCAAATCCTTCCAGGATAAAGTTTCCCACCCTGTTCAGTAGTTCAAGCGTTCCGAGTGATTTGCGGAAACCAAACTGAAAGGGAGGTTTACTGTTCCTGATTTCTCTGATGAACAGTATTCAAGAATCAAAGCTACTTTTGAACAATTTAGCCATAGAGGGTATTAGGCTAATTGGTCTTTAGGAGTCTAGGCTGTATAAGTTCTTAACAGTTTTATGGACAATGCATATTCTGGCCTATTTCCATTGCTTACGAAAGTATTCCAGTATTAACACGGCATTCAAAATAAGTACCAAGAAGATGATAGCTTTGAATTCTTGGTCGTACTGGACGACACGTTTGTCTGGGGCGGTATAATCCTTCTGGGACCTCATTTTGAGTAGAAGCTGGAGAAAAATAAATCTCCTGGAAGCGACTTTGCAGGCCGTACATGGATGTATTTACTTTACAGTAAATTACGATCACAGATTTCAAAGGAATATGTTAATATCGAAATTAAGTTCCAACTGTCACAGAGTTACACTGTTAGTGTTACAAGTTACAGAGCTGTTTCTGTAATTGCAAAATAACTTTCCAAAATTCCCTTGCAAAAATATACCCCATAAGTCATTTACTTTATTTTATATCTAAGCTAATGTAAGCAATCAGTCACGAAAGATCGAGAATCAAAGGGACGGTGAGAATATTGAAACAAAGATAAGCGAAGCGACCGAGAACGAAAGGAGAGAGTGAAAACGAGTCGGTCCCGAACAAGACGGCAAGTACAGGTGGGTGACCGATTATGTTGTAATTAAAATTTCCCTGTTGCAAAAAAGGCACCCGAAAGATTCCCTAAAAATTTAAATTTTGAACAATTTTTAAAAATGTATCCCTTAATGTGTCAATGTTTTTTTTTCTGGTAAAATAATAATGTTGTCGTTATCTTTATCTTTGGTATATCTTTTCCAACTGATTATTTAAAACGCTTTCATAATGATAGCTATTGTCCGTGAATAGCGAAAAAAAGCTTTTAATAAACTGTGTGCTTCGAAAAATGATGTTGTTTATCAAACCCTGAAGTAGCGGTGGGTCATAAGGGCTTTTAAATGGCTATAAAGTTCGGGTTTGAACGCAAAAACGGCACCCACATTGTAACGGGTGCTCATGTTGACGGCTCTCGTTGCTGTTGTTTCTCATGCTCTGCAGGTGGTTCTACTGGTTAATGCCCTTTCCTAGCCAGCACCTCATCCGGGTTGGCTTCCAATAGGCACACCGCCCAGGCAAACGCTGGCCTCGGTGGGCTTAGGTTCACGATCCGGCCTAACCTTGACTCGCAGGATCACGCCTGTTCGTTGCGATGAGGAGTCAGTAAAACGTATACCAGACCAGTCCTTCGTGGCAAAGCTACCTGCCGTGATCGGAAATGGCCCAACTCGACTCTAGCCTCTGGGCCATGGAAACTATCCTGACACGGGTCCTTCTTCACTCGACTCACTTGTATACACTCTACGTCTCTGGGGCTGTTGGACTCTCCAGAGGCGCTCCTTCAGCTCAAACTAGCAGCTCTTTTAAGGGGTTATATACAGTTGTGATAGATGAAAAAATCGATTTTTTTTATTGCATATTCTTTAAGTATACTGTTGGGAATACTCTCACAAAATAACGATCGGAGCAGTAGAACCGAAGTTGTAGCTATTTATAGTGCACTACCTGCACATAAAACTTGAACAAACGTTAAACTTTAAACGCGATTATGTCAGAATCTTGATTTTTCGAAAATACCTTTGCGGTGGACACGATTACTAAAAAACAATTGATCCGATCAACACCAAATCAATTATTTATTATGATATTAGCTAGTCCGTGAACGAGGTATTTTCAATTTTTTTGAAAACTCCTTTTTTAAAGCATAAAAATCGAAAATTTTATACCTTGAAAAAGTACATTTTTTGTTAAAACCGTCTCCATTTTTTTGTTTAATCAAAATTTTTAAAAATCCCTCGTTCACGGACTAGACAATACAATATACTAACTAAATTTTTTTGAATTTTGGATTTCAGATGAATCGTTTTCAGGATATCATGTCCACCGCAAGACACTATCGAAAAAAGATGATCCGGGAATTCGGCTATAACATTTTTATTATGTAATATGCTTTTTATGAAAAAATTTAAATAAGTACATTATTTAATGTACTAAACAACGTCGGTAAAAGAAACATGTAGCCGGCGACATGTACTAAACAACGTCGGTAAAACATTTTTCATAAATATTTTCTATGGTGTCAAAAAAAATTCCATTTTTTTGTGCGGTACAACTGTATATAACCCCTTAAGAAACGCTATAACACTTGAAAATTGTACTCTCCAAAGGCAGTCCTCTAACTCAACGCGACAAGCTTCTTCGCTTTCTAAAAAGAATCATCCCGATTCTTCCCAATGTGGATCCTTATATACTGCCTGGAGCGCCCGTTAACCCTACTGCATTCTGCTCCTGCCGTTAATGCAGCTTTCCAAAGTCACGCCACATTCTCGTTGGCGGGTCGTCATCCGTGCCCCTCGCCTCTCCCCGCCACGGACCTCTTCTGTTGCTATGCGTCTGCGTCGCTCCCCACTCCCTTCTCTTTTGCTGCTGCTAGCCTAGCTACGCTGCCCCTCCAAGGACCGCTTCGTTCTACGTCCCGCCCGTTCCACGTTCCGCGTATAAATCGCGACCGGATAGAACTTTGGTTCTAAAGCAAAGGTCGGCACGGCCCTATCTCGGGGGCATAGGAAATTTCTCTGCCCGAGCTCTGCCACACACACACAGTATAAATGTGTGAAACGTCATGCTCAAAGCCTACTTTCTGCTATTCGTTACTAACACTAATGCGGTAAAATCATATGAATGTATTGAGTTGCCGACCTCTGTTCTAAAGCAATTTTTTTTTATGTAAACACTAAGAACATAAAAGTATTTCCTCTTTTTATATTCCGTGAGAAGGTTATATAAGAAATTAAAATGCACAACGGTGCCAATCATAAAGGCATTTTTTGATAAATAAATTCCTTTTTACATTCAACACTTCTTAGGACTTCAGGACTTCTTAGCTGCGAAATGTTTTTGACTGCCACGAATTTGATACTAAACATATTTCGGCACTTCTTAAAAATGAGCTCTTTGGGCTGGAACAATTGACGCATTAGTTACCGAATCGTACAATCGCGCTTTTTATGACAAGACCAAAGCAGTAAAAGAAAGCAGCAGCTAATCAGAGAAAGGATCCCCAGCTAGCCAAAAGACTCCCGTTCCTCTTTAGGCACTCTAACCAATACACTTGGGATATTGGGGCACCACTTCCGCAGCCGAAACTCACCTCTACGCAGGAGCGCTGAAACTGCGAGCAGAAAGAAACTCACTGGCTTTCACTGGAAAATCTTCGACCTCGTCCTTAGCCAATTCATGGATCGCTTGCTTAGGTACATACAAAGCCGGCTTTTATTCCATATGGGCACACTGCTTTTTAGAAGCCGTCTACCAGTTACTAATTTTTAAAACTATTGTTTTGTTGTTTTTTTATTTCTGGAATGTTGGAATAAATATAAAATTTTGTTAATTTATAGTTTAAGAATGAAATTTCATTTTTTTAAATAGGATAGTTTTAAGCCAGTGTTGGGCCAACTCTCAATTTTCATAACAAGTGTGGATAAGGAGGATAAGCTGGATAAGGTGTGAAAATTTCGTTGGAATAAATTTTCCCCATTGAAAAAATATGAAGGGAAGCGTAGATTTCCATTTGTTACAGAACTTTTGCTATATGTTTTCTATAAAGCTTCCTTTAATATAAAATTCACTAATTTAGTGCACATTCAAACTTTTGAATTAACGAAAAATGAAATAAAAACATTCTTTTTTTCGCTCTGCTTTTATTGGTTTTTGCTGCTTACGCACACACTCCAATTTTAAACATGTATGCCTTTTGCCCACCACAGTTTTAAACAAACCCAACCCGCTCTCAATGTTTTTACTTTTCTCTAGTCTTTCTAATAAAATTGAAAAAAAAAAGTTTGAAAAAACTTTGGAAATAGATCAGCAAATGGCCGGATCAGAGGGCGCAGATAAATTTTTTAACGTGAGCAGAGGAGGAAAAGATCGCTTTTCGCTTACTGTTAACAAAGGTTTAATAATTCTTTGGATCCTGAGCAAACTGAATCTAGCACCGGCGAATATAACTTTCAGAGCTATGAACGGTAAAATTTAACCAAGGTAGCAGATATCTTGAAAAATCTATACTAATGCAAGTTTTTTTATATTAAAGTAAAATCTTGTTTTTAGTGTTTTTTTTTAGTTTGTGAGGAACCTTGTAAGCCAACGAGGATTTGTTGAAGCGGACGGATATATAAATGGCACACATGAGTCAAAAAATATATACCAAGTATGGTAAAATGTTTTTCAGGTGACATCGAACCAATCAAATACACTATGGGGAATTCGACCAGGTTTTGTGACAAAAACCAATTTTCACAGATGTTGCATTTGCAAAGCACAGGCGACATTAAGTTTTGTTTACAAAGTTTGAGCGGGCAGAAGTAAAAAGTTGAACAATATTACAACATTTTTTGACATGAATACCAATCTTTGTGATTTTTATTATATTATGTGATCGTCATTTGTAGAATATAATCGTGTTGTCCCCGTAATAGAACAATAATATAAGCAGCCTTGTCAATGCATATTTTGGATAAAGTCTCATATTTCATAAGGCATCATAAAGTGAGTCCAGAAGAGTCCATCCACGAAACCTATTGTATGTTGTAGAGCAGTGGTCGGCACCCCAATACATTGATATGATATTACCGCATTAGTGTTAGTAACGAATAGCAGAAAGTAGGCTTTGAGCATGACGTTTCACACATTTAAACTATGTGTGTGTGGCAGAGCGCGGGCAGAGAAGTTGTAGAGTATTAAATTAAAATACCACTTTTTTCGATTTTGCAAGAATTTTTTATTTTTAGGACCAAAGCTCAATTTGGCAAACACAGATTTTTTTGCAAAGTGGTTTGAAGCAAAGGGAAAAGTCGCCAAGCAGAATGATGTCTTTCATTTTATTTAAGATTCCATCTCAGGAGTGAATTTTGAAGAGTGCAGCGATATCGTAGACCAAGCAAGTAAAAAATTTTGGTACCGCTTGACGCCAATGGGGAAGAGGTGCTCTTCTATTTTCAGTTGCGCCGGAATCATGCAGTTTGGCTGAATTCAAAAACTGTTATAAATTTTCCGAAAACCAAGAAGCCAGTAGGTCTGCCAACACAGCCTTTTCATGCGAATGGTAATATATCTCGCAGAAGGCACGCTGCAGAGTCTTGTAGTCCAGACGTATTTCAGCGAGCTATAGATACTTCTGATCCGATCATTTCGCTAGTGAATTTGGATTTTGATTTTACTGGGACAAAAAAATACGCGTCTTTCATTAGAGGTTTTGGACCTATTAGCCTATTGGCTCATCAAATCCCGATGACACCATGGTGGGTGAGGATGAGTGCTCTTTTGATATTCTGCATTTTGAACATCAATATAATATTGAGTTGGAGAACGAAGAGCTGGACTGTTTCTAAGAGGTCTGTAGGGAAAATATATGTCTTCCAAAAGTATACATTATTAACTGTCTTTCATAAAACTGTAATACATTGTTAAAGGCGTGCCACACCGACTATTTTCTATGTAACAAAAAACTGTTACAGAACTAGTTAATTAGTTATCTAAATATCTGCAGAAACTTACAGTAACTAACAAAAAAAGGGGCGGTGCCACGCCCTCTATTTTTCTATTGGTACAAGATATTGGTCAATATAACCCCAAAAAACAGATGTCAAATATCTTGCTCCGATATTGAGTTATTAATTTATGTAAAAAACTGGTCAAACTCCCCATAGTGAAAAAGGTTTCAAAAAAAATGTACCTAAATCCACTGCACCAACTACAAACAAAGTGGAGGCTTTGAAAAGAGCGGTTTAAGTAGGAAGTCATTATTATTGTTGGGTCAGGCAGCAGCCAGGCTTTTAATGTTTATGTAATGTTTAGTGCAATGTTACGTGTAATGTTTATTTATTTGGCTTAAGTTTGTACAAAAGCTTAGTTGATCTCAAGCCGACTCTCTCTCGGCCACTCGACTCAACGGGCTGACTTTAGAGAGTTTCAGCTCGGCAATGTCTAGGTCGGGCCGCCCTCTCCATTTTCGAGAGCTTTAGCTCGAGGTGACTTATCGGCCCGCCCTCTCTGTGTATTTACTTGAGTCCATGCATGCACCATAAGCTGGTCTATCGTCTGATCATCCGGCTTCATCTTCATGCAGGAACAAACATTAACCCAATGACCAAACAATTATCGTTATTAGTATATTTTAATTTTCTCTATTATTTGAATGTCCGAAAACGTAGTTATTTTGTTGAACAAAGTCGTGATAAAGCACGGCCCGACATGCGGGAGCTATCCTTAGACATCGGTACATTTTACAAATGTGGCCATGCAGCGCTACTAGGACGATGAGCAGTCATTGAGCTGAAAGAAAATGTAATTCAATGAATATCCTAAGATGGTCGCAGCGGACCCATCAAACACCACAATAAAATTTTTCGTTTGCTATCCTACTTTAGCATACAGTGATGTGGCTGAAAAAATTACACAGCTCCACAAAAAAAAAAAAAAAAAAAAAATTCAGAGATCAGACCATACCTCCTATATGGATTTGGGGTCGCTGAATCCGAATCCGTGGTCAGTTGGTCGCCATCACGTCAGGTTTTCGAGAAAATAACGGTTGAATAGTCGAAAAACGCCGTTTTTGGCCATTTTCGAAAAATCGTACCGCAAAATTCTGATGTGTTACAAACCTAATTCAAAATGGAAATGAAAGGCTGATTTGTGATCTTTAAAACGAGCTCCATGACAAATTTTTCGCATGCACCGTTAGGACAGGGGGTGCGTTTATATGTAGGCATCTTAGCAAAAAATGTATGCCGAACGCAAAAATTTCAAAATTCAGCATATTCAAATAAAACATGGTACCCGGGGTTTTTGGGGTCGCTGAATCCGAATCCGAGGTCAGTTTGACGCCATCACGTCAAACTTTGAGGTTATGAGGTTTGAGGTTTTTTTGAGGTTATGAAGAAACTTGACGTGATGGCGTCAAACTGACCTCAGATTCGGATTCAGCGACCCCAAAAACCCCCGGGTACCATGTTTTATTTGAATATGCTGAATTTTGAAATTTTTGCGTTCGGCATACATTTTTTGCTAAGATGCCTACATATAAAGGCACCCCCTGTCCTAACGGTGCATGCGAAAAATTTGTCATGGAGCTCGTTTTAAAGATCACAAATCAGCCTTTCATTTCCATTTTGAATTAGGTTTGTAACACATCAGAATTTTGCGGTACGATTTTTCGAAAATGGCCAAAAACGGCGTTTTTCGACTATTCAACCGTTATTTTCTCGAAAACCTGACGTGATGGCGACCAACTGACCACGGATTCGGATTCAGCGACCCCAAATCCATATAGGAGGTATGGTCTGATCTCTGAATTTTTTTTTTTTTTTTTGTGGAGCTGTGTTATCAATCTCGATGCAACTCTGGTGGAACAAGGAATATGTAGCCTAGGTTAAGAGGTTCAGATACTTGCTTATGGTTGAATACAGAGGGCAGCTCGGGCAGATTCCTCGCCCAAGACTGAAAACGACGCAGAGCATGTAAATACGAATCGCTGCGGTGTAGGAAGCTATGTTTAATTGGCAACCTGACTAAATCAGTCTCTCTAACAAAAAAAATGTTTGGGGAAAGTGACTTTTGCAATCCAGTTCTTCCTTAAGGACCAGTCGGATCCTATCGGATCCAATCGGATTTACAATCGGATCGGTGCAGTTCTCCACTTCTTACTACTGGCGAAGAATTAAATTGATCAGCTCATCCCAAATACTTTGGGGTTGACTAGTCGCGACCGCTCAGCTATCATAAGGACCTTCCTATTTTCAAGGATTGAGGAACAACCAGGATTTGGCAGCTAATTTTACAGAATAGTCAAAGCTATGGGTTTGCTAGTAAGCTTTTACAGAAAACTCATCTTTGGAGAACCCAGTGTGGCCTATAGCAGATACAGAGACCTGAGACGGTTTCTTCCAAAGCTGCAACTGGTTCATCAGGCAAGAAGCACTATATCACTATATAACATTACATTAATTCAGGTACTTTTCTTCGCCTAATCGATCCTCATGTGACAAATTTACAAATCTGGAGCAAAAACGACATCTCTGCTCGAGGAAGGCTGCGATGGACCACGATGGGATTCAATCCAACGAATCCATTTGCACTGCATGGCACCATTCTGCAAAAAAAAAACATGTAGAATTATGCTGCTGGTTGTGAGCTTAGTTGCACCCATGCTAGCACGGGCTCGCATATGCGAATTAATTTATCAGAGAGCTTGCGCGATAGAGCAGAAAAAGCTGAATTCAAGCAACTTCAAATAACCTTCAGTCAGAAATGGCAAACCCATAAAGTCCTACCAAATGACGCATCAAAATTGGTAGCGAAAGAAGCGTTAACAAGCATAGAGCTTGCAGGTAACAAGCAATAGCGCTGAATAATATTCTGGTCTAGGGTAAAACGTTTTAACCTCGCCGTATCGTTGAAGTTGACGCGCAGATCGAATCAGCATTTTTTCCGGCAAAGTCTCCACTGCCTATATTAAAAAAAGCAGGCTGCGAATAACGGATTCAATATACGTGAATAAATTATCATATTCCCCGCACAAATCACAACTACATAAAATGGTTTTCAATGTTATTAATATAAGCTTTATATGCTTGTTAAGCTTCAATTTTGAAGCTGGCAAACTGTCAAATTCATCTGCAAAAATCGACTGACATTAAGAAATGGAACGCTAACGGCCTAATGAAAAGCAGGCCAGCGGTGGAGCTTTACTGCATATTCTCCGATACTCTCCTCATATCGGAATCACACTTTACCAACAGGTCCTACCTGACCTTAAGAGGATACGATCTCATTGTCGCCAACCACCCAAACGGAAGAGGTCGCCGGGGCGCGGCCATCCTCATCCGCTGCAGCATCAAGGGTTATGCAGCCTCCGCTGGCATACTGGAATGCAAACTATTAGAGAGGACTGGATGTAATGCGCTCAAATTCAAGTCGCCACCACCAATGAAGACATCACCATTGCTGCTGCCTACTGCCCCCCAGACACTATATCAGCGAAGTTGACTTCGGGATGCTCCTGGATTGCCGCGGCCCCAAGTTCCTCATTGGCGGAGACTTTAATGCCAAGCACCCCTGGTGGGGCTCTAGAATTAGGAACCCAAAAGACGTGGCCATTCTTAGGCAAATTTGGGCTCGCACCTACTGGCCGACAGATCCGTCGCGGATCCCAAACGTCCAGGACCTAGCCATCACTGAAGGATTGGACTCGGCCGGAATCCAGGTACGTGAAATCTGATCTTATCTCAGACCGCAGCGCTTTTGCCGTCTCGTTGTATTCGGCAACCATCCTAAGGTCAACCCGCAAGAAACTGATCTAAAAGACGACGGGCATTGGCAAGTTCTAGTCCTGGATAAGCTCTGACACAAACCCCAACACAATACTGGAATTTCCCGACGAGATAGAAGCCGTCGAGAAGCTAACCGCACAAATCCAGGCTGTCGCAGCAGAAGCAGCTCCAAGGCTATCCAACCGCCCGAGAGCCACTGACAGGGAGATATACTTTTGGAACTCGAGCCATACGGCTCATAAGCTAGAGAAGCGGCGACTCAGGCGGGTCTGGATGCTGTCCAGAAACCCGAGGGACAAGACCAACCTGAATAGAGTCTCCAAGTGGCTCCCTGAACTCTTGGCAGACTTAAGGAAGGAAGCGTTCGATGGGTTCATTTAACAGTTGAAACCAGGTGACCCACAAATCAATCTGTGGCGCGTCACGAAAAACATACAACGTTCCCTTAAGAGGATCCCACCGTTCAGCGAGCCGACGGCAGTTGGTGCAGGTTCTCCGATATTCTCTTCATATCGGAAACACTTTTTACCAACAGGTCCTACCTGACCTTAAGAGGATACGATCTCATTGTCGCCAACCACTCAAACGGAAAAGTCGCGGGGGCGCGGACATCTTCGTTTGCGAGGAGCCAACGCGTTTGCCGAACACCTGGAAAGCGTATTCACCCCTTTCTACCGCTGCTCACCAGAAGAGGCCACAGAAATAGAACCTCTATTGGCAGAGCCCGCACGAGGCGACGACAGAATTCATCCTGTGACGAAAGGGGAGACAGCCGCCCATATTCCAGTGTTGAGCAACAACAAGGCCCCGGGCGATGATGGCATCAATGCAACCGCATTGAAATGGCTGCCACCTCCAAGCATCAAGATACTGACGAAAATTTACAATCGATGCTTAGAGATTGGGTACTTTCCGACTAACTGGAAGCATGCTCAGGTAACCAATCAGGTTGCCTCTTATCGTCCGATTAGTCTTCTATCGATACTCTCCAAAATACACGAAATAGTGTTTCTGAGTAGAGCATTGCGAGTACTAGACGAGGCTGGTCTGATCCCCAATGACCAGTTTGGCTTCAGGCGGTCTTAGGGAACCCCGGAACAATGCCACAGAGTGGTGCAGTATATCCTGGACACCTTCGAAACCAAGAAGTACTGCCTGGATTTAATGCTGGATGTCAAACAAGGCTTCGACCGGGTCTGGCAATCCGGTCTTCTGCTTAAATTGAAGATTAACTTGCCCAGACCTTACTACCTCTTCGTACAGTCCTTCCTGAAGGACCACAAATTTGCGGTCAGATGCGGAGAGGCCATTTCCGCACCGGAGCTCCCCAAGGCAGCGTGCTGCGTGTCTTTGTTATACAATGTCTACACGGCCGATCTCCCAGTCTTGAGGAGCCCCAACACAATGTCAGCGACCAATGCGGACGATACCGCCTTCCTGACCGCTGCTGACAACGATACAGAGGCAGCTGCTATCATGCAGGAGCAACAAGATCTTCTCGGCAATTGGCAGAGAAGGTGGAATATTCAAGTGAATAACGATAAATCCACCGCCACCACATTTTCTCTCCGTCGAGGAAATTGCCCAACTCTCGCCCATCCCACAAGTAGCAAATCCAAGATACCTGGGCTTCAAGTTAGACAGGAGGCTTACTTGAAAGCCTTACCGAATCAAAAAGAGAAAGCAGTGTGAGGAAAGGCTAAAGGCGTACTATTGGCTGATGGGTAGGAGGTCGATGCTGAGGACCCCTTCGAAAGTCCTCATATACAAAGCAATCATACTGCCAATTTGGAGATATGGGATGCAGCTTTGGGGCACGGCTAACATCAGGACTATCTAGAATTTTTAAAACCGAGCCCTCCGCGTCGGCGCTGGGGCCCATGTCTATCATGACAACCACACAATTCATTAGGTGCTTGGTTTCCCATGAGTGAAGGATGAGATCCAGCGATGTAGCACCAAAGTTACTTTTTGATTAAAGTAACAGATATTTAGGCAGAAATTATAATGCTTTAGCGTTGACGATCGAGCGAAAAAATAAGTGTGGACGCGTGATGATGCGGAGCGATCTAAAGATACTGCGATAAACCAAGACGAGGCTAGCATTCAGCATACCGAAATGATCTCCAGAAAATGCTGCAACGAACATACTTGTATCTCTGTTTCACGCAACTCTCATAATCGCATCGAACTATCCTGACCATCTGGCGAATAGATAAAACAAAGCGTAGTAACAAACAACCGTTAGAGTGCAGAGACGAGAATTGTCACTTGGTATACGTATTTGTATTAAATCTTTTACTCTAGTTACCATAATTTAAGATCTGACATATATGTAAGTGCGAGATGCAAACAAAACAAGAAAGCAAAGCTAACTTCGGGCGGAGCCGAAGTTTATATACCCTTGCAGTTAAAACAGGATATATGGTATATCGCAAACATCGGATATAGTTGGCCGATCCTTATGATTACATCATATTACAACTAATTAACTAAAATAAAAAATCTAAAAAAAAGTCCCAAACTTCTATCTATCAAAAATACGAAAGTTGATATTTCTACCAAATACCATTTCCGATCGTTCAGTTATATGGCAGCTATAAGATGTAGTCGGCCGATCCTAATGAAATTTGGTAGGTTGGATCAACTGGCCAAAAATCTGTATTAAGTTTCAGCTTTCTATCTTGAAAAACACGAAAGTTGGGTCATTTCCGATCGTTCAGTTATATGGTAGCTATAAGATATAGTCGGCCGATCCTTATGATTTGGTATGTCGTAATGGTTTGCCAAAAACAGCTCTCGTGTCAAATTTGAACTCTCTAACTCTAAAAACATCAAAGTTATACCATTTCCGATCAATCAGTTATATGGCAGCTATAGGATATAGTCGGCTGATCCGGGCCGTTCCGACTTATATACTGCGTGCAAAGAAAGGAAGGGTGTGTGCAAAGTTTCAAGACGATAGCTTCAAAACTGAGAGACTAGTTCGCGTAGAAACGGACAGACAGACAGACGGACAGACGGACAGACGGACATGCTCATATCAACTCAGGAGGTGATCCTGATCAAGAATATTTATACTTTACAGGGTCGGAGATGTCTCCTTCACTGCGTTGCACACTTTTGGACAAAATTATAATACCCTCTGCAAGGGTATAAATATCAGAATATAGTTTATGCCTCTAGTATTCTGATAGGTCAATGTTGGTGACGAGATTAGTTTTTTTAATTTTTGGAATAAGATGAGCTGGAAGGTTGGCCAGAGGCTCTAGCATTTGGAAATTCCACTCCCACAGGCTTACAAATTTCTTTCTCTACGGCACTAGGATGATGTTCTTGGACGAAAGTTCTTGGACGAAATTGTCTTGAACATCAGCGGGGCACACGAATCTTGAATATACTATTCCCATATGGGTTTGCTCATATAAAACAGTATCCAAAGCCGTCATATCACGGGTACAAGGGAGGGACCTAGACGCAAGCAATTGCTCGCCGTAACTGTGTACACCGCTGGTAGTGCGACTAAACTTTTCACGTAAGGGCGGCTGGTAACAGGGCCTGTAAGGTGTATAGTAGTCAAGCTGGGAGAAGAACACTTTCTTCCTTAAATTACCCCAGTCCAAGGTTAAACAGCATATGCCGAAGAATGCGTGTACGAGGGGGGGTTCGGACGCTAATATGCAAACCATGGGGGACCGACCGACCACCTAGATTTATCCTGGCTTATCGTAACAAGCGGGCTGTGTCATGATGGACGAACTCCCCGCCTACTCGTGGGACCAAAATAACTCAAATAACTCAAATAACTCAAATAACTCAATCAAATAACTCAGTCTTCAAATAACTCAATCAAAAACCAAATTGGAGAACGGAACTCTTTAGAAAGGTCCGGAAATTAGGTTTGCGACCCATCAAACTCAAAGGCCCTCAAAAGCCAAGGAGTTGTGCGATGGAGAAGCTTCCTACAGAAGGGCAACATCCAGAGGTGGGACGTAGTGTTATCGGTGTAATTTTAATGTTTAATATGTAAACGTAATATTTGGTAATGTTTATTTATAAGGCTTAAGTTTATACAAAAGCTAGTTGATCGCAAGCCGACTCTCTCTCGACCGCTCGACTCAACGGACTTTCTTTACAGAGTATTAGCTCGGCAATGTCTAGGTCGGGCCGCCCTCTCCTTTGTCAAGAGCTTAAGATTCGAGGTGACTTGTCGGGCCGCCCTCTCTGTATATTACTTGAGTCCCTGCATGCACCATAAGCTGGTCTATCTGCGGATCATCCGGCTTCATCTGCATGCAGAAATAAACATTTTTTATAACGTTCATATTGAATACAAATTCGTCTTTTTATTTACGTCATTGAAAATTATTAATAACCAAACAGTGGGGCTAGCCATGGCATTACCGATCGGTGCGGAAAGGAAGTCCTCAGGGTCAACACCTCTACACCAACCGGCGGGGCCCCTAAGAAAAACCCTGGGCATCCCACTCGACGCAGCGCAAAGGCTCTTACAAGACAGGAGGAGGGCCGCCGTCACTCTCACAAGGGCGGACCCATAGGCAGAAGCCAATCCAGACCAGGCTGAGGTTCTAAGGAGAGTAAGAGAGCAATCTTGCCCGACTCCAAACCGGCAAGGGCGGGAGAGAGGCTGGACCCGAAAAAGCCGGCTGAAGCAGGCACTCCTACCAAAAATATCACGCAAAATGCGAAAGGGCAGAGGTCGATAGAAGGTGGGGCGCCCCAGGCGAAGAAGAAGAAGGTTCAGCCACAGCCGACTAACCGATCGTTCGCCGAGGTAACAAAGGGCAGAACACTCATTGAGTCCTTGGTAGGGGATCCGAAGATGGGCTGATCCCAATTACCTCGGGCGGAAGGTAGTCAAAGAGCTGCATGAGCGCTGCATGGAGGAGATTCTAAAGAGCGGAGAACCCCCACCATAATGCGAAGACGCAGCCTGGTATCAGAGTAGCCTCAAGGCGATAGCTTGCCAAGATGCGCGAGTTATCGACGACGTCACTGGCCAGTAACGCCATGGCTACCCATTGGCAATGCACATTGAGCGGTCACAAGCGTCGGGCCGTATGCTGATTATATGCTGACTAGTAGGATCAGCAAGTTGGACCACAATCATCCGACCCATTGCTGAGCTAGGCACTTTTGCAACATATACACATTCATACTTTGTCTTATTTTAAGCTTCTTTGTAAAACATTTCGGAAGAATAAACTCAGTTTAGTTCAGTTTTAGAATTCAAAAGCATTGGTCTTAATACATTAAAATCGTAAAATATTTAAACCACTACAAACACCATCAAAACCACTCCAGATTATACCGGAGTTCACTATATTTGGTTACTGGCGCCGTCTGACCTTACAGACAGAATCTCACCCAGAAAGAAGCACCAAAAATAGAATTTGTACGAATTTCCAACTTTGTATCGTCAAAAACACGAAAGTTGGGTCATTTCTCATTGTTCAGTTATATGGCATCTATAGGAGTAGTCGGCCGAGCCTTATGAAATTTGGCATGTCGTTTTATTTTGCCAAAAATAGCTCTCACGAACTCTCTAACTTTAAAAACACCAAAGTTATACCATTTCCGATCAATAAGTTATATGGCAGCTATAGGATCATCCGATCCGGGTCGTTCCGACTTATATACTGTGTGCAAAGAAGGGAAGGGTGTGTGCAAAGTTTTAAGACTTTTGACCAAAATTATAATACCCTCTGCAAGGGTATAATGAATGCTTATCATTAGTTTTACTTCAGAAACATAAAATAGAATAGAAAATAGAAACATTTTCTTTTTTGTTTTTCATTTTTCACTTTTGCTCACATGTATTAAATAAGCATTCCCTTTTTGGTTTAACCTCAAAGCTTAATTGGTGATATTTTACAGCACTTAACCTAGCTAGTGGATATCATCAAATAGAGATGGAACAGCAGCGGTCATAACGAATTCGTCCAGATGCCTTTCGGACAAAGTAATACACCCATTGTTTTTCAGAGGGTAATGGACAACGTCCTCTATGACCTAAACTGAAAATGTTGTCTCATGAACGAAATTATCTTTTTTTCTAGTTCCTTACAGGAACACATTGCTAACCTAAGACAGGTATTCATAAGACTTTCGCACGCAAGATTCAACCTACAACCAGTCAGAGTCCTTAAGAAAGGAAATCGAATATCTGCTAGCAGTGTAGCGATAGGAGCAGTCCTATCACAATAATACAAGAAAGGTGATAGACCAGTATCCTATGCTAGCAGAACACTTTCTGATACAGACAGAAGGTAATCAACAATCGAAAGGGATATGGTAGCCCTCTTTTGATCTTTGAAATATTTACGACCATACCTATTTGGTCAGAAGTTCATGATCAATACAGATCACAAGCCCCTGGTTTGGCTTTAAAGCTTCGACGGGCCCAACTAAAAGCAATTTTGGTAGAAACAAGCCTTGAAAGCTTTTTCCTTTAAGTAAACCCACGTAAAAGAAAACTTAAACCTTGTGCCGGACGGCTTAAGCGAAACAGATTGCAACATGCAATTGCAAACAATCTTCAAATCGAATGAAACTCCATCCGTCAAACGTATAACCTCATTTAAAATCAAGTCGGACTTTTTCTAAAAAAAAACTTTTACAGACGAGAGACCTATGGAAATACTGACAGAAAACCTAAAATCCCACAGGACCCAAGCTACAAAATCAAACGACAAAGACTATAAAACACTAAAAAAATAATCACAAAAAAATTTCCAAACTAACACCTGTGCAAGCTTATACGAAAAATCTTTCCAGACTTCCTAAAACAACTCAATTTATTCAGGAGAACCAGACATCTCTGATCCTATAAAGTATATATATTGTTGATCAGGATCACCTCTTATGTTGATATAAGCATGTCCGGCTATCCGTCAGTCTTTTTTTTTTTACCAAGAATCCAACTATCCTATCCAACCAACTTATCCAATGATCAGAAATTCTATAAGTTTGGTGTTTTTTTTGGTTAGAGAGTTTGGATTTCGTATGCTATGGCAAAAAAATACCAAACTTCATAAGGATTAGACAACTATATGGTATATGGTATATGGTAAAAAATGAAAATGGTATATGGTATTTGATATAAATACCAACGTTAGTATTTTTGAAGATAGAAGCTAGGGACGTTTTTTTAAAATTTTTTATTTTAATAAATTGAATATATTATAATATTACCATAAAGAATCGGCCAACTATATCCTGTTTTAACTGCAGGGGTATGCCGGGTACGCCGGGTACGCCCCAAGAAAGCTTTCCTTTCCTGTTTTCTTATTCTTACACGGCAAAATGATATTCATTCCCTCAAAATTACCCATTTAAATAAAAACACACCTTTGCACTATGGGAAAAAAGATTTTTTTGGCATAAAGATAAAAACTGAAATTATTTACATATACTTTTAAGATTAATGTGTAATTTCGTTTTTTGTTGTTTTTTGAATCGGACCATTGCCTTCATCCACCCCCCACGCCGCATATAAAAAAACTGGCCTTTGTGATTGGATTTATCACTTCACATGGTCCTTTGAATAAATTAAATTTGTAAAACTGCTGCAAGCCACATATAATTTTTTTTTTTAATTTTTATATTTTTACTATTAATAATGTACAATTTAATCAGATTTCTGTTCCCCTAAATATATTTCCAAACAATCACTTTCATTATCGTAATCGTCATCTTCGGACGAGCTTACGGAGGTATCTTTGTCCTTTTCATTCAATATTGGCTCTTCAAAAAGATGGATAGCATCTGCTTGAAGACGCTTTCTTTTGTTTTGCCCTTTGGTGATGCGGAGATTAGAGAGTAAAGGATCGGACGAATCCATAGCCCTGTGAAACACATCAGACATAATGTCAATGCGGCTACATTTTCTTGCGTGATGCTTTCTGTCAGCTTTAAATAATTTGTTCCTTGCTTACGATGCACCTTCTCCCAAAGAGCCAACTGGAACGATTGATCCTTGTATGATTTTATATCCGTGTACTAAAATTTTGTGTACAGTCGGAGACATGGGGTACCAAGGATAACTCGACATATATGTGGTAAAAGTTTCAATACAAAATAATTTGAATTTTTTAGAATTTATAGAATTATTACAATTTATAGCAATCAAAATAATGTAAAGGCCATGAATTAATTGGTGGTCTACTCCTAAAATCGAAGACAATTGTTTTGAATTAGAGAATGCTCTTCTCGCCGTGTTTCCGTCATTACTGTTGCCCATACCATTTTGCCTCGGCTTGTCTACATAAAGTTCCATATCTTTCCAAAACGAATTTTAAATTTGCGGTTTCCGTGCCGCCAGTTTGTCTTTGTCTATACCTTTGACATGCCACTTTTTTAGCTCGATTCTATATTATAATTTAATTACAAATTCAAAGCAACGTAATCACGCATAAAGGGGGCTTATTCCATATTGATCCGTATTTGGCTTCATATTAAATGTTTTGGAATAGAAATCATTTATTTAAAGAATTTGAGTGGGTTTTGCTCCACACATTGGACATGACTGACATCAAATGGCTCGCCGTAAAGTTGTGTTTGTATGTAGCTTCTTAGAGCATATTCCGAGCGGCTGTTTTTCTCCCAAACTTCGAGAAGTGCAGCGTGTGCAAGCTCATAAGTTGCTGGGCATAAGTCATTTTTTTGAAGAAACGTGAAAAAAGTTTCAAAAATGATTAGTTTTAACTTTGCGTTTTTACCTTTTTGCAACGTTGTGCCATTTATAAATTATACACCACGGAACACAAAAAAATTTGTTAGTTTTAAGGGGACCCCCCCATTCTCGATTTTAAATTTTGACGATTTTCAATGGGCTGGAAAATGAACATAAATTATTTTTTAGGGTTGTAACTGTGCTTACATATTTTAAGACACAAAAAGGAAGAAAACCATTTCACAGAATTTTGTTGTTGTTGTTTTTTTTGTTGTTTTTTTGTGATCAAAGAAAAGCCCTTCTTTTCGGCGGCGCATGTGATTTCCGCTCACTGGAACATCTGAATCCAAAAATTCCAACGGGATTAGAAAAAGTACATGTTTGGTTCTGGTATGAACTAGGATTATTAACTTCGCTCAAAAACTAACAAAATGGTGGACCTTTGAAATTTTTTTTTTTAAATTTCCATTTTTTTCAGCCACAAATCGAGTTGAAAAGTAAAGAAGATCTTCACCGATTTGATCCGAACTTAGTTTATACGAGAGCTATATATGTATAGAATAACGTGTTAAAAATTGGAACCGATTGGATTAATAGTTTTTGAGTAACCTCATGCGCCAGAAACACTGTTTCGAGAAAAACGCGTTTAAAGTTTTGAGACGGCTCTCGCCGTGAGGCTTCCACCATAAATCGACTATATCTTCAAGAGTTTTTGAAATTTTTACTTGAAATTTTCATTCTTGGAACATTCTTGAATAGTTATAAGTTCAAATTAAATTTAAAAAAAAAATCGATTTTTTAAAACCGAGAATTAAGCTAAAAAGCTAACAAAAAAAAAAGTTGACATGTAAAACAGTTTACAGTTGGACAACAAGTCATAATAATCAAAACATGTTATCTAAGATACATTTATAAATACCTTTGCTACGATTTGCCATAATCAGAAATAATAAATCAATTTGTTGCTCCACAAAATAAACAGTGAAAGTTTGCAAAGATTTTTTACTAATTTAAGCACACAACAAAGTCAATCGAACAGCTTACTTTGTTCCTTAGTTTAAACTATAGTGTTGTTAGTAAAAAATCTTAGGTAACGGTTCTTGGCTAATAAGGGGTTATGTAAACTCAAAAAATATATTTTATATATTATATATATTTTGAAAAAAAATTGTAAAATAATTTGATTTTAAGCAAAAAAATTGACTTTTTTCCCATAGTGCTTTGGCCAAGTAAAACTTGGATAAACCAGAATAATAGGATCATTTAAATTTCTTTTCCATATAATCAGATTAGACGAATACGCAGAAAAAATATAGAGGGAATGATGGTGATATCCCTTGACCAAATAAAGAATATAACCTTCTCTAAAAAACATAACTTTGGATCAGAACTGACAAACCCAAGATAGGCAGGGCCGTCGAGAGCCATTTCGGGTCCCGAGGCATAGATTCCTCACGGGCCCTTTTTCGTTTTCGTCTCTCATTTAAATTACACTGAAGCGTTGCACATTACAGGCTAGTTGGATGATAAAGATAAAAATGACATTTTGAGACGGTTACTAATAAAATCACATGGGTGGTTCCGATATTTACAGTCCGTTTATTTACATATCAGAACGTATTTGGTACATTCTGGTTGAACTTTGGTTGAATATCTCCTTTGGTAGATTGATTCAATACAAACGACTAACTGACGACTAGAGTAGTGAAAACTTATTAATCGAAAAAAACCTTACGAGCTTTCTGTTCAGCGAACATCGAAATGATTGCATTGAAATCGAGATTACGGGCAAGTCCTGATTCGATTGCTAGTGTGCCAAGGTTTGTTAAACGTTTTGACTCATGATACAACGCAAGAAATTTTTTATCCGAGCTAAGAGACTGAATGAACGTTCGCTTTCAGCTACACTAACGGGAATCGTACAGTATATTTTTAGTGAGATGCAGATGTTAGGAAACAGAACTTCCATCTCTACTGTATGAAGTTCATGCAGTAGTTGTAAGGGTGGAAAAATATCGTGTCCTAAATTTGCTTCATGAAGAGCCTTCAGATGGATGATTTGAGAGACCAATGAGACTTTCAATGTTTGCAGTCTCCACACCCAATGTTGCATTCCTTGCCTGAAGAACAAGATTTCGATGGTTTATTGCTGTTAGGACTTTGAAAAAAATGGAAGCCAAAAGAGTACACTCAAAAGACTTCATGTGTGTTTTGAGACCTTACAGATCAGTCCTTGTTTCAGGAGTTAGATTTAAACAGCTTATATCGTCAATGGCCTTCAGCAACCCTGGCATGTGAGCAGCAAATGGCTTCACACAATCTACTCGAGCAGACCAACGAGTGGTGGACATGCTGTGCGGAGAGCATCCAATATTGTTTTTCAGAATCGACCACCTTTGAGTACTCGAGCTGAATATGTTGTATAATTTTTGAATACTTCCAAAGAAAGTTATGACTTTTGGCGGCCCCTGTCCGAAGCCAATGAAAAATTAGTTAATGGTGGCGTCCATGAATCGATATTGTGCTGAGCATGAGCGCCGCCATGACATGGGTCAGTAATGTTCAAGAGGATGCTCTCACGAGTATCACGCTGAATCACTCGAGCGGATTGCTAAAAATTGTAAACTGTTGGCTATATAAATGACGTTGGTAAATTAGTTTTGTTAATTTTGTTAATATAAAATGACTTGTTAGTGAGATCAACCAATATCATTTTCAATATTTATTCATTCTAACTAAACATTCATATTTTTCTTTCTCAATTTTGGCCATCCAAAAAATTTGACCCCGCTGCCGGGCCCCTGTCCATTGCAGACCCCGGGACAATTACCCGGCTGACCCCCCCTCTCATCGGGCCTGAATGGGTGCATATTATATTTTGCCTTCTGACAAATCCTGCAGTTTAGAACGATTTCGGCCGCTATTTTACCCATTTTTGGAAAATAATAGTCAAACATCACTTGTTTAATCACAGTTCTGTATATTCACTTGCCGTACCCGGACGTGTTTCTTCGATCGCTCTTGCCAGTTTGCAATTATTTTCGATCTTGAACTCAAGATTTCTCCTTCTGCGACAAGTGGAAATATAACGATTAATCTCTAAAAATAAATTCGACTTAATAAGTTCATTGAACTATTTATTTCCAATTTATACATTTAATCGTTTAAAGTTATCTCTGTCGCGCTTTAACTATATTCTCCGACATAAATCTCTCCGAGCTGTACTCTCTGGACGTAACCCGTTACATCATAGTTTCTGTGGAGTTTGTTGTTCTTCACGACGCCGAAACTTCGTTGCACATCTCTTTTGTAACGTCATCTCTTACATCCGATCTGATCGTCCACTCTCGGCTACAGAGTGCTTCAGAGAGCCTAAATTCTTTTCACGCTATTACAGTGGTCTGCATTCCGTCAAAAAAGAAGTCAAAAATGAGTCTTACTTGCACAGCAAAAAAATGTGAATTTGGTGGAACCATCACGGGTGACTCATACCTGTCTTTTTGGCTCTGCAATAACTGCTTACATATTAAATGCGCTGGAGGAGGACACAATTGACGGATAAGTGACCTTATCAACAAGAAAATTGGCCTAACATGGTCTTTCATCGCTTGTAGAGAAATTGAGTCAGAGATGCGGACTTTTATGAAACAGACGAGAAATGGTTTCCTAGACGTCCGCAACCAATTCTCGGCCCTTAATGAGCAATTTCTCGCTCTTGAAACTAAATTCCTTGGTCTAAAGTTGTTAAGCGAATCCCCCAGACGAAAAATTCCGAACAACATCCTGCTGACTACTAAATTACTGAATACCCCTACATCCCATGGAGTACAAGTCGATAAATTTTCAACACCAAACATTTTACCGTCACCTACTTGTCTACCTACCTATGCTGTTCAAGTACCAAGGGACTTGATGAGCCTTCCTTCAGGGCATTCTAATATTTATCCCTTGCAAGAAGCGATCAGCGTACCGAGTACAAATCTCGAGCCACCTCTCATCTTGGAGCCTTCATCGTTGGATATCGTTGGACAACCCCCATCGCTGGACAATTTACCCTCTGCTCGCCTGATGGTGTAGTGTGGCGCCTGAAGTTAGATCTTCTGGACTTACGCTGATGGCGGTTGCTCCTCGTAAGGTCATTTTTGTCTCTCGGCTTATGCCGGATGCTACCGTTGATGATGTCAGGAGTCACCTGTTAAACCATCTTAAGGTAGCTCTTTCATTAGGAGCTGTTTTTAAGTTTAACTTTAAGCATGAGCGTTCTATTTCTTCTTTAAAAATAGTTCTACCTGATTCCTACCTTGAAAAAGCACTTGATCCTGTAGTTTGGCCTGAGCACAGTATCATTCATGAATTCCTAGCAAAAGACGCTCAGAATCCTAGCCCTGCAGAAACTGCTTCAAAAAACTGAATAACATAGTATTTTCCTGCTGCTATCAAAACGTTAGAAGTATTCTGGGTAAGCTGAGCCAATTTTTTACAAAGAGTGCTTCTTTTGATTTTGATGCTATCGTGCTTACTGAAACTTGGCTTAACTCCTCTGTCTCCGATTATGAAATTCTTGTTTCCAAATTCATAGTGTTTCGATTTGATCGTCCAACTTTTGCAGGTGGTGTCCTCATTGCTGTTAGTAATGAGTACCCTTCTGAAATTATTCCTTTCCCGAACGAGTATCATTCATGAATTCCTAGCAAAAGACGCTCAGAATCCTAGCCCTGCAGAAACTGCTTCAAAAAACTGAATAACATAGTATTTTCCTGCTGCTATCAAAACGTTAGAAGTATTCTGGGTAAGCTGAGCCAATTTTTTACAAAGAGTGCTTCTTTTGATTTTGATGCTATCGTGCTTACTGAAACTTGGCTTAACTCCTCTGTCTCCGATTATGAAATTCTTGTTTCCAAATTCATAGTGTTTCGATTTGATCGTCCAACTTTTGCAGGTGGTGTCCTCATTGCTGTTAGTAATGAGTACCCTTCTGAAATTATTCCTTTCCCGAACGAGTTCGGAATTGAGTTCATTGCGGTGAAAATTTTAACTGGCTCGTCTCATATTTTCCTGACCTGTTCCTACATTCATCCCATGGCTAAAGATATTGTGTACTTTCACCATATTGATGCCATTAGGTCTGTTTTTTCCGTGATTTAATCCTAATCATGGGAGATTTCAACCTTCCCATCATTTCCTGGATCCCGTCTGAGGTAGACAATTCCTTGCTTTCCAGTTGTCATAACTACTTTATCGATGGCTTAACCGATCTTGCCCTGCTCCAAATTAATCCAATTCATAACACTCATGGCAGATTTTTGGACCATATTTTTTCCAATGTTTCATCCTCTGTGACAGTCATTGGGTCCCCGCCGCTATCGTTTCCTAAAGACTTTCACCACCCTACACTATTAGCATCGGTGTTAATTGATGTGCCTCACAATGATGCCTGCTTTAATGTTGAACCTCGTTTCAAATGCTTCAGAAAGAATGATTTTATGGCCCTTCGGAATCATTTAGCTGATATAGATTGGAATGTTCTTTCATCTATAAAAACAATTGAAGCAGCTACGGATTCGTTTTACGAAATAATTCATAATGCCTTGAACAAATTTGTGCCGGAAGTCCCAGTATCATTGTCTACAAAACCACCTTGGTATAATAAACACCTTTCTCGTCTTAAGAACAGGAAATCCAGAGCTTAAAAAAAGTTTCTTAAGTCAGGATCGATGTGCCACCAGTCAAACTTTCTTTATGTTCGCAACCAATTTATTATTCTCAACGATCAACTCTATAAGCAGTATACCAGGAATTGTAAGGTAAACTTTCGAAATGATCCAAGCTCCTTTTACTCTTTTGTCAATATGAAACGTAAATCAAATCTTTTTCCTCCTTCCCTATCATATAGAAATATTTCACATTCTTCTGATCAAGGTATTGCTAATCTCTTTGCGTCATTTTTTCAAACCACCTATTCGTCCGATTCATATAACCACAATTCTTCTTATCCTTATAAATTACCACATATAAACAACATTTACCTTTCAAAATTTCGAATTCAGGATCTGTTCGAAGCTCTTTCAACAATAGATATATCATTCTCTGCTGGTCCTGACAATGTTCCTAGCTGTGTTCTAAGGTACTGTTCTGATATCCTTTGATATCCTCTCACTATCTTATTCAACTTATCTTTGGAGCTGGCATGTCTTCCCAAGAGATGGAATGAATCTATTATTATTCCGCTTCATAAGAATGGCTCTAAAGCACTTATTGAGAACTATCGGGGGATTGCTAAGCTATCTGCGATTCCGAAACTGCTTGAGAAACTGGTTACTTTCCAACTGCAACATTTTTGTAAAAGCATTATTTCCACTTCACAGCATGGTTTTGTCAAGCATCGCTCTACCACAACTAACCTTCATGAATTCACTTCGTTTATCCACAAAGGTTTTTTGAGCCGCATGCAAACTAATGTGGTATACACTGACTTTAGTACAGCGTTTGACTCTGTGAACCACCATTCCCTCCTTCATAAGCTGTGTCTTATGGGGTTTTCTCTACATATAGTACAGTGGTTGACCTCGTATCTATCGAACCGCACGCAGCGTGTTTTGTTTAAAAACAGTTCATCACAGACTATAAACGTTTCATCTGGTGTCCCACAAGGTAGTCACTTAGGACCTCTTCTGTTTTTTCTTTTTGTCAACGATTTACCTAGTGTTGTAAACTATGCTACTACATTTATGTATGCTGATGATGTCAAGTTATGTCTTTCTTTCCCAGACCATTTCCTAAATAGACACCTGCAACTAGACCTTAACGAAGTCTTCTTGTGGTGCTCAAACAATCTCCTTTTGCTTAACTGCTCTAAGTGTAAGGTTATGACGTTCAATCGCAGTGTGCCCCACATCGTTTCGTACTCTCTTGGGCATAACGTCTTAGATCGTGTTTCCCTAATTAACGATCTTGGAGTAATTTTTGACAATAAGTTGTCCCTCAATGACCACATATCACTAACAGTTAATAAAGCCAGAGGTGTGCTAGCTTTCATCAAACGTTGGTCTAAAGAATTTGATGATCCTTTCACAACTAAAACTCTATACGTATCGTTGGTTCGTCCTATCTTGGAATGCTGTTCTAGCGTTTGGAGTCCGCAATACTTTGTTCACCAAAGGAGGATTGAATCAGTCCAAAAGCAGTTTCTGCTATTTGCGTTAAAAAGCTTAAACTGGGATACTGCCACTTCCCTCCCGTCGTATAATTGCCGGTTAAAACTACTAAACTTACCTCCTTTAAAAGAGCGCCGTACTTGTGCTGGGGTTATGCTACTTCATGTGCTTATTCTTGGACAGGTTGACTCACAAGTACATCTTGAAAAATTAATGTTTTCTGTTCCTAATAGAGTAACTAGATCCTTCCGACCCCTTTGGTTACCGATTTCTAGGTCTAATTTTGCGGAACACGATCCACTTCGCGTTATTTGTAAAAATTATAACTCATTGTCCCATTTATTATCCCCTGAACTATCCCTAGATGTAATTAAATCCAAAATTATGGAATATCTTTTAACTTAATTTATCCTTACTCTTAGTTTTAGTTATAGCAATATAGAAATAATGGTTTGATAACGTCCGCCACCCAAGACTTACAATATCAAAATCTAGTGGCCGGGAAGAAACCAGTTTATGTTGAATGCCGGCCAAGACTGGAAGCTGACAATGTATGACATTCACGACGTTGGGCGTTACTACGTCTTTCACTAAGTCCACCAATGTCTCTCAACAAGAAAAATTAATTTGATGGTGAGTATTAGTACCGAACACCAGTTTATCTTGAATGCGGGCCAAGACTGGAAGCTGAAAGTGTATGGCATTCACGACGTTGGGCGTTACTACGTCTTTCACTAAGACGTAGTAACTTAGTCTCTTAATGACAAGCGTTGATGTCTCTTTAATGGGTGAGCTTTGCACGGCCTAAATACCTTGCCGCGATTATGCGTCCGCCACAAAGTTTTCTTTCCCTGGCTTATACATAATTGTTAAGAGGAGCCCTAAATAAATAGGTCTTACTTCAATGAGCTCCTTATGGAAACTGATTTTATTTGGTAAAGTTCTCTTATAAGTACGATACATGAGAATCTTAAATCTATTTAAAACTACTTGTCAACGTACTGCACGCTGACCTACTATGCGACCCTTTCTTAAGAGCGATAAGCGCACCACATATGTAAGTGTTTATGTTAGGCTGCAGGGGATCGGTTTTAAACCATCTGTTTGACTCGTATTTCATGGGTTCGATCCCTTAAAACTCTAACTTAAGAATTTTTATATAAAATAGTGTTCAATGCTTGAACAATAATCTTTTCACCACTTTCTTCAATGCGGGCCTTCCGACGCTTGAGTTTTGAATTTGGATTCTTATCAGAGACCGCAAATATAATCGTCCTCTGAAGCAAAGATATTTCTAAGCTTGTCAAATTCGCTTAGCTGGTGCTTATCAAAGCTCACCGAAATGCTTTTTGAACCGTATTTGCAAACCCTGTCCCCATCGCCCTTCAGTAATTCAGTCAAATGTGTCGCTATTGATGTGAATTTTTTGATGAAGCCTCGATAGAAGCTTGCTAAGCCCAAGAACGATCTCAGCTCGAAGAAATTACTTGGCTGTTTAAACTCTTTGATGGATTCAACCTTGTCCTGGCTTGTCCTTTGTCACAACAAAACAGAGGAAATCGACACTTTCTTTAAAAAAAACTTTGACGTTTGCGTTGAATTCGCATTCTGGCGTTTTGCAGGCTCTTTAAAACCTCCGAATTTTGGTCAACATGAGACTCTTTAGCTTCTGAAAAGACAATAGCGTCATCTAGGTACATAAACGTAACAGAAGCTCCCTATATTCTCCCGTAGAACATAGTCTATTGCCCTTTGAAAAATTCTTGAGGCATTTTTTAGTTCGAAAGGTAGGCGGCAGAACTCGTACTTGCTTCCATTGACCGAAAAAAAAAATATTCTCCCTGTCGAATTCCGCGAGTTCTATCTGATGATATCCAGACTTTAGGTCAAAGGTAGTGAAAAATTTTGATGTCCTGATTGACCAAATCGGCAGCACCCAACGAAAAAAGGTATAGCTTTGAATATACTGGGTCATTATCCTCTGTCCGAATAGTCGCTACTACATTTGTGTTGAATGGTAACTTCTTGTTTGGGTCAGCAAGGGCCCCGGAGTATTTAGATATAATCTGCTGAAAGCACTCTTTTACTACTAAAAACTTTCGTGGTTCCCCCGCTACTGTTTTTTGGACGAACGAAAGCAGGGAAGATCCCCTTAAAAAATGAACGGCATCACTTTCATATTCCTTTTCTTCTTCACCTCTATGTCATCTACCGCTTCACTAGCAATCTGATTAAGATATTCCTCGGTTTGGTCACCCTTATCTACTTCAAACAGATAATTAACTCTTTGACGCCTAAAGTCAGATAATCTTTGAGAGTTAATCGGTCTCTTGTGTGTAATCTGTTGCTGTGCATCGAGTGCCTGCAGCGCGGAAGAACCCTAGGAGCGCTGGAAGTTTTTTGATTGATGGAATTTAGACGACGGAACAAAATTGAACCTTTGCCAAGCTAGGCGCTGATCTTGGCGCTTATCTATTTACCGTACTCTTTTACGAGAAATGGATTTTACTGATTACCGCGACAAAAAAATACATAAATTACTCTAACTTTTTAACTTTAATGTCGACACTGTTTAAAAAAAAAAAATGTATTATAAGCAATAACAAAATTTAAATATATTCTTTTCTTATCGTTTCTTTTAATTGTTTCTAGCAATAAAAAATGGCTTCCTTACATGGATCTCTGGATCTTTCGCCGTCTTCTGTGCGGTCCGGTACAGTCTGTTCTAGGGTACCACTTTTAAGCTGATGATTTTATTTTTCCACGTGTTTACGTGGCTTCTACGTGGCGACTCGGTTGGGCGCCAGATAGGGCTAGAAGATATTGAGGCAGCGTGTTTGCAGACAATATCTCCTGTGGTGGAGAATCTTAGGAATTTCTCTGAAAAATCAGGTAAAGGGCGAGCCTGCATCCTTGCAAAAAAAAATCTTAACCTCTTTTTATACCCTTGCAAAGGGTATTATAATTTTGGTCAAAAGTGCGCAACGCAGTGAAGGAGACATCTCCGACCCTATAAAGTATATATATTTTTGATCAGGATCACCTCCTGAGTTGATATGAGCATGTCCGTCTGTCTGTTTGTCTGTCCGTTTCTAAGCGAATTAGTCTCTCAGACTTAAAGCTATCGTCTTGAAACTGTACACACACCCTTTTTTCCTTTGCACGCAGTAATAAGTCGGAACGGCCCGGATCGGCCGACTATATCTTATAGCTGCCATATAACTGATTGATCGGAAATGGTATAACTTTATTGTTTTAAGAGTTAGAGAGTTAAAATTTGAATTTGACGACAGCTACTTTTGTCAAAACATTACGACATGTCAAATTTCATAAGGATCGCTTGACTATATCTTATAGCTGCCATGTGACTGAACGATCGAAAATGACCCAACTTTCATGTTTTTGAAGATAGAAAACTGAAACTTAGTACATATTCTATTTTTTGACAGTTAATCCAACCTACCCAATTAGGATCGCCCGACTATATCTTATAGCTGCCATATAACTGAACGATTGGAAATGGTATTTGGTAGAAATATCAACTTTCGTATTTTTGAAGATAGAAGCTTGGGACTTTTTTTTAAATTTTTTATTTTAATTAATTGGTTTTATTATGATGTAATCATAAGGATCGGCCAACTATATCCGATGATTGCGATATATATCCGGTTTTAGCTGCAAGGGTATATCAACTTCGGCTTCGCCCGAAGTTGGCTTTCCTTATTTCCAATATTCTATTTTATCCTAAGCTCAAATCTTAGGGTTCAGAATCTATCTACCTGGTCGAAATAAATATTGGGACACTTTATTTTTTTTAAATAAAATCGTAAATGATTTTTAATTTTTTTTGTTTTTATTTTATTTGTAAATATAGAGAAGAAACTTGAATGGTCCTGATGGAAAAATGATGTCCTAGAGAGATATCCGCCGTGAACGCAAGTCCTGCTATACTCGCAATATCGGAGGTGGGTCACTGATGGTATGGGCCGCATTTGGATACGCCGGAAGATCCTCTATATGTTTTTGATTAACACGAATGAATTCTCAGATGGTCATAAGACTAATGGACGACGTTTTGATACCGTTTGGCGAAACTTATTTTGAGAAAAACTTAATTTTTCAACAGGATAACACCGCCATCCACGTATCCAAAGTGTCAAAGCAGTTTTTTGAGGATTAAAAAATTGAACTTTTGGGGTGGCCAGCTTGTAGTCCCGACCTAAACCCGATTTAGAATGTGTGGGGTATACTCTCAAATATAGTATACAGCAATGGACGACAGTTTGAAAATTTGGCACAGCTCAAGAAGGGTTTTGTTGAAGAATAGGCCAAAATCGAAGAAAAACATTGCAGGATTTGGCTAATTTAATGTCTAAACGCTTGGCTGAAGTAATTTCAAAGCACGGAGGCAATACCCACTATTAGGTAAGAAAATACATTTTTATTCTACAATTATAAATTTTTTAAAAATTATTTTCTTTACAGTGTCCCAATAATTATTTCTAAGGGAGCTAACATAACAATATCAATTTTCGTGAAAAGGATCAGTAAAATAAAAAAGTTGTATCTGTTTTTAATGCATTTCTTCTCTATATTTACAAATAAAATAAAAACAAAAAAAATTAAAAATCATTTACAATTTTATTTAAAGAAAATAAAGTGTCCCAATATTTATTTCGACCAGGTATCTTCATCGTCAAGAACAGAAGGGAGATACTTGACATTATTATTAACTCAGACTCTCTAGTGGGCAGGATTGTTAGATGGAGAGTCATAGATAAACACTCTTTCTCGGACCACCGATACATAGAGTTAGTGTTAATTTTCGAGAACTTCACTCAGCTAGGAGTGCGTAGTTCTAGAAAGGCAAGCTGAGAGCTCTACAGGAAGAACCTAGACAGGTCCTTGGGGTAACCTTCAACAATGGACGTTAAAAACAGGGAAGGCCTGGACGTCATGGTGGCTGGACAACGTCTACCCAGGAAACCATAGAGGCTGTCACAAATGCACATTTCCTTGGGTGTTCCCAGAAGAAAACAATCCAGGAAACGCAGAGTCAGGAGGGTAACCCCTCCCGAGCCAGCTCGAATACCTTCTATGTAATAGTTTATTTTCCCTATCAATCCCTTAAAATCTCTAGACCCCGATGGCATCTTTCCGGGCCAACTGACCAAAGGTGGGTTCAATTTGTGGTTATGGATAAGGAAAATCTTCACAGCAATCTTGAGCATCGTGCTCGAGATGTGGTTGCGTCGCGCTGCTCCCCTAAGGACGTCAGACCAATAAGTCTGTCATCCTTCCTCCTCAAGACAATGGAGAGACTTATCAGCCTCCACATTCCTCATTCATCACATTAATCAAACCATCATCTCGGGATCACAGGAAGGGCCGATCCACGAAGACGGCTCTCCTTGAGATAACTTAGTTCGTCGAAACAGAACTTAGTGACCAGGAGGATGTGTTTTCTCCCCTTTCTCCTGCGTATACGGATGATTTTGCAATTATTTGCTCTGGAAAATTTCTTCAGACTCTATGCATGACGGGCAAACTAAGGGTTCTCTCAGCATGGGCAGGTAAGAACGGGCTAGTAGTAAATCCATCCAAGACCGAACTTGTCCTCTTCACTAGGAAGTACAAAATACCGAGTGTAAGGCTTTCAAAGCTATTCACAGTGGCCGATTTGGGTAATATAGCGTCAGATGTGGAATATCATTATTAATAATGATAATTTTTAAATGTTTGAAATTTTTATGGAATGTTACCCCAATAAGAAATAAAATTTAGTAATTTGAATTAAGTAAAATTTTTTTTTATTAATTTTAAATTAAATTATTTTTTTTGTAATTTTTATTAATTTTTAAGATGCAGTTTTACAAAATAAACTTGTTTTAATGCTCCTAGTCTGAATCTAAATTTTTTTAGATTAGGAAACTGCCTTGCTGTAGTTATGCGTGTTGCCTTGCTGTAGCTTGTAATTAGTTAATCTGATCCTCCATTGTGTTTTGGAGAGAGTTTTTACGCGTATGGCTTAAGCGAAAATATTAAATTTTTGTTTCGGGCTTCTGAGGCTTTTTCTGACATCATTCCGATCGGAAGTCGTACATTTTCTATAATATCAATAATATACATAATATCTATAATTTAATATCTATAATATGCCATGCTCATCCAAAAGAACTAAATGTTCGGTTAACCAACCCGAGTTCTTCCTCCCGAAACGCTCCTTACATCTATTCGATTTTTTCCATCTGTTAGAAAGAGGTTCGCAAAAATTTTTAATGGTACATTCTATAGATGTCAAGTCCTCGGAACATTTTTATGTATCAACTACATCGCTAAAAATGTGGTCAAACACTGCAGAACTCTTCTTTGTGGCTTCTGCTTCCCCATGCCATACTGAAAAAAGTGCTTGTTTACAGGCGGACATGATTGCTGAAAATATCGCTAAATTTAACAGGGGCACGTTGGGGCAGATAATTAGGAATAGTACAGTACCATATGTTAGCTTTAAGAGCTTACAGCTGATCTAAATGATCAAGTTTATAGCTTTTGGTATTTTTTAACGATATTTAATTATTTAACTATCCGTAAGAAACAAAATATTATTGAATTTCAACAGTTGAAAATATTCTTAATCTGACGCTGGAATAGCCAAATCGGCCACTGTGCTTTAAGGAAACACTCTTACCCACAATGGTTAGTCTAAGTACCTAATAAAGACGCTAGACAGATCACAGCTTCAATTTTTTTCAGAAAGTAATTCAAAACATTATTTCCTTACGGAAAATTACGTCGGGGCTCAAAAAATGTAGCTGTAATTCATTTTTATACCCTTGCAGAGGGTATTATAATTTTGTCCAAAAGTGTGAAACGCAGTTATCAGGATCACCTCTTGAGTTGACCTCCTCACAGCATGTCCGTCTGTCTGTTTCTACGCAAACTTGTCTCTCAGTTTTAGAGCTATCGACTTGAAACTTTGCACACACCCTTCAAGACGATAGCTTTAAAACTGAGAGAATAGTTTGCGTTGAAACAGACAGACGGACAGACGGACACGCTCATATCAGCTCAGGAGGTGATACTGATCAAGAATATATAAACTTTATAGGGTCGGAGATGTCTCCTGTTTACGATGTTTGAGATGTTTACCAAAATTATAATACCCTCTGCAAGGGTATAAAAAAACAGGAAAAAGTCTCTTTTGGTGTAAATTAGTTATACACCAATTAGTCTCTATTGGTTATATTAGTTTCAAATAATATGTTCGTTTATTCCCTTGATTTTTAATTTCTCCCTTGATTTCTCTCTCCCTCTGCAGTACGTTCTAAATTATATAAGTTAACAGAAGTTAACGGAGCAGCGGCAATGTCCGGCTATTTAAGAGCTCGCTCTAGCCAAACTGCTGACACAGCGTCTGGCCGGATGCCCATACATAGCGGCGAGCACTGCATATTTGCGTGGCCGCTATGAAATACATTTTGTTAGCTTTAAGTTTCAGTTTGTATCGGAACGTCACTCAATAAAGGGGACTTGATTTCAATACTCTGGCACAGCCGTTAAATAGTGAACTAATTTTTTTTAATTGGTCACCGCGCCTCAAGGGCCGTGATAACGGAGCAAGTAATTCCTGTCATAGAACGAATTTCCCTCGGCAACCGCCAGGGACTCAAACATACCTATTCAGAAGAAAGAAACCCCTCGGCAACCGCCAGGGTCCATACGCATCTCTTACACCTGTGACGACTCCGCCATCAGCGAAGGATAACCCAAACACACCATTGCACACCCTTAACTTGGTTACACCCTACACCTGGAACGACTCCTCCATCAGCGAGGGATAAACCAAGCACACCATAACACACCCATATTTAATTTACTTATATACATTTGTGTTTTTCCATGTCCATCCGTCTAATATTACGCAAACTTGTATTTAATTTAATTTAGCTTTAAGTCTATCGGAACAGACATAGCTGTTTGCCATCTATTTACATATGTACATATATATGAATATATATAACATATACAAAATCTTACAATTGAAAGACATTAAACATCGATGTATTCGTTCGAGGTATTCATGAAAATAAAACAATCAATTGATGTGATTATTATTAGATAGATGTCAACTTACCTTTTATTCCTATTGAATTGGCAGAATATCATGTTTACTTTTAAGCAGTAAACAAATTTGCATAAAATTTCAAAGCGGTGAAAAAATACATTTAAAAAAAGAAAAAAAGATGCATTTGTTTTCTATTCATTTCTTTCTTCTTCATTTTTTTCTCTTAGTAAAAAAATTAACATGTATACCTTTACATGTGTATTCGTACATTTAAAAAACCAAAACATACATATATGTATATAATTGGTTCTAATCTTGTGCCTTTGCATACTTGGCATAAATATGTCATATATCATTTATTTACATGTCATCTATTAACTGGCATATTGCATTTTTTAGTAATTCTTTTTGTTATATATTGCTATAAATTAATATTGGTCATTTTTATACTCGAAAATACGTCACACATGTACAGGCGCCAACACACATTAGATTTTTTCGATCTCTTATTTATATTTTGTACCTTTGTTATCTTTATGTGCTACTTAAGTATTCTTATCATTTCTCTTCATTTTGTGCTTATTTGATTTTTTAGTATTAAAGTTCTAATTTTTCCTTTTTTTTATTTTGCTTTGATCCGTAATGCGCTTTAAGAATAAACATATATCTAACAACGCTGTGTATGTACAAACTTTTTCTAGAACAAAATTCGTTTCTTTCCTTTAAGCTGTGCTTTCCCTAAGTGCTTTTTAAAGCGCCATCTAGTTTTGCCATCTAAAAAGGTTTCGAAAGCTCTCACAAATTAAAAAGCTTTAAGCATCTTTCAAGATAATCAATAATATAGTTTTGTAGTTAAAATGTCTGGAAAAAGTAATAGATCTCTTCGTTACAGCTGAGAATTTTTAATAATTTTTATTTATTTTCAATTTTTTATATTCTTTTGCAGATTATAATAATTTTAATTGAAAATATCGATAGGTCGATAAGAAATCGGTAATAAATTATTTGTGGAACCTTTGTTGTTATATGTATCTTAAAAAAATTAAGGACATTTTGAAATATTATTTCCTATATTAAAGCTAGGGTTCTGGGAATCGCTTCCTATATCATTATGGAGGGTTTTAAGCGCCTCCTAAAATTAATTTGAATTTAAAGATTGACAATGTTGGCAACAATTGATTTAAGAAGTCCTTTGTGGATTTTGAACCTATATGGGTGTAAAAATATTATTTTAAAATGATTTTTGTTCAAATTGGAGCAGTTGATGCCATGAAATTGCATTAAAATATGGTTTGTCCGACAAATCTGATATGACGAGAAAAACTTCTACTTATTTAATTAGATCTCTAGTTTTTAGCGCTTAGCATTCTAAAACTTTACTTATGCAAGCATTTATATTGGTTTTTTTACCTTATTACAATAAACAAGAAAGGAAAGCTAACTTCGGGCGGAGCCGAAGTGTATATACCCTTGCAGTTAAAACCAGATATATATCGCAAACATCGGATATAGTTGGCCACTCCTTATGGGAATATGAAGATATAATCCAATTTATTACAATACAAAATCTAAAATAAGTCCCAAACTTCTATCTTCAAACATACCAAAGTTTGTATTTCTACCAAAACCATTTCCGATCGTTCAGTTATATGGCAGCTATAAGATATAGTCGGCCAATCGTTATGAAATTCGGTAGGTCGGATAAACTGACCAAAAATATAATCTGTACCAAGTTCCAGCTTTCTATCTTAAAATACACGAAAGTTGGGTCATTTCCGATCGTTCAGTTATATGGCAGCTATAGGATATAGTTGGCCGATCCTTACGAAATTTGGCATGTCGTATTATTTTGCCAATATGTGAAATGTGAAATTTGAACTTTCTAACTCTAAAAACACCGAAGTTATACCATTTCCGATCAAACAGTTATATGGCAGCTATAGGATATAGTCGGCCGATCCGAGCAAAGGAAAGAAGGGTGTGTGCAAAGTTTCAAGACGATAGCTTTAAAACTGAGAGACAAGTTCGCGTAGAAACAGACAGACGGACAGACAGACAGACGGACAGAAGGACATGCTCATATCAACTCAGGAGGTGATCCTGATCAAGAATATATATACTTTATAGGGTCGGAGATGTCTCCTTCACTGCGTTGCACACTTTTGGACAAAATTATAATACCCTCTGCAAGGGTATAACAAGAAAGCAAAGCTAACTTCGGGCGGAGCCGAAGTTGATATACCCTTGCAGTTAAAACCGGATATATATCGCAAACATCGGATCGGCTATAGCCGATCCTTATGATTACATCATAATAAAACCAATTAATTACAATAAAAAATCGAAAAAAAAGTTCCAAGCTTCTATCTTGAAAAATACGAAAGTTGATATTTCTACCAAATACCATTTCCGATCGTTCAGTTACATGGCAGCTATAGGATATAGTCGGCCGATCCTAATGAAATTTGGCATGTCGTAATGTGTTGCCAAAAATAGCTCTCATGTCAAATTTGAAATCTCTAACTCTAAAAAAGGGGAGAATGGGGGAAAGCATACAGGTCAAAGTGTCTGATTGCATTCAACTTGGTGAATGCCAGCATGATTCCTGTCACTGCTTTCTTTAAGCCGACGCACTACCTCCACGTGGTTCTCCCTGGATTGTCGCTCGACAGCCGTTGAGTGGCAAACTAAAGCGCGCGACGAGAGTCCTAACTCTATAAACTAGGTTGTGGCGTAGGACTTGAAATCCACCCATGTAAAACACAATTTCAGTGAAGGAAGCAAGAGAAGCCTCGGAAAGGAACCGATCTAACGTTGACGACCATAGCAAGCGTAAAAAGGAAAATGATTTGGGAGTATGCACCTGGAACGTACGAACATTGTACAGACCTGGTGCTGCTCAACAACTAGCAGATACCCTCAACAAATGTAGGGCTGACATCACTGCTATCCAGGAAATGCGATGGATAGGACAAGGCTGCATAAAGAAGAAGAACTGTGACATTTACTACAGCTGCCACCCAGAACGGCATGAATTTGGTCATGATTTCGTTGTAGGTGCCAGGCTGCGGCGCCGAGTCTCTCACTTTCGGCCAACAAACGAGAGAATTGCAACGATCCGAATTACTGCCAAATTCTTTAACATCAGCCTGATATGCGCACATGCCCCAACGGAGGAAAAGGATGATGCCAAGGACGCTTTCTATGCGGAGCTCGACCGAGCTTATGGCCGCTGTCCTTCCCATGACATTAAAATTCTCCTCGGGGATTTTAATGCCAAGGTAGGACGAGAAGACATCTTTGGTGCCACCGTCGGGCGATTTAGCCTACATGAGACCACCTCGAGCAATGGTCTCAGATTAATAGGCTTTGCTGCTGCGCATAATATGGTAGTTCGTAGTACTGGATTCCGTCATTTGGACATCCATAAAGCATCTTGGCTCTCTCCCGATCGACTGACCAAAAATCAGATCGATCATGTTGTGATCGATGCAAGGCACGCATCTAATATACTCGACGTGCGATCCTGTCGGGGTCCCAACATCGACTCCGACCATTATCTTGTTGCAGCTAAGATTCGCACACGGCTATGTGTGGCGAAGATTGCACGTCGAAGTGCGTTAAGAAGGCTGGACATCGGAAAGCTGCAATCACAACAGGCGAAGAATGCATTCTCCACTCACGTCTCGGGGCTATTAAACCGAGCACCTTCAATACCTACCTCAATACCCAAATACCTGAAGACATAAGCGATATGTGGGCGCTCATATCTCACTCCCTGCGAGCTTCGGCAGAAGAAGTGCTTGGATTCCAGCATCCTCTATCAAGGAATCCATGGTACGATCAGGAGTGTCATGACGCAACAGCTGCAAAGGATGCCGCCTACGGAAGAACACTACAAGCTGGGGCGACACGAGCGATTGTGGATGTCTACAGGTCGAGAAGAAGAGACGAAAAACGCCTTTTCAGACGCAAGAAGAAAGAGCAGGAAAGGCGAGAGTGTGAGAGCACAGAGAGCAGCAGATGCAGAAATGAAGCACGTAACTTCTACCAGAGGGTCAAGCGTCTGACCCAAGGATTTTAGACTGGTACAGTGGCATGCAGGGACAATGATGGAAATCTTGTCACAGAAACAGAGGTCGTGCTGAGGTTATGGAGGGATCACTTCTCGAGTTTGTTATCTGGCTCAAGCACAGACTCTGAAGACTATGATCCACGAGCCCCAATCTATGGCACTGATATTGAAGTGCCAATCCCAAGTCATATCGCATTCAAGGATGCAATCCAACGGCTTAAAAACAACAAGTCTGCAGGTGCTGACGGCCTGCCGGCAGAATTGTTTAAGGCTGGTGATATGTTGGTAGGGAGCATGCACCAACTAATCAGTAAAATATGGCTCACGGAGAGCATGCCCGAAGACTGGAACCTCAGCATGATCTGTCCCATCCTGAAGAAGGGTGATGCTACGGTGCGCACCAACTACCGCGGAATTAGTCTTCTTCCAGTTGCATACAAGGTCCTAACGAGCGTATTGTGTGAAAGACTGAAACCCCATGCTGAAGCACTGATTGGACCTTATCAGTGCGGGTTCAGGCCTGGCAAGTCCACTGTTGACCAGATTTTCACCTTGCGCCAAATCCTGGAGAAGTCTTACGAAAACCAGATCGACACGTACCATCTCTTCGTCGACTACAAAGCTGCATTTGATAGCCCCCGGCGAGATCGCCTATATGCCGCCATGTCTGAGCTTGGTATACCAGCAAAGCTGACTAGACTTTGCAGAATGACATTGAGCAACACCATCAGCTCTGTCAAGGTAGGAAGTGGCCAATCCGAAACCTTTATTACCAAGTGTGGCCTCAGACAAGGTGACTCGCTGTCTTGTATACTCTTCAATATTTTAATGGAGAGTATTATAAGAAAGGCTGGTGTACATCGGTCGGGCACGATATTAACCAACAGATGTGTCCAGCTCCTTAGTTACGCTGATGATATTGATATCATTGGCCGCACCAAGCGTGATGTCACAGGAGCCTTCGGGGCTATTGAAAAGGAATCAGCAAAAGTAGGACTAGTGAATATGGAGAAAACAAAGTTTATGGTGTGCTCTAGCAGAGAATCGCGGCGCCTTGATTCTCAGCTGACTGCAGAAAACTATAGCTTTGGGTCCGTCAAGGAGTTTATCTACCTACGCACTGCTATAACAAGCACAAATTATGTCAGTCTGGAGATTAAGCGGAGAATAACACTTGCCAACAGGTGTTACTTTGGGCTCAGTAGGCAGTTTAATAGTAGAGCTCTCTCTCGACGCACAAAAATCACACTCTACAAGACGCTCATTCTTCCAGTACTCCTATATGGTGCGGAGTGCTGGACAGTGACGCAATCAGATGCAGCTGCTCTTGGAGTGTTCGAGAGGAAAATTCTTCGTAAAATCTTTGGCCCAATCTGCGTGGACGATGTTTATCGCATCAGATACAACCACGAGCTGTATGAGCTGTACGGTGATGTTGACGTAGCCAGTCGAGTGAAATCTCAAAGACTTCGCTGGCTGGGCCACGTTGCCCGTATGGATGAAGACGCTCCGGCCCGTAAGGTGTTTGATGCGGTGATTGTTGGGACACGAAGGAGAGGACGACCCCGAACGCGATGGCAAGACCAGGTGATGGAAACCCTGTCCACACTTGGTGTTACCAACTGGCGAAGGCGCGCCCAGGACAGAGTCGCGTGGAGGCACATTGCGCTTCAGGCCGAGACCCGATAAAAAGGTTGTCATGGCCATATAATAATAATAACTCTAAAAACACCAAAGTTACAACATTTTCGATCAATCAGTTATATGGCAGCTATAGGATATAGTCGGCCGATCCGATCCGTTCCGACTTATATACTGCGTGCAAAGGAAAGAAGGGTGTGCGCAAAGTTTCAAGTCGATAGCTTTAAAACTGAGAGACTAGTTTGCGTAGAAACAGACCGACGGACAGACAGACGGACAGACGGACGGACAGACGGACAGACGGACATGCTCATATCAACTCAGGAGGTGATCCTGATCAAGAATATATATACTTTATAGGGTCGGAGATGTCTCCTTCACTGCGTTGCACACTTTTGACCAAAATTATAATACCCTCTTCAAGGGTACAAAAATGGCTTGCAAGTATACCACTGACCCCGTCAAACGGGATAAAATATTACAATTTTTAATTTTTTTGCTAGTAACCTGTAAAACGTACTTTGATGCCGGTTGACCCGGATGATCTGAGTATTGGGGGCTAAAAGAAACCTTCAAAAACTGTTTTTCACCTCTCGCTCACTCCCGAAGATGAAAAACAGTTTATGTCGATCTGAGTACTATAATTTTAAAAAACAAGATAAACTAACATTTTTTTTTCGTCCCAAAAAAAATTTTTTTTTTGGCTTTGACGACTTTATTTACCTCCTAATTCCACATAGAGTCCTAAAGGTCCTATGCAGCGGCCTGTGTACAGCTGTCTTTTTCTACACGAACTAGTCTCTTAGTTGTTAAACTACCCACTTCAAACTTTGCACACATCTTTTTTCCTTCGAACGCAGTGTATAAGTCGGAACAGCAGAAATCGTCCGACCATATCCTATGATATCCTCCTATGCACGAATGAGAAGACTTGGGGGGTTAGCAAGGCGACACTTTATTTTCAAAGCTCGACTAAATCCAAGTAAGTTTTTCTAAGTAAGTCACTTTTTTTAAACGTGATCGACCTCTGCGAAGGGTAGGAGAAGTCCTCATATCGGTAGACACTTATCTCGCTTTTGAAAAATTAAAATAATTTTTTTTTATCCTCTAAATCTTTGTATGTTACCTGTTCATATAATATACGAGGTGTGTTCAAAAAGTAAGGTGACTTTTCAAATTTCGCGGGCAACACATTTTTGATGTTCGTTTTTTTGTTTTGTTATGTTGGTACACTTCCTTAAAATCTGAACCAAGTTTCAATTGAATCCCCTTTTTTGTTTGGTTGTGAGAGGCGTAAAGGTTACAAGTTTTTTTGCGTGCTCGGCGATTTTTTTGCTATCGAAAAATATGGATCAAAGGATTAGCATCAAATGTTGTGTGAAATATAAAATTAAGTGCTCTGAAACACTTGAAATGTTGACAGTGGCTTACGGTGAAACTGTTCTGAGTAAAAACAAGAAAGGAAAGCTAACTTCGGGCGGAGCCGAAGTTGATATACCCTTGCAGTTAAAACCGGATATATCTCGCAAACATCGGATATAGTTGGCCGATCCTTATGAGAATATAATAATAAAACCCAATTTATTATAATATTTTTTTTTTTTTTTTATTTTAACGTTGCTTTTATTTCTTGAATCTTCTCTTTGCGAGACTAACAAGAGGTGTATCAAATCTTATATTTTTAACTTAACTAACAGTCATATTGACTGATACGGAGTTAGACGGCCCTAAAAATCGATTGCTGGGTTGGGAGGTCGTTGCGTCTAAGGCGGGATACGCTAGAAACCCGAGTCAATCCCCGAGCGAGAAAATTTGGGTGCGAAGACAGTTTTCTTTTGTATGACTCTTTTTGCTTCTGGATTTCGTCTTTCACTGCGAGGATGCCCAGATCCCGGTGGATGTTTTCGTTGCGAACATACCAAGGTGCCCCTGTGATAGTTCTCAGGATTTTTGATTGTGCGCGCTGTATGATGTCTATGTTGCTGCTGCTCGCGTTCCGCCACAGCTGGGAGCCATACGTCCAGATTGGCTTTAGGACTGAATTGTACAGTAGTAACTTGTAGTCTAGGCACAGTGGCGATCGTGAGTTTATGATCCAGTGGAGGCTGCTGGCTTTCAGTTTTAGATGCATCTTTTTGCATTCGATGTGCTTACGCCAGGTAAGTCGTCTATCAAGGTGAACGCCAAGGTACGTTACGTCGTTAGCTTGAGGGATCTGCATACCGTTTAGTAAAAGCGGAGGGCATGTTTGTCTATTAAGAGTAAACGTTATATGTTTACACTTTTGTTCGTTTATTTTAATGCGCCAGTCGGACAGCCACCTTTCCACTATTGTGAGATGATTAGCCAGTTGGGTTGTTGCCTGCGTTGGGCATCTGGAGCGACTAAGGATAGCGGTATCATCGGCGAACGTTGACGTTGTTAGTTGTGCGCTCGTAGGAATATCCGCAGTACACAAAACATATAGACACGGCCCGAGTGCGCTTCCCTGTGGAACTCCAGCTTCGATGGTGTAGTCGCCCGAAGTAGCTGCGTTGCATCTCACTGAGAATACCCTATTGAAGAGGTATGATTCCAGTAGCTTGTGGGTGTATGTTGGCAAATACGTTTTAATTTTGTGCATGAGTCCGATGAGCCAAACTCGGTCGAAAGCTTGAGATACGTCGAGGAAAATAGCGCTGCAGTATTCTCGTTGTTCGAAGGCTGAGCGTATTTCGGATGTTAATCTGTTCACTTGTTCGATGGTTCCATGGTTTCTTCGAAAGCCAAATTGGTGTGCCGGGATGATATTGCAAGCTTCCAGATGTGGTATTATGCGAGTTAACAAGCATTTTTCAAACAGTTTAGACAAACAAGATAGAAGGCTTATTGGTCTGTATGATAACGGAATTGTGTGGTCTTTTCCAGGCTTCGGAATCATTATAATAATGGATTTCTTCCACTTTTTTGGGAAATAGCCAAGATTAATGATTCCATTAAATAGTTTGCAGACGACCTCTATAGCGCATTTTGGAAGTTCGATCAGCATCTTTGGGGTCAATAGGTCACCACCGGGAGCCTTTTTTGGTTTTAGCCCTCTTATGACTTTTTCGATTTCGTTCGGCCGGAATGGAGGTGCGGCTGGCTGAAGGGAGGACTCTGGCTGAATTACTGGCAGGAGGAATGAATTTGAGGCTGGGTTTGGCTGGAAGACACTTTGGAGATGTGTGGCGAATGTTTCAGCTCGGTCTTCGTTGCTGCGAGCCCAGCATCCCGAAGAGTTTCTTATCGGGGTGGTCGTTTCAATTGGGGCACTAAGATTTGGGTGGGCCCTCCACAGGGGGTACTTTGTGCTTGTTGGCGAGAGATTCTGGATGTACCTCAGCTGTGCATTTTCTTCCTGTTGGTGAAGAGCCTGGTCGAGTGATCGGGTTGCTTCCTTAAGGCGTTGTTTTGAAGCTGGTGATCTGCTGTTTTGCCAATCACGACGCGTGCGCCTCTTTTCTCGCACGAGCTGTTCGATTTGCTGATTAGATTTGAAGTGTTTGTTTCGGTCTACTTCTTTCCTATGAGGAGTAGAGATTTTAGCTGCCGCAACGAGTACTTCTTCCAGGGCGCTCGTAGTGTAGTCGATGTCCGATTCCATGTTAAAATCCGGGGCGAGTTCTATGTGGGCACTCACGTACTTTTTGTATTTTAGCCAGTTTGTTTTTGTCGTCGTCAGACTGAAGGGGTGTTCGGTTATTTCTGGGCTTTGAAGAAGCGTTAGAAGCACAGGCGAGTGGTCTGATGATAAGTCCGAGACTGCTTTGGCACTTATTAGATTGCGAGGTATGTTTTTTGTCACTGCAAAATCAATAAGGTCTGGGAGCTTTCGTGAGTCTGTTGGCCAGTATGTGGGACTTCCAGGGGAAACGTAGTCCAGTTTATTTTTCACATTTATAATTGCATTGTACAATTGTCTTCCTTTGGGAGTCACTAGACGTGATCCCCAGTGCGTATGTTTGGCGTTGTAGTCTCCTGCGGCTATAAATCGATCCCCAAGTGAATTGTAGAAGTCCATAAATTGTCCTTCCGAGATTGAGAAGCGAGGAGGGCAGTAAACGGCAGCAATTGAAAGGATTCCGTTGCTTGACTGAATTTGTATCGATGTGGCCTGCAAGAAGTTTGTTGCAAACCTTTTGTGAAAATGGTGTTTAATTCGTTCTCTGATTAGAACTCCAGTTCCGCCGTGGGCTTTCCCATCTGGATGATCTGTGCGGTAGATTGTGTAGCCTCTTATATGAAAGTTGTATTTGCTTGTAAGATGCGTTTCCACCAGTAGCATAACGTCAATATGGTTTTCGGTCAAGAATTGTGACAATTCTAGTTTATGCCGTGAGACACCATTGGCGTTCCACATTGATATTCGTAGCGCCTGCATAGATTATTTGGACTGTTGTGCTACGAGCAGCTGTATCACCATGTTCTGGTTTTGAACAAGCGTTTGCATGGTCGTTTTCATGAATGACATAAGCTCCATCATACTTTGTTGGAGGGTAAGCATCATAGTTTCCGTTTTGCTGTGTGGCTGTTCTGGGGCCTGTTGAGCGCTTTGAGAGTTAGGCTGAATTGGAATTTCCCTTCCAGATCGTAGAGCATCGGCATAGGAGAAGCCGTTGGTGGTGTTTAGTGGACCGAATGAGGATCTCGCAGCTTTGGCGAAGAAGACGTCTGGCGTGGTTTTTGACGAAACGTACGCATTCTGTGGATTTTGGTTGCGCGTTGCGGTCGCTTGACGCATGCGACTCTTTAACTCCTTATACACAATACATCCTCTATAGTTTGCCGTATGGCTGCCTCCGCAGTTTCCACATTTCTTCACGGTACTGTCCTTGTTTGTAGTGCAGCAAGCGGACTTGTGGGCGTCCCCGCAGACTACACAGACAGCCCGAAGTGTGCAGTAAGACCTTGTGTGTCCATACTCTTGACAATTAGTGCATTGCACTGGACCGTTACGTTTATGTGGCTCTTCAACAGTGATTTTCCGATGCAAAAGATATTGCAGGTTGTAGATTGGGTGGACTTCGTTCTTCTTCAGCGACCTGCTTTCAGGCTCGAGCTCGACCTTGAAGAGGGGTTGTTGCTTTTTATCTTTATTTAGAATGTTAATAACATTCTTGGCGGCGAAGCCCTTTTCTTTAAGGGCGGTTTTTATTTCCTCGACGGTAACATCAGGTTCTATTCCCTTTACTACCACTTGTAGGCCCTTACTGCTTTTCAGCTGGTACGTGTAATAGTTTTTCTGTACAGTGTCCAGATATTTTGACACTATTCGGAAGTGCTCTTCAGTCTTGGTTTGCACCTTTGTTTCATGGATGTTCCCTTTGATAAGCGGAACAACATGAAAGTTTTCACCGTTCCCGATCAACGACGCAATTTTGTTGACCAGGGCACTCGAGCTTTTTTCCCTAATATAGATTGGAGGGGGCTTGGGTTTTTTTGCGGTGTCTTGGGCTGGTTGGTTTTCCTCAGCCTCCGCCAGTAGGGCAAATCTGTTAGTAGTGGATCTGTCTGGTTCATTATCGTTATTCAGGACACGGTTAATTTTTGTTTTGTTGCCTGCCGGATTACTCTGCGGGCTAAGCTTGCGCTTAATTTGGATGTAGCGATCCATTCCAGTCTGTGTGGCCGTTGCCGCTTTGGCACTTTCCGAGGTTGTTGTTTTTGTACTCGCTGTAGTCGTTGACGTCGTGGTACTTTGAGTTGCAGGGGTTTTCGCTGTTGTTGCAGAAGTTGTAGCGCTGCTTGTTGTTGGTGCGAAATTTGTTTCCGATATTGGAGGGGGGTTTTACACTGCGAACTCCATGACGCGGGAGTCGGAGTGAGCAGAGCGGGTGAGCAAGACCGTGCCCTTTGGGTTTCAGCGGTCAGTAAAGCCGGGTTGCTTTTAAGCGCCGATTTTTCCACATCGGTATCGCGGGTTGAAAAGTAAGAGTAGAAGCCGTTTCTTTGGTTCACTGAACTTCTACGCTCGTTCTTTTGGTCGTTGCTCAATGAGCTCATTGCGTGGTACGTATTTTTTTTTTTCAACAATGCACTAGTTTTGGTTTAGCACATTACAACTGTTATAAAAAAAAAAGCTTGTCTGTCGCTTTTAATAAATTGTATTTCAGTGTCTTTTCGCTTATATTGGCGAAAATATAAGCGAAGTGAAGTTTTCCCGGAGCTCGGACAAAGCACGTCCGCTCAGTTCGGTAGTTCGATTACCATATCTATATTATATAATATATCTATCTATATCTATATCTATATATCTATTATAATATAAAATCTAAAAAAAAGTCCCAAACTTCTATCTTCAAAAATATCAAAGTTGGTATTTCTACAAAAAAAAAATTTCCGATCGTTCAGCTATATGGCAGCTATAGAATATAGTCGTCCGATCCTTATGAAATTTGGCATGTCCTAATGTGCCAAAAGAACTCTCATGTCAAATTTGAACTCTCTAACTCTAAAAACACCAAAGTTATACCATTTCCGATCAATCAGTTATATGGCAGCTATAGGATGTAGTCGGCCGATCCCGTCCGTTCCGACTTATATACTGCGTGCAAAGGAAAGAAGGGTGTGTGCCAAGTTTCAAGTCGATAGCTTTAAAACTGAGAGACTAGTTTGCGTAGAAACAGACCGACGGACAGACAGACGGACAGACGGACATGCTCATATCAACTCAGGAGGTGATCCTGATCAAGAATATATATACTTTATATGGTCGGAGATGTCTCCTTCACTGCGTTGCACACTTTTGGACAAAATTATAATACCCTCTGCAAGGGTATAAAAATGTTTACAATTGGAACAAACTCTTCTAAGATTTCCGGGAAGATGCCAATGACGAGCCAAACAGTGAAGAAAATCTACTGAAATCACTGTTTACAAACAGTGAAGTTTTGGAAAATCTTCGAGTCACTATCAGAGAAGTTTCTGAAGATGGCGGTAAATCGCTTGGCTCGTGCCATGAAATTTTTTCAAACGTTTTTGGCATGAGTCCGTGTGTCAGCGAATTTTATTCCGAAATTGCTGAATTTTAACCGTTGCATGAGCATCGCTCAAGAGCTGTTGAATCCCGTCAACGACGATCCAGATAACTCAAATGGGCCATAACTGGTGACGAATCATGGGTATATGGTTATGATATCGAAACCAAAGCCCAATCGTTCAAAGCCAAAGCCCAATTCGAAAATGCCAAAGTTTTGATCACTGTTTTCTTCGATTACCATGGCGTGGTGAATCAGGAGCTTTTACCATATGGTCGTACGCCGTTTGCGAGAAGCAATACGAAAGAAACGTCGAGAATTTTGGAAAAAGAATTCATGGCTTTTGCATCATGACAATAGCTCTGCTCACTCATCTTTGCTTGTGAGAGATTTTTTTGCCAAAACAACACCACAATACTTCGTTCCAATTCCTTGGTTTCCGAATTGGTATTGCTTTGATGAGCAAAGAAGTTTGGATAGCGAGCGAAATTTCCAAAAGGGAGAGCGTTGGTGGCGTGATCGATTCGGATGTTTATTGTATCATTGTTTTTGTAGTTGGCGGTGAGATAGGGGGAATTTGCTTATATCTGACTCAAACTTGCGAGGGGGCAAATGCTTACGTTCTAAGAGAGTTCGGGAGAACTCAGCGGTAAGACGAAAGCCGCTATCCACGCATGGAAAATTCTGATCGATACCAGAAATTTTTCGATTTAATCCTTAAGCGTAGAGTGATATGGATCCTCTGGGGTTAAAAAGGGTCAAGCTGTGGAAAGAGTGCCAATTGAGCTTTTACAATTTGGTTAATAAAAAATTAACCCTTCTAAGTAATAAAACCATAATGACCAATGGGAAAAAAAAGTCCTATAACAATGGAAACACAGGAAAAATGCCTTTAAGGTATTTATACCTGGCCTAAAGGACAGAATCTGGGCAAACAATTGCGCTTCATAAAAAATCTCAAAATTTTGATAATTATCAAAAATATAATGGGCAAAACCAAAATTTTAAAAAGAGTAACAAAAACTGTTTGAAATTTGATAATTATTAAAATTAGTGAATACTTAACAAAATAACACCTACCAAAAAACTAAAGATCCGACACAGGGATATACCCAATAACAAATCAAGAGTGAACCATTGGATGTGGACCCCAGTATCCAAATCCAAAAAAAACATAATAGCCCCAACAGCCAAATATATTTTAAAAGTGGGCAATATAAAAATAAAAACAAGAATGGAAAGCTAACTTTGGACGGAGACGAAGTTGATATACCCTTGCAGTTAAATCCGGATATATATGGCTGAAATCGAATGTAGTTGGCCGATCATTATGAGAATATCATAATATAACCAATATATTACCATTCAAAATCTTTAAAAATACCCAAGCTTCTAACTTCAAAAATACAAAAATTGGTATTTTTACTAAACCCCATATCCAATTTCCAATCATTCAGTTGTAGAGCAGCTATGAGATACAGTCGGCCGATCCTTATGAAATTTGGTTGGTCAACTGACTGAAAATGGAATCTGTACAAAGATTCAACTTTCTATTTTCAAAAATCGGCTGATCTCGGCCGTTTCGACTTATATCTATACTACAAAGGAAAGAAGGGTGTGTGCAAAGTTTCAAGTCGATAGCTTTAAAACTGAGAGACAAGTTTGCGTAGAAACAGACAGACGGACAAACAGACGCACCTGCTTATATCAACTCAAACTCAACTCAGACTCAGACACTCAAAATAAAATTAACCCTAAGATTTAGAAATTCGCCTTGTTTTTGTCTTCAATGGCACCGCACCATAAAATTTAGGGTAAATTTTTCTAAAATTAATGTCATTCCCTTTCTAAAATCTAGGGCAAATTGCCCTAAAAATAAGAAAAACAAGAAAGGAAAGCTAACTTTGGGCGGAGCCGAAGTTTATATACCCTTGCAGTTGAAACCGGATATATATCGCAAACATCGGATATAGTTGGCCGATCCTTATGGGAATAGGAATATATAAACCAATTTATTACAATACAAAATCTAAAAAAAGTCCCAAACTTCTATCTTCAAAAATACGAAAGTTGATATTTCTACCAAATACCATTTCCGATCGTTCAGTTATATGGCAGCTATGGGATATAGTCGGCCGATCCTAATGAAATTTGGTAGGTTGGATCAACTGACCAAAAATAGAATCTGTATTAAATTCCAGCTTTCTATCTTCAAAAACACGAAAATTGGGTCATTTCCGATCGTTCAGTTATATGGCAGCAATAGGATATAGTCGGCTGATCCTTATGAAATTTAGCATGACGTAATTTTTTGCCAAAAATAGCTCTCATGTCAAATTTGAACCCTCTAACTCTAAAAACACCAAAGTTATACCATTTCCAATCAATCAGTTATGTGGCAGCTATAGGATATAGTCGGCCGATCCGGGCCGTTCCGACTTATATATTGCGTGCAAAAGAAAGAAGGGTGTGTGCAAAGTTTCAAGACGATAGCTTCAAAACTGAGAGACTAGTTCGCGTAGAAACGGACAGACAGACGGACAGACAGACGGACAGACGGACATGCTCATATCAACTCAGGAGGTGATCCTGATCAAGAATATATATACTTTATAGGGTCGGAGATGTCTTCTTCACTGCGTTGCACACTTTTGACCAAAATTATAATACCCTCTGCAAGGGTATAAAAAAAAACAAAAAAAAAAAATTTCTTAAACTTAGGGGTTTTTTTATACCCTTGCAGAGGGTATTATAATTTTGGTCAAAAGTGTGCAACGCAGTGAAGGAGACATCTCCGACCCTATAAAGTATATATATTCTTGATCAGGATCACCTCCTGAGTTGATATGAGAATGTTCGTCTGTCCGTCTGTCTGTCTGTTTCTACGCGAACGAGTCTCTCAGTTTTAAACCTATCGTCTTGAAACTTTGCACACACCCTTTTTTCCTTTGCACGCAGTATATAAGTCGGAACGACCGAGATCGGCCGACTATATCCTATAGCTGCCATATAACTGATTGATCGGAAATGGTATAACTTTGACGTTTTTGGAGTTAGAGAATTCAAATTTGACATGAGAGCTATTTTTGGCAAAACATTACGACATGCCAAACTTCATAAGGATCGGCCGACTATATCCTATAGCTGCCATGTAACTGAACGATCGGAAATGACCCAACTTTCGTGTTTTTGAAGATAGAAAGCTAAAATTTAATACAGATTCTATTGTTGGTCAGTTGATCCAACCTACCAAATTTCATAAGGATCGGCCCACTATATCCTATAGCTGCCATATAACTGAACAATCGGAAATGACCCAACTTTCGTGTTTTTGAAGATAGAAAGCTGGAACTTGGTACAGATTCTATTCTATATTCCGGTTTTAACTGCAAGGGTATATCAACTTCGGCTTCGCTCGAAGTTAGCTTTCCTTTCTTGTTACGCTTAGTGTTTACAATATTATAAAACTGCTTTGGATCCTCAGTAAATTTTATTCGGCAGCGGCGAATATAATTCCTGTAACATTCAGCGTTATGCACGGTAAAAGTTGACCGAGCTAGTAGATATCTTTAAAAATCAATACTACTGAAGGTTTTTTTATATTTAAGTAAAAGCTTATTTTTTAGTATTTTTTAGGTTAGTGAGATACCTTGTAAAGCAAGGAGGATTTGTTGAAGCGGACGGATATTTCCATGGCACACATGAGTCAAAAAATGTATTTTTATAGTACAGTAAAATATTTCTAAGGTCACGTTAAGATCATGCCAGAATATCGGACCAGTCATATGTATCAATAAAGCTATTAAGTTTGTTTGGGGGCCTAGTGGGTAGTGTAGCTGCACGCTAAGCGGTGGGTCGTGGGTTCGAACCCCACTCATGGCAATCATGACCTCCAAAGTTTTTCGGCCTCATTATGCTTAGTGGTCTCTTTTCCGATGCTACTAAACATGTGAGGTCGAAAAACGGTATTCCCAGATATCGACAGGTGGCAGCCCCACTTCTGGGATAGGTTGCACCTTGGCTAATCACCAAATCAACTGAAAAATCAATTGATTAAAGAAACTAATATAAGAAGAGAAGAAACCAATCGCCTTTCCAACCCGTTGACCACCATTCGCATATCGACCAGGAAGCATCGTAAGAATGGCTCTGGAATGGAACCCACAAGGAAGCAGAAGAGTGGGTCGCCCAAAGATGACCTGGCGCCGTACAGCACTGCTAGAAATATCCCGGAATGAACATCAGCTGGGACACAATAAAAGCAAAAAAAAAACAGCGGCAAAATAAAGTTAGGTGGAGAGCCCTTGTAGAGGCCCTTAGCTCCCGAGAGGAGTAATAAGGCAAAAAAAAAAAAAATTAAGTTTGTGAAAATCAGCTTTACGGAAACAGCAAATCTTATTTACCACGCGTGGAGACATCTGATACATCGAAACCAGGAATGGTTTCGATTGAGACTTCCAGCGTGGGGTGATATGGATCCTCAGGAGTTCAAAGGGGAAAAGCTCTGCAAAAAGCGGTATCATCGGGATCAGATACACAACAACAACATAAGTCTAAAAGCCGACCTATCGAATTTCTAACATGGTTAATCTGACCTAGGGACATGTCAAACATTTCCGCGGTGAAGTCATGGTGAGTGATAAGTGACAAAGATGGTGAGTTATCGACGTTGGACCACTTTAATTCTGGTATATTAAAGTCGCCCACCGCGACGAGCTGGTCGCGTTCAGTTATAAGATTAAAAACGTATCGAATAGCGAACAAATGCTGCCAATATGTGGGCGGTTCAGACAACGGCGGTATATATGAACATGTAATGTATAAAGATTTCACGGACATAGTGATTTTAAAGCAAATAAATTCTATGTTACCAAACTCTTGGGATTTCACCTCTTCAAAAGCAAGAGTAGAGTCTACCGAAATCAGGACTCCACCTCCTCTTCGCTGAGGTCGATCCCGTCTAAAAGAGGTGTACTTACTTGGAAAAACTTCGGAGCTAAAGATCTTCGGCTTTAACCAAGTTTCTGTAAAGGCAATAATATGGTATGCAAAAAAAGAACTATCAGAATATAGTTCGGGGACTTTGCTACGTAGCCCCCTAGTATTCTGATAGGTAAGTGTTAGTGACGATACTAGTTTTTTGGGTAAGTGGGCAAAGAAGAGGTGGAAGGTTGGTCGGTGGTTCCGATATGGGGAAGTTGCACTCCCACTGGTTTTAAATTTTTTAAGTTTGCAGTACTAGGCTGGTGTTCTTGGACGAAGATGTTCTCTGGCCAAAAACTGGGTGAACAAATCGTCTTGAACATCAGCGCGGGCACACGAATCTTGAAAGAAGACGTGCGCCGTATATAATTACATTTAAATTTAGCTATGTCCTCCACCTTTATATCGGCTTTTGTTTTGGCTTTGATATAAACCGAGATATCAATCTCTGAAATATCAGGGGCAAGCCGAGAAACAAATATATGTTTCGATGGAGGAATCACCTGTAAGGGTTTTGGTGTCGCAGGTACGAGAACTGCAGCATCAGTCGGTGCCGGTGCTCCGGAATGTGGAATACCCTTTTGGGTGACTCTAATGGGGGTTTCGTTCCCTAGGACCTGTGGCATCACTTGAAGGGATGCCATGTCGGACATATCAGATAATTGTTCATTTTCCCTGAGAAATTCGGACGAATTTTTCTCAGTTCTAGCCCTTGGGGTGGCCAGAGATATGAGCGGCTCATTTAGCAGCTGAAGGCCACTAAACTAAGTGTCAAGCGCACAGAGCTGGTCATTGATTTTACGAAAACCAGTGATCAGCTCTTTAAATCCATTTTTGTTCTGTCTCATGAACGACCTCATTTTGCCTTGCACAGCACGACAATAATGTTTCACAACAATAATGTATATCAGACCTGCGGGAAATGGCATCAGAAACTGAGGCAGTGAACCCGGCACGCTTAGCGTGTACGACGTTTTCACATAGCCAGCAATGGATGGTAGGCTGGGATGAGGAAATTGTCTTGTTACAAGACTTCATAGCGCAGACAAATTTAAATTCCATATTTTTAAATAAATAAAAGAAAATTATAAAAAGTTATAAAATTTTTATATATATATGTATATATAACGAAAAAAATTTTAAAATCGGTTTAAAATTACGCGTTTAGGAATTTTTAAGAGCAAAAAAGTCCCGAAAAACCGTTTTTTCCAAATAAATCAAGATTTTGAGGGTGTTTGAAATTTCAAACACGGTTTTATACTATACTCGACCTAATGAACAATTCCTACTAGGTCTCTTCAAAAGTTCCAAATCACTGTCGCACTGTGTTAATAATTCGACTCCAAATATACCACAGCACTCGCGAAGCGATACGGTTTAAGCTTAAGATTCTTAAGATCCTCAATATATTCAATTCACAAGTAAGTAAACACCGGCTTACCAATACTTATCATAAACGCAGTGCGCACAAAAAAAAACGACCGTTCGCTTAAGAGAAAGAGAGGGAAGCTATATATTTATTATATAAATTTGACCCTCGAATCGTGAATTGTATACTTGACTTTTAAACTTCCAGAACCACCACGTTTTCCCCTTTTGGTGGGGACTAAAATAGCGTGAATCATCTGCGTCCTTTTTATCTGTGGAAAAATCACGTCAATTAATATTGCGATATAAAAATATATCAATATACTATTTAATCGTGAATGTTTTAAAAAATGTTTTAAGGTAGTGTAATTATTGTCTTTTACCTTCGCTTTGTTGAGGGAATGTTTTTAGTAAGAAAAAACTCTGAACTTCCTTTTAAAGAAATGAGTGAAAAAATTGCCACAATCTATGAATTTATTTAATAAATGCATTAAATAAAACAAAATTAATGTATAAAAAACATTACCAATTTATGTTCAAAATTCTGCTTAAGAAAGGGCAATTCCTCGATAAGCTAAGTGTAGCGTCCGAGAAAAAGAAACATTTGCGCCACTCAAAAGTAAGATCCAATTTTTCGTTGACCTTTTCACAAGGCTAGGCTTCATCTCGTCACCATTGAACATCAGCCATATTACCTGAAAATGTATTTGGGAAATTATTTTCAACCTTTGAAGTGGGGCGTAATTAACCAGTTGATAACTTTTTCTCCTTAGCCTTCAAATTATAAATTTTGCCATATACAGCAGACCTTCTGGCTTTTTGCCGATGTTAAGATCTATCATGCACTTCCACAATTAGCTCTAGTTTAATAAAATTTGTAATTTAATTAAATTACTTATTAAATTAGTAACGTTTTTAGTAACTTAGTAACTTTAGTAATTTCTCTGCCCGTGCTCTGCCACACACACAGTATGAATATGTGAACCGTCATGCCGTCGAATTTCTAAATTTTAGGCTAAATTTTATTTTGAGTGTATTACTTTATACTTTTCTTTACTGGGTCGGAAATATCTCCTTCACTGCGTTGCACACTTTTGACCAAAATTATATTACCCTCTGCAAGCGTATAAAAAGAACATTGACACAAAGGTATATGAAATAGTTCAAACATTTCCACTAGCTAAAACTATTATGACAGATAACGAACCGAGTTTTACTTTGGCACAGTTTAAATCTTTCCTACAAGTTTCCAAGAGCTATTAACAGTTTTACGTGATTGCCCGAGGATAGAAATAAAACAAATAGCAAAAAACTTTACATACTCCAATGTCACTATTCACTCCTTGCTCCACCGTTGATGCTAACCCCGCCGCACTTTCTAAGCCCGGCGCCCGGCCGTACCGACAACCGTTACGTTCCACGTCTATGCTTTCTCCCAGCGCGCTGCCCCCTTGCTGCTCCTTCTGTCTTGCGGCTAGGATACTTATCTTTACTTTCCCCTTTTTCCCCGTACTACATGTGTGAATTAGTCCCAGCGCTTGACCGCTTTCGGACCCCCTCAACCCCCCTTCTTTGACTTTGCCCCATGCCACCTGTCTTGGCGTGTGTACCAATAAAACTACTGATAGAATAAACAACAAGAAAGGAAAGTTAACTTCGGGCGGAGCCGAAGTTTATATACCCTTGCAGTTAAAACCGGATATATATCGCAAACATCGGATATAGTTGGCCGAACCTTATGAGAATATGATAATATTACCCAATTTATTATAATACAAAAACCAAACCTAAATATGTCCCAAACTTCTATCTTCAAAAACACAAAAGTTGGGTCATTTCCGATCGTTCAGTTATATGGCAGCTATAGGATATAGTCGGCCGATCCTAATAAAATTTGGTAGGTTGGATCAACTAACCAAAAATAGAATCTGTACCAAATTCCCCTTTTCTATCTTCAAAAACACGAAAGTTGAATCATTTCCGATCGTTCAGTTATAGGGCAGCTATAGAATATAGTCGGCCGATCCTTATGAAATTTGGCATGTCGTAATGTTTTGCCAAAAATAGCACTCATGTCAAATTTGAACTTTCTAACTCTAAAAACGTCAAAGTTATACCATTTCCGATCAATAAGTTATATGGCAGCTATAGGATATAGTCGGCCGATCCGATCTGTTCCGACTTATATACTGCGTGCAAAGGAAAGAAGGGTGTGTGCAAAGTTTCAAGACGATAGCTTTAAAACTGAGAGACTAGTTTGCGTAGAAACAGACAGACGGACAGACAGACGGACAGACGGACAGACGGACATGCTCATATCAACTCAGGAGGTGATCCTGATCAAGAATATATATACTTTATAGGGTCGGAGATGTCTCCTTCACTGCGTTGCACACTTTTTGCAGAATAAAAAGAATAGCTCAGGAGAGTCGTATTTGAGAAAATACATGGAGAAAGAAACAAACTAAGCCCAAGTGCAAAAAACAGGTAGTTCAGAAAAATTTACTAAACAAAGTAATTATAAACAACAACAAAAGGGTTATTCATAAGGATAATATTTAATAATCCGTATTTTATAGAAAATGAAAATCTCATTTGTCATCATTTTGCTGACGTTTGTCATTCGGTAATTATCGACTACACTAACAATGAATACCTACTACTAAAAGAAAGGAACGAATTAACCTAAGGGAATTAACTTACGACACACTTACCACCTATTTCATATAAAAAACCTAAGTATTCCCCTATAAATAAGTAAAATGGAAGATATAAATATAATTAAGAATAATAACTCAGACTTAGATTGGGAAATTACACAAAACTTGAACATTTTAAAAATAGTCATGTCTCAATTACTACCTTCCAGAAATAAAAGGGATATTCATGAATTGGGAAAGATATATAACAAATAATTTGCAATTACAAAAAAATTGTAAATTAAAAAGAGATAAAAGAAATCTTTGGGCACGAAAAAAAGCCAATTATCATGACTTATCCATTTTCAATTATTATTTGCCAATTATGCCAATTATTATGCATCATTTAAAATAGTTTAAGAACAAGATTTACTAATTATATATATAAAAAAAACCAAACATAAATAATGTCTGTAGCTGATAAGAGCAAGGGAAATTGCCAAACCTCTACATACACTTTTCAACTTATCTTTTGAAACCTCGATTTTTCTTCCTAATTGAAAG